>JAGIKU010000556.1:0-600000 GCA_020086695.1 Penicillium sumatraense | reverse complement strand
TCTCATCCGGAATAAGGGCTCCCCATTGTACCACGCTCCATATAGTTTGTAATTCCAGCAGCCAGAATGCGAATATCACCAATAGCACGAGACGCGTGAAAAGCGGTAAACGCACCAAATAGGAGCGGACTCGAGAGGGATTAAAGGGCAAGGGGGGGAGAGCAGCAGGGGTAGCCATGTTTATATTGTTGGTGGTGGACCCGAGAAGACAGGAAAGAGAGAAATTCGTTTAAATCCTTCTAACATGCAAGCGTAATGAACGATACTATCTCTGGCGAGACTGGGAGGACGGTTTGGATGTGCCACTTGGTATCGAATCAATGTGTAAAAGGGAAAGAGGGCGAGGCGGGCTTTTGAAGAGCTGCTACAGCTGTGAACTCGAGGCACGTAGACTAGATTCAAAGAAACCCAAAGTTCCAAGAGACGGGCGAGCAGACAGACTTCTGAGGCATGGATAATCAGATTAGTATCATCAGGGCTTCGCGGATAGTGCGGGATTGAGGGATCCAACTTGGTGTTGGGTTTTCCAGGGATAACTCACGAGTCGCACGCGATCGATTCAGGCAGCAAATGGATGGAAGACAACTCGAGCAGCAGACTCAAAACAAGAGGCAATATTAGGTGCCAACAAAACAGTAGACCCGCGCTGCGACAGTGCCAAGAAGGAGGGTGAATGGAGAAGTGTTCGCGCGGAGAGTCGACGACTTGCCGTCGGGCGTAGAGACCACTCGTGGCGATCGCCGCTAGTCCGCCTTTGGCTTAGGTCCAGCCGGCGGGATCTACTCGACGTGTCGAAGTAGAGTAAGGTACCTTAGGTAGTACTAATTAGTATTTATTTACTTATTGGCAACTACCTTGAAGACTTATTTTGGTCTTTTTCTTTTCTTTTCTGCCCTCTTCTGTTCTTTGGGTCTTTCTTCTGGGGTTAGTTAAAGGGCATCTAATAGCATCTAGTACCCATCGACTCAACAAAGATAAGTGATAGGCAAATGGGAGTTGACAACAGTTTCCTATGAACTTCAATTGCTCAAAGTACAGTTACTAGGTGGTAATAGAAGGCGAGGTCCAACAAGTTACTGGAGTAAGAAGTAATCAAATAAATACATTTCAATAACTGCAACTAAGAGTACTACTTTATTCACAGTGCTGATTGATAGTTTCCAAGGGCAAGTTTACCAAAGACGGCCGGACGCAAAGATGGCCTTTGAATTCGGGCCAAAAAAAGGGGTGTCGAGAGTGTATCAATGTTGCTAAGGTATAACTTTCAGAGGAACACCTTATATAGCAAAGCTTCCGGGGTCTGTTCATGGCGGAGCTTGGGCAAGTTGGTCTGCATAACTAAGATGATGAATCCACCTGCGACCTATAGGAATTGTTGACGCCGGGATTGCTCTGAATTCGCTTTTCTGGTCAAACATGAATAGCCGATTCTTTCCATCTGGAGATGTCCCAGTATATAACACATGTCTCAGCCAAGGCCCAAGAAGTCGACACCGGTGTGAAGAGCCCTGTGCTCTCTTCTTTACAGCGCAGAATATCTTGAAAAACGGTAGCCAAGTTTGGCCTGGGTGAGTCTGACTGGGAAGGGTAATCATCAATTCTACAATCTTGATTGGAATATCACCAGAGACACCGATAGCGTTTTGATAACCTGCTACGTTTGCTTTTTTTCCACTTTGGGATTCGAGATCCATTAAGTCATCGTCGTCTATCATTGCCATGAAAGCCCCAGTATCATCCTGAAATTCCCAATGCATCGGTTGGGTACAGCCGGGCAGATTCACGACGCAGGGTATCTGCAAATGACTAGTTAGTCCATTATACGTCCAGAGGGGTATCTTTCAGATCATACCAGCTTTTTGTGTCCCCATGCCTGTCCACCTCCAACAGCGGTGATCATTCCAACAGTGAAGTCCTTTCCGGATCCCGGTCCACCTAAGATCTGTTTTGTCCAAGCTTTGTTAATATTTTGCATAAATAATATACTATATCTTTGGCATATAGTATCTCCACTAGGTTTTGCTAACATACCCCTTCTACCCACAATCCTTTGCTGCCTGTATCAGCGGCTTTCCGCTCAAAATCATCCCATGAAAACTCCTGCGGATTTTTATCGATCCTCTTTCCTTTCGCCCAATAAGTTATCTTTCCTTCCTTCCATTTTAGTCTCTTGTTTCTGTAGGCATCTACGATTGCCAGAATATTCGGGATCTCTTCATCCGGGTCGCCATCTTCCTCTAGATTCTGTCTAATTGCAGTCAGATCTTTCACGCGCTGCACAACTTCCCACTCAAGACCCGGTTCAGATGCCATTAGTTTATCCTTTTCTTCTTTTCTTGCTTCATATCTAGCCAACCTTCGGCGAAATATTTCTGGCATGATCCTATCTCCAATTCTTTCGTGGCATCTCTGGATTTGCCCTTCAATGTCGTCGTCGTCAAGGTCTGGCTCAGCACAATTCCACAAAGGTGGAAGCTTCTCAGGATCTGAAAGTGGAGTTGGCCCAGTCCACCACCATCTGTGCTGTCGTTGTGCCTTTTGAGGAGTCGACGGAGGAAACACACTAGTATATCTGGAATCGACCAATATTTGAAACTCCTTGTCCTTCAGGTCCTCGTCTTCGGCCTGCAGAAACAACCCTCTCTCTTTATCCTCGGCTCTCACCTTTTTTCGCCAGCTAGTGTCAATCCCTGAAGATTTTGTGACTTTAGCCTTCCGTTTTGGGGGCATTTTTGGACAGTGTCTTAGGCAAAATCTTAAAAGTAATATCGGAGACGATAGTTGTGATAATTGAGGTCAAGGTGTAGAGAGGATATCGAGTCTCGGACATCAAGAACAACTAAGATAGTATTTATAACCGAGACCACCTACCTAGGTTGTGCCACTTTCTTTGATCCCGAAAGTGTTGACATTTAGGTAAATGTCGAGTACTAAACTGTTTCAAAGAGATTAGAGAACATTCTTTTCACTGAAAGAAATGTAACAGGGATGATCAGTCTTTGGCAGTTTGACTGGTTCTTCAATACGACCTCAAAAAGTGAATCTAACCAAAGAAGAATCTCGGACCCGATAGCCTAACATGCTCGAGATTTCGTGTAAAGAAAGACTACTTTCTCAATTTCTCTCTGCAGCTCTCAAAAGGGGCCTATCAAGAATCAAGTCAGGCCGTTCACCTATTAAGATGGTATCAGCACATTTTCGCGGATATTATTAGAGTAGGGTACTCTACGAATCCCTGGAAAGCTTTGGAACTTTCAATACAGTCATATTGGCGTTTATTTCTTTGTGATAAGTGATTAAAAACAACGAATAGACCAGTAAGTACATGAGTGGCTAACCGTTCTAGAGCAGATCCCTTCTTTGTAACGCCCCGGTCTCCACTCCATAATCTCAATAATAATACAGAAAGCGCCAGATAATATGGGTTCGGTTGTAGCAGATTATGTTTTCATTTGTGCGAGAGTCGTTCCAACAGGGCCTTCAGACGTGGCCTTGAACGAAGACTTAATGCGACACACCCGCTCGATACCCTCTCATGGTGGGGTTGACGATAATATTTCACGGCCAAACTTCCTTGAGACCTGCTAACCTTAAATCTTCGCTCGTATTCAGTCGGTATAGAAGACCCAGAAACCCCTCGTTCGTGTAAAAAGTTGAGAAATCGGGTAGCATGTAGTCTCTCGCCTTCAGTCCTCATGACTACCCCATTCTTTGTCGTACGGTTCTCTTGGATCTCCGATTGTAGCTGTTGATTGGTTCCAGAATTCGACTGTGGGGGAGTTGGGATTTTATTCACATTTTGTATTGAACATGCATCGATTCCAGGCTGACTGGAGGTTTGATTTTGGACCCCTGTCTGATGGTGTGTGGTGGAGGGTTGAGGAAGATCATCCGAATCAATGATGATGACAGGTTCCACAGATGGTTGAGGCGGTAGGGATGTGCCTGAACCGTGCCCGGTTGGAAGTTTTGTTGGCCTCGAAGAAATATTATGTGAATGCAATTCTGATCTCAACGGACTTTTCAATGATTGTTGTAGTTCACGGAGTTGATAGTCGCGCTCTATGAGTAAATCATCTAATTTCTCCTCGAATTTGGCCGCTATTGGTGTTAACCTTTCAAGTCGAATCATTTGCGTGTTTTGGAGTACGTTACCTTCTTCTCGGTCTTTTTTGCACTGGGAAATGAAAGTGCGAACTTCAGATATAGTATCTCTCTCGACACGGATATCTTCTTTTGGTAGCTGGTGCACAACTGAGAGCGAGGAGTAGTGGCGGACTTGTTTGCGATCCTGCGTGGGCATTTGAACTTTATGGCCACGAACACAACACGAAAATAGGCCATTCCCATCATCCGTAAATGAGGTTTCATCCGTTCCTCGGATAATATCAGACCAACTCAGATACGGATCCTTCGAGCTGCCCACGACATGCGGTCGTTGAGAGCTAAAATCTTTTCTGATGTCTGCTTCAAGCATCTGCGCCCTTAAGTCGTTGTGCAAATGGAGCGCGAGACTGTAATTTTCATTTATGACTGTCATGTATCGTTGCGCAGCTAACATCTGGGTGTGCCAATAAACGCGCATGTCCTCGAGACTTGGCAGGTTCAAGTCTTCTCGATAAGTCGCAAAATTGTAATCGAAGGACGGCAATCGAGTCTTCTCCATCCTGGCTGGTGGAAGTCATGTACCTGAGACACATTCGAAATAAAGGAGAGAAAATATGAAAAGCAATCAGATTGTGACAGTCACCCATAACAGCGGCTAGTAGCTGATGCCGACCGCTATGGAGGTCATTCGTTATTCGTTGTGTTGGTCTCGTCTTCCAATCGCGACGATTCGGATGACCCACAGCGGTCATCCCGCATGATGACATAAGCGAATTCTCAGCCTTCAATTGGCCAAA
The DNA here is from genome assembly GCA_020086695.1 of Penicillium sumatraense. Taxonomy (NCBI): domain Eukaryota; kingdom Fungi; phylum Ascomycota; class Eurotiomycetes; order Eurotiales; family Aspergillaceae; genus Penicillium; species Penicillium sumatraense. Next base: position 595,096 of record JAGIKU010000556.1, on the reverse strand, counting down.
GGATGGAATCCTTCGCCCTAGTGGATAGAGTGACTTGATATATCACAATTTTAGGCGTTTATTTTGTTTGCCTCTGCTGTTTCGAATTGAGCCTGGGCCATGGAGCACCCTGTACTACATAATTAGCATATAACACCCAGATGCTAGGTAGTATCCGTATACCGTAGGACTAGTAGTAGTATGGATGCATCACATAAAGCCCCGTACTAGGTACTATACACTGGTTAGCTGGGAAGACACTGAATGGGTGTAACATGGATACACTACTAGTATAGATAGAGGATCTACTTATATTCCCTTTCTTACTTAATTTATCTTTATTGGTCTTTTCAGCTCTTTGTTGACTATATTATGTCATGATAATAGTCAAATAGATCTGATTTCATTCCTCATAATTTAGCTGTCTGTGCATCATGACTAACTCTACACACGATCAGCAATGTCTCAACCGTGAGCTAGCCAAGCATAGTGCTCTTTGTTCCGGCTTTACTCCAATATAAACCCATTCTTACAGGTACTGGTTGAACCAAACAACGGCCTGGCAGAAAGCCTGCTCCTTTGCCCACTTCTGGGTCTTGTCGCTCAGATCGGCACGAACAGCGAAGCCGTGGGATACTCCGCTGAACAGGTTGATCTGCCAAGGCTGGGCGGCCTTGATCAGGGTTTCCTCCGACTCGTGGCGAAGTTGAGTGGTGAAAATGGAATCAGTCTCTGTTTTATGTTAGACGAATCCTAGATTGTAGGGAGTGAATGTTACATACCGGCGGCGGCGATGGAGAAAGGACCCTTGATTGCGCCCAATTCCTCGTGGGTGACGAAAGACGGGTGCGCACTGTAGCCGACATCGATTTGGCCAGGCTTCAGGAAGCGAGTGACGTACTTACCACCGAAGCAGTAGCCGACGGCGGCAATTCTCTTCACGCCAAGGGTCTCACGCATGTATTTAATGGTCTTCTCAACAACGGGATCGACATTGCCAGGCTGGTGCTTGGGGAGCCAAGCGGGAAGATCAGCCTTGCCAGATTCCATATCGCTAACAGAGATCTGATCGCCTTGGAACAGGTCGGGAATAACAGTCAGGAAGCCATTGTTGGCGAACTCATCGGCCAGGAGTTGAGCGTTGGGGAAAATGCCGAAGATATCAGTCAGGAATAGGACAGCCTTGTCAGTGCTCTTGTCCTTGGGGTAGGTGAGATAGGTGTTGACTAGATGAGAATTGTCAGCGGATTGATTGACACCATCGTAGTTTAAGCTGAGGTAACTTTCACTTACCTCCGTCAACGTTCTTGACTTCGCCAAGAGGGGTACCCTCATGCTTGAAGCCAGAGGCGCAGCAGGCAGCAGGGGGGTTGGAAGCCATGATGTTTAGAAGTGAGAAAAGATGCTAGTATAGCAAATTGAAGAGAGTAGTAGTAGGTTGAAGAGAGAAAAGAAGAGAAGGAGAAAGAGAGGGGCTCTCGATGAATTGGAGAAAAAAGTATCCGAGGGGGGGGAGCTCTGATTAAATCATAGCCCCTCCCCTCCTTCAATTCTTGACGTGTGAGAGGCCGCGGGTCGGACCTAGCATTGCTACTTGTACTTAGTAAGTGCTAAGCACCTCCAACTCTTCACAACGGGTCCAATCAACTGCTGTATGTGCCTCGATGTTCGCACAGAGTCCTTAATTTGTGCATCCATTATTGATCCACTTTCTTACTGCCCCTCATGGTCGCAATGCGATTATTAATGTTACCGTTGCCCAACGCTGCTACAGCTATGGAGTACAACACCTGAACCTTCGGGGGATTTAGTATACAGTATCTTATACTGCTTGGATATTTTCCTATATTATTATTGAAATCCTTCTGGAAATTCAACAGTCTACACAATAGCACTTGGTTACAGTATTCGTAGTTCAAAGCAGCGCAGCGCCATGGTCTAAACTGCCGACTCGGTACTCGGCACGGCAATGGCCGGCGTTAAAACCTGCTTATCTCCGAGACGGCTAAAGGCTTATTCTGCACTTTTTAAGGTTAAAAATAAAGTAGACAGTATTAACATCATCATTCGTTTGCTAAGGTATACTATGTATTTAAATGCAGGGAACCTGAACACTCTGTGCCTCCATTCGAGATGGTCACCAACACAAGTAGAGATATTACCGCCTCATTAGTTCATAACTTGTTCCGAATTTTCGGAAATAATTAACATAACACATTTTCACGCCCGCAAGTTCTGCAGTGTGGAGTCACATAGCCTCCATTGCATTGGGAGAAGGGGGTGGTGGACATTCATAATCAGATGTAAATAGAAAAATAATTCAAAGGAAATCAATCACATAGTTGTAAGGGGTATCGTTATCACGCAGAAACACAAAATGGAAGAATGATTTATGGGAAGCAGTAGGCTAGTTGTGAAGGCCGCTCACGCTTCACTGCCCATGCTTTGAGTGCAATAGCCAGAATCTCCAAAGCCATGATGAAGGCTGTGAGACCCAGGCCCACGGTGAAGGTGAACATCGCATCGATATCGTAGTATTCCATCGCCTCGATGACGTTGCGGGTCTGCTCTTGGGTTAGCATATTATATCACCACGTTTTCATTAATGGATTGCGGCTTGAACTTACGCTCAGCATGAATATAAGACCTCCAGACATGAGACAGAAGGCAGCAAGAATCTCGGTCGGTGGACGAGCAGGTAAATATGAGGTTGTTGGGCGAAGGTATATGAGAACATAGGTCATGCCACGAGCTATGGCAAAACCAACCAGCATGTTACCCCACTGTTTGTGTACCATTGTCGAGGTCATACTGGGTTGGTGGTGTGAGCCCATCATCATACCAAGAAGTAGGATAATTAAAGCTGGCATGGGGTTCAGGGATACGCTCTGCGACTGGGGAAGCTGCCAGCCCTCATCGCGAGTACCGTGTCCTGGATAACGGAGGATCGTATTATTGAGGGCTTCCCGGATGCGCGAAGACTCAAATAGCATGCCTGCCAATCCACCACCGAAAAACAGGATGGTGATGGCGAGGTGCTCCAGATCCGTGGGTGACCATGCATCACCCCAACTGGAAAGGTGCTCGAGGAAGACGTTGGTGATTCCATAGAAAAAGATGACAAAGGACTCGGTCCATTCACCTGACGGGACCTTCGATTTCCAATTGCCAACGATGGAAGCAGAAGGCTTTTTGTTCCATGCCCAGCCAAGATCGGCCCAGCAACCAAGGTAACGACCTAGGGTGAGGACACCATACCAGAAAAAGATGCCGCCCTTGATAAAGTGTGCCAGCCCGTTGAAGATGTCCTTCTTGCGCATGATACCGCCATATGTGACCGCGCCAGTGGCCAGGGCGATAAAGCCGAAGGGAAGAATGATTCGATCAATTACCTTGTATATCGTATAAAATACCCGGAGAACGCGGTTGGAAACTATACCAGGCACAAAATTCGAGAGAAAACGGTCCACGAATGTGCTCTTGATCCAGCGACGCGGGCCAGTATTTTCACTCGGCATATTATCCTCGGGTTTCTCGAATCCGTCATAGTCCGGGGGCTCGCAAGATGGAGACGCAGGGCTATGACTCGGCGAGTTAGGTTCAGTTCCCTGGCCACTATCTCGAGACCAACGATATTCGTGCATTGGTGCGGTCGGGAAGTTGTGGACATTTTCGTGGTCATCAGTTGCGACAGGCAAAAAGGCAGCTCGTTCAAGGGATGTAGACTCGGTCTTTGATTCGCCGCGACCGGCATAGATGAAGATCAAGCTCAAGATGAGTTGAGCGCTGACCACCCAGGTGATGATCCATCCAATTTTGTGGTGTGCATTGTTTTCGTAGAGGTCGGGAGTCTGCTCGTTGTAGATAATGCCGAGAAGCAGGCCGAAAGCATTGCACAGCATAAAGACGAATTGCGACGGCAGCGCGAATCGTGAGCGCGCAATACTAAGCATAACCGCTGCAATCAATAGTTAGTTAACAATCACTTTTCCCCCTGTCTGTGCTTGCACTCACATGTTGGGAGCAAAAAGCACCAGGCGACTACCATCAAACTGATATGTGCTAGAATGGCGCCCCTGTGCTTGTCATAGGCGAAGTAGCTCATAGGTCCTTCACTATTCGGATGCGCCGATGCAGATGGTGCCAATGAAGGCGACGGTGAAGGCGTATTCATGCTCATGTCCATGTCCATCTCCATACTTGGATCTGCCGAATCATCACCGTGCGCAAGCACCGAGGCCGCTAGGAAAGCTGCCACGAGGGCGACCTGAGTAGCTATTTGCCGCATGGGCGTGGAATCGGGATATTAGAAAGCTGGGGTATAATTATTGCGAAAGGCGTACTCCTGGTACGTGTGAAGGAGAGAGAGGTGAAGGAAGAGAGCGAGGAAGACGAGAAAGATGGAGCTTCAATCAGGTGCGAGATTGAAGCTCTATCGAATCGTGACGTAACGACGATTCTAGACCCAGTGAATACAAGCTCTCTTTTTCTTGTTATCTCCCACTTTATATACTTTTCCAGAAACCTGTCTGGACCAAGATGACTTGCTAGTCGAGGATTGAGATCCGCGCGACAAGACTGGGGCCTGAAGTGGGCTCGGAAGGGAAAGGGGATGAATTTGAGTAATAGGGCTGAAAGGGAAGTATAGGCAGCGGGGGAGTCAACGCTGTATATAAGAAGGAGGTTGGTGGGGACAATTAATAATGCTGGAATAGGGTGCCGATTATCCTGAAGGTACGGAATAAGGGAATCGTAATGGTAACTATTTCCCTCTTTTCCTTTTTTTTTTCCCTTTTTTTTTTTTCTGCAAAAAAAAAAGGCACTTCGATGAAAAGGGTTGCTGATTTCCAATGCACTTCCGGAGAGAGCGGAGATAAAATGGAGTGCGTCGCAATAAAATGGCACCTCCGAGTGCCGAATGATTTTCCCTTTTTTTTTTTTTTTTTTTCTTTCCACCACCTCCCGTTATGATTAACAGATAGAGACTAGTCCGAACTGCCTTTCCAGTCATTAGCTCCGAACTTGTGCATCATTTCGAGCTGTTACGTCCAATCTTTGTGGTAGGGAAGGGCAATATTCTATTGGGTCGGTGTGTTCTGCTCTCTAAAGGTTGTTGAACTGAAGAAATTCCTTTGTTCTGTCTGCATCACCACCAAAGTCAACATTTTAGCTGTACTTCATACAACATAGCACTACAATGTCATGAAAAAAAGACCTCAAAAGGCACCAGTCTTGGCAATGTCCCTCACTATTGAAAAGAAACTATCCAATCAGGAAAATTTCTTCCCTTTTTTTTCTTTTCTTCGGAAGTGTCGGGAGGTTGAGGTCGGGGCAAGTGACCTCATCTGCCCAGAAATCGGGTTGGCCAAGAGTTCAGACATGTCATTAGGCGCTTCTTTTACTGCTCGGGGCAATCATCTCTCATGTTCTTTGTGAAATAGTTGGAGGTTGTACATAATTATGCTGCAAACACGATCCTCATGACGCAGTCGATCTTTTCCCGGTTTGGAGATGGATACACCGCCAGGAAATCACAGGATGCTGCCTGACCCCTAGCACATTTACATTTGCAGATGCATTGGCTTCTGCATCTACACTTGTATCTGTACGGAGTACGGAGTATGCTTTGACCGAAATCACAAGTTTTCGGAGCTCCACGATTCAGCCTTGTGGCTCATGGCCATCATAAGTACTCCTCACATGCTGTACATTGTAGTCTTCGTAACCAACCCTTCCGTACTACTGGACAAATTCAATATTACTACGGAATAGTGTATACTCAAACCGACCATATCCAATACTGACTTTAAAAGTTCTCAGTACCTAATCATGGAGTTTAATATTCCGGGTTTACTACTCTGTACTTCGTCCCTACTAGTATACGGAGTACAACGGGAGAATCCGAAGGCAGTACCCACAACAAAGTAAGTACATACTTATGTATACGCACAGCTCCACTCGGTCAGCTTCGGGTCCCCGGGATTGTATCTTTCCTTTCGTATCCTTGTCTCGGGCTCGCTCCTTGCAAGTTTCCGAGCCGCACTATTTTTTGAGTTCCTCGTTCGCGGGGTCTGACTCTTGCGCTCTGCCTCCATCGGTCTGGCGCTAGCCGACCCAAGAGACCTTTAAGGCAACCATCCCTTCAGTCTTGATGGTCTCATACAGCTGTTTGAGGAGAATGTACGGAGTAGTAGGTATTTTCTGATCTGCGACCAATGTACACCGTAATGCACTATGGTATGACCAAAACGGCTCGTGGTCTAAAGGCATGGTGGAGCAGGGTCTCGATCTGGCCCCAGCCACTTCCAACTACGATACGCTCACCACAGGTCCCACTCTGAGTTCTGACAAGATATGAATCATCCTAGGATGCGGAGTGTGAGTACATACCATATGACGATAGATGCAGGATGATGTTATCTCCGGGCTAATGACCAGACTAAAAGCTCTAGCTCCGTCTTGACCCCGAGGGATCGCCGCGAGTGAATACGCTCGGCGTTCTTGGGCCGAGCATCGCGAACTTTGAAAAGTCGGAGCATAGACCACGCCGGCGCTTCTGTACACAGTACTACATACTGTACTCCGTACCCCGTGCAGTGATAAGTAATAACCTTTAGCTAATAAATTGTCCAAGAGGTCCTTTTTTCATTCCCTTTTCCCGCCCCCGTATTTCCAGTATGTCCTACTTCCGAGTTGCGAGTTCCGAGTTTCTAGGCACACCTGTATATCCGAAATCTGTACTCTTCATAGCCGCAATTTTGGAGATGGGGCCCTCAAAATATACTCACCAGTATTCTATTGACTGACGCAAGGAAATCTTCAAAGTCATTTTAGGCTTCCAACGATGAGAAAGACGCACTGGCGGGTTCAAACCCGAGAAAATGGCGATCCCCCTCTTTTTGTGACAATCCATGCAGAATATGACTGACCTGGCGATCACAAATGCAACCAAGCCGAGCATGGAAAGTGCATTCAATTAAATACGACGGAATACCTAGTGTGTACACGCCATGTACATACTTGAAGTATGTCAGCTTTGCAACCGACCTAAGTCCAGTGGGTTTGTTGGGCACTTCCGCTGAGTAAGACGTGGCTTGTCGGTGATAGAATCGCGAATCATTTCTCTCTATATCCTACCTTCATGTTTCTACATATGTATGCAAGGAGTACTATCTATGTAGCTCCATGTGTGCAAGGCTACCGTAGCCAGAACATTTAGATCATCCATTAAATAGGGCTTCATTCAAACTTGCATCTTACACAACACTGCCTCCCGGTGCTGCCTTCATTAAAAGCGCCAATGGCCTTGACATAAAAAGGCGACTATCAAAGACAGAGCTCCGTGTCTGCCTTGTCAAGATTTCCAGCGCCAATTTTCCATATTAGTTGATCGCAGAGATAGAGTTCTTAGGGCTGGGTGCGGTGAAGAGAAACCATCTTGTCTGCGCTGCTCGAGCACAGGCCCACGATGTGACTAGAGCTCCTCACGTCGAACTTTAAGTGGATCAAACTATCCAAGTACCTATTTACAGTACTTCTACTACTCGTCCTACTATTATGCGATCTTGGCCCACGGGCCCTTGTACCATCATTTCATTCACGCTCGTCTTGCCTTTCATGTTACTTTCTTTTATAACTTTGGAGCGGGGCTTTGATATAGACAGGGCCATATCTAATAGGAAAGTAAAAGGTGGGACCACCAATCATAAAGTGCCTACTATCTGTCCCACTGTGGTGCGGCTATCCATCATTCTTCTTCTTCTCATTTCATGGTGTCACTGGAAAACTTGCATATATCACTACGGATACTCCATTTTGCATTAGCCCGGCCGAGCAGTTACTGGGGTGCATGAATTTGGATATGGCGCTACGTGCACTATGCAGCCTGGCCGTTTCATGTCTGTATTATGAAATATTGCACCACAAGAAAAGCAAGAACAAAATGGCCTCTCTATGAATTGAAGACATAACCCGCAGAGATAACTCGGGTAAGGGAAATGGGGGTTTGAGGCACTATGTACCCAGGTAGAGCTAGGCCCATAATTGAGAACTACCTAGTTCTCTAGGTAGGTATCATTCGACATCAAGAATGATCTGCCATGTTATGTACTTGCTGGTTGCTATATCTTTGCGTCAAAGCGTAAGAATCTGTTTTCGGTATATAGATGCATCGGAATCAGTTTGTTCAGTGCGGTGAAGATACCATCGCACCGCCAGCTTATTCTAACAAGTTACAACCACGCTTGAATTTCGAGCTTGGAATCAGAATGTCCTTTCACGAGCTCAAGTATCGAAGGATCTGACATGAGGCGCAAGGCGTCTATGTACCTACATGATCAATCGGGGTCCACTCTTGTCGCCAAAGCGATATCAACCAAAGAAATCCTCGTTCGTAGCCGCTCCAATCAGTATCTAAATGACGAAGAAGTACAACATTTGCAGTATATGAACACTTACCGCCAAGAGCCCGCGGCTTATAATCTCTGAATCTCAGGAAGAGGCCGGCATTCTCCCCAACCGAGTTATCCGGATTGTCTGTAGTCGAAGGGCGGGTCTCGCGGATGACCCAAGACCACGGTCATAGTTAGCATTGAATAGATTGGTCCGGGACGTACCAGCCAACTGGACGAAAGGGGATATTCGAATGTCCCAAATCAACTCCAATCTGAGGGTCCACTAAAATATTCGAGAAACGGAGACAAAATGAAAATAGTTTGTCCGAGAATTGTTTTATTCTCTAGGCGGTACTAGTATGTATACTAAGATCCAAAATGTTGGGGACAGGAAAAATCGGGAGCTTGAAGCTGAAGTTTGTAAGACATACAATATGTATGTAGTATCATATACTGGTGACACTCAAAAGCATTGGCTGCCGTTAATGTGTATAAATTCTACTCCATAGACACAGAGTAGATGTCACAAGGCCAAGGAAAAAGCCCCTTACTCCATATGCCTACTTCAACAATTACTACGGACAAATTAGCAATCCAGGATCCGCAAAAGCGGGACCGAACCGGTCCCGTCTCCGTCGACCTGACGATCCTCGGGCCGCATTGATTGGGCACGATTAAATCGGCATCCGTAAGACATCCGCGGGCTTCCGGCAAAACGCATTTGCACACGCACCACACACACGCACACGCACGGCCCAACTTTTTTTTGGCCCGTTTAGGCCAGTTTCCTTTTTTGTGGCTATATGGATTTATGGATGTATACTTATCTAGTTGTTTGGACGGAATACATAATCCGGCATCTTCTGCTGATCTTGTCGGAAGCTGTCATATGACACATTTCTGCTTAACCCGAGCCCACTTCTCCACTCTCGTTGAGATTGCCTGGTCGAGTATCAAGACTGATTGTTTTGGTAAATAACACTTCGCAGTCACTTGTATAGTACACATTTGACTCGATCATGGTGACTTTGCTCTGACGATGAGCCATGGGGTAAATATGATTTTCCGGAGCAAACCAGAAGCTAGACATAGTATAGATTCTGTTGTTTTAGGCTATATCCTACAGATTCGATGTAGCGAAACGTAAAGGAAAAAAAGACAGGCGAAATTGATGAATCAAACAGGTGCAGTACACTCGAATTTACTACTTGAATCCTCCCAGACAATAAGTTATTTGGTGATGGGACTGTCTCCTAGAACCATGACTACATAGTCATGTACCTTAGTGGTAAAGTAGGTACTTTTTAATCGCCCGGCCGCCTAATCATAGGTATGATAGTCCTCTAGACTCATATGACTCATTTTGACAACAAACATAAGCTCGCTCTTCTTTGACATTACTATCATTTCTACCCAAATCCGAGGTGTCCATCACTGTTATCATCGATTCTGATCCGGCTTGGGCCCTGTTCTCTGTCTATTTAATCTCCACATAGTTCTAGCCATCGATCTGCTAAAATATTAGTATTTATTCGCCAGATTGCACCATCGCATTATTCGGATTTGGGCGGGTTAAAAAGTTCCTTTGCCTTGTGACGCCTGTGCTTCCGCGTACCCCGGACTGTGGGGACTCCTGGGGTGCTACACGATCGTACGGTGCAACAATTGCTGCTGCATCGGTCCTTTTCCAGCACTCCTTATTTGGACGCTTCTGTACTTCAGTTATGATACGCACTTTAAAATACGTGTGAAATGTGCTCATTGTATAGAATGCTGCTTGGTTCAGTTGAATTGAATCAATTCATAGAATCAGGACTCCATCTAGAAAGTCAAATCTTTAAAGCCTAATTAATTATCAGAGATAACAGCACTCTGACTCAGGGGCTGAGTGTGCCGTACCATAATGATTAAATGGAAATGTCCCATTTAATCATCCCGCTCGAGGCATATCGCCAACTAGGGCAAAACGGCCCCGCATAAACATTCGGATGCCCGGCACCAGCCACATCAATCAGTAGCGAGTGCACATCGACACCCCTGTGCGATTCATGGCAATTGTACCAAGTAGTGGACGGAATAGATATGTCACAGATAGTAAACAGTTTCCTGGGCGTGGTAGTCCTACTCTGCTCTAGGGGTTAGTCCGTCACCGATCAACGCGCATCTAACAGAATATTACCTTCCCATACTATGCTGTACATATCATGTTGGACAACGTGTAAAACGTCTCAATGTCGCTAATATGTATCAGGGGCTCTAAGACGGCACAATCGTCATAGATGTGGCAGCTGAAATACTGGTTTCCATTTCTCGACAATGACCGCAGGTTTAGGATCAAGATATCCCAAGCAAAATAAGACGTACGGGACTGAAACCTATTCAATATGAAAGGTATAAAGTTAAGAATCTTTCTAGATTCTGGTCCATGGTGTTCATCCCATGAACATGTAGGTACATCCCATGTACCTACATGAACACCATCTAGGTAGATTGTAAGGATGATAATTTACCTAATCCAAGAAATCTGGCACAAACATATCGCGTTAAGTCGCGGTCGACATGGTTCGTATTATAGTATAATCCTAGAAACATAGAAAAACTTCTACATTATTATATATGAAATGGGGCATCAATATCGGGGGCTCTCGACTGTGTAAGCTTGAACTTACAGCAAGTTTGTTATGTTCAACAAGCCTCGTAGTTGGCTCCATGATGACCAAAAACAAGGGCTTATAATATGACGCAGCTGAAGTAAAAAATAATTCTTAGAGTTCAATATTTTCGGATTTCTAATTCAGTATCGGCCTTTGAAGTAGTTGATTTCAAATCGATTGTTTGAACAAATTACATAGGGTAAATTTTGGGCTCCTGACAGCTTCCAGATTCCTTGATTTCTTGTTGCGAGGCATGACTCGCCAAAAGCTTGATAGTGAGGTTCCTGGCCTTTTCCTAAAAATGAATTTGCACATTTTCTTGGTAAATGTCCCACAATTGAAGGACAATAATCTCAAATTCCTGAATTGTTTCAGTATGAGGATAATAGGAGAAGAGCTGGAGTTACGTGTATGAAATGAATCCATAAGCTTGACTGCCTAGGTAAAGGATGAGAGTCTAAAACAAAAAAAGTATAATAAAAGAGTTTTGGCCAAAAAAATTAATTGCTAAAGATTGGAATCTTTAACAGATAGGTTTCATTGTGCAGACTGATGAGAATCGTTGATTTGAGCTTAATTCTATTGCAATAAAAGCTGATTAACTGTTACAAATGTACCGATTCCTAGTTTTCAGCATTACGGGTAACATCCCCTAGTCACACCTTCACAGAATATTATCTTTTATGGGTGACTTGGGCTATTTGCGACTACTTTTCTGGTAAATTCTAGTCCATTTGTTAGAGATTCTCATACTTCAGCGTATGACTAATCAGGTGTGACCCCAGCCCTGGGTCCACACCCCAGGCATCAACTCTTCCTAAAAAGGCTAGTCTATCTCAAGCGAGTTGGTCTGTGCACGATCACCAATTGGGGCAAGCACACAACGATTTTCAACCCTAACCTTCGACTTCGACTTCGCCTTCTTCAACAGCCGCCAACGACCCTCGTTCCCGTCAACAACCCCCCCGGTCAACTCACCCCCTACGACATCTCAAGATGACTCACGAGTCCGTTTGGTTCAGCCGGCCCCGCAAGTAAGTTGAATCGCGAGCGCTGCTCGGATTGCGAAGTGCGGAATTGCACATATTGAACATATGACTGACTGGCCGACTCTAGGTACGGCAAGGGTGCCCGTTCTTGGTGTGTTTCCCCCTAAATAATCTCCTTCGACTTCTCCCGACAAGAAATATGAATCCGAAATATCCTCGAATGCGAATGCTGGGCGATACAGGACATTTGGATATTGGGAGGAGTCATCTTGGTCTTGGACAACTTGCTAACTTGGATCGAATTTCAGCCGTGTCTGCTCTCACCGCGCCGGTCTGATCCGCAAGTACGGTGTATGTTGAACCCTTTGGATATCGAGCGCGCGAGCGTCTGGGTCAAGTGCTTGGGAATTTTTTGGCTAATTTGGCTCCGTCTTACAGATGAACATCTGCCGTCAGTGCTTCCGTGAGAAGTCCGCCGACATCGGTTTCAACAAGGTTTGTTTCGTCCACACCTTCAACCATCGCCCTCGAACGTTCATGCTTGGAATCGAGAATCACCTCACCTCCATGGAAAATTGTTCGGTCACCTCGTCAGCATCGAAATCTAACATCACTCTTTCCACAGTACCGCTAAGCAAAAAATGCAAACCAATGTCCACCTTTAACGCCCTCTCGGCCCATTCGCGTTCCACGATCCGTTCAACGTACCCTGGCACTCGATTGATGTGCGGGGAGGGAGAAATGTTTCGAAGCGCCGGGGAAACGATTGCGCCCGCGTTCCGTTCTTTCGCATGACGGCTCCCAAAAAATCTTTACTTTTCTATTTTTTTTGCTTGGTGTCTCGGGTGTGAATCTGATGGACGAGATGGGGACTGGGGTTGTTGAGTGAAGAATGTTTTAACGAGGATGGATGGAACCTACATCCTTTTTTCCTATTTTATCCAATATCAATGACGGATTTATCTGGTTCCTCAACGTTTTTCACGTACGATTTTTGAAGAGATCAGTGGCTTTGATGAGATGGGCGTATCCCAGTTCCGACACGTTCACTTGTCTTAATTCAGGCCTTCGTAACCAGGAATCATGGGCATGGAAATTACGAGCATTTCTGATCCTTCCTTGGCTGTAGGTTAAAACACGTTTTGTATCTGGGAAGTATCATTTGAATTAACCCGCGGCACATTTGAAATGGACATCTGTAAGCGCGAAATTGTATGGTTTCTAGGGCCCCATGGGGTCTTTCTCTGCGAATTGGTATAGTGACAGGTCTTCATACCTAGCACCATTTGGTATCTACAGCTATGAGGCAATATTTATAAAATCAATTGTCTGCGCTACTTTCCTCGCGATGTACAAAACGATGAAAGACTTGTCAATCTCTAGTTCAACCTCGCGGGGCTGTGTTCTGTCTCTATTTGGAGCTACTATTATTCTCCGAGCCTATAGATCGAATGCTATAGAATAGCAGGTAAGCGTTCTGCCGCAGGACATCTGCGACACTAGCAACCATGACTTTGTTGTCATCCATGAAAACCCACTAAAACGTAGTCAGCATGACAATTTTCATTGATATTTTGGAATGAAATACAAACCTTGTCGCCTCCTAAGCGGGTATAGGCAGTATAATGACCAGAGTCCATCGTTCCCTGGTGAACGATTACCGTGGAAAGGTCGTAAATGTATTTCGAGGTGTCTACGCGCTCCTTGTCTTTTTTGACTGTATATGGGAGCATGTTGAGAGTTATAGGGAAGTCGATATGCCCATCCATTTTCTCGGAAGAGGTTGAGGTATGCTCATAACGCTGGGTCAAAACATTAGTTCAATGTCAGGTGGAGTTTAAATGCCCGATTCACGAACCTTGAGCTGCATGCAAAGTATAACAGGTAATTTGCGAATCTGAAGCCGTTTAGACGCGCGTTGAGGTGTATTTCCACATTTTTCACAATGATAAGCAGCGTCTGCATGTAGATCCTCGACGGCTGTATAACTATCGAGACAACCAGTCAAGGTTGCTGTAGTAGAGGAGGCAGTTGATCGACCAAGTTTTCGTTTTTTATTTTGAAGTTGGACGTCAAGGCTCAGATCGGCCATGGGGTCGTATGTGTGCGTAGTTTTTCCGCATTTGTGGCACATGACGCTACTGCGAAGTTCGCCATAAAACGTCTGGTGGAAAAAGCATTCGCATTTTGTGTCATAGCTTTCCGAGTGGCCAGGAGTACACGAATGAAGAGAGTTCACTAGGAATTGAAAGTATTCGTGGGCATCCTGTTGTCGGTAGCCTGCCATTTCCTACGCTATCTGTTAGCCGCATGCGCTAAGTGGTGAATGAAAGTCCAGTCATACTCTTGATGCGTCCCATCCGTGGTATAGAAGAGTGGCGGCCGATACTGCGTCAGTTTTTTCACCGCTATTGAAGTCCATAAATACCTCAGCGGCAGCACAGGCCATACAAAAGCTATTTTTGCAAGTATGAACGTCATGTCCGCCAGCTAAGAAGTAGGCGTTGAGGGTTGGATCATGAAGGAGGGCCTGGAGGATAACTGATTGATAACAAGTCTGTCCCATGTTCCAGACTCCCCGAGCACCACGACGGGAACAAGGGTTTTTATAGGCATTGTTCTTCACGTAGGCCTCTGATGCAGAATCGTCTACCCATTTGCCTTTTCCATCTTAACTATGTTAGCATTTGCACCGAAGGAATTCCAGGTTTTCTTCAGTATGGCACGAATAGACTAACCCGCGCTTTCAGGCTTTATAACAGGGCCACAGAGCTTTTCCAGACCATGGTCGTAGACAAAATCCACACATGTCTCGCAGAATATAAAGCGGTTACGTGATTCCATATCTGAATCCGTTAGCATATACTCTATCCAATTTTGCGAAGCTAGCCCGCAGCTAGAGAATACGTACAGAATGCATGCCCAGTCTTTTTCGTATGTGCTTTCCGCTCAGTATTCAGGCATGCCTCGGAGCATGTCAAACAGTGATACTTCGGCTTTAAAGTCGCCACGGTTCGTAGACCTGACGCTTGAATCCCAGACGTCTCCGGTTTCGTGTATGGAGCCAGAGAGTCATAGTGTTTGCGGAACCCGGTTTTGAACTGACCAGCAGTCTGTTGATCTTTGAGGACAGCCGCAAGATGTTCTAGTATAATTAGCTATAATGAGCTGATAGCACATTTATTTGGAGTAGTCAGATCATCCAGATAGAGTTGATTACATACCACAACCATAGGCCGCCTCGGAAAGAAGATGAATGGAGTCGAGGTTTGCCATGATGAACCTCGTAACCCGATGCACGTTAAAAAAGGAAAAGAACAAGAAAAAAAAAGGGATATCGGGTGTCCCTTGTGTGTTAGAAATCAATTGCGTGCGGTGAAATACACAGAGGACACGCCGATACAAGGTTCCAGACCTTTATATAAGGAAAGAAAACGAATAGATTCCGTAGGTAGACCGACGGTGAGTCTTAGCATCCAATGGCCCACACTCACAGCTCGGAGAAGGTGACCGGTAGGTAGTAATCAGATGAGAGACGGGATGGCTTCACGAACTTGTCCCAAATAAGGCCAGCATTGCCCTATTGGTATGGAGTCAGTAGCTGGCGCGTGGTGAATCGCATAGATCGGAATATAGGGGGGGTTCCCACCGGTGGAAAGGTGGAGGGACCAGGAATGTCGGGAGAATGTCCAAAAGACAAAGGAGCTGGAGCTATAGGGCTCTGTCGCAAGGGTTGCCGTAACCTTCGCGCAACACCATAACCATACCCAAATTCAGATCGAACAGAGATAGAACCAATGCTGCTATACGATGTTGCGGGTCTCTTTATCGCTCGCCTTTTCTTCTCCCTCTTTTCTCTTTCTTTCTTTCTTTCTCACACTCTCTTTCTCTTTCTGATCTTGGGAGAGAGGAGGAAGATGGGCTGTTCTGAGTTGGTCGCTTTGGGGAGGCGGAGAGGTTGGCGGGCCCTTTTTTTTGGCCCGATTTACCGCCGGCACGAGTTGCCACGCCACCAACCGATCGGAACTACACATCTACCAGTTACCAGTTACATAAATACACTAGAAGACTATATGCAGAATAGAGTTGAACTTAATGATTCTGTTCACTGCAATCTAGTATATAGATATAAAATATAAAAAAGAAAGTCTATGCGATTTCATTTCATCATCATATACATCGCACTGGTATAGTTATTCATTGATTCATTCTCTCGTTGCGACATGCCGAATGCAATGAGAGTCAGACTGTAGAGTCCAGCTCGTATAGTCTTCATCGCAAACAAAAGCCAATATAACCAACCAAAGTATCTCACTGTACACAAGAGGAAGAAAAAAAAAAGAAGAGGCTCTGCTTCCACTAGTCACCCAGATGTCCCGTTCATCGCGTGCCTCGCCCCCGCGGTAGCGCACTCGCCCGACCGCGTGTGGATGATCCTCGTGTCGCATACCGACCTGTTGTAGAGCCGCGCGTTGTACCACGAGCTGCACCGCGGGTGGTGCCTCGCGTTGTGCCTCGGGTGGAGTATTTTGAGGTTGGCTTGGAGGATACAGTGCTAGGGGGGTGCTCGACAAAGGATGTGTCCGTAGTTCTGTATGACGAATGGGTTAATACTCGCGAGCCTTAAAGCAGTAACTAGTAGAATGCTGCTCTAAACTCACAAGAAAGTCATCTCGCCATCATCGGTCGGCTTCGCAGCTTCTGCCTCTTCAGCTTCTGCGTCTCAGGTTAGCAAATTGCTCTTGGAAAATTTCATTCCCCCAAAGAAAAAACAAAACAAAACAAGAAGTAGCGCAATGGCCATACCTTTGTCTGCTTCCGCCTGCTTGGCTCTTTTGAATGAATCGGAAATCGGAGCCTGGAAGTTTCTCTCCGTCAGTATTCAATCCGGTTGCATACACCTTCAATCAATGTGTTTTGTCCATACCTCGGGGAAATCCACACAGAATGCGTTCATGTTCAATCCGTACAGGAAGCTGGCAAAACTCTCGCTAAACCGTGTCAGGCTCTCGTGCATCAGCTGCAGATGCATAAAATTGGCCTCTAAGTCTGCCATGGAATCGGCGAGTTCAGCAAACTGGGGTTCCAATGCATTAATGGCTGGTTGATTGTAGCCCGAGGCACTGATGCTATGTCCATATCCGTGAGCCTCTCGTAGTGAAGAGCGTGAACTAGGACGTAAGGGTGTCGTGGGGCGCGATGAAGGCCTCGGTCGCGAGGAAGATCGTACAGTAGCGTCCATTGTTTATTTGGGGAGTGGGAGAGGAGGGCGAGGGGGGACTTTGTTGTTGTGGAGTTGTTTTGTCCGAAGCTTGAGAAGGCGGTCGAGTGGGGGAGGAGAGGAAGAAAAGGGAAGAGATAGGCAGTACCTGAGGAAGGGGAAATAAAAGGAAAAGAAAAAAGGACAGAAATTGGGCCAACAAATAAGAGACTAAAGGTAGTAATAATAATAGTAAGTAAACCCCTAATTGAAGTAGATTGTGAGGAGCAATTCAATTCGCAGTCGATCTCCGCGCGTCGCGGAGTAAAAAAGAATGACGGAATGACTTCACCGGTCGCTCATCGTGCAAATCTGCAGCAGTTTTTGTATTTTGTATACAATCAGGTATAAGATCAAGTTCATATTTTACAATTAATATTTTATATTTCATTGGAATATAAGAATGTAACTAAATCAATTAAATTTCCCAATTGTACCCTACCCCACATCAAAAGAGATAATCATATCCTAGATCGTCGTCCTATGATGTACTTGCTGTTTGTCTAGTCAACTTGGGTGAATCCACCCACAACGCTCCTCCGGTCTGGTCTCTCCGCTATCCTTTCTACGACTACTCACGCGACCCTCACCAATCCCGGGAGATATCCTTCTAAATTGGGTTTTAGGCTTAACTTGTTTTCTGCAAGCCTTTACCCCTGACTAATTTCTCTCGGTTTCCCTCCCCCGCCACATGCAGGCCAGCTTAATCCTGCGCCGGCGTATTCAACCCTCGGCCAAATCCCTTCGCTCCGTTGGAGACGCACAGATCGTTCGTCTATACGGCCATCTTCCACGGTCCCATCTCGCTTCCTCCTACCCCGCACAACACGAACAGAGAACCGCATCGTCCTTTTGGATTTCAATCTCTTTACTCGCCGTTGGTGGTGGTGCCTGGGCCCATAATTACTTCACATCCAACGACCTACCACTATCCGCGCATACCCGACCCCCACTCCAAGCACCCTTCCTCGGCGTCATCGATACCCTCCAAACCATGCCCGTCGAACCAGCCCCGGGTACCGTAGGGACCCTTACCCCCGAACAGGAGGCCAAGTTACAGGAGTTCTGGGTTTTGACGCTGAAGGTCTTCGGCGTTGACATCCAGGCCCTTGAGGCGGACGCCAAGGACAAGGAGAGTGCAGACGCTGCCTCTGCAAGCCCATCGAAGAAGGATAAGTCTTCAAAACGTCGATGGGGGCTCTGGGGCCGGTCTAATGACGATGACGGCGATGATGCGAAGAGCGTTTCTTCAGCAAGTGGGATTACCTCTAGCCTTGCCTCGATCAACATCTCTGACGGTGATGACAAGTATGGCCAATCCAAGGAATTCCAACAAGCGTTGGTCGACATGTCATCGGAAGAGATCCGTACAGCTTTCTGGAATATGGTGAAACAGGATCACCCCGATGGACTGCTATTAAGGTTCTTGCGCGCACGCAAGTGGGACGTCAAGAAGGCATTGGTCATGATGATCTCGACCATGCGCTGGCGCTTACAGGAAGTTCATGTGGACGACGACATTATGGCCAATGGAGAAGCCAAGGCTACAAAACTATCGCAAAGTTCAGACCCAGCGGAGAAGAAGAAGGGCGAGGAGTTCTTGTTCCAGATGCGCAAGGGCAAGAGTTTCCTGCATGGTGTAGACCGATTTGGTCGGCCCATCTGCGTTGTTCGTGTACGACTGCACCATGCTTCAGATCAAGAGGTTGATACCTTGGAACGCTTCACCGTTTATACCATTGAAACTGCCCGCCTCCTGTTGGCCCCTCCAGTTGAAACCGCTGTAAGTCATATCGCGACCCCCTCTTTGAGAATGACTTCAGCTGACGAAAATAGACCATTATTTTTGACATGACTGACTTTGGAATGGCCAACATGGTGAGTATCCTATCTAACGATTTTCTACTTTGGAGAAGGGTCATTGTGCTGATACATCGCTACTAGGATTATACTCCTGTGAAATTCATGATCAAGTGCTTCGAAGCTAATTACCCCGAATCATTGGGGTCTGTACTCATTCACAAGGCCCCATGGGTCTTCTCCAGCATTTGGAGCATCATCAAGGGCTGGCTGGATCCTGTCGTTGCCGCAAAGATTCACTTCACCAAGAACCGCGAAGACCTTGAAGCCTTTATCCCACCTAGCCAAATTATGAAAGAGCTGGAGGGTGGGGAAGACTGGGAGTATAAATATTCCGAGGTCGAGGCAGGCGAAAACACCAAAATGGAAGACACAGAGACTCGCGACAAGCTGATCTCCGAACGTCAGGAACTTGCCAAGGAAATCCAAGCAAGCACCATTGAGTGGATTCGAGCCAGCTTCAAGCAAGAGAGCCAAGCTGCTTCTGCCGCCAAAGAAAAGCGCGATAGTCAGATTGAGCATCTCCGCAAGCAGTATTGGGAACTCGACCCGTATATTCGAGCTCGCTCGCTTTACGATCGACTCAATATTGTTCAAGGTAACGGCAAGATCGATTTCTATCCAGGGCAAGAGAAGAAGCCCGAAGGACATACTTCAGGGAGTGCATAGTGAATATGCCAGCTGTATGATTTCGGCATTGCTCCGGTTTCAGTGAGCATGTATAGAATCTTGGTCTAGTTCTAGATTTTTGCAGATACATGCTTTGTAACTAGTATATATACGGGTTTGGGTTCCATGTGAGAGATAACTAGAGCAAATACAAATTCAAGGCATTTTGGAGGATCATAGAATTTGCAGGACTAATTGAATAAACCTTCCAATCAACAAGGTTGTTGAGTCAATTTTATCTGCTGGAAAGACAGTGTTTCTCTCCTATACCTTTTCGAGTTAAATGGCAGAACTCTAGGCCATTTACATCTTCGCCTTGATGTCCTCGTAGAGAGCCTTCAGCTTGTCCATGTCGGTGGCCTGGGAAGGCCATCCAATGCTCATACCTTCCTGTTCATTGGGTTTAGGGATCTATTATGTGTCAGTCAACGTTCGTTGGTAAAAGATTACCAGAAACAGCATATATTCCTGATCAGATATATGTAGCATACCATGTGGAAGTGAACCTGTTCCATCATTGTCAGTATATGATCGATCAGCGCCAGGGGTAATTAATTGCACTTACGTGATCAACAACCTGGTGGGCAATACGACCATTGTTCTGCAGGATATTGAAGTCGGTGGCACCACTGGCCTTGGCAATCTTCTTTGCGACGGGCTATGATGTACAAATTACAAGTTAGTAAAATAATTGCCTTGTGTCAGCGTCTCCGCACTGCGCATCGCATTGGTAAGGGGGGACCTTGAGGGTTGGCGAAGTAGCCAAACTTCGTCTCCCCTCGGGAATTTTCCATTCGCATCAACTACTCTTCTGGCCTTCATTCCGCCATACACCCGTTTTGTCTTGAAATATTGAATTGTTTCCCACTCACCAAGACTTCAAGCAGGTCTTCGTCAGGGACATCGGTCAGCTTAGCACCGTGGAACTTGGGAATGACGAGCTGTCCATGAGAAAAATTAGCCATTTGAATCTATAACTCTCCATGATGGTCATTGCATAGCAAACGAGAAATTCAATGCGCAGTAGATTGTACGAATCGAGATCGCTTGCAATGACGCGGTTGCGCTGAGCTGAGCTACCCGCGGGCGTGCGGGGAAGGATACAGAGAGACGTACAGCATGGCCACGGCTAAGAGGCTGAATATCGAGGAAGGCGAAAACCTTGTCACTCTCAAAAAGCTTGAAAGAAGGGATATCACCTGCAGGACCATGATCAGTGAGACTCTCGGGGACGGGATCGGTCGGAAGGAGGGGTTGAGGGGAAAGAATCCAATGCCGCAATAAAGCTATTCATCACACATACCCTTGATGATTTTGCAGAAGATACAGGCGGCAGAAGACATTTTGAGTAAAGAGAATTATTTCTCAATGGTGAGGGGGAAATCAAGTCTGGGGTACTAATTGAGTGTAGATGTGTTGCAGGTCCAGAGTTGGGGTAGCAGCTCGAAGTTAGCCTGAAGTCATCAATCATAAATAATATGCGGGGGAAAGGAAAATAAAAAAGGGTGCAGTTGGCGGGAATCGAACGGAGGGGCTTGGGGCGGGCTGAGGATGGGTTATAAAGCACAATTGGGAGTGACCCCCGAGGAGTGGGACAAGCTAGTACAGAACCCATTTCTTGCCTTTTACCAGAGATGGCCGTGGTTTGCCCACAATACTCCTCTTCTTAATCTTTGAAACCACGCTACGACATAGCCGTCGTCAATATTTTGGTTTTTTTTGCACCTGAAATGAAGTTTTCGAGTCATTTCGAATTCATATATCGAATTTCAGCTATTTTTTCCGTCGTGAAATACGATTTTTCGATCATTCTTGTGTTTTGAGGCCGTGTGCGTAACCTTTGCAGGTGCGTGCGCGTGTCCGCTACAAGCCAGGCGGGCAAACTACCACATCATTACTAGTAAAGGTCATTATATTAAATCTCAGTTTACATCAGCATGAAATATTAATTTTCTACTTTAATAGAAAATATTTGTTACCTTGCAATAAAGGTTCCAGGTAGGGTTACTTGAGGTTGTCGTTCAACAACACAAAGTTTGTGCTGCCAAACAGAGATGATATATTCCCGAATAATCATTCTCCGCTTAACATGCTGAAGACAAAAATAAATCGAAAGGTCAACCATACTCCTTAGGCGGTTTATTCGTCTATTAGAAGTCTTTGTTGCGAGTGCTAACTACTTAAATAGCGTAGTTAACTACTTAGTCAACCAAAGATGACGCTGGTTGGGGTGCAGCCAATCACAGCCTGTACATTGTCAGACTCTTCGAGGGCATCAATCTGCGTTGTTACCACACGATCTCTACGTCAACGTATATACTCGTTATGGATCAAATTTCACCTAGCTAGTAATCAATAGAAGCAATTGAACCTATTAAAGCATTACACCAAGTCATCATCCCTGAGTTATAAAGTCCGCAGCATCTCCCAGTGTGGGTTCCAAATGCGGCTAGCGCGACGGTCCCGTGCACCTTTCCGACTTCCTCGCGAAACCTCGCTGCCCTCCCCTCACCACTCTCCCCTCTATATACACGCTGGTCTTGCGATATACCCCCGGTTAGAGACCATGCAGAAGTCTCGGACCATTCAATCGGCCATGCGGCCGCGGGCTTTTGCCCCCGTCCCGCGCGTGCAGGTTCAGTTCCAGCGCCGCAACCTCCAGGACGTTGCCATCACCCGCACCGGTCGACCTATCCTGAAGGTCCAGGGTGGCCGGTAAGTGCTCAATTGCGTTTCTCATGTGAAATACACGGGTATCTAATATGTCACAATCTATAGATCTTCCCTCGGAGGTACCTAGCCATCTCGTCTCGAACCCACCCTTCGTTCATAATGCTCATTCAACTCCAGGTCACACTGCGACTGTCTTCGGTGCCACGGGCTTCCTCGGTCGCTACATCGTTAACCGCCTTGGTATGCTCGGAAATGACAAGATTCGAGGTTCAATGGATGGTCCAGCTAATATTCCGCAGCTTCCCAGGGATGCAATGTCGTGATCCCTTACCGTGAGGAGATGGCCAAGCGTCACTTGAAGGTCACTGGTGATCTCGGTCGTGTTACTTTCCTTGTATGCGCCTCTGTCGCTCACGCTTGTAATTCAAACTTGGAATTGTTCTGATGGCATATAGGAATATGATCTGCGCAACACCCAGTCCATCGAAGAGAGTGTCCGTCATTCCGATGTCGTCTACAACCTTGTCGGTCGCCAACACCCTACAAAGTGAGTCTCAATGCAGCTCTTGTCATATTCCTGGCAAGATATTGATAGCGTCCCAGGAACTTCTCTTACACCGATGTTCACGTTGACGGTGCTGAGCGCATCGCCGAGGCTGTCGCCAAGTACGATGTGGATCGCTTCATCCACGTCTCTTCCTACAATGCCCGCCGTGACTCTCCCTCCGAGTACTGGGCCACCAAGGTTCGATGATATCTTTTCCACATTCTAGCGCAGAAATTAACCAATACCTAGGCCTGGGGTGAGGAAGTTGTCCGCAACATCTATCCCGAGACGACTATTGTCCGCCCTGCCCCGATGTTCGGATTCGAGGACAACCTCCTTCACAAGCTCGCTCGCTTTACCCACGTCTTCACTGCCAACCACATGGAGGAGCGCTTCTGGCCCGTCCACGTAAGTTTCCAACCGATATTTCAAACGCGGCTTATACTAAATGACTTCTTTCATAGGCCCCCCAGGTTGGACACGCCCTTGAGCTGATGCTGCACGACGAGAGCACCGTGGGTCAGACTTTCGAGCTTTACGGTCCCACCAACTACTCCATGGGCGAACTTGCTCAACTTGTTGACCGGGAAATCGTCAAGGACCGCTCTACTTTCAACATCCCCAAGTTCATTGCCAAGCCTGCCGCATACTATCTCAACAAGGCAATCTGGTTCCCTACCATCTCTGCCGATGAGATTGAGCGTGAGTTCCACGACCAGGTCATTGACCCAACAGCGAAGACCTTCAAGGATCTGGGCATTGAAAAGACCCCCGAGGTGACGGACATGATTTTCGAGTATCTGGTATGTGCCCCATGAACCTCGCAGCTTAGTGACATCTATGGAAACTAACAACCCCACAGAAAGGATACCGTAAGTCCGCTTACTACGACCTACCTCCTATGACTGATAAGGAGCGAAAGGAAGAAAAGAAGTATCTCCACGTGCTGGACGACCAGTAGTTTGTTTCAATATGTACATAAGCCATCCTAGAAGTCAATTTCCTTGTGTTTCCTCAATTAGTCTCAATCTCTCTTAAATTCCTTTCCCTTCCACTTTCCCAGATGCCTTTCGCCAGTAATATATACTACTATACTGTATTAATGATGTACTGTATGTTTGGTGGGTAACTTCTCCGTTGCACCGTAGCTATCCGGCCGTGGCTAAAATGGAGCTCCCCGCAATTCCGATAGCCGCAGCGGGACATTTCCACAGTCATTTAGACCTCCCACTTCAACCCCATTACACATCACAATGCCACCTCCAATCCTCCTCTTGAAGACAAGATCTTCTCCAAACGATGGCTATGATGATTACTTCTCCGCAAACGATTACACACCGACCTTCGTGCCCGTCCTCGAACACCGCTTCCACACCTCCAATCTCGCCGATGTACGCGAGCTCTTCGCATCCGGCGCATTCAGTCCAGAGATACAAGATGCCGAGTCCGCACAGATAAAAGGAAATGAGAGTAGAATACATTTATCAAAGCGGTATGGGGGCATGATCTTCACCAGTCAGCGCGCGGTGGAGGGATTCGCAAATATGATTGAAGAGAAAGGACGTAAGTCTGAAGCGACGATTAAACGATCCTCAGAAAGACACGAAAAACTAATTAATCCTCGATAAAGTCCCATCTCCACCCTCAATCCCCCTTTACACTGTTGGTCCAGCAACAGCTCGAACTCTCTCCTCACTGCGCGACAAGCACCTCCCCACCAGCACCATCCATGGCGCGGAGACAGGAACGGGTGAGAATCTGGCACATATGATGCTTGACCATTATAATGATCTTCAGAGGAAAAGTCTGAATAATACGTCGCCTGATTCCACACAAAAACCGGGCCTACTTTTCCTAGTTGGAGAACAACGTCGAGATATCATTCCTAAAACACTCATGGATTCGAATCTCCCCGAGACTCAACAGATAAATGTGGATGAAATTGTTGTGTACGAGACTGGTGAAATGGACTCATTTGAGAAGGATTTTGCATCAAATGTGCGGAGTTATACTGGAGACGAGGGTCTATGGGTGGTTGTATTTTCGCCCTCTGGGTGTGAGGCTATGCTGCGCGTGCTAGAACTTGGTCCGTTTGCTACGACTTCTCCTGCTAACGAGGAGGATACTTCGAAAAAGAGGAGAGTCTTTGTTGCGACGATTGGTCCTACGACGCGGGATCATCTGAGGAATAAGTTTGGATTCGAGCCGGATGTTTGTGCAGAAAAACCTAGTCCCGAGGGTGTTGGGGAAGGTATTAAGAGGTTTATGGAAGAGTATAACTGATACTAGTGTACCAGAAAGTCTAGACAGGGCTACTTGGCCTGCTTTGTTCTTACTGGCTCAAATTTGGCAAGGTTACGGTATCCAATATAGAATGTATAGAATATGGTCCCGGGAGGGAAAATGCTACGTTGGATTGATTGAACATTGTTGATCGCTCATAAATTTGCTATCCAGTACTATCTACCCACAGTTATCATCGACTGAATTGGATTGCATGCTTTAAAATAACTCTCATATAGACACTTGTGTTGTTCAGCGCATGATTTCCTCGTAAATAAGCACTAAGAGAAGATTTATTAGTATTGAATGGCTTCGGCCTGAAACAACATGGTGTAAAAATACCTTTCAATTGCTCCTTGCTCAGAGCATCCTTGTTCTTGTCGAAGTCGAAGAATCCCTCTGGAATTGGTGGTGCTGTGGGCTCATCCTCGGGGTCGTGGTATGGCTCCAGATATGGGTGACGTAGGGCATCTTCGACGGAGATACGCTTGGCCGGGTTGAAGGCCAACAGTTTCTCGAGCAGATCCAAGGCCAGCTCGTTGCTCTTGGGGAAGAGGGCCCGGAAGGGAATCTTCTTCTTAAAGGGAAGGGAACGAATGTACTCGCGTGCTCGTCGGGACTTGATGCCGTAGTAATCTTCCATTGTGGGGGTTCCGAGGACATCCAAGATCAAGGTCAACTGGTGGTGATCTAGATAATGTGTTAGTTAGAATGCAAGGTCCAAAGGGGAGTTGGCGTTTCCGTACAGTCCTTTCCTGGGAACAAAGGCTTGCCGCTCAGCATCTCAGCCAGGATACAGCCGACACTCCATACATCGATAGCCTTGGTGTACTCCTTGAATGTCAACATAATCTCAGGAGCACGATACCAACGAGTGGCAACGTATTCCGTCATGAATCCGGAGTTGTCGTCGGTGGACGCAGCAGATCGCGCCAGTCCGAAATCACAGACTTTCAGATCACAATTAGCGTTGAGCAGGAGGTTGGACGGCTTGAGATCACGGTGGAGAACGTTGGCTGAGTGCATGGCTTTGAGTGCTCGCAGAGTCTGGTAGATGAAGTATTGGCAGTGGTCGTCTGAGAGATCTTGTGTGCGAATAACTCGGTGCATATCAGTCTCCATAAGCTCCTAAAGGTCAAAAGTCGCTCGAGTTAGTTGATTTGGTATTCCTGGTGTTGTCGTCTGGGACTAAACATGATGCGCACCTGAATCAAATACACTTCGTTGAAGCCCTCATAATTGCGAGGTCGTTGGATATCCAGGATGGAGATAATATTTTCGTGGTTGAAGTAGCGCAGCAGTTTCATTTCACGAAGTGTGCGCAGGCAAAACATGGAGTGGTCGAACGGGGTAATCTTCTTAATTGCGACTTTCTGACCGGACGGCTTGTGGATGGCGGAGCTGATGCGATATGAGTTTTGGCCAATTTCCTCGGGTGAAGAGAGGTGAGAGAAGGTCGAGCACTTACCAGACTACACCGTAGGCACCCTCACCGATGACATCCTGAATCTCATACTGATCAGAGACGTTGAAAGAGATCTTCCGCGATCCTCCCGATGGAGGGTTCTGCTGACCCATGACGCCAACTTAAAAACGCTGTTTACGATGGTCAGCTCTCACGATGCATGTCGAGAATGAAAAATAAACGCGCAGTAAATTGTTTTGCCTGATCGACCTGGCGTTGTGAGGGGGTACTTCAGTTCACTTCAAGGTCGATAGGTCGCCAACTCGAACTGTTTGTTTGTCTGTCTGGGGAAAACAAAGCTTCCGAATTCATTTATTCCAGAAGTAGCTTGAGCGCAACCAGCTGGTATACAAATGATTCCATCTCTGTTTTGGAAGAGAAATATGGGTAGAGCTGAGCTTACCTTTAGTTGTGGGTGAGGGGTTGAATATGGAATGGGCGTGATGTGAAGTGAATGCTTGGACAGTCGCGGAGTTTTGAAGGTTGCTCTCGATCGTTGCGGGCGCCAGGCTCGAAAAATAACGAAAGAATTGAGCGATGCGAATCAGGGGTAAAAAATTCGGAAGGGAAAGGGAAGAAGAAAGAAAAGACAAAGGCCGAGCTTTGGACCAGAATCGTATAGGAGGGGAGCGGCGGAGATGGAGGGGTCTCGGGAGTGTCTGGGCGGTTAGCAAGTCAACAGAGCCGAGGGAGGGAGTGAAGGGAAGGGAAGAGAAGGGAAGTGCAAGATGGAAAGGTTTGCTAACAAGTTCAGCCTTGATGAAGTGAATATTCAAGTGTAGGAAGAACTGAAATTCCCTAAGACGAGGATAGGATAGAATAGAATAGGATAGGATGAGGGTGGAAGTTACAGCTGGTTTGCTGGTTTGCTGGATTGCTGGTTCGAAGGTGGGGAGGAGAGACCAAATGGGCTCAGCCACCGCAGTAGATGGTGGGGCAACAAGCTGTTTGGCTGTTTGGCTGTTTGGTTACGATCAGGGGCAAAGGGAGAATGGGAGGAGTCTGGTGGAGCGAGTTTGTGTCGTAAAGATTGGTCTGTTACAGACTGTACTTAGCTGTGTATTTAGAGTACAAGTAAAGTGACTGGATGAAGTTGGAAATGGAGGTGCTTTGTATTTGTGATGTGTTGACTGGTATATCATACTAGTACAACTAGTACATCTACAGAGTACATACGGGATGACCACAGCAAGTATACTTAATACTTGTACTCCTTAGAATACTGTATACCTATAGGTATGCCGATCGAGTGAAGCCACCAGCGCCAAAAACTCCAAACACGACGCTACTGTCGGAGCTGGTCACTATCACAGTGACTGGTGGAGGATCCACTGCACCATCCGCTATCCCATGGGATCTCGCTGTGATTGGCACAACTCCGTCAGTCTCTGTCCATCCCCGTTTCACCTCTCCAATCCTGCTCACTATTGGCTTTCTATCTTTGGCCTTTGGTCTTTAGCTAATGAGCTGTGCTTTCTTGACGTCGACCCAGACACTTGGGTCATACTAGTTACCACTGCTAGTTCACCTCCCAGGTGTAGGGGCTACACTACAATAGGTAATTAGTATGGAGTATAGAAGTACTAGCAAAAAGAAATAATTCATTTTCGGAACAAGCTATTCGTGGATGTCTTATACTTCCCCCACCTCTACTTCACATTCCAAATATTTGCCCCTTTCCCCCAAAGTCCGAGCTCTACTGGTACAAGGGGAGATCACACGAAATACATAGCACCATGGACTTGAATATGCACTTAGCTATCGTGATGACATGGTCATGATCATATCCATGCCATCCATGCACATAATCAAATCGCCCAGGATCACTGCACGACCTGCATGATGTCAGATACACCTCAAATTCTCGGAGGGAGAGAGAGAGATCTAAGATAAAATGGTTCATACCTTCTCCCGCAGCGTCGTCATCCACTGCTCTAGACTGACACTCTGGTCGGCCCGATCCTCCACAAGCATTGTCTGGGCCCAGAGACGCAGACCAGGCTCGCCATCCTCACGCACCACATACAGATGGGGCACAATGATGGATCCTGCCCCCTTGGATCGGTGGTCGCGGCTCTTCTCAATCACGGCCCGTACCCGTTGGTTGAACTCATTCTCCACCTCGGGAAGCGTCGATTTGCCGACCCGCAATTGATTCTTATCCGGTACGCCAAAGACATCCTCAATGAGTTGCGGTACAGCTTGATGGCCGACCCACAGGAACTGAGTCTGTCCATCGTCAATCAAGTAAAGACCGTAAGAAGCAAGGCGGCCTGACGACAGGTTGGTGGCCGGTGGCAGAACAATCTCGCCGGTTTGCGGATCCGGCACACCAGCATTGTCAGGCATATCATGCAGAGAGTACATCTTCGGGTATATGTATTGAATGAGAAGAGGCAAAGGAAGAGTAGACAAAAGGCAGAGTGCGGCGGATCGCATATCAGTCGGGATTTGGGCGGACTTGCGAAGACCAAGCTAGGGAAATATAAGCATTCAAAGTACGGGATAGGGAGAGAAGAGAGAAAACCTACGTTTTTGATCATCGCAAGGAACAGAACAGGCAACCCACGCAAGTTGGCAGGGAATTGAAGACCACCACCACTGACACTACCGCCAGCAAGCTCCTTGCGGTAAGTCGTCAACAGTTCGATGATCTTTGCTTGCAATGCCTCGCGAGCCGGTTCAAGGCCACTGCTCAGGACACGCTCAACAGCCTTGTGGCTGAAGAAGGTGGCAACGGCCTGCTGGTCAGCAGAAGCATAAATGTCGGCAAGGTTGGTGGTTGTGGGAAGTGCCAGCGTCAGAACGCGAATACGTCGCTCGCCATTGCATGTCGTGTGCAGGACAGCGGCTTGGAGGCAGACAACAGGCTTGGCCACGGTCTCGTCGATTGCCACCTCAACGACGTAGGCTTGATCACGAGGGAAAGCAGGGAAAGCACAGAGATCAGAGCTACGGTTGAAGAAGTTTCCATAGAAGGTGTTCATCCGCAGTCCTGTGGTTGCTCTCACACGCAGGACAGCTTCCAGACCGATCTCAGACGAAAGATAGTCGGAAAATTGGCGAGCAAATTTCATGGCATCCTCTGGGCGGGTTGCGGACCATCCAGGTTCGAAGTAAGTCTGACCTCCTGTGTATCTCGGTAGGCAGCTCAGAGACGCCACGTCTTGGTACTGAGATGAAAAGAGGAACATGTCGACGGAAACCTGAGCCTTGGAGCACTCCACAGCAAAGCTCTTGTAGAAAGCGCTGGCAGTTTGTAACAGACTCGATTCCTTGCTTGTGCCCAGAACCTTCTTGTCCTCACGCATAGTCAGAGCACCCGTGCCAAGGTTAGGCAGTGTCGCACTCAGAACGGTCATCTTGCCACCAACAGGGGAAATCAGCTTGTAACCAGCCTGAAGTGCCGAGCCCATAGCACAGCTGTTATTCTGGGTGTTCTGGAACATATCCTGTAGCTTATCAAGGAAGATCTCGATGTTCTCTCGGCTTTCGCTCAAGGTGACCAGGAGATCATTGGGGGTGGGCAGGAAAGGCTCATCAAGATCACTGATCACAAGCATCCTGGGCTCAGAGCTTCCAGAGTTGTCGCGGGGGATGCTAAAGAAGTGCAAGCTAGAGTCTACCGCAATAAAACCCAACCGAGTCCGTCGGTCCGCATTAGGGATACGGTCAAGGCTTTCCTTGATAGTACGGGCAGTCGTGGCTAAAAGACCACTGGTGACGGATGCATAGCTCACATCAACCAAGAAAGTGTAGACGAGTGGCTGTGGAGGGCGAACCATGTATTCCTGGGGAGCAATAAATTCCACCATGCTGTGGTTAAGATCTGAGCGCAATGAACGATCGGCTGGCTTTTGCAGAGTCGAGTCCCAATCGAATGCCTGGGGCACATCGTTGGTCAGGTTGCACATGTTACAACGCCAACGGTGGCCGTGGTCGAGGAAAGTAACGAAGGGGTTAATATAAGAGCGGCAGCGTCTGCATCGTGAGATGACTTGATCGGGGATCACTGGGATAGGATCCTCAGCATCGTGCAGAGAAGCGTAGGGTTGGATGACAAGAGCGAATGGGAGTTTTGACTTCTTAAGCAATGAGTTGTTTGTTGGGACAGCATTTAGGGTCGATCGCATATATTTTGTTGGGCAATTGGCCTCGGGGGAGGGGTAAACACTGGTCTATTGAGAGGGGAGATCAGTATCTAATCCGTTCTATACGGTGCGGATCAAGAGGGTTATCAACATACGCCCGGGGGCAATAGAATTGGGGGCGGGGGATAATCCAATTCAGCCACGTTAAATGGTTGCGAAATGAGATCCGTCGGATAGAGCTCGTTCAGCTTGACCTGGCGCTGGGGTGCAACAGCTGGCTGCTGCTGTTGAGGGGGAAGAACGTGATGCGGCTCAGACATCCCCATTGCGCCGAATTGCTGGGTCATTCCAGAAACGCTGCCGGAGGCCTGGTGGCCATATCCTCCTGCTGGGGGAGCCTGCATCTGGCTGGGGTCGGCTCCGTATGCTGGTTGCTGATATCCGACAGGTTGCGCCTGTTGAGGGTATGCGCCATAAGCACCGCCTGCGGTAGGTTGACCTCCGAGTGCCGCATTGGCGCCAGATCCGAATTCAAAGGCTTCGCCGGCATACGCTCTCTTCTTCTTTCCAGGCTGAGCTGGGGGCGCACCTTGCGGGGTGACGGGCGACTGCGCGGGATCTGGGGAACCGTAGCCCGGCTGGGCATACCCTTCTTGGGGAGGGTAACCCCCTTGTGGAGCGGACATGGAGGTGGAATGTGGTCACAGATAACCGAATTGGAATACCTGAGGGAAGAGGAGACGGTGGGTGGTGAGTTGATAATTTGGGGGGGGGGGGAGGGGGAGGGAGTGAGAGGCGCAGGTGGACAGCTTCGCTAGAACCCCACAATCAGCGTGAGCAATGGCCAGGGGGGAGTAGAATAAGAAGCGAAAGAATGGATTTCGGGATACAAAACCAAACTGACGGACTACCAGGTAGTCAATAGAAAAGGGGATGGGATTCTCGTACCTCAAAGACACCTCGAAGACACCACAAGAGAGAAGCACAGAGAGGCGGTGATGGGAAGGTGGCCACAACCTCTCAAGCTGTGCCGGACCAATCACGGGGCTGTGTGAGTCCGACGCATAGATGGGATCTCCGAGATCCCATCCATGGATACTGTTGTATACTATCCATAGTATTGCTATTGTATATCTAATATTACTAATATTATTGTAGTACGCTACGAAGAAATTATATATATATTAGATAAAGTAGAGGGCTATTCGCATATAAATTGCATTTGATGTGGTGGTGGTACTCCCCTACGACTAGTTAGTAGTAGTAGAGTATATATATAATCCGGCTAGCCGTGTTTACTATGTACTGCTCACGAGAAGTAGATTACTATAATGATTACATTATTTACCATATACCTAGATATAAATTAAATTATTTAATTGCGTAGTAGTAAATACTGACAAAATACAGCTAGATACTGCTATACTAATGTAGGTTCTATGTGGAAGTAGAACTGCTTAAGTCCCACTCGATCCGAGAATGCGTTGTCGTGCCAACAAACAGCCCCGTGGTGGCCTATCCACAAACGCCGCCTGCGAACTGCAGCAATCTTGTAACCACCACTCGACACTCGACACTCGACATTCACTCTTATAGGGCTAATAGGGCTATAGGTAGGTTTTTTTTTTCTTTTCTTGTACGCGGGGTTTATATTCTATTCTCTTCTATCTTGTCTTCTCTTCTCGTCTCGCGTCTTGCGTTTCGTCGACATTTCCTTCGCGATACCCTGTTTCAACAAACGTGAATGTTTGAGTCGTCACAATGAGCGTCCGAGTCGTTGCGCGTGTCCGACCTCTTCTCAAGTCCGAACGAGAACTCGATGTCATCGTCCGTACCGGTACATCTGCCACCACAACCGAAGCCAAATTGCGCGAAACAGAAAATGGCGATCGAAAGTTGGCCGCACTGAGAGACCGGGATAATGTTGTGCGGATCCCCAATCCTAAGAACGAGGGCGAGGAATATACCTTCAACTTCAATGCCGTATACGATTCAGATGTAGTGCAGCAGGAGTTGTTTGACGCCGAAGGTAAGCCTCCGATAATAGACCTTGGCTTCGAAACCTCGCGACCACTATCGAGTTATGGCGACTGATCGAATTTCCTAGTGGCGCCTACCATCAAACACCTCTTCAATGGTTTCGATGTCACCCTATTTGCCTATGGTGTTACTGGAACCGGCAAAACGCATACCATGCGTGGTGGAAAAAGCCTAGCCGACAGAGGCGTCATCCCACGCCTCCTGAGCGGTATCTACAGACGAAGTCGGAAAATCGAAAAGGACACCGAAGGAGAGACTACGGTTAAGGTTTCCTTGAGCTATTACGAGATCTACAACGATAAGGTGTATGATCTCTTCGAACCCCCGGAGAAGCGCACATTGGCCGGATTACCACTGCGTGATAACGGCGGCAAAACCGTGGTCTGTGGTCTGACTGAGAAGCCCTGCACAAATCTGAAGGAGTTCGAAGGCCTGTACGATCAAGCGAACAATAACCGGTCAACCTCCGCCACCAAGGTATGTCTTATTCGAATACGAGAGCCCAGTCACAGCTGCTAAAGCAACAACTCCATAGCTGAACGCCCATTCCTCTCGTTCGCATGCAATTCTTGGTGTAAAAATCACCATGATCTCGTCCGACAAGACTGTCGTTAGCAAAGCTTCAGCCATTGATCTTGCAGGCTCAGAAGATAATCGCCGAACGGAGAATGATAAGGAGCGTATGGTCGAGTCGGCCAGCATCAACAAGAGTCTCTTTGTCCTTGCTCAGTGCGTCGAAGCAATCACCAAGAAACAACACCGTATCCCGTATCGCGAGTCGAAAATGACCCGGATTTTGTCCCTGGGACAGAACAACGGCCTCACAGTCATGATCCTGAACCTAGCTCCCGTTCGGTCGTACCATTTAGACACCATTAGCTCTCTGAGCGTGGCCAACCGTACCAGAAAGATTGAAGTGCGTGAAATCGAGAACGATCCAATCTTCAAGGGCCCTGCTCGACCTTCAGTTCGACCTTCCTTGGCAGCTTCTCGCCAGCCATTGCGTCCTCTTACTGCATCCGTTAACGTGAACATGCCCGCCGCCCCCGCAAAGGATTCGACCAAGAAGGACGATGAGAAGCCGCTCAAAGCTTTCAGTGTGTTCTCCGACCGACCGCAGCAGAAGCCTTTGACACAGATCCGGAAACCCGAGCCACCCAAGAGGACTTCTTTCTACGCCGATGGGCCTACCATGCGCTCTATTAAACATCGCCAGACATTGGCTCCCATCCCGTCGGAACCAACCCATAGTGAATTTTCTGCAGCCAGGATCGAGGAGATGGTAGAGAAAAAGGTGGAGGAAATCCTTGCTGTTCGAGCTATCAGTGAGCAGTCACGCCAAAATCAGGTCCAGGAAATGAATGACCAGCTCCAACGGCGCCTTGCCCAGTTGGAACAGCGTATTGAGGGAACTGAGGATGCGCGTGCAGAGGGACTGTCGTATCTCCTTATGGCCAAGCAACACCAGGCTCGGGGTGAGAACAGCTCTGCCCTTAAGATGTATCAGCTCGCATTGCCCCATTTTCCCCAGAATGACAAACTGGCTTCGAAGATTGCTGCTCTCAAGGAGCGTATGCAAGGGAACTCTTCAGCTCGACCCTCGATCACACCTGCATCGCCTCCTGCAAAGGGAAGATTCGGGAGCATGCTTTCACTGAAGAAAGAGCCTACATTGACTCTTGGAAAGCGCCATGCCGAGGAAGAAGAATCCCAACTGGACCAGAATACAGATATAATTTCCGATGATGAACTCGGCTTCGGGGATGGCCCTCGCCCAAAGAAGAAGCGCAACACAGAGTCTCATCATCAGCAGGACGTTGATCTCGACGCTCTGGACGACTTTGACCCTACCGTGTCGCCTCGAACAATTCACTTACTATCAATAATCAATTCGCGCGATGTAAGCCAGATCAAGCTCTTGAAAGGCGTCGGCATGAAGAAGGCAGAAGCTATCGTCGATTGCCTGTGTGAGATGGACCAGCCCTCGCCGAGCCCTGATGATATGGAGATGCTCTCGGACCAACCTCAATTCCAGCTTAGCAGCTTGGCTGAATTAAGCACTTTGAAGGGAGTTGGTGTCCGTACCGTTGAGAGCATGCGAAGTGGAGTGTTAGTTTGATTGCTATTTATATTTGCATCGCTCAGCCGCTGGCATTATAAACTCGGGCATTTTGGCGATTTTGTTTGTTTGTTATTATTCATTGATACATACATCTTCCTTCAGCGACGGTGCTGGGGCGTTTTTGGTAAAACCATCTCTATGGCAGGCTTGGAGTTGTCTAGAAGAATGAAATGTGATACAAGTTCTAAAATATTTTTGGTTACTTAAACAGGTGTTCAAGTCCAGCCCGCTCTTTGGAACAAACGATTATTGCTAAAAGTAGCTCTCATGTCCCCGCCAGTTGCCATTGATTCATTTCTCGAAACTGAATACATTGGCCGCATCTGTTCCGAGTTGAGCTACAAGTTAAACCTTCTTGAAATTGAAGCCCCCAACTACAACCCGCGCAGCAATGAACAGCGTTGCGCCGGCTATCATGACCACACCGCAGAAAACCTGCAGTCTTGTATATGAACCATGCAGCATGTCGGGTACCAATGCTCCGCCAATCGGGGAACCCGTAAGCGCAGCTATCGAAATAATAGAGAAGCAAGTTCCGTTACGGACGCCAACCTCCCGGAGGTCAGAAATCTGAGCGATCAATGCGGGTGCAAGAGAGACGAAAGCTCCGGAACCGAACCCATACAATGCGCTGAACACTATGATAGGGGCGTTGCTGCGAGATGGGAGCCACAGGGCTAGCACCAAAATTCCGGAGAGGTAACTGAATATGATCATCACGTTGTACCGGCCTACTCTGTCGGCGAGATATCCCGGAAGAGTACGGCCGAAGATGCTGATGGATGTTAGCAGATTGATAACTAAAAAGGAAGGGGGAAAAGGTAGGATAATTGGAGATGCCTTACCTAGCTGCGTTCAATATCGGAATGAGATATTGAGACATGTCCTGTGACATACCATATCGTTCACCAGAAGTGATCACGAAAGTGAAAGGTAAGAACATGCCCCAAAAGAAGCAGAAAGCAGCAGCGACTGTCAAGACAAACTTGATATCGTGGAGTGGTCGGATGAAGTTCATGGCGTCGAATCCTTTCTTTTGGGGTTTCAACCTTGATTTCAAGGTGAGATTGGCAATACCCAGCATGAAGAGGATGAGAAATGCGCAAATACGCATCGCCCAGCCGAAACCCACTTGCGGAATCAATTTTGACACCATTATGGGAAAGATCACGCCCCCTAGACTTGACCCGGAGGCAGTGATACCGAGTGCAAAGGCCCGGCGTTTCGCAAACCAGCCACTGACAGAATTGATGGAAGCATTGAAGATGGCACTGGCGCCGAGAGGACTGCAAATGCCTTGGGAAAGGATAAATTGGTAGTATTCGGTTGAGAGAGAGGCCATCATCAGACCAAAAACGTGGAGGAAAGTTCCCGCGAGCAAGATCGAATGAGGACCATAGTTATCGAAAAGAGTACCAAATAATGGGCCAGCAAAAAACATAACAAAGGTTTCTAGAGAGGGAATCCAGGCCACGGTACTAGGTGATAGGTGACTCAATTGGTTACGCTCATAGTATGCTTGAAAGACACCAATACCTAGGAAGATGTGAGCGAAAAGAAAAAAGGCTGGTCCCGGTGCCAACCATGTTTTCACCAAAGTATGGAGTGTACTTACAATTGATCCAACCGAAACTAACAAATAACCCGCAGAAAGCTCCCAGCACAGTCATCCAGGCCTGAATTCCTCCATCGGGTGGGGGTCCTGGGGATGGTGGGCCTGATGGGCCTGAGGGTTGATTGTCTTTCTCCGATGGTTTGGGATTGGTATCGGGAGATGCTGAAGGAACAAGTTCTGTTTCGTTCTGTTGATCTGACTGACGAGTCCCTTTTTCTAGGTCATCTTCATGGCGCATGCTCATGGCGGGGGTGGAACGATCCGAGGATATAGCGTTGGTGGTCGCACTAGCGATAGATGGGACGTCGTGATCACGATTTTCAGACGCCATTCCCACTGTCGCCTCTCAGTATGAGAGCGAGCTCCAAATTCGGACCAAATATTTTTTGGTTGCTTGGCTTGAAATCACAAGACAGTAATCAACGATAACCTGTGTGACAAGAAGGTTGTTGTGGGAGTGGTCGCGGTGGTGGTGGTGGTAATATAGTAGGTGGGTGTTGGCATTAGAAACGTTTTCCAATATAGTGACAAGCGGATAGAAGTATCTCAATGTCCAACAGGAAAGAGAGATGAAGTGAAGGCGGGGTACAGAAACAGAGACAGAGACAGAGACAGAAGAAGGAAGAACCAAACCCGAAATTCAGGGATGTCTTCAAGACCAACAGGAGAGAAGGAGGAACCTTCGGGGATTGTCCCACGGCAACAAAATCGGCGGGAACCCTAAAGATTCAAAAGAATAAAAGCCGGTGAAAGGTCAGTCTATGCCTGGGAGTACTTTGAAGTACCTTTGAGATGCTGCAGATAGAGTCCGGGTGGAAGTATTCCTTTGTATGAAGCAAACAAATAGTCCAGTACTAGCAGTACTCACTACAAGATCATCGTGGCTCGCCTCGGCCTCGCGTCCAACTAAAGACCGAGCACATTTTTTTTTGGCTTGGATCTAACCCCAAAGAGTATGGAGTAGCGGCCAGCAAAGTAGCTCATCACTTACTTTTGGGGCTGATTTCTGGGTCAATCCTGGGGTCCGTACTCCGTACTTTCGTACCTTAAATTCCCATGGTCTCCGACGTTAAATCCGAGCTGTTTGTTTGTATGAGTCCGAGTGGTGGATACATTATGAACAGGGATCCCCTGACCTTCGAATGATTGGAACATGTGGATTCAATCTATCCAAGGATTGTCCATTCCACACTTTTCTACTTATACTAAATGGGAGAGAAGAAATGCTTAGTATTGTTGGCCCTCGATTCTTTACTAGTACTAAGTAGCCCTTACTGCTGGGAGTAAAAAGAGGTCTGATAACCTTAAAATTCCATGGCCGCTCGGGGAAAAGATCAACTATTCTTGATCTTTTTTTTCTTTTTCTTTTTGCTTTTTGCCTCGTGGCGATGGCTGCATTCGAGATAGTGGATTTGCTTTTTTCTTGTCTTTTATTGAATACACTATATTACCAGAATTATTTCGCTCTTCCTGGTTATATACAGTGACTTATACCAATAAGTATAACTAGTGGAGAATTGAAACACGCGGCGGGGATGACTTTATCCAGATAACTTGACTCGAGAAGGTTACTAGTAGTGAACTTCCCTTTCCCCTCTCCAACTATCAACAATCTCTCAATAATGAATCGCCAATTACCCGAGGGAGCACAGACATTGGTATACTCTACAGTCGGCAATCATGAGATTAAGCTCGATTACTACCTGCCCCATGCCCATGGCAAGTTACCCGCAGTGATCTACTATCATGGTGGGGGCATGACCGCAGGTTCACGTCGTAGCGGAGGTTTACCACATTGGTTATATTGTGAGTAACTGAGAAATTCTCAAATAAAATCTAGAAGGCTTCTAGTTTCAATCTCGCTAATTTCGTAGCCCACTGCCAGGAGAAAGGCTACATCTTCATCTCAGCGGACTACCGTCTTTGCCACCCCACTACAGCTCTTGATCAAATTGAAGATGCCAAGAACTTATTCCAGTTCATTACCAGTGAGCAGTTCAACAAAGATTTGCCAGAGTCCACTTTCATAGACCCTACACGTATCGCCGTCAGTGGATTTTCTGCAGGAGCCTATTCAGCCCGTGCAGCATGCATATACACCAATCCTAAACCCGCCTTCCTTCTATCTGTCTACGGACTCGGTGGTAATATGATCTTAGATCACTGGACAAATCCCCGCCCACCAACATCGCTGGCCAAATTGGTCGATCTCAACGCTATCCCAGAGCTCCTGGCGGACAAGACCGTAGTCAGCGATGACATGCCTGCGGGAGGTCCTTTATCGAAGCGTTTCGCGCTCACAGTGCACTGGGAACTGTCTGGAACAATGCTAGATGGTATCTTCGGGCAAGAGGGCCTCGGAGAAACTTTGAGAGAAGTTGATTACGAACAACGGGCTTCGAAGTTCCCCTCAAAACTGAAACCGGGCCTTTTGCAACTGTTTGTGGACAAGTCTTATCCGCCTTCTGTTTTTGTACACGGTACTGCAGATGAGGTTGTCCCGCCTTTGGAAAGTATTTATCAACATGAGCAGTTGGAGAGTTTGGGAGTAAAATCGGAGCTTTTCCTTGTTGAAGATGGCCCCCATGGTCTGGAGGCATTCTCAGCTGATACCACTTCAGCAGTCTTCAATCGTTCGATGGAGGCGTACGGTAAGGCATTGGACTTGCTTGATGGCGTTTTTAATGAATTGCGGGTCTCGGAAGAATAGAAGTTGGAAGTTCATAGAAATATGGTACCCTATCAAAGCAGCCAATAAATAGTTGGCGTGGGAAATCAGATCTTCTTCCTCCGCCCCCTTAAAGTTGTTGTTAGATAGACCGTACCTCTGAGCCAGGATAGTTAAGGACTTCATTCGTTAATAGGGAGCCATGAACCATTGTAAGCTATCTCTTCACATCTAAAATAGTGAGCATACAAGCCTCTGATTTCATCGACAAAGAAAACATAATGATTGATCTAACGGCCCATGGCCGAGACTCGGAGATTTTCACAATACTGTACAGGATGTCGCAAAAGATTCAAAAAGAAATCGCCTCTAGCCCATGGGAAGCCCAATGCAAAGAAATATATTGTAGAGCGAATCTAGATTGCCTTGGTGCGGCCCACCTCTTCGACCTCGACCTTACCATCCTTGCGAATCTTGGCAACACTTTGGCTGATTCCCGCAATTTCCTGGTTGAGGTCCTCGACCGACCGGGCGAGTTCTGGAACTCCGCTCACAGCTTCCTCAGCCTCCTTCCTCGATTGGGATTCCGCTTGCTGAGGAGACGATGTCAGCCCTCGGGGCGAGTCGGCAATCTCATTGACTTCACGTCCCGACAGAACGTCATTCACACGCGGTCCGCGTGATTGCACCAGGACAGTCGCGGGACCGTCAAATTGCAGGAATAGCTGAGGGAGAATTTTTAGTTGTTGAACGATAAGATGTGCCTTGAATGAAACTCACTCTGTCTCCCCAAATAGTCATTCGAGACCACGTTCGAAGCTTGTGCAAAAAGCTCATGGTGTTTTTCCATGTGCTTGAGTCTGACATATCACGAATGAACTTGTTGCCTTGCAGCAACCTGGGCAGAGTCTTTAAGCCAGGAACTTGGAAGTTCAAGGTTGTGGACTTGAAGCGATAAGGACGGGGAGGGTTGGAGGACATAGTGTAGGCAACGACGTTGCTGTGAAGGATATTAGCATTCGCGGAGGATAATCATGGGTGTCGAAGAGAGAAAAATTACCTAGGATGGGCAATATACTGCTCGCCATCTTTCAATTCAATGGAGTATATCTGGCCGTTTCCAACAAGGGCCATCAAACCTCGCCCAGTGATTTCGGAACTACCCCAGTGAGACAAGCTCTGCACAAATTAGCTCAATTCCGTTTCCAATGCATGGTTCAAGTAAATTCCATACCAGACTAGTGTTGATAGTTGGCTTGATGGACAAAGACCGGCCAGTCCATGCTAGTAGCGCACGTCGCTGGGCGACCATCCAATCCACTGAACCATTGAGATTCACCACTGCGAAGGAGGTATTTGGAGACCGCACGGAAATGAGGGCTGTGACTGGGCTTGCGGAAGAGACCTAGAAAAGTGTTGGAAATTATTGACTCGAAGAGCGTACGGAAGGGCAACTATGCGACGCACTTTCTGATACAAGAATGGGGTGCCGACAACAGCTCTGCGGAAGGGTTCTAGAACGCTCAACGTTGAAACCACCTGGAGAGAGCAATTAGTATTCCAGGATCCATGATAGTTGAGCTTGCTGGCCACGTACATTGTCTGCCTTGCCGCTCAAACCGACCAAAGTTCCGCGGCGCGTATATAGGTTTTGCGAGGGCGAGAGAGACACCGAAAGAAGCGAGTAAGGTGCGCCAACAACATCGAAGCGGGCGTCTATTCACAAGGATATTAGAGGTAAATCGGATAGACAGCTAAACAGTCCATGGCAAAACAAACATACCTCGAGACTCCGCGGAGCTAGGTGTGTTGGCGAGGGGCAAGTGGTCGCCATTGACCGTGGGCTCTTCCGAGGGCGTCGCGCGAATCTGGACGCATCTCGCGTGTCGGGGCGCACGAGGGACAACTCGAGTCCAGGACAAAGTCCGGACACCTCGCTGAAGGACTGGACGCATGGTTCCAGACGCAACAGAGACAACAGACACAAATCAAGCAGTCGAGCGTTGCAGGGAAGGGACTTTACGTCAGAGCTGGAGAATGCAAAGCGCAATTCGGGAAATCGTCGCACCGAAGGTCCTCCGCAGCCCCAAACTACTTACTTACACCACGCCCGCCGTCGATTGCGACAGCGACAGCAACAGCAATAGTGCAGAAACTCCCTGTTGGGGATTGATTTCTCTTTTTAACCCCTTTCATATTTTTGTATTAACTCTTTATTACCTCTTCAGCAACTTTACACCACTCCCTCACCCTCCGTGGTAACTCGACGTTACCTCCGAAGCCGGCGCCTCTCTCAAGGTTCCCACCCCCGCGGACTATCAGGAGGGAGCTGTGCACACCATTAGCCCTGAATGAGCTACATTATGCTCCCTTGATTATCATACCATCATATTGGCCTTCTGTAACGGCAAATACTCCCGTCAAATAACACCAATGTTGCTCAAAGCAGCTCGATTGCCATGCTGCCGCCCAGTGGCGCGGTTCGCACATCCGAGCTTCCCCGGACCTTCACCATGGATAAGATATGCTGGACCACAACGACGTCCCTTCACGGATACCAGGATATTGCGAAACAAAGCTCCGGATAGCAAAGACTTGGCCGCGGCGAAAAATAATCCCATCCCAGCTCCGGCTCCGCCTGCGTCGCAAGTAGTCGATGCCAAAACCATTGATAAGCCCGAGGCGGAGGTAAAGGCTACGGCTAAGAAAGACCTGCTCAGCGAATCGACAAAGGCTACCAAGGAACAGCGGAAAGCGGATTGGGCAATTCTGCGCGAAATGGCCAAATACCTCTGGCCAAAGGTATATAGTACCCCGAGGCACGTGCCTAGCTGGAAATCGAAGTATTGACTGAGTATATAGGATGATTGGGGCACAAAACTCCGAGTGGGAACAGCATTGTCACTGCTTGTAGGCGCCAAGGTATGTTCTACAGTCAATATCTATACACTGATCTTTTATATATGCTGATAGACCTAGATCCTCAATGTCGAAGTTCCTTTCTACTTCAAGAGTATTGTGGATTCTATGAATGTGGACTTTGCTGCCGTGGGTGGAACTGCCTATACTGTTGCAGGGTCCATGATCATTGCTTGTATGCTCGTCACCATTGACTCGAAAAGAGAAAAAAGATCTGAGATGTCTTCATTACTAACTTGACTAGATGGCGCAACCCGGATTGGCGCAACTCTCTTTCAAGAACTACGCAACGCAGTCTTTGCTAGCGTTGCACAAAAGGCCATTCGAAAAGTGGCGGGGAATGTTTTTGATCATTTATTACGATTGGATCTCAACTTTCATCTTTCGCGCCAGACTGGTGGTCTCACTCGAGCGATTGATCGTGGAACGAAAGGTATCAGCTTCTTGCTGACCTCCATGGTATTCCATGTTGTTCCGACTGCGCTTGAGATATCTCTTGTATGCGGTATTCTGGTATGATATCTCCATCTTGTATACTGTTAGTAGCCAGTGACTATCTCCTCACACACTTTCTTCTCTAGACATACCAATATGGTGCGAAATTCGCTGCCATTACGGCTACAACTATGCTTGCTTACACAGCATTCACGATTACTACCACCGCCTGGCGAACCAAATTTCGACGCCAAGCCAACGCAGCTGACAACCGCGGGGCTACTGTTGCCGTCGATTCGCTGATCAACTACGAGGCTGTCAAGTACTTCAATAACGAAAAGTTCGAAGTTGCTCGATATGACAAGGCATTGAAAAACTACGAAGATGCGTCAATCAAGGTGACCACATCCTTGGCCTTCCTCAACTCTGGCCAGAACATGATCTTCTCTAGTGCGCTGGCCGCCATGATGTACTTTGCTGCCGACGGAGTTGCGACTGGTGCTTTGACCGTTGGTGATCTAGTTATGGTCAACCAACTCGTCTTCCAGCTGTCTGTGCCTCTCAACTTCCTGGGATCTGTTTATCGTGAATTACGCCAATCTCTGCTGGATATGGAGACACTGTTCAACCTGCAAAAGGTTAATGTGACAATCCAGGAGAAGCCCAACGCAAAACCCCTGACTTTGAAGCGTGGTGGTGAGATCCGATTTGAGAATGTCACTTTCGGCTACCACCCGGATCGGCCAATCCTGAAGAATGCCACATTCACCATACCGGCTGGAGCCAAGTTTGCCATTGTTGGACCCAGTGGTTGTGGCAAGTCGACAATTCTGCGACTACTTTTCCGGTTCTATGACACGCAATCGGGGAGAATTTTAATTGACGGACAGGATGTTCGCGATGTGACGCTTGACAGCCTCCGGCAGGCGATTGGCGTGGTGCCTCAAGATACGCCACTGTTCAATGATACCATTGCACACAATATCCGATACGGACGGATCGATGCTTCGGACGCGGAG
This sequence comes from Penicillium sumatraense, assembly GCA_020086695.1. NCBI lineage: Eukaryota > Fungi > Ascomycota > Eurotiomycetes > Eurotiales > Aspergillaceae > Penicillium > Penicillium sumatraense. The sequence continues at coordinate 551,415 of JAGIKU010000556.1, read as the reverse complement.
GTCCGACAGGCAGCGGAGCGGGCACGTATCCACCAGCTCATTGAGCGACTACCCGACGGGTACCAAACCGCGGTTGGTGAACGCGGTATGATGATTTCTGGCGGAGAGAAGCAACGATTAGCGATTTCGCGATTGCTGCTTAAGGATCCCCAACTTCTCTTCTTTGATGAAGCGGTAAGTGATTATTTCGAAAAAAGCGAGGAGATGCGTGATGCGTAATTCCGTGGATGTGTGGCTGACCAGCCACCGTGATGGTGGAACTCTCTAGACTTCGGCTCTCGACACGTATACGGAGCAGGCTCTGTTGCAAAATATCAACAGCATTCTACGCGAGAAAAGTCGGACAAGTGTTTTTGTGGCGCACCGGTTGCGCACGATTTATGACAGCGACCAGATATTGGTGCTGAAGGACGGGCAAGTAGTGGAGATTGGATCGCACCGCGAGCTGCTTGAGCTCGAAGGCGTGTATGCGGAGTTGTGGAACGGTACGCCCAGACCTTCTCTTGATTAAGAGCCTAACCCAAAGCCGTTTAGGGCGAATGCTGACGCACATTATAGCGCAGGAACTGTTAGCGCAGGAGGAGTAGATGAAACGGCTAGAAGTATAGTAGTTACGGGGTCTGTACGCGCAGTATGGAGTACAGGGAAGTAGTATTAGAATAGAGTACAGAGTAATCTAGACTACAATCATACCTTTATACCTTTATATACATTCAATAGTTCGACTACTAGTATATCTGTGCTATATTTAATATCATAATATTTACTATATTCTATGTTTACTTGTATAGTGTACATATATCTGGTACTATCAGTCTGTAGTGTGTGCAAGTACCTTGTACCTTGACAGTACGGCCCGCTTCCCCACTTCTCCTTCCCCTTTCCAACTTTCCAACTGCTTGCCCTTCCCGGCCATTCTCGACCTTCCAGACCTTCTTTTGTTTCTCACTCTCTCCCTCCCACTTCATTCTTTCCTGGGTCTTACCCCCAATTTCACTCGTTTCTTATTCTTCATTTTTTAAAATCCGGGGAATCTAAATTCACATTTATTGACCGATCTTCACCCTCCTTACTTTCTTTCTCTCTTACCAGCCCCCCCTGTGGCACCTGCAGAAAAGTCCCGCTTCCCTCGTGCGCCCTACCCCCTCCTTCTCTCCACGCCTACCTCCGTCTCTAGTAGTGTACCGGTATGAAATGATCCGAATTATGAATTCAATTGTCTTGTCGGCTCTGGAATGTCACTAATCCATGGTTGGTCTAGTGACGTGGTGTTGACCTTCCGTCCGTTGCCGGCCATAATCAGCTCTCTTCCTGGCGCTGCATGTGGGAACGATCGTCCGACCTGCATATATAGGAGCAGCAACAAGAACGAAGCATATCCCAAGCAATCCCGGCACATTCGGCGATTAACGACCGATATTACGATATACTATTTCTCTTGAGATTGAGACTACCGACACAATGGGTCTGATCGATAAGCTCCAAGCAAGTACGTGCACGCGACACTCCCCCCGCCCGGTCCGAGAAATAAACATGAGACCAATGGACAATGTAAGACACATGACAAGGTACTAACGCCCCGCAGAGCTCGAGCTTTACCGTCTAGAACAGCGCTACGCTCGTCGCAAGCACCGCAGCACTTTCTCCACCGGCGCTCAGTATGTCGATGGCGAGTATGTTTACTCCAACGGCACCAATTCACCTACCGGCAGCACAGTCTCCAAACATTCAACAGGCAGCTGGCGACCATCGGGATGGGGATCGAATGATTCACGCATGCGGTGAAAAATGATTATCATGTCTTCACCATTGCTGTTGAATTATCTCGTTTCCTCCCCTCGGCGCCGTTGGAACTTTGACCCTCTTCTTTCTGCATTAGCCAGTTTCTTCGACCTACTTTGTTGCATTCTGTTTTATTCTGCTTCGGCTTCGGCCACTTCTCGACTTCGCGTGATGTTCCTGCGAAGATGAGCACGACGACCTCGATCCCTTTCTGCACTTTGGCGCCCCTTCCGTTAGATGCGGATTCCGTTGGCATGCCCGTGCATGTGATGTTGGTGATTTCGAATCCAAAAAAAAAGTTGGAATTTCGTTTGACCTGGACCATGTTTTCTTTTGGGTTGTGGGATGGCTTCTCTATGTAGTGTGATGCATCTTGCTTCCAATCTTTCTATTTATTCACTTCTACTGTCCATGCTTTCACCTGCATTTGTTCTTCATTGTTGATATAGCCCTTGAAACTTCATCTTGAATGAATTGATTACTCTCCTGCCCTTAAACTTTCGGGAGGAAATGTCCTATCGCTTCCTTGCTATGAGCAAATGCACTTGAACCGAGAAATGATAATTAAAAATAATCTAAATGGAACCACAGAGAGGTCAAGGAGACTAGAAAAAGAATATTCTGCCGGACTGCTTCAGCAAGGTTGCTGGTGAAGCTGGGTATATCTGCTAAACCACCGCTAGAAATATGTATTATGAGAAGAAAGGTGTGTTGTATTGTCTTATTTCTTCGACTTGCGACTTCCGATGCCTAGACGACCCAAATTCGGAAGACTCGACTTGTGCTTATGTCCAGATCCGAGCAGGGATGAGGAATTGCTCACTTTCGGTTCTAGTGTACGACCTCCACCACTGCCCATCACTCCTAGACCCCCTCCTCCAACGCCAGGGCCCATAGACCCAGAGCCTCCGGCTATACCTCGGGGTAGGTCAGGAAGACCAGCTCGGTCTCTCGTACGGTCTGAGGTCGCGGCCGATAAAGCGGCCGTCAGTGATGGATTGTGCACAGAGTCAGTTGCATCGAGTGACTGCCGTTGAGAAGCCTGTGCCCGGCGTGCACGTTCTTGGACAAACTTGAATTTGTCAAGTAGGTCAACCCAGCGAATGCTATTTTCTTCGCGGGGTTTCAGGCGACTACCACTGGGACGGTCATACGACGATGAAGCAGGTCCTGCTTGGGCGGTGCTAGAAGAAGTTATTAGCGTCGTGTCTTTCTCAAGGAGTTCATACTTGAGGACGAAAAGGAACTGTCATACCTGCGAGGCGCACTGTGGAGGAATCCGATATTGCTGACACTGTTCAATCGATTCTTCAATGCAGCGAAAGCTGAGCTTTGAGGAAGCAGCATAAGTACACCGTAAAGACATTTGTACAAATATGGGTATTTTTCAGGCTCAAGGAGCTGGAGGCGAAGATCTGATGGGGCTATCAGTATATAGGCTTATGAAAGTTGTCAGATGGAAGAAAGATGCGTACAGGTGAAGACCGGAGACTCTAGCAGCTGTACGAGTTTGTCGATCTGGATCAGCATATTGACAGTCATTTCTAGTTCAGCACTAAAGAACTGGTTAACAAAGCCGTAAGAATACTTTTTGGGTTTGGAGGAATCATACAATATCTGGAGGAGATTATAGGCCTGTTCATAGGCCTGCGCAAGCAGGCAGAGTGAAAATGTGGACACGGCATTATGACACCAGGATCTAAAAAGAGCAACGAAGAACATCTGACCTTCCTATAATCTTGTTAGGGGGACTTGAATGCACAGAGGATACTTGGAGCTAACATACCTTCGAGTCAAGATTTCGTAGTCTTTTTCGCATATCTGATAGTTCGGGCGCAGTGATGAGATTGTTGTTTAGATTTTGCACCATTATACTGGCAAACTCAATATCCTAGCAGCAGTTAGCAAATGCGTCGTGTATTCAGACTGTACAACATACCTCTTCTTTTTCAAGACAATCGGCCAATGTCCGATAAATACGTTCGGGACTCAAATTCAGACACAATTGTCGGATAATCAGATTTCCACGCACCTCCAAGAGGTGTCGATCAGTGGAGAAGAGCTGCAAAAGGTTCACCATGAAGGAGGCAAAGTAGCTGTCTTCGCTATTTCTCGAGATCTGTGATAGAAGCTGAAGATCCTTGGTGACAACCGCTTCTGCGGGATCAGAGAGGGTCTTCAAAAGAGCCGGGAATGTTCCATCATTGAAAGCAACCACTTTTCGCGGGGCTTTGCGATGCAACATGATAAGCCAGGAGAGTGCAGCTACCCGAGTAGCTTCATTCTCATTGAGGAATTGTAATGTAAGGGAGTTGACAGCTGCAGCATAATCAAGATCAACAGGCGGTACGGGGGTAGAAACAACACTGCTACGAGGTGTAGCAGCTCTGGAAGTCTCTGTCACCGATTTCCTTGCATCGATGCTTGAAATCTCCGAAGGCTTTCGCTCCACACTTTCTTTGCTAGGTGCGATGGATGGTGCCTTTGACTGAGGCGGAAGTGCTTCATCAGCCGTATCATCGGAAAGGGAATAGATATATTCAAGAAGGGATTTGTTGACACGGTTGGCTGCCTGCCGAACTTGATCTGAGCCGCTCGACATAGCTGGGAGTACCTGCGTCAGGAGCTGTGGCACGAAGGGTAAGATATCTTCAGGACTGATCTCAAAGAAAGCATCGATCCACTTGAGTGCAGTAAGTTGCATTTCCTCATCTGCGAACATTATTAGCGCCAATATACTTCTTCCCAGAAAGATATAGCGACAAAAGACATACCATAGGATGTGTCGACGAAGCTAACAAGAATGTCGAGAATTTTCGGGTGGTCAATTTGAACGTCCTGTCCAGGTATCCAATCCCCATCGGCTTGGACAACCTCGTCATCAAAGAGAGATCCAGAAGCAGAGTCGTCTACCGCGATGTCATCTTTCTCGGCAACATCTGTTTCGGTTTTGGTGCTAAGGCTCACGGTATCGCTCCCGACGGAGCGCCTGCGACTCTCCTGGTCTTTGCGGCTTTCTTCAATACCCTTCTTCAACCTTGTGATCCTTTTTATCTCTGATAGAAATCGGTCAAGAAGCCCTTGGGTAGCTACGTTGACATCTTTGTTAGGGCCCCCAAGGAATTTAATCAACCCTTCCAGAAATTCGGGCAGATAAGTCACCAGCTCTAGGTCAGGGATTGTATCCAACAGAGTAAGCCAGGAAACCAAGAAGTTGCGAGTGTATGGCCCAATCACGTGGATTCGTTCTTTGAGCAGAGGAATGAACTTTGCGAGAGAGAATGCTGTAGGAAGCTCGGCGTCGTCTAGATCCGTCGGATCTTCTTTCTCCGAGATTTGCAGGACGGAGACATATGAAGCTGCCGACTCGGCCACGATATCCTTCACTAGGCGGTCGAGAAGTTCTGCACCATTCTTGACTGATAGCTCTGAATCCGAGGCGAGCTTCGGTAGATATTAGCATGATGGGATGAAAATCAGACCTCAAAAGCTTGAATGCCAGCTCACCTTTGCCAAAGCATCAAATATATCGTTGAAGAAGAGAAGGATCTCTCCCTTGGCCACCTTGGCAATATTGTACATACTCTCGCAGGCATAGTATCTAACTCGCGCGTCCTGATCAGAGAAACAAGCGAGCACAGGCGGTACGATCTCTTTCAGATAGGGCGCCACTCCTTCCTGAATTTGTCCACATCAGTCTCAGATGCAACCGCTAGACCTATTCTGCTGGTGTTGACTCACCGAACCCAAGGCGATCGAGGCAGCCGCCAATCCGATCAAACCACCATTCCGGGCATGTGGTTGGTGTACGGCATAAGCATAATCGTGGCAGAGTTGTTCCACAATCCTCGAAATCTTTTCATGCTCTCCTCGGAAGACAGCATCGCGGACGATTTTCTCGAGCCTGTAAAAGAAGTCGCGTGTGAGCGGTGTGTGTCTAAGTGTGTGCCACAAGCGCTTTTTCGTGCCATAAGGCTCCGCATAACGTACTCAAGGGCTCCCTGCTTTCGTTTATCATAGAGCTTGTCGTTAAGCAACCGCTGGATTGATTGATCCATTGCTCCAGCGGGCAGAGAGTGCTATACCGAGCTCCGGTTAGGCAATGATCATGGTGGAGAAGTTCGCGATCGGGATAGGGGAACGGGCTCGCTGTCGGGTCAATCTATGGCAGGTTTGGCGAGAAAACTTTGCTCGGGGTAGCTCTGGCGCGGTAAATAGAGTCTTGTCAGGACACGACAACTCCAAGTGGGGGAAGAGGAAGATGCGTTGTCAACGCGGAGTCGGAGAGGAGTCCAAGCGTGCGGTGCTGACAATACGTCACCTCTCCGGGTCTGGGCTCGGCCCGACAAAGGGAGATATCCATTTTTATACCTCCAGACTCGATGGTAGTTGTAGTATATAAAATATTTCATTGCTTAATTAATTCCTTTTATATTTGACTAAAGGAACCATACTACGGATTGTATCTTGTGCTTCGTGGCCTTAGTCTTAATAACTGAGCTCTACTACGGAGTACTATTATGTACTGCTATCTTGACTTCCTGATTGAGCCAGCTTGCTGTCCATCATCGTCAACAAAACAGTGATTGATGTATTTCATGGTGATCAAGTGTAGCATTCTGCACGAGGAAATCATTTGATTAGGTCTTTATGTTAATTTCTGACCATATGTCTTTATATAGCACTGACCCTCCACCCATCTTCTGCATTATAGACATCCCAACCAATCACAGCGTCGCTCTACAACATAGATGCAGGTCTGCTTTCGTCTGCTGGTAGAAAAATACCACTGATCCTTTGGTTGGATCTAAGAAGGGTTCGTTCCATTTGATCCTCTGCAACGTCCCATATCTTGATTGTTTTGTCTCGGGAAGCAGATGCGAGTCTAGTTCCATTCTCTGACCAGGCCACCGACCAGACCTGATGACTATGTCCCTCAAGAACACACAGACATTTTCCGGTTATGCTGTCCCATATTCTGATAACTTCACCATCAGCACCTGCAAGCCTACCATCTGGTGACCAAGAAAGTGATCGAACGAGACTGCTGTGACCTTCAACCCATGCTGTGCAAAGACCATTTTTGGTTTCCCAGATCTTGATAATATTTTCTTTCGAAGCTGAGGCAAGCCTTCGACAGTCTTTCGACCAAGCAAGGGCAGAGACCCATTCACTGTGACCACCAGGCTCGAGCTTGCACTGACCGTCTGCAGCGTCCCAGATCTTGATACTTCCATCCTTCGCCCCCGACGCAATCCTACCGTCATTAGACCAAGCCAACGTGTATACTCCTCTATGTCGGCCTTGGAGGGCGGTCGGAGTGTTATGTCGAGTCATACCCGTGACATGATGTATCAGAATCAACCCATCTTCGGTCGCATATGCAAGGGCGCCCTCATGAGACCATGAAGCTATGGTGAAGAGCTCGACTGTATCTTCAAAGCCCAAAACATCGATCCTCAACGGCTGAATAGATTCATTGGATGATGAAAGGCGATAGTCCTCTCTCGTATCCCATATCTCGATTCTTCCCTCTCCCAGGACTAAGCCAATATTGGGCGACCGGAGGCATCCCACTGACGAAATAGATGTTCCGTCGCCGGTGAATGTTGAAACACAGTTGCTTGTGGATGTGTCCCATATCTTTACAGTGCCATCAAACGAAGCCGACACAAGCTCGTCATTGGACATCCACGACACAACCTGAACGGATTCCTGATGTCCCTCGAAAGTTAAGGGGTATGAATTCCAATCATCTCCCATCACTGGCTTTGTTTCGACCCGATTGGGCTCCTGCTTCTTAGCCCTGTCTCCTTGTAGCTCAATACTTTCGTCCTGAGGTACATGGTTTTCCACTTGGTCGATGTCGTTCTCTGGGGGCGAAGAGAGATGTGAGTCGTCTATGCCATCGTGCATTAGCGGAATTCAAACAAAGGCCCGTTAAGCTAGTCGGTAATATCTTTTATTACTCACCTAGCCCTTTAGACGAAGGCTTTTCCTGAGGCAAAACTAGCTCAGGTTCCTCTTCTTTCAGGTCGTCGTAGGTCCGATCCTGGAGAGAAACATGATCAGGTTCCTCAACCGGTTTCTTCTTGCCACTGTATTCGCCCTCAGAAACTCCTGCTATATGCGAATCGGTTTTCTCCAAGTCATTGTTTGGCAGCGGCCTCTCTATCACGGTTGCACTAGACGAAGTTTGAGAGCTCGGCCGGGAAGATACATTTGCTAACGAATGTCAATATAAATTTCAAGCCCATGAGCCGATGCTGAAAGCTCTCTCGGCAAATCTTGACGGTCAAGTACTTACGATATGCCGATTCAGCATGGGATGAGTTTTCTTGCGACTCGTTGTTCGACAATTTCTTGAACCTCCCAGAAGTTGTCCTATAGAATTTCCCTTTCATCCATCCCCGAAGAGAGCCATCAGGACGACTGGGGCTCATTTGCGACACAGAGTGGTCCTTGCGCCAGGGCATCGCATGAACCGTGGAAACAGGAGGAGCCAAAAGCCAAGTGGATAGCTGGTGTGGGGGCTGAGATTTGAATCGACGCGTTCCGTCCAAGATGATGGTTGCCAGGATCAAGCTTCGTACCTCTGGCTTGAGAATCGCGATGAAGACCATGAAAGGTTGGTCGGAGAAAGATTTAAAGCGCCATCAGCTAATTCTTCGGGGCATTCTCTGTTTTCTTGTTGCGGGTCACTGAGTTGGTCAATGATCTGGACCCACAGATTAGTTCGGCCAACGAACCGCCCGGTTCGTGTCGCTGCCCATCCGATGGTGTTGGGTGGTATGAGTACATTCGGTATGAATCAAACGTGCATATGTCATGAAAATATCGAGGATTTTCATATATCAGAAGCCTCATCACCTACATGTGTATGCTGCATGTCTCTCAGAGGGCAATATTGAATTTGGCAATTGCAGCTTAGTACAAAGGCCATTACAGCAAAAGAACATCGTCTTCCAAAATTTTGCCAGAAAGCAAAAGCCTGATTTTCAGTATGGAGGCTTCGGACTTTATGAATTCATACATGCATGCACGGGAGCGAACGTCGAATCATTGTGAAATGCCAATCGATGGATCGGCATATCTTCCCTTGTTCTTGATCTGCCTGCATGGCGGTCAGGAGAAAGCCCAATACCAGTAGAGTAACTGATCTACTTTTCAATCGGGTCCACTGTTCAGCTGGGGTATCCATGTGTTTCGTATATCCGGGAGTAAAGAGCTCGTGTGATGACATGATGTCGAGGAATCCAGCCTCTCATATTTGGGTTTGAAATTTTCGGCAATTAATCAAAACTGCTTTGCAACTCAAGAATTAGAGCACCGTAAATTATACGGAATAAGTGAACAAATAATCTCGTCAAGTAGACCGAGGCCCATCAAATCCAAAGGGACCTTCCAGTGCCCCATTCTGCGTAAGGTACGTCCAATCCGTCTGCTCTGAGAAGAACAAATTAGGCTCAATCCCTGTATCTATATCCCCAATGTATGGCATTCCTAGCACATTGAATGTATTTTCAAGCCCTGATGATGATTGAGTGCCTATGTATGGGCCAATGCTATCCGCATTTATATTTCCAGTCTCGGTGATATTCCCATCTGAATCTGATGATAAGACTTCGCGTAGCATGGTAATCAATTTCGGTGGCTGATTTTCTCTTCGCAGGTGGAGCTGGGCTTGCTCACGAGACGTCCACGCCTTAAGAAGTGTATGACCGAATGCTCTATGCATCGGGCTTTGCAATTTGCGATGAAGCCCTCTATGATCATGGTTGTTGAAAATGGCTTGCCATGCTCGCTCGCAAAGCTCGCCACTCGATCTGTGAGCTAGCTCGCTGGCAAGAAAAATGTATCCTGGAAATGGAATTTGGAGCTCGGTGTACCAGCGGAAGCCTTGAAGCTCATCGCTAGTGTAAATAGCATCATCATATTCCAGCATTTCGACGGCCTTCAGAAAAAGTCCGTCACGCGCACCTTTTTCCAGCTTTGATGCGGGTATCCCCCGGCACATAAAGTTTACAACATGGAGCTTGCAAATCCCAATTTTGATGACCATCATAGTCAGCTTCTGAATTGGAACTTTGGGGTCGCAGTATTTAGTGTAGGTCAGATCGAAGTGAGAACTGTAATTCTCAATATCACCAATGTTGTTTGGACTCGGTGGGGATAATGATTTTGAACCGTGATCCGGGGTAACTTGAGATTCTGTTTTATCAAAAGGACGAGGGCGAATGTCCCCCGGAGCAGATGCCAGGGTAAGTTCAATTCGTGTGAGGCCAAAAGACATTTCTGTGAACCCGTCGGACGGTTTTGGAGGGATTTTAGAATCTGGGTACAATTCGCTATCGTTCACATTCAATGGGAGCCGGCACTCGGATCCACAAGAAGAAAGGGCAGTGATGGGGGAGCCTGTCATTTCAGCAATCTGTTTATCGAGAATAACTAATTGCCACCAGGTCCGCCTGCGCTGCTCTGCTTCAAATGGAGAGAGGCCAAACTGAGCACCATCTCGATGAAGACCAAGCCTTGTCGCGATGCGTACAGCGATCCCAATTAAACAGAAAAGGTTCCGTGGATCAACATTACAACCTAAACTGAGCTTGAGGGGAAGAAATATTAGCATATGGATTATAGGGTGTATTGAATAGGCAACAGAGATCTTCTTACCAGATATAACAGAAATGCTTGTAATACCATGACATCGTTTGATCTCATAAATCCAGCATTGACCAACGATTGTTGGGAGGCCAGACAATATCGATTGAGAACAACAGGTTTCACCTCCCCAAACATACTTTGAACCTCTTCTTCTGCCATTGACTCTACAGCAATAAAATATATGCTGAACATCAGAGCCTCAAGGTGCTTCGCTATATTGGCCAGGTTTGCTCCTGCTTCGACGATTTGGACTTGCAGGGTAGAGGCGTGAGATATCCTCAAGAGAGGATTGACATTATTCAGATAGACTTGCCATAGCTGAAATATCTGAATTGTAGAAGGGTGAATATGGGTAACGGGAGTTGATGCCCCTCCAGCCATGAATGGGAAAGAATCCACATCACTAAACATTGTATCAAAAGCGTGATGAATGGTTGGCTTATTTTGCTCTTCATCGGTCGATATGTCTAGCATATCATCAGTTGATCTATATTCGTCGTAATAAGCGAACCATTTGAGATCCCTGCTCAATTGTGAGAAATGCACTGAATTTATTCCGTTTTTGATTAGTTGAATGAGCCGACCTTTGCCTTTCCCTCTCGGTGCTTGAGTTTCGCTCGGGAATACCGACTCTAGACGAAGATTCGATACTGATAGGGCCTCGTCGCTCAAAAGAACTCTCTTGGTGATCAGATAGCGAATCAAAAGATATACCATTTTGTGTCAGAAGTGTCTCATATCTTTTGAGTCGGTCCAATAAGTCTTGCTCATAAACTTTCTTCTTCCTTCTTCTCTTGGCTGGCTGTGGAGGCGCAACTCTACATTCGACCTGAGCTCGAACACAAGTTGCGCATGGCTTTTTCACAGCGAACTTTTCTTTGCTGGCAGACAATACACGAGTGTCCTCGCGTCAAACTCATTATGGGGGCAGTATTCCCATGGGATGAGACCAAAAACAGCTGAAAAGAGGTATTAGATACCAGTCAAGTCGAGGAAATGAAGAAGTTCGGTCACGCGTCACCTTTCAACCCAGAGGGAGCCCCCACTTTGCCTAATTGATCTTGGTACCAATCTCCCATACTATCAAATTCTATTCTCGTCTTGTCCTCATCAAATAGCCACGAAATAGATTCTTCAAGGTGTTGAGGGTAGAACCAACTTATTGAGTGACTGCTATCCTAGGTAATTCATGAATTGTCATTGATATTAACCATAACCCCCTGGATATTTCAAGATTGGTGGCTCGCTGAAACGCAGAGCATGACACATGAATTGACCAAAAAAAAAATAAAAACAAAACAAAATCAAATATTCTTAGGACAACAAATGAAGCAGCGCTAAATGTATCCAATAAGCGCCATTCGAAGACGCTAGCAAAATATTCTCCATAAGCGCCTTGCATAAAAATCATGATGTCCCAACCCGTTTTCGATGTATTAGTGACTAATGTACTGGAAGACGGCTGAAACATCTCTCTCGCCGACTTCTTGTCGTATCAACAGATCTTGAATTTGATTGAGTGGCCCTTGATCACCATCATTAACGAAATGGTTCCACGAGCTTGTATCTCCGTAGAGCATGGCTGGCGCTTTGATAAACTGGGTACCATCCGGTCGACAACGTTTGCACTTGAAGGTGTCGTGAGTATCACTGGGCGTCTCTGGCTTGAATTGGAAAAGTTCTCGTAGGGACTCGAGCGAAAAGTGACGCTCCACATCTTCTGCTGAGTCCACAACACAGGATGACAGGGATTGCTTATGAGATTGTCGCTGGAAAATTTTCTCTTCAATTGATCCAGTCGCAATAAAGCGGTAGACGAAACAGTCTTTCTTCTGTCCATCACGCCATACACGGGCCAAAGCTTGCTGGTCAGCAGCTGGATTCCAATCTGGGTCAAAGAGGACGAGTCGGTTGGCGCCGATCAAGTTGAGACCGCATCCACCAGCCTTACTGCTAAGAAGAAAAACAAACTCAGGGCCTTCTGGGTCGTTGAATTTGTCCACCAGCTTTGATCTCTTTTTGATATTCATGGTACCATCCAATCGCAAGCAGCCATAGGCGCGTGAGCGACACAGCCTCTCAAAAAGGTCCAAGGTTTGAGTATAGTTACTGATGAGGACAATCTTATCGTTTGTATCTTGTCGGATTCGTGCAAGCATGCGATCAAGAACCATCATTTTGCCAGAATACCAGCTCTTCACGTCTCTGTCGCGGCCTCTAGCCTCGGGTGGGGTGAAGTCCTCTGGGTATGTATGTTCACATCCAGGCAGGTCGTTCGCCAAATCGAGAAGATCAGGATGGTTGCAAAGCTTTTTCAGAATACCGATGGCTTTCAGAGGCTGACTGCCTTTTCCTCGGAGCAGACTTCGAATTTCTGGACTCTGGATAAAGTGATTGTAGAGGTCCAGCTGGAACGGGGCCATATTGCAGAAGACCACATGCTCATACTTGAGAGGCAGGTACTTCGATAGAATATCGTTACTTCGTCGAATGATAAACTTATTAACGATAGCAGAAAGCTCAAGCAAGCGTTCATCGCCAAGCTTTTTGTCCTCGTCTGTGCCTGCAGCATCACGGCCTCTGAGAATTGGAAGTTCAAATCGTTTGCGAAAATCATTTTGTGAACCCAATAAGTTAGGATTAGCGAAATGGAGTAGGGCAAAATATTCAGACAAGTCATTCTGAATAGGGGTTCCAGAAAGAATGACACGGCGACTGACACTAAGGCTGTTCAGAGCTGTCCACGTCAAGCTTTCTTTGTTCTTCAGTCGATGCCCCTCGTCGCAAAGAAGCAAGCCTATGGGGTGATCCTTCAGGCAATCCACATACATGCGGAGAGTCTCGTAGGATACAATTAGAACGGGGCGAACAATCCCGCGGCCCGATGCAATTGCCCACTGCTTGACCTGAAGGGTAAGCTCTGCTTTGGAAGCCTTGCCATCTATAGCGAAGGGGGTAGTGGCATCTTTCCCCAGCCATTTGCCTAACTCATTGGCCCAGTTTCCAACCAAACTGGACGGGCATGCAATGACGCACTTCTGTATTGTTGTTTTCCCGGCTTCGGGGTCTTGCTTAAGCAATGTCCACATCAAAGAAATGCATTGGAGCTGGAAAGTTAGTGATAGAGCGAGCATTATCGGAATTTTCGACGGCTTACTGTCTTTCCAAGGCCCATTCCATCTGCCATAATGCATCCATTGGCATTCCTATCTACCAAGCCAGTTGTGCATCGATATAAGAACTGCATTGGTAACATTAGCCTGAGAAATATAGTTCTGGAAATCAGTGGCAATTATTACCTTTACACCCTCGACTTGATGTGGTCGTAGAACCTTAGCAAGTCGCGGATCAATGACGACAGGCACCTTTGGTCTATCTTCAACCTTTTTCTTGAGACCCAGGATATCTGCCAAGCTTTTATGTACCAAGGGCTCATCTAATACCTCTGCAGCTGCTTCCTTTGGTTCTTCCTGCGCTTTCGGCTCAGGTTCTTCGGTGATATCATCGACTGTAGGGTCATAGAGAACAATGGCGAATTCACCGCTCGGGTCGTGCAGTGGTTTGGCAATAAACGTTGCCCCTGTTCGAAGACCCAGTGTCGGTGCTGGCCTATCCGGATTGTAGCCTTCCGTATCTCTATTAATCAAAGGGATTCGAAATCGGGTTCTGAAAGCCGCATCTTTGTCCTTTGGTTTAAATACTGGAAATCGGTTCACCTCACGCGTCGCTAATGCTAGTCGGTCTTCGTTGGTGTATGGCTTCTCCGCTCCGTCCTCGGTGCTGCCGTCGGCATTGGCATAGTTGACCTTTCGTCTTTTCCTTGTAGGCTTCTCCGAAGCTCTTGTTGGTGTTGCCGATCCGGGGCACTTGAACGGCTGAGCCAGACGGTCGACAGAGTTCACGGATTTGGGCTGTAATGGGGTCTTTACGCCTCCATCGGCACCGGCTGGACGCGGGCGATACCTGGAGGATGTTAGCAGGGCTCCACGCGACTCGAGTGGTCAACCAAAAAGATCGTACATAATTCGAGATATCCAAAATCTGTTCACAATACTGTCCGTCCCTCTCTGTACGCTCCCCTTGGTCTTTGTTGTTGATAAAAATGCAAATGTTGTTGCCACCATCAACGCGCCTGCCCGCGTCTGCCTGCAACACCAAACCCGCGTGTTCACGTGATCCTATACCACCCCGCCATGGAGAAGCAACCTTCACATGTGTGCGAGCAGGCGTACAAGCGGTGGAGCTTCATACTTCTCGACAGTGAAGGATGTCCGATTTCTGGGCGGGTTACCTCAGTGGTGCCATTGGTATTATCATTGGAAACCCTCTGGATGTGATTAAGGTGCGGCTACAAGCCGGTAACCGCACGGATGCATCTACTACTACGTCACATTTGAGCCGATTCGAGAAGACGAGCTCTCTTGTTCGAGGTTTGTGTCGCCATTCAAGGTACTTCGTTCTAGTCGTTCTTCACACTCATACATATACATTCTGCTAAGGTGCGGCTGCTCCAATTCTGGGATATGGAGCTCTTAATGCCATCCTTTTTGTGGCCTACAATCGTACACTGACGTCGCTGGATCACTCCATCACGGACACAACCAGTCCAGAGGGGGTATCTTTGTACAAAATTTGGATCGCTGGTGCTGTAGGTGGCCTGGCCAGCTGGACTGTGTCTTCGCCAACCGAGTTCATCAAGTGCCGTGCACAATTGGACTCCCGACCCGAGGTGTCGTCTTGGACCGTTGCTAAAGATATACATCGTCATCGTGGATGGAGAGGTCTGTATTATGGTGGTGGGATTACCGCTGCACGCGATGCAATTGGTTACGGATTCTAGTAAGTCATGCAAGACCTGATGATCCTCCCCGCATCAGAACATCTTTCATCATGGACATACAAAAATTATTATATCTACCCCATACTACTACGGCTACTACTACTACGCACAGTAGGAAGTAACTAGTAGTTATTCTTTATCCATGAATGGACGATGAAGCCTAGATATACTAACCGCAAACTAATAGTTTTTGGTCTTACGAATTATGTAAACAATTGATGACAACGGAGAATGAAAGTTCTAACCAGGCTGCGTTGAAAGTTCTACTCAGTGGTGGCATTGCAGGCATTGTCACCTGGGGATCGGTCTTCCCATTGGACATGGTGAAGACGAGGATGCAGGCACAAACTATGCATGACCACCACGTGGGGCAAACAACAGCGGAGAGAAGGACCTTACTTGATCGTCCTCGGCAGACTTTAAACTCATTTCAGATCGCACGGGAGGTTTACCGAACCGAGGGAGTGTATTCTTTCTATCGTGGCCTCGGGATCTGCAGTATCAGAGCATTTATTGTGAATGCGGTCCAGGTATGTTTTGATTTGACCCTGTCCATTCCAGACCGAGACAATTGACCATGAATAATCGGGAAGTGGGCGGCCTACGAGTGGTTGATGAAAGCGCTGAACGGTCCGGGGGTTGCCCATGGGGTGCCAGCCGAGGGTAGGATCTAAGGACATGTCTACTAGTACGGTGTACAGAGCATGGTAGTGCGGCTATTTGGTAGTTTACAGTGTCAATAGAGTGGAATTGGCCAAGGCCAAAACATATACCGAAACACCCTTTCTGGTTAGAGCTCCATTGTATTTGGTATTGAGGGATTTCTATTGGAATTGGAATTACTCCAGGATACTGATGGTAAGGGGTAAATTTCGCCCTGATGCCGCGTTGCCCGGCTGGATATGCCGATGACCGGCGGTTTTCTGCGATCCCGCAAACCGGCAGAACGGACATCCGGCGACTTTCGGCTATAAAAAAAAAACTTGTCTCACGTGAGCTCCACTGCCTTGCAGCTGTTGATTCCGCGAATGTCCAAAATGGTCAAAAGTCATGGTCGTCGTTAATGCACTTTTTTGGGGGGAGAAAGGAAGGGGAACAGAATGAAGAGAGTATGCTATGCTTGAAATGGCGGTGGTTATGTGAACCATAGCCCAATGGTGAATCAAGCTGCAATCTCCATCTTCTCAGCCTCATTGTCGGCCCTTTTGATATGACCCTTCCAATTCTCCGCAACACCCAGACCAACTGCGGCTTCTGCAAGCTTTTGGCTATGAGGTTCTTCTTGAAGGAGGCGCAGTCTTGAAATTTGATGCGTCAGAATTGTGGTTTCGTGATGTGAAGATGCGACTGGCGACTCACCTGCGCTTGTGGTTCTTGCCCTTGGTGTGCGCCTTCAGGTTGTACTCGCTCTCGAACCATTTGGAACACTCAACACAGAAATGCCGACCAAGTCCAGGTAGATCCTCGGGATCCTTGCTTGCCTTGTATTGCGCGAGATGGCGCGGCGAGTCGACGTCGGCGATGACCTGATCATAGTCTCTGCTAGTAGTTAGTACTATGCCAATCAAAAATTTCAATCGCACTGTAATCGCGAGGGATTTTTCGTGTCGGTTGTTTTTGTTTCCTGCTTCTTCCCTATTGAGGCCACGTACCTGGTGCGACGCTTAGTCTTGATTCTGCGTAGAGCACCCATCTTGATGTCCGATCGCTGAACTAGTGGTATCAATGCGATGAAGGCAGAGAAAAAAAGATATCACCGATTTCCGGAGGGATATGGGGCGGAGTGGAGAGCGGGCGACTTGGCTGGAAGAGCAATTTGCGCTGACCAGCGTGGGTCAGCGGGCTGCTTGAAACAAGCGAGCTCTGATTGGTCAGCTTCCCAGCGGCAAGCCCGTTCGGCACGCCTCGGCTGCTCGTCACCGGTTTACCCCCGTATTTTATGACGTTTGCATGTTGTCGGTCCGGAAATATACTTACTACCTCGTTAGCTATGTGTATTCTATTAACTGATATACAAAAATGGACGCATCCAGCATCGGGTTATTTATTTAGAGACAGAGTGTCCAAAATAAGAGAATGGGGTCATAGTATTCAAGAGAGATATTGTTTAAAACCACAATAGCCACTGATAATCCTAGGTTGAAGGTATCTTATGGGCCTGATGGGGCAGAGAGGACCACATGTGTCCTTCTCCCCCCGTCCATCCATGTGCATCGGGGGGGCGGGTGAACGGGGTTCAAGCCGAGTATACTTACGGAGTAGTATCCCCATGTAAATGAAACCTGCCCGTGCACACTGCTTTGCCCTTTGGCCCGAGACTCCCTTGGTCCAACCTTGGAAGACTCCCTGTAATCGTAAATCCTGTGATTGGCGAGGGTTTCTGCCGCCGTCACATGCCGCGTATTGCCATTACCGCCCTTCCTCCATGTGTTTTCCTGATGAAGATGAGTCTGACAGAATCAACCATAATTGAGATAGTATAGATGTAGATAGGTCAAGCTGAATTGGGCACTCATCTAGAGATGTCAATTCATTTGTCAAATTTCTCCTGCAAGTTTTACCTGCTATGGCTGTAGCTCTGTCTCGGGCGACCATCGCAAGTCTGCCGCATCCGACGGGCCAAACCCATTTTCAATACGGTATCGCCAGGGTAACGGCGGTTACGGCTGTTCGGTCCCAGTCTCTCTCATCGCCCACTCAAAACCACCAAGCTTTCCTTTTCGATTTTCTTTTTTCCCTTCTTCTCCTTCTCACTCTCCACTCTCTTTTGCTTCCACAGGTGAAGGTGGTCGTACCTAGAGCTATTCATCATGATCTCCACCCGCCTTGCGCGTGCCGGTGCGCTGGTACGTATCTCGTTCTGCATCTCCCTTCCCCATTTTCCAAAGAACTGCCGAGGCTAGGCAATGCGCTGGCGTCGAAGACGACGACGACCTCGTGCCAGACCTTGCTGAGTCGATGGAGATTCTCGAGCTTTGTTACAATGAATCAAAAGCTAACCAGGTGACTTTCTAGGCCTCCAAGTCCCGTCTTGTAAGCAATGCCTCTCGACGCAGCAATCGTTCGCATCGCAATTCGGCCTAGTCGGAACGATGAAAATGATATAACCTTGCAGCTACTAACCTTTAAACTTCCAGCTTTTCGGGGCTCGGGCCTACGCTACCGCTGGCAGTGACCCTCTCGACAAGAAGGTCGAGATGACCAACTCTGAGACTGTGAGTGGCCACTGTGCCTTTTTGGCGGATAGCTCCAGAATCTGTAAATTACAGCCACTAATAATGTTCTGAATTATAGGGAAACTACATCAACTACAAGTACGATCTTACCAATTAAGAAGACCATCGAAAGAATTTTTGGGGTCATGGAATTCACGAAACTAACATGCTTGCGCTCATTACAGGAAGATGTCCGAGAACCTCAAGGTTGTCCGCGATCGTCTGCAGCACCCTCTGACCTACTCTGAGAAGGTCATTTACTCCCATCTTGACGACCCCCACAACCAGGATATCGAGCGTGGTGTCTCCTACCTCAAGCTCCGTCCCGACCGTGTTGCTTGCCAGGATGCCACTGCCCAGATGGCCATCCTGCAGTTCATGTCTGCTGGCATGCCCTCTGTTCAGACCCCCACCACTGTCCACTGTGACCACTTGATTGAGGCCCAGATTGGTGGTGAGAAGGATCTTGCTCGTGCCAACGAGATCAACAAGGAGGTCTACGACTTCCTGGCTTCCGCCACTGCCAAGTACAACATTGGTTTCTGGAAGCCCGGTTCCGGTATCATCCACCAGATCGTTCTGGAGAACTACGCTTTCCCCGGTGGTCTGATGATCGGTACTGACTCTCACACTCCCAACGCTGGTGGTCTTGGTATGGCCGCTATCGGTGTTGGTGGTGCTGATGCTGTCGACGTCATGGCCGGTCTCCCCTGGGAGCTGAAGGCCCCTAAGGTCATTGGTGTCCGCCTCACTGGTAAGATGTCTGGCTGGACCACTCCTAAGGATATCATCCTGAAGGTTGCCGGTCTCCTGACCGTCAAGGGTGGTACTGGTGCTATTATCGAGTACCACGGCCCTGGTGTCGACTCTCTGTCTTGCACTGGTATGGGTACCATCTGTAACATGGGTGCTGAGATTGGTGCTACCACCTCTATCTTCCCCTTCAACGACCGTATGTACGACTACCTGAAGGCCACCAAGCGTCAGCACATTGGTGACTTCTCTCGCGAGTACGCCAAGGACCTCCGTGAGGATGAAGGTGCCCGCTACGACCAGCTCATCGAGATCGACCTTAACGAGCTCGAGCCCTACATCAACGGTCCCTTCACTCCCGATCTGGCTACTCCTCTGTCCAAGTTCAAGGAGGCCGTCAAGGAGAACAAGTGGCCCGAGGAGCTGAAGGTTGGTCTGATCGGTTCTTGCACCAACTCCTCCTACGAGGATATGTCCCACGCCGCCTCTATTGCCCGTGATGCTCTGGACCACGGTCTGAAGTCCAAGTCCATTTTCACTATCACCCCCGGTTCCGAGCAGATTCGTGCCACTATTGCCCGTGACGGTCAGCTCCAGACCATGGAGGAGTACGGTGGTGTCATCCTGGCTAACGCCTGTGGTCCCTGCATTGGTCAGTGGGACCGCAAGGACATCAAGAAGGGTGAGGCCAACTCCATCATCTCTTCCTACAACCGTAACTTCACTGGCCGTAACGACGCCAACCCCGCCACCCACGCTTTCGTCGCTTCCCCCGACATTGTCGTCGCCATGACTGTTGCTGGTACCCTGAACTTCAACCCCATGACCGACAAGCTCAAGGACAAGGATGGCAACGAGTTCATGCTCAAGCCCCCCTCCGGTGAGGGTCTCCCCAGCCGCGGTTACGACCCTGGTATGGACACCTACCAGGCTCCCCCTGCCGACCGCGAGTCTATCAACGTCGCTGTTGCCCCCACCAGTGACCGTCTGCAGATCCTCAGCGGTTTCGCCGCCTGGGATGGCAAGGATGCCGAGGGCATTCCTATCCTGATCAAGTGCCAGGGCAAGACCACCACTGATCACATCTCCATGGCCGGTCCCTGGTTGAAGTACCGTGGCCACCTGGACAACATCTCCAACAACATGTTGATCGGTGCCATTAACGAGGAGAACGGCGAGGCCAACAAGGTCAAGAACGCCTTCACTGGTGCCTACGATGCCGTTCCCGCTACTGCCCGTGACTACAAGGCCCGCGGCATCAAGTGGGTTGTCATTGGTGACTGGAACTACGGTGAGGGTTCTTCCCGTGAGCACGCCGCTCTTGAGCCCCGTCACCTCGGTGGTCTGGCCGTCATCACCCGTTCCTTCGCTCGTATCCACGAGACCAACCTGAAGAAGCAGGGTATGCTTCCCCTGACCTTCTCCGACCCCGCCGACTACGACAAGATCAAGCCCGAGGACAAGGTTGATCTGCTCTGCACTGAGCTCGCCGTTGGCAAGCCCATGACCCTCCGTGTTCACCCTGCTGCCGGTGGTGATTCCTTCGACATCTCCCTCAGCCACACCTTCAACGAGCCTCAAATTGAGTGGTTCCACGATGGTTCCGCCCTCAACACCATGGCTCGCAAGTCTGGCAACTAAATAGAGCATCAATTCGTCTGATGTCTGATCGCCTCTTTCGGGAACCCCACGGGGATCCTGTGTAAACTATGTTCTCTTGTGACTTTTAGCGAGCCAGAGAGCAGAGTGGCAACACCCTGGGGATAATTAACAGGGCTGTCGCTGTGTGTGTGCGTTTGTCCCTTTTTCGAGCCGGGTACGTGGAGTTGTGCTCTGGGAAAATTTTATGACTTTGTTTCTTTGGCCGATTGGCTTTGCGTTGGATTCCCTCTTGGGTCGGCACAATGGATATATGTTTTGATTTACCCTCCATTGTCTTGTATGTCAAAATAGCATGCATGCATTTCCTTTTGTTCAATATTTCCACTGTAAAAATTTCCGTAGCAGGTTCAACCTTGGACTGGAATTTATAATTGGTGCTAAAGATCTTCGATATTACTATTGCGAGTATCTGCCTACTTCATCTACCTGATCAGTACTACTATGACTAGTATGCAATATGTTCACAGCAGCTAGAACTGCAAATACTATTTGCAATACCGGCAGTATAATCCACTCCAAAGCCAGTGGCTGTTCATAGACTACCCAGTATGCAGTAGATAGTAGTTGGACCAAGATAACCTCGGGGCTGAGCTAAGCTGCCGAGGCTCATTGCCCCGCAGGAAAGGCGAACTCCGCCATTGCAATGCGCCATCGGAAGCATTCATGATGCAGTGGGAGGCCCAACACTTCAATTTGTGCTAGGTATCGGGGCTGTTAAAACCTTGCCTTCACCTGCTTTTCCACAACTTATGAAGTTGTTGGGGTGAATCGTGATTAATAATTGCAGGTCGTGGGTTGGTTCAGCGGCTTCTACTCCGTACTTATTCCACTGACTGAGCATAGTAGTAACCTCATCTCTCTTGCTCCGATCCCCTTCCGTGGGAGATTCAATCATGGCAACACAGCTTGTTCCCCTTCCAGAGGTAGAGCGCCTTAGCGCCTCAGTCATTCGGATCTTGGCAGGAAATCCGGGAAAGGTTAGTTATCTGATGTGTGATGAATGCAAGACATCCAGCTGACAGTATCATCATATAGTTTACTCTGCAAGGTATTATAATCCTATCAGCATCACACAGCCCTAGTATTTGTGCTATAGTATTGTCAAAGCTCAAGCTAATCACACCCAGGCACAAATACTTACCTGATTGGCCGTGGCCAGCAGCGTATCCTCATCGACACCGGCCAAGGGGAACCCGCATGGGTCAATAACCTAACCTCCATACTCTCCTCAGAAAAGGCTACGGTGGAGAAAGCCTTACTCACACATTGGCATGGCGACCATGTCGGTGGAGTCAAGGATCTCCTGCGCATTTGCCCTCAAGCTAGCGTATATAAGCATGAGCCTGACGAGGATGAGGGCCAACTGGACATTGTGGATGGACAGGTCTTCAGCGTCGAAGGCGCAACATTGAAAGCAGTGTTTGCGCCTGGTCATACGGAGGATCATATGGCTTTTGTACTAGAAGAGGAGGATGCTATCTTTACCGGGGACAGTGAGTTCACTTATTCCCGCCTCTGTTCCTTCAATTCCGGAATGATCGAACTAACCCAGAATACTCTGGTAGATGTCCTTGGCCACGGTACTGCTGTCTTCGAAGACCTTAAAACCTACGTATCCAGTCTGCATCGTATGCGTGACCGGGTACAAGGTCGTGGGTATCCAGGACACGGCGCCGTGATGGAGAATGTCAATGCCCGGATCTCAGAGTACATCAAGCATAGAAAGCAGAGGGAGGATGAAGTCCTACGAGTTTTACGATGGGGCAAATTAGATGTGAGCCCCGAAGAGCAGTCTCCAGAACCAAAGCGGTCGTGGACACCGTTGCAATTGGTCAAGGTGATCTATAAGGATGTACCGGAGAATCTGCATCTACCAGCGTCGCATGGAATCAGCCTTGTTTTACAAAAGTTAGAGGGCGAAGGGCGTGTGGTGCACGACTCGGAGTCAGGAGAGTGGAGGTTGAGCGAGAAATCTACATTATGAGGTTAGATAGCTATTAACTATTAAGTATCTATGCCTAGTACCCTAGTAAATTACTATGTATACAAGAGTACCCAGAATACCCAGAATTACCTAGTATGTAACTACATCTGATCTACCTTTTGGGAATCGCATGATGATGGTCATGATCATCATGCGACCCACTCACTCTCAGTCTTGCAGGGAAGATTTGGTACTTTGGTCTACAAAAAGAAGAATATCTCCATTGTGATATAGTAGTACAATAGAAATCTAGAATCAAGGAAATTAACCAACAATGGGCTAGTACACTACTAATAGTAACTATGAGTACTAGTATTTATTGTCAGCGACGTCAGTGCGGTGTCATGTCGGGCATCAGAGTACTCCCACTCTCCCACTCTTCCACTGGGAGAGGGTGACCTCCAATCACAACGCCACCGCCAAAACCCTCCAGGATCATCGCGGTTTGTTCCTTCTGTCACTCCAAGGATCTGATCTCTTCTTTGGATCAATCTATCCTAATCAACTTTGTCATCTTCCTCTTTCTTACCCCTATTTTATTATTTTATTATTTGACCATTCCCCTAACTCTTTCCCTTCCCCCTCTCCTCATGCCAATGTGAGTGCTATTGAGGAGCTCCACAGCAATTCCAAGTTTCGGGGCGTGACCTCACTCTCCCCGCCCTTGCTCGCTCGTCCGCCTTTCTCTTGCGCTTTGGTTCTTTTTTTCCCCACCACTCTTGCTTCGTGGGAATTGCTTCAAGGCCTACTTGGTCATTGTGTCTTTCAAAAGGTATTCTTTATTTCAGCCTCTTTATTTTGCCCCTCCTCCCCTCCGTTGCTCCCTCTGTGTCCTCTTTCAAACCTCTCATTGAACGAAGAATCGCCGTTGCTAATTGTGCACTCCACAATCTACAGGCGCTGCCCTTTCTTCTTCCGCGAAAGGTCGGCCTTTTCTTGATTCCTCTCCCACTTCCCTTCCATCAAGGAGCCTTCGTCGTACCTCTATCTGCTTGTTGAGCCGCATAAGCGTTCTCCGACTTGCCCGCGACCATGCCTTCTCTCGATGAACCCAAGAATGAGGCACGCCTCCTCCTCGTCTCCAATCGTCTACCGATCACCATCAAGCGCTCTGAAGATGGAAAGTACGACTTCTCAATGTCTTCCGGTGGATTGGTGAGCGGACTGAGTGGACTATCCAAGTCTACAACTTTCCAATGGTATGGCTGGCCCGGCTTGGAGGTTCCCGAACCGGAAATCCCGGTCGTCAAGCAGCGTTTGAAGGAAGAGTACGGTGCTGTCCCCGTCTTCATTGATGATGATCTGGCAGACCGACATTACAATGGATTCTCTAGTAAGTAAAGCATTGCTTCATCTCAATCTGCTCCTACAGAGGTTACTCTCTCTATTGTAGGGCGGAAGCAACTCCGCGATACTAACAACCCCACTTCTTAGACTCTATCCTGTGGCCGCTGTTCCACTATCACCCTGGCGAAATTACATTCGATGAGTCCGCCTGGGAAGCATACAAGGAAGCCAATCGCCTGTTCGCAAAGGCAATTGCCAAAGAAGTACAAGATGGTGATTTGATCTGGGTGCACGACTATCACCTTATGCTGCTGCCGGAGATGCTGCGCGAGGAGATTGGTGACAGCAAACAGAATGTCAAGATTGGCTTCTTCTTGCATACACCTTTCCCTAGCAGCGAGATTTACCGTATTCTGCCCGTTCGTAACGAGCTTCTCTTGGGTGTGTTGCATTGCGATTTGATTGGTTTCCACACTTACGACTACACTCGCCACTTCTTGAGCAGTTGCTCTCGCTTACTGTAAGTTGGTTCTTGGAGAGAAGCAGGTCTCAACAATGATTTGTGCTGACAAGGTGTAGGGGCCTCGCAACAACGCCCAATGGAATTGAATTCCAGGGCAAGATTATCACCTGTGGCGCCTTCCCGATCGGCATCGACCCCGAGAAATTCAAAGAAGGTCTTGAGAAAGAGAAGGTTCAGAAGCGCATTGCCATGCTCGAACAAAAATTCCAAGGCGTGAAACTTATGGTGGGCGTGGATCGTCTCGACTACATCAAAGGTGTACCGCAAAAGTTACATGCACTGGAAGTGTTTCTCAGTGATCACCCGGAGTGGGTGGGCAAGGTTGTACTTGTTCAAGTTGCCGTTCCAAGTCGACAGGATGTTGAGGAATATCAAAATCTGCGTGCTGTAGTGAACGAGTTGGTTGGCCGTATTAACGGCAAGTTTGGTATGTCGTCTCATGAGTACGCCCAGCTGCAGCTCGCACTAACCACCTTCACAGGTACTGTTGAATTTATGCCTATACACTTCTTGCATAAATCTGTCAACTTCGATGAGCTTATTGCGCTCTACGCTGTATCAGATGCCTGCATTGTCTCATCGACACGAGACGGCATGAACTTGGTGGCATATGAGTACATTGCTACCCAACAAAAGCGTCACGGTGTCCTCGTGCTCTCTGAATTCGCTGGAGCTGCTCAAAGTCTCAATGGTAGCATTATCGTCAATCCTTGGAACACAGAGGAGCTGGCTGGTGCCTATCAGGAAGCCGTTACAATGAGTGACGAACAGCGGGCACTCAATTTTGCCAAACTGGACAAATATGTCTCAAAATACACCAGTGCATTCTGGGGTCAATCTTTTGTGACTGAACTGACTCGCATATCAGCTCACTCAGCTGATAAGTTCCAAGCAGCGAAGCTGGCTATTACCGATAATTCAACAGATGGTGAAATATCAGCTACGCCATCTGAGAGAGCCGCTTAACGTGGCTCCTCTGAAGGCAATGAACCTTCAATTAACCTAGATGCTCTCATGACATGACATGGATGTGGCGAAATGTATTTGACTTTTTTTTTTGTGTTTGGGTGCGTGGGATTTTGTTCTCTTTGACAGACGGCGAGTTTCGGTACCATATTCTTCTAGATTCCTAAGACACTCAGGTGTGACTCGATTCTCTACTCTACATAATGACTGGAAAAATGGTAAATTTGTTCAAGATTACTTGTTATGATTCGTCATTTCAAGTTTTGAGTAAGACATCATCTCTCTTTACTGCCACTCCGCAGTTGCAATCGAATAAGCCTAGAAAACCAGGTTTCTTATTTCAATTAATTCACAAAGAATAAAAGCTTACCGGATGGATGATTTAACTGTGTTGATTTTGATTAAGTATTCAGGGAGCTGACCAATGATGGCGCCGAAGAAGCGTATATTGTACAAGGCCTAACATCCGAACCGCTCTAACTACAAGTCATGCGTCGCTACAATTCAATATCAATAAGTGAAAACTCTTACCTTAAGAGTAATATGATAAGGTATCATATTACTTTTTCAACAAGATGCATAAAATTTTGAATAAGATGATAAATCCATTTGATTAGCACTGGGTATCTGATCGCTTTCCACAACGAAAGAAACTCGAATAATCAAACGCCTTTAGTACGACTAGGTAGGATTGATTAAAAGCAGATCGAACTTCTAGATACTTTGTAGGATATCCTGGAATATCCCAAAGTTCCCTTCTCCTCTGCTATCCAAAACCGCGAATATAATTTCTTCAAATACCCCATTAAACTCTCCTTCCTCGAGAACATTCTTGAAGCATTGAGCAACCACAACTGGAGGATTCTGAAATGCACCGCAGCCCATCGCCCCCATCACGCAATGCGTGGTTCCATTTGCTGCAAGAACACGAAACACCTGCCTGATTTTATCCTTGACAGTTCGAAGATCTTGCGGACGGGCTGAAATGATGTCAGCTCACATATCAAAGCTTGAAGGGAATAGCAAACATACCATAATTTCTCTTGTCTGGTGTGAGAAGGGGTCGTCTTAGAGCTGCAAGACTGATAACACCGACAGTGAACATCTCAGCTGGTTGATAGAGACGAAACCAAGAATCCACTTCATCCTTGAAGACAGTAACGTTCGGAGACCAGATGGCCCCAAAAACAGGTAATGGGTAGAATCTCCTGTGAAGAGTAGCAGCCAGGGTACTGCGGAAACAGAGCGCCTCTTCCTGTGCCAGCGCTCCACGAAGCCATCCACCTCCGGGGTGTCGCTCGCTGGCCATGTTTAAAACACCGATCTTGGCGGTAGGGTTGGTTTCTAGGATGACCCTGGCAGCTGTGAAGCTGTCACTATTTTGAA
Source organism: Penicillium sumatraense (assembly GCA_020086695.1). NCBI lineage: Eukaryota > Fungi > Ascomycota > Eurotiomycetes > Eurotiales > Aspergillaceae > Penicillium > Penicillium sumatraense. The sequence continues at coordinate 524,353 of JAGIKU010000556.1, read as the reverse complement.
CAATGACATTTGGTCTTGTGGCGTTTGAGTCTGGGGTAATTGGCGGTAGGAGACTCGAGTACAGATCTGCTTCATTCGTCGCATTGGTGGTGTTGATGATTCGCGCGGTTAGCGCGAGGGTTTGCTGGGCAAAAGCCATGCGTTGCTCCTTATTTGGTCGTCTGGAGGTGTTTGACATTGTGAATCGAATCAATTTTTTCTTCAATACTGGGTAATAATCAATTTACCAGCAAGAGATGATACAATTATTATATGTCGGATCGCGTGAGTCACGGAAGATCAACGTGGCGGAGTTTTGATTGAATACGAAGACGTGGGTCGAGGCAGACTTGCGAGAGAGACGGGAAGAAATTGTACAGATGAAATGAATCATCGAATGCGTAAAAGGTTTCAATTGATCTGAGCCTTATACAAGTTGATTGAATTGTCATTTCAAAATGACAGTTACTTCATCGTAACTAACTAACTACTAAATTCACAGCAGTTCGTTACAATCTACTGTAGATAGACAGATGAAGCCATTCAACCAAACCCGCATGCTACTATCTCATACGGAAAGGGCAAATGGTTAACACGCAAGAAAGTCTTGCTAGGAAAACGGCTTGTTGAGATTTCGATTTAAAAATTTGACTTCGATTTAAGCGTTGTCCATTGCAAGAACTTGTTGCGTTGAGCAGTGGATGACGCCTCCAGCCAGTGGGAGCCCAGTGACACGAACAGGCTGAACAACCCTTTCAGGGCATAGCTCTTGCAACTTTTCAAGGGCTTCTCGATCCTTTATTTCGTCTCCAAATTGAGGAAGGATAAGGCCGTCATTGACGAAATAAAAGTTGACATAGTTCGTGGCTGGCTCCTCATATGCAAGATCGCCGAAAACCTGAGGGCTAGGTTCATCTATCGTATGAACCTCAAAAGACCGACCTTTCGCATCGACAGATGTGCTCAATATCTCTTTTATCTCTTCGTAAATTTCTAGCCAGGCCGATGGAACGCTGGGATCCGGCTTTGAAAGTACAACAACTCCCGGTCGAATGAAAGCAACTTCAGCATCTGCATGTACATCTGTAACATCCAGATCCTTCCTACCAGGGAACCAAATGATTTTCTCGACACCCAGAACGCGTTTCAGCTCTGCTTCGATTGCCTCTCGTGAGAGTCCCGGGTTGCGGTTCTCGTTGACTATGCTGCTTTCTGTGGCTAGGAGGGTCCCATCGCCATCTACAACGAGTGCACCACCCTCCAAATTAACCAACGATTCTACCATCGTGACAGCAGAAGGTGAGGAATCGGACTGAATCACCCTCTCGGCAAATGTAGTGTTTTCCTTGAGCTGCTCTGGGGCCATGACAGGCCAATCAAGCCCATCTGAAGCTCGATCGTGGTCACCTATATCATCCCTCTTTCCCCATTCGCTAAATTTGAAGCTGATTGCATACCGGTTTTGCTGAGACTTTTCATCGAGTCTCTGTACATAGACTGGACCGGTGTCACGGACCCAAAGGTGATTCGTTTGAAAGGGTATGAATGATATGTTTGCATTATTGTTTGGGTATTTTTGGCTGGTAACCTTGACCATTGACTGTGCCTTTTCCACGTCTTCCGGACGTACATAGAGCCTCACTGGCTCAAAGGCCGAGATAGCTGATGCCAGGCTAGCAATGTCGGTGCATGCATGTTCATAGTACGCCGGGGCAAGGGCATATCTTGATGGAAAACCAAGGATAGTTGCAGCATGCCTGGATGTCTCCGCCGGGTAAAGATACCTTCCAACACCTTTTGCGATGACAGATGACATTCTAGACGTGAAGTGTCAACCTTGACGTTTAAACTTTTCGAATAATCACTCTGGGCTTTGAACAAGCAGTGGCAGTTTGGTGTTTGGCGGCTATGGTTTTATGAACGAATTCTCTGTCAATATTATGCGCTGAAACTCTATTCGTCGAAATTCAAACGCAGGAGAAAAAAATTGAATTGACGAAGTTTTGAGTTGTAGAAGAGTCATTTATACCAAGACGGGTGGGGAGGGACGGGGCGGACTCTGGTCCGCTGTCCGTTTGACGGACTTTGACTACCCCGGGTCGAGTACGCTTCAGAAAGGTAATTTACCTACAAGGTAGAGAGGAGATGAAGAACTAAATCCGCTATAGAAATTATCGGCATAGCAAGTCAACCTATCTTAATGTAGCTGTTTCGCGGTTTTTAGGAGTATAGACAAGCTTGTCACAGTAAGGCAGTAAGGGATAGACGAAAACTTGCCTAAGGCATCGAGATCGCCATCATGCAAACCGTGCAAACTACCCCCGAGAAATTCTCAGGCTTCACCTCCGCAAGCTGCCCGCTGCCCTCTGCCATTGATTCGATTCCATTGCTCAGCCATTCTTTTGTCCTCAACCTCCATAATCTGCAAAGCTTGACCCAAACCCTCCCGCGACAGGGAAACCTTTCAAAATGGGACCGAGCCTAGCCATCCGGGCCACGCTGCCCGTCCGGTCTATCCTGACACGATCAACTATCCTCCCATCTACATATTCAATCTCTCAGCCCCTACGATATGCCTCGACAGAATCTGCTGTTCCCGAGCAGCCAATTACCCAATCCTCATCCACATCTTCGAACACAGCCAATGCCAGACTCCCGAAATTGCAACCGCCTGCTGAGCTTCGCAAGTACGCTTACGCCCTGAAGGCCGGCACCGTCGTGTCGGTTGGTCGCATGGAAGGCACCGTCACTGTCCTGCACCGCCACAATGCCTGGGACAAACACATCCGCAAGTTCTACCCCCAGGAAACACGTTTCCTTGTCTCCGACCCCCGGAACTCTCTCCGCGAGGGCGACGTGATCGAGTTCTCATCTGGAGCACCGAAGAGCCGCCATGTGAGCCATGTCGTCGAGCGCATCATCACTCCCTTCGCCACCTCCATCCAGGACCGTCCGGCAGTTATGACGCGCGAGGAGCGCCAGGCAGAGCGTGAACAAAACTGGGCAGCCAAGTACTTGCGCCGGGAGTCACAACGGCTTGGGGAGAATGTTGATATCAAGCAATACACCAGCAATCTGGTGAAGAAGGGCGTTCAATACTCGGATGCGGAATTGATTCGCTTATATCATTCCAACAAAGACGGTGCTCGTGTTGGAAGGATCAAGAACCTGGTTCAGAAGCGGACTGCGGAGATGAGAGAGGCTAAGAGACCCGAGCAAGAGCTTGCTCACCAGGAATGGCTTCGTCGGAAAGAGACTTGGCAGTTCCATGAAGCTGCACGTCAGCAAGCGAAGCGTTTGGAAGCGGCACGTCAAGAATAAGTATTGTTTTGAGGGACGTGTGAAGGTTACGCCTCGACAATATTAGCATCATGTCTTGAGCTAGTTTCTTGACCCTGGAGCATTGTTCATTCTGATATCCATGCCTATGTTGTTGTCAGATTTATGTACTATATATACTATCACTACATTTTTTCATTGCCACGAACTTACAGTTCTTATTTTGATTCTTTCTATTTCTAGACTGATCGGCGTATTTACTAAATGGCTGTGTTGAAATTGTAGAGCTTCCATAACAGCACACTTGAGCCATGTAAATCTTTGGATTGTATTGACTCGATTCCAACCAAGTAGTTATGAACTTAGACAAGGTTGTCTACCTTGGATAAGGTCGACCCAATTGCTGAATGTTCCTACTAGGAATGCATCCCATGTCATAGTATGCAGGAAACCCCATTTAAACCAGTGGTACTCTTGCGAATATTCATCAACTCGACTGCGTCCATGCTGTCAAGCTTCCCCCTTGCCATCTATGAGAGCGCCTACGAAAACCAAACCATGCCATTGCTACCATTATGTTATTTGAATGGGCAGAGAGAGACGCAAACCATCGTAAAGTCCATTAATGTATGTACGAGAAAGCCACAAAGTGGGCCAGATCCCAATCTCAAAAATCAAAGTTGTGTATACATCATGAAAAGAATCCAGGGAACTCTTCCTCTCGACACAGTCGTGGACTAGTTCCCTTTTAAATCACTTGCAAATGGAAAGTAAGTTACTGGTATCACGGAAGAGAAACCAACTCCTTGCCCAGAAATGAAGAACAAAAATCCTTCTAGCCATGACCTCTCCAATCAATTGGACTGAGGTCCCGGGTACCGTTACTTCGTAGATGAATCGATATGGCAGCTTTTTCTATGCCGACCAGATCTTTGAATTTTTTTTCCCTTTTCTTTTTGTTTTTGTGTGTATGTGTATGTGTGTGTTGTTTTGTGAGTGTGTTTCTCTCTCTATCTTCACGCAGTCTCAAGATGCGAATACTTTAACCTTGAGATCCACGCTACCTGTGGCGAGTACACATCGAATAGACATCTTGGAAGTGGCATTTGGATCTTCCTTTGCCCCATTCGCCGCATCTGTGCTTCCATTTGCACTGTCTTCACTGGCACCCGTGTCTTTGATCAGGGGTGGAGCCCAGCGCATTGAGGTGATAAAACGATCATGAGCCTCAATTGTACGAACGCACTTGCATTCCTGGGTAAGATCCCAGCACCGTATTGTCTTATCATCTGAGACAGAGATCAAGTATTTACCACCGGGATGGAAGACCAAGCTTCGCACCCAATTATCATGACCAATCAAAGTCTTCAGTAAGTTACCCCGGGCGTCCCAAAGACGAATTATTTTATCACGACCACCCGTCGCAACAAACTCAGCAGACGAGGATGCAGGTGGCGGCTTCTTGTACCCTGCAAGAGGGGAGAGGTGTGGGTAAGTTGTGGATGGAGCGAGGGCAACGCATTCAATGTAATGCTCGTGACCCAAGAATGTTGCCTTGGTCTCCCCTGAAGAAACATCCCAAAGACGGGCGACTCGATCATCTCCGGCTGAAAATAGAAAACGACCATCTGGAGAAGGTACGACATCACGCACCCAAGCGGCATGGCCCGATAACGTTTTGACACAGTATCCCGTGGTGACATCCCAGATCTTCAATGTCATGTCCCTGGAAGCCGAGACCAACAAGTTACCCGACATCGGCGATCCAGCCGCTCCTGAAGGAATGAATCGGACAGCAGACACACTATGGTCATGACCAGGCAAGGTACGGATATTCTTATAATCATCGGCGGGATCCCACAATTTGATATTTAGATCGGAGGAGCATGATGCAAGGAGAGTACCCCCTCGGGGTCCACCATAATCCACATCAAGAACCGCTCTCGTGTGGCCTTTGATTGTACGTTCAAGTTCACCTAATTCCCAATCCCAGATCTTGATTGTAGTATCCTCAGAACCGGAGGCAAGCGAGGAGAAGACAGGGTGAAAAGCGACGCAGGTGACTGGTTGTCGGTGTGATTCGAGATCATGGCGAGCAGGAGTTCGGGGGAGCCAGGACGCCGGGTCTTGGTTTCTTTTGGAGAGAGATGTGGGAGTTGCAGTGTCTAGTTCAGTCTGTAGGGAGGCGCATCGCGATTCCAAGTCCATAATCTATATGCAATCAGTCTCATGAATGCTTTTGATGCGCAGTAAAAGAACAAGATATGGCCTACCTTCTTTTGAAGTCGAACAATACTGGTCCATTTCTTCTCGAGTAGTCCCTCATACTTCTTCAGTGTGGTATCGTCCACTGTGATCGAATCGCCGAGCTCCTCTCGAAGCGCTGCCGAGCTCTGAGGAAGGTTGGCGGAGGCCAAGTAGGCAATGATTGACTTGTGTCTGCGATATGGAAGACACTCATTAGACATATGACATTCTTTTTTTTTTCAAATCGAAGATACTGTTTTGGGGGCATACAGCTCCTCCGCCTGTCGCGCCGTGAGTAGCTGGCTCATGGTGCCGGCGGCTTTGTGTGTGTCCCCTCAATGCACGCCCCGCCTGCGCCGGAGGCTGTCAATCGCAACAGATTAGGAGATGAGTGTTCGCGGGAAATTATGGCCAAGGAGAACGATTGCGATTGAAAGATCAGAAAACAAAGAAATAATTCAGTCGTTATTATTCTTGTAACTTGGGAGGGTTTGTGGTTTCAAGTTTGGGGGGGGGATTCGGAGGAGATCCACCGCGGGGAGGGAGATTCAACAACAAAAACAACTTTGGAAGCGTCGGAGAGTCGACGACACCGCCCAAAACCCCAAAAAAGCGGCCCGCTTGTTTACTTCCCAAAGTGCCTCCCTCCACCTTTTCACCTTTCACTTCTTCACTTCCTCCCCCCCCTTTACCCTACTCGACTCTACTATTATACACTTCCACAAAATTCGAGTTGAATTTGTTTCTCACTACACAATTCAGACTCGTGAATTATCGCGCTTATCTTGCCTTTCGCATGTCATCTTTCTCGGGCAATTGAACAGACTTGAACTCGGCCTGAGTCCGCCCCGAATCTCCCCCCGTCCATTGTTTGGGCACCAACATACGGAGAAATAGACGGTAACAAATCTATCCCCCTCCCCCACCCACCCGCGGTGTTGATCGCTACTTCTGGAATTATTCTTGTCGGTGCCGAATTCATTTGCGCATACTGTATTTGGTTCTCTTGTCTAACGCCCGTGGTCATCTAGCTCTATCAATTTCATCCACCCTAGCCTTTTTGGTCCGCCATCATGGCCGACGCTGAGCAAGATTTCTCGGCTCTGCCGTTACCAGACCGGTTCGCTCATAAGGTGCGCTATTGTTTCTTGGTTGTTTTGGGGGGACAAGACTGATCTTGCAATTGGAATAAACAGAACTGGAAAGTACGAAAAGAAGGTTATGAAGACGCCAAAGCACAATTCGAAAAGACACCCGATGAATCAGATCCAGTTTTTACACCCTTCCTACAAGACGCTAGTTTATGGAAAGGAGCCGTTGCCGATTCCAACGTTGCCGCGCAGATCGAGGGCCTCGGGGCATACTGTGCGTTCCTCAAGTTCGGAGGTACAGCGGCATGCACAAGGTGGGTTTGAAGTTTTTCAAGTGTTCCAGCTCAGTTGAAGGGAATGTTTGCTGATACGGGTTTCAGATCTCGAGGATTCACGGTTGGCCCAATTGCGGAAAAGGGCCTCCCTTGTACCAGACCCGCTGGTAAGACCAGCGCACAAGAAGCCCTCTTATTATGCGTCGAAATCGACAAGGCGGATGCAGTTCTCGAGGACCTTTTACCCACCCTATCACACAAAGTACCAAAAGTTATCGCTGGTGCTCTGGCAGCCTTGACCGTGATCTACCATAATTTCGGGTGTAAAATTGTGGATCCGAAGCCTACCCTGAAAGCGCTACCCAAGGCCTTTAGTCACGCAGATAAGAATGTCCGAGCGGAAGCACAAAATGTCACAGTAGAGCTATATCGATGGCTCCGTGAGGCTATTAAACCACTTTTCTGGGCCGACTTGAAGCCTGTTCAGCAGCAGGACCTGGAGAAGCTCTTCGAGAATGTAAAGCAAGAGCCCGCTCCGAAACAAGAGCGGTTTACCCGTGCCCAACAAGATGCGATGGCCACGGCCAGTGCAACCCCGGCTGGTGGTGATGGCGCGGATGAGGAGGGTGGCGAGGAGTTTGCGGAGGAGGAAGGTGAAGAGGTCGATGCTTTTGATCTTGCAGAGCCCGTCGATGTCATGCCAAAGGTTCCAAAGGATCTTCACGACCAACTCGGCTCATCAAAATGGAAAGACCGAAAGGAGGCTTTGGACGCTCTTTATAACGCCATCAATGTGCCTCGTATCAAGGACGGCCCTTATGACGATATCGTACGAGCCCTCGCCAAGTGCATGAAGGATGCGAATATTGCGGTTGCTACCGTAGCAGGAAATTGTGTTGATCTCTTGGCTAAGGGTTTGCGCGAGGGTTTTGGGAAGTATCGATCCGTTATCATGGTACCTATGCTGGAACGCCTTAAGGAGAAGAAAGTAACTGTTGCGGAAGCACTGGGCCAAGCATTGGACTCGGTCTTCGCCTCGACTGACCTCTCAGAGTGCTTAGAGGATATTCTCGAATATCTCAAGCACAAGAACCCACAAGTTAAGCAAGAGACTGTCAAATTCCTGATTCGCTGCCTTCGCACCACGAGAACTGTTCCGGCCAAGCCAGAACAAAAATCCATTGCCGATGCAGGCACTAAACTACTCACAGAGTCTACAGAGGCCATTCGTTCTGGAGGTGCTGAAATATTGGGAACACTGATGAAGATTCTGGGCGAGCGAGCTATGAATCCGTACCTTGATGGGCTTGACGAAATTCGCAAAACCAAAGTCAAGGAATACTTCGAGACAGCTGAGGTCAAGGCCAAAGAACGTCCCAAGCCCATTGTTGCGCCTCCCAAGCCTGCGGCTCCTGCAGGCAAAAAGGTTTTGCCCGGAAAGAAGCCCGCAGCAGGTCTCAAGAAACCAGGTGCCCCTGCAGCTGCGGCCCCAGCTCAAGATCCTCCTGCTGCTAGGCCCGCGGCTAAGGCAATTCCTTCAAAACTCGGTGCTCCCAAGCCTAGCCTGGCTGCGCCTGGATCCAAGCTTCAACGCAAGCTCGGCGGGCCTGGTGGCGTGGCTTCCCCACAAAGGAGAGTTGCTGAGCCGCCTTCAGAGGAGGCAGCGCCGACTCCAGCTCCCCCCAAGTTTGGCCTTGGTCGTGGACTTGCGGGCCGTCCGATTGCAAAGCCTGCTGCGCCCGTCGAGGCTGCTCCAGCTCCCCCTCCAGCTCCAGCTGGAATGACCGCGGCAGAGAAGGCAGAAATGGAAGAACTTCGAGCCGAGAGGGAAAAGTTTGCCCATACAATCGAAGACATGAAATCGGAGCGATCAAACCTCAACTCTCAGATTACCGAGCTTCAAAATCAAAACGCACAGTTGATTGAAGATCACACGAGGGATGTTTTGAGCATCAAGGCGAAGGAAACCCAATTAGTTCGGGCTCGCAGTGATGCCGAGGCTGCCGAACAAAACGTCCAGAAGCAACAGCGCGAAATTGAGCGACTGAAGCGCGAGCTAGCCCGAGCCCTCCGCGCATCTGCACTGAGCCCGCCCCATGGTGGATCCGATGCCGACAGCATGGGTATGTCAGAGGCCAATTCTCTATACCAAGAACCTGCCAGCAATGGACATATGGCTGCGGCCCGGTCTGGACTTCACATGGGATCTCGCTTTGAGAGTGCACGACCTCGGAGCTATGCATCCAGTAACCCGAGCGAGGAGAAGGAAAACAATGGACTTGAATCCCCAGGATTTGGTAACCGTGATAGTGGCTTAGGCCGACGTAAACTCAGCCCGACATATGGCTACTCAGGCATTGGCAGCCCGACACGGTCCTCTACACGAAACTCAACCAACCAAACTGATGAGGATGGGCAACCACGAACTGCTCAACCTGCTGAAAACTGGAAGCGGGCTGCTGAGGTTACCAGCCAGCTCAAGGCCAGAATTGAACAGATGAAGGTGAGAAACAGACACTCCTTCATCACTGCATATATGATAGAGACATGAGCTAACAATTTACACAGGCTAAACAGGGTCTCTCACGACCTTCCGCTCAACGTTAATGACCAAATGACTGTGCTCATGCTTCTCTTTTCCACCATCCACTTCTTCCTTCTCATTTTCTAACTCATTTTCTTTTCTCTGTGTGTCTTAAGACTGGGTTTTACTTCATGATGCTATCACGACTTTTTACTTGTGATGGGCATATCTGGTCTTCCAGGAGCGCTAGGAGCGCTAGGCGGGGGAATTTTGGCTTGTACTTTTTCTTGGTTTCCTTTTTCCTTTTTTCCTTTTTACTTACTGGCTACCATGGACTGCTTTGAGCTTGATCTATGTTCCTGTTATTTCATCATACCACCTCTTATTGGCTCTTTTCAGTTTTGTTCTTGCGACGCTTTGTGGCTTTGGCTGGCGGGCCTACTCTTTTCCTGGGAGGTTTTCACGTTAATACAATTTTGTCCAGGATTCATTGGTGACATACTACTTTTGAGGCCCACGGATTATTTGATGAAAAAGAAATGATAATGTATAGCTATTTGGTTATTATACCAAGCCATTGAGAGAGAGACTTTGATTTCGGGGCTGCTAGTAGAGTAGTAGTGAATCTATTCTTTGTACATGACATAAGACAGATGAGACGAGACACCCTTGAAGTCTGTTCTTATTACAAGCCATATAACTCGGCAAATGGATCAAAACGCGAGTCTTTATGGCGAGTATACTCATTACTATCCGCGATGAACTGAGCCTTGTCTTTTCCAAAGAGTTCTTCGATCCAAGCCAAGGTGACATCGATCCCGGCGCTGACCCCGGATGAAGTCCAGATATTGCCATCTGTGACCCATCTCGCATGCGGAATCCAGTTGACCTCTGGACCCAGCACAATAGTCTCTTTCCAAGCCTTTTTATTCGTGGTGGCTTGTCTCCCATTGAGGACCCCCGCTCGAGCGGCTAACCCCGCGCCGGTACAGACGGTGATGAGATACTTCAGTTTGGGGTAATAATCTCGAATAAATGTAATTGTTTCTAGGATCTCTGGTGGGGATCCTCGGGCACCCTGACCACCAGGGACGAGAAGGACATCTAGCTCTGGTGGGTTGGCGAATGTGTGTGTTGGAAGGATACTTTGACCGATTCCATTCGGATACTTGGGCGATTTTGTGGTCACCGGGTCAAGACTGGAGGCCAGCACTGCCAAAGTGAGCGACTCGCTGCGGGAGAGATCATTCAAGCAGTTCAGAGGTCCAAATGCGTCTAATGCTTCGAACCCTGGGTACAGAGCAATTCCAATGCGGAGAGGCTCATGCTGGGAGTTTTTCTCTGTAAAGATGTTATTAGTGATGCCTAATAATACTGCGAGTCTTTCTGTGAGACTTACCGGTCATGGTTGAATATCTAAGCGTGCATCAATCTATGAATTGGATGTATATCTCAAGTCAAAGTAGGTGGAAAGGGTTGAAGTTCAAGTTCAAGTTCATATATGGCCGGGGCGGAGCAGATTCGAGCAGATTACTGCAGTTTCTAGGAGTACTTAAGTACTACTTGGTAGTACTACCTACTTAACGTGCATAAAGCTATGGCCAGTTAGTACCTGGGTGTACCTGGATGTATTGTGTCTCTCTAGCAAGTGGGGCTTTTCTATTGTAATGTACTCTAGAGACGCCGAAGCAATTCAATGGGGGTGAGCACTAGAACAGAAAGAGTAGGCCAGTTGCTAGACATCGACTATCCGGTACTTAGGAATACATGATTATACCTACTTAGACCAAATGCAGAGCGCAAGGCTCTGCGGGATCGACCGCTGATACTCTTAAAGGTCCTCAGCGAGTCAGCGCATGCCATTAATCTATTTTATTCGGCTTAGCGTGTCTTACATTAGAGTGGAATAAGTTTCGTGAATGGATTCTGTCACGCAATTCCTACTAGATGTACGAATATTAATGAGTCATGCAATCATATCTTCCAACCAGATGCCAAAATTCCACAACGGTCTTCGGTTGATATGTTTGGCTCCAAGCATTAATACAATGAATATCAAGCCATGGTGCTTCACAGAATCCATACCATGTAAAACATGATTCAAGTATAATAGTTGATTGAGCAGATTTATAATCAAAAGATACCCCATGGTCATACTGGTATGACTGTCAATGCAGTGCATTAGTCGGGCCAGCAAAGGGTTTGGCGACCAAACTTAATCAACTTTGGGTTGTCCGAGCCCCACCGACAGAAGAAAAAAATGGAGTCACTAAGACCTAACTCCTCTGTAATTTTTCTTACTAGGCGGAGAATGGATCTCACAAGATATTATGCATCTCAGATCTACTTTGGTTGATGCGGTGATTTAAGACTACGGTAACAAGCAGAGTACATGAATTGCCATTCTCATCGACAGTTTACTACACAAGACGTTTTGAACAGTGTGAGAAATGAATTCATGGGTATCTGCAGGAAAGTGGTACATAAGGCCATTGTGGAGTTCGTAAGAGAAAAAATTTTCTTTTTGGTTAGAATGGGATCTCAAGGGCCAAGGGCTTTTTCCCACCCATCTAAAGCTAAAAGAATTGGCCGTCAATAAGTCATCCGGAGCCTTGAACACCTTAAATTTCCCATTAAAACTTTTTTAATTCAGGTGTACGCCGTGGTATAGGTGGCGATCCCGTCAAATCAACAATCCAAGTTACGCAGGGTAAGCTTAGACCTTGATGGCGGACTCGACAGCCTTGCGCTTCTTCTCCTGGCGGGCGTTGGCCTTGGCGCCCATGATACCACCACCCCAGTGGCGGCGGGACTCCTCGTACTTGTCGGTGTAACCCTCCTTGATGGCGGACAGGAGCTTGGAGAACTCAGCCTTGTCCTCGGAGCGGGTCTCAGTGAGAGCCAGGACGGCGGAGGTCTTCTTGTGGACGACTGTGCCGAGACGGGCCTTGCCCTTGACGATGGCGTAGGGGACACCCATCTTGCGGCAGAGAGCGGGCAGGAAAACAACCAGCTCAATGGGGTCAACGTCGTGAGCGATCAGGACGAGGGAAGCCTTCTTGTTCTCGACGAGGCCGACAACGTGGTTGAGACCGTACTTGACGTGGTAGGGCTTCTTGGAGACATCCTCCTTCTTCTTGCCCTCGGAGACGGCGGTAGCCTCCTGGACGAGACGCTCCTTCTTCTCGGCCTTGGTCTCAGGGCGGTACTTGGAGAGGAGCTTGAAGGTCTGGGCAGCGGTGTTGCGGTCCAGGGTGTTCTGGAACTGGGCCAGTGAAGGGGGGACCTTCAGGCGCATGTTCAGAATCTTCTTCTGGCGCTGAAGACGGACATACTCGGGCCACTTGACGAAGCGGGACAGGTTGCGCTTGGGCTGGATGTCCTGGCCGATACCGAAGTTGCGGGAACGCTTCTCGATGAGAGGGTTCTGGATCGAACCGGTTAGCAAGCTCTCTTCATTTTCTCGGATGCCTCCAGTGGGAAAGAAAGAAACGAACCTTAGCGGCCTTCTTGGACGAGCCAGCCTTGCCCTGGGGGTAGGGCATAGCGGCGGTCTTCTTTCCGGACTTAGTGGGAGGCTATCATTGAGAAAAGAAGATCAGCGATTGTCCACCACAGGCTGCATCTTCTTTGAACTCTAAGGAGAGCGATGAGTCAATCCGTTTCACGGGCTCGACTCATGCTTCCAGCCAAAATCATCGCCAATTCCACACATCTCTTTCGAGGCTGTGGGAATTTTCTGACGGAATTGCTTCGATCAAAAGATCGGAAGTCAAGGCGAATTTATTTACGGCATCGCTGCAGCTGGCGAGCCTTCATATAGAAGGGCAATCAAATGCTTACCACCATGTTGTCGACTGGATTGCTGGTTGACGGTTGACGGGATGAAGAAGAGAAATGTTCACGACTAACGGAATCTTATGAATTTCTCGTGGGTCGCGCTAGCGCTGACACGTGATAAGGGTTAGGGCACCGTTTTTAGGGCAGACCCATCACATCATGTGATACCACGTGATATGTATCTCTCAGTCCTACTTTGCTGAAACCAAAGTCAACCTCACGATTTCATAATGTGTAAATTATATTTGGCACTTGTCGAATATAGTCGGAACAATTCCAGTTCAAATTACAAGCAATAAACCAAGGAACGGCCGTGGAGGCTGCAAATGCGGCCATGACCGAAAAGCGTACCTTCAGTTATCAAGACTAGCGATAGGACCCTTTATTTGGGAAATCAAAAGAATAGTTGACTACTACTTAGTAGAATGTCTATGCATGAGTGTATGTACAATAAACGCCAAGGAACCATATGCAGGAGGTCATTAAATCAGGCACATCCGATCGAGTCAATTACTAGATCGATGTTCATCAAGAGACATACTACTAGTAGAATCATCGCCAAGCCCCCAGTCCTGGCAGCGCTCCACGACCAAGACTGGTGCTCGCTGCCTGGACAGCCCTCCTCTTGCCCATTGTGCCCTCCTGGCTACGAACACCAGCAATAATCTTTTCAATATTTGTCTCCACGACTACTCCCCCCACGATCATCTCGCTCAGTACGGCATGCATGGTCTCGTAGCCAAAGATCAAATCCAGCTCGCAAACATTTTCAAACATGCGGTCCAGTGCCTCGACGAAAACCTGGATTAGATCGATCAGGGCGAGTGGTGACTCTGTCGAGGTGGAGATCATGATAAATGAAAGAGTGGCATAGGTGCGATAGGTAATTTGAGTGGGGGCGTCGGAGGGCCCGGCGGAGGAGGAGCTGGCAGCACCTTGAGAGAGGAGCGGGGGGAGGGGGAGAAAGTTGCATGCGCTTGCCGGGCGTTGCGCGACAAGATGGTATATTTGTGCGATCAGCGATTGTTGTGTTTGTGTATCCTGTTGGCGCGAAGCTGGTTAGCTGCTGTTGGTCGGGGTATGATTGAATCAAGTCATCACGGGTATGTTACTGACAAGCTGAGTATAGAACTTGGTCAAACGTGGCTGTCCATTGTTGTTGAAAACAAGTACTGCATTAATCATTTTGTAGAGCGTTTCTAACTGACTGAAGGTAGTACAGTAGGGTAGAGTGAAGCGAATTAGTCTGGTTGGGGTTCAGGTTGAAGTTGAAGTTGATTCTACCTCAAGGGAAAGTCGGCGTGACCGGAGAGTCGGACAAATGCGCGCTATCGATAAGCATCGCTGGTCCGTGCGCGGATTTTCTGGAGGGTCGAGGCTCCATGGAGACTTGCTTTACTCCATCACAACTGTTGTACATTCCATCTATCCTCTCAAGATGCGGAGATGTATATACAGGAATCTAATTCCTACGCGACGACTATATTCCACATTACGACAACCAGAATTGACCCAATCGCCTCCGAACCCTCCCCCGAACCCAAACAAGCGCAATCTTGAAGACCTCACACCCTCCGACCTTTGCTACTACTGGGATACAAAGGCCCCCAATGCAGACCAACTAGCCTTCGCAGACAAAATATTCATACCATCGCGACACTCTCCTATTAAGCTATGGTCCGCTAGCAAGTTTCGCACCACGCCGCTCTCATCGATCGAGCCCGAGGTCGCATTCCTTGGCAGGTCAAATGTTGGGAAGAGCTCTTTATTGAATGCGATTATGGGCCAAGAAATATGCTGGACATCATCAAAGCCTGGTCGCACAAGAGAGATGAATGCCTTTGGAATTGGAGGAACAAAAGGCGGCGAGTCCAAGGTGGTCCTGTTGGATATGCCAGGATACGGCAAAGCCAGTCGGGCCGAATGGGGAATGGAAATCATGAAATACCTCCAAGGCCGAAAACAGTTCGTTTCATGAATAGGATTCTGTGACAGCCTGGTCATGGGTTTATTCCTTACTGACTCATCGCACAGGCTCCGACGCGCTTTTATTCTCATCGATAGCGAACACGGTATCAAACAAAAAGACGCCGATATTCTCAGCCTTTTTCGTCGCTACGCAATTCCCCACCAGATAATTCTCTCCAAAATCGATAAGCTCCTCGCTAAGAAGAAGAAACAAGCCAAGACCGGTATATCAGATGTCAGTATCCAGCGAATGCAATGTATGCTGCGGGATCTTAAGCCTGTTATCCAACCCGACCCCCAAGTTTCAGAAGGCCCTGGTGCGTTGGGTGAGATTTTGACTTGCAGTGCTGAGGTTTCTTTTGGATCCGGTCGGGTACTGGGTGTGGACGCTATACGCTGGTCTATTTTGTCTGCAGCTGGTATAGACGGTAGCTTGGAAGGAGGACGCCTAGCTCAACATTGAGGTTTAATAGCTTAATTGTACATTTACACAAAACTATCATTGCTTGGATTTGAACAATGCGCTGGGTCGCAGGGAAATACATTTCATTCTATTTCGTGAAAAGACTTCCAAGTCTGGTTGCTAAGATGAAAGCCCGGATTTACGACAATGAAAATTTCCCAGTCCTACACCTGTATCGCCCCCAGGCAGTGTTGAAATACAGTATTGGCACAGTATTTCTACACTTACAGTATTGCGATTTAATCTGAGTTTTTCCTAGTACTACTAGGGACAGTATCTCTGGGATACGGTAACCATTCAAATACCCAGCATTCAGCTATAGAATAGTGATATAAATTTCAAACCTCGTACGTGTTGAAGTTACAAAACAGAAATCACGCCAGAAATAAATATAGAAATCAGCACAGATTAGCAACTCGAAAATTCATAGTTTTAATGTTAGCAGGTGCCACCTGGTAAGAGTCCTGCTGGAGGTCAGGAGAAGGGGGTGGTACATATTAGATAGGTGCTGCTAATATATATATAATCCCTCTGAAGTCAGAGCATCCCGATGCTCTGAGTGCAACAAGAAATAGTACTACTATTTTATTATACTTTAGTAAGGCTACCTACTATTATATATAATAGTACTACTCAGATAAATTTACATTAAATTTGTAGATGCTGATGTAGTATCTAAATTGGATTCTATACTATAGTATAACAATCACTAATTAGGTAGTCTAGTAGAGTAGTACTAAAGCTACTAAATACTAATAAGATATCATAAACATACTGTACTATACGGTATCTTTTAGTAGAGAGGGTATTTTGGCTAGATGCAGTATAGGATACTGTATTTAAAGTAGGGTATAACTATTGACTACGGGTACCTAGTAGGTACCAGGCGCTGTAGTCTGTATACAGTTTTCACTACTAGTAAATAGTAGGACTACCTACCCACATTTTGAAAAATAAACAACCTCAAATAGTTGAGGGTTGGAGTATCTAATATACTACAGTAAAAAGAGATATTTAATGAGCATATACTGATATATCTATTACATCTTAAAAAACAGCACATAGGAGATGCAAATATCGACGTAGGCCAGCCTCGAAGGACCGAAAGCCGTTGTTGCCGAAGACAACTTAAGGCACAAGAGATAGGAGTGGCAGTACAATGACAAAGAAAAATAGAGCGTAGACAAAAGGTAATAAAATGTATAAAGAGAGGGTTTGGCATAATGGAGTTATTGGAAATACTAGGAAACCCCTAAAAATCAGAAAACGTCTAACGCCTATGCCCCATCGTAATGCTGGATGACCAAAGAATGCCGACCGCGCTATGCAAAGGGTTGAAGAAGGGGAGACAAATAAGTGCCATAAGGATGGGTATCGTGAATGAGTAAGGGTGTCAAAAAAAAGGTCCAATAACCGGGGAATATGAGAATGCGATGATAGGGGAATATGATAGGGGTAGATGATAGAAAAGCAGAAATAGAGGTATGCGACGTTTAACCATCATGATGTGACGCCGATCAAAATTAGTCTGATTCGGAATCGGAGTCGATGCTACTAGGAGCAATTTCTCGTCCTCGGCGGTTCACTGCGACACGCTTGCCGAGTTTGCTCTCAGAGACGCCATCTCGGGAGGCGCCAAAGTCAAGGACCTAATAGTATGTTAGAATTGTATCGGAATTTATCAGTGATATGGTAACTTACCTCAATATAAGTCAAGCTATCACGCTGCACAGCAGCGACGCATCGTCGGTCGTTAAACTTCACTTGCCAAACGCCACTGAGATCAGTTAGAAGATCTCGGACACAGGCGCCAGTGCCCACATCCCACATCTTCAAGGTGCGATCCGATCCAGAGATAACCTTCTGTCCATCATGCTGGAAACAGGTGATAGCACCGGTGTGCGCACTCAGCATGTTCTTGCAGTGGCCATGCTCAGGATCCCAAATCCGAAGTGTAGAATCCGCGGCGGCCGAAACAAGGTGATCATTTTGCAAAGCGAGGAGACCAACGAGGGAGCTATGGCCTTCCAGGTTGTAAAGCAGAGAGCCATCATCCAGAGACCATACCTTAACCATGTGATCCATCGCACCACTGATGCAGCGATTACGTTTTGGATCTAGCACCACGCTATAAACTTTCATGGAATGGCCTTGTAATGTATATAGGACCTGTCCGGTAGAAATCTTCCACACTCTGACGGTACAATCGTAGCTGCCGCTAACCAAAGTATCGCCATGAGCTGCGATAGCGCGCACGGAGTGCGTGTGACCAGATAGCACACGAAGGAAGTAGGGGCAATCGGAGTCGTCGAGTATTGGCCCACTAGGATAGTAGACCGGGTCACCTTGTTTGGGAAGCTTCCACACTCTCAAATTTGAATCACGAGATCCAGTAATGATCAAAGGCGTCTTAGGCATAATTTGAGGATCCCCATTCGCATCCTTGCCCACTTCGGTAGGCAAGACAATTTGGAGGCAACGCACGGTCGAGGTATGGCCATGGAAAACCTGAGTACATCTAGCACGCTCAATATCCCAGACGCGAACAGAACGATCAGTAGACCCGGATACCAAGGTATTGCCATGATATTCAAGTGCCCACACCCCACCTTCATGGCCTTCAAGAGTAGCCTTCAGGGCACCGGTCTTCGTATCGTATACATTAATGTTGGTATCGTCGCTACCGGTTAGAATCTTGTCTGTATCGAATTGCAAACAAGTTACGACATGGCGATCGTGGGCTCGGAAGGCGATATGTTGAGGTTTGACAGCCGGCTTCATCCATCCTCTGCGGATCGCGTGGTGCCGACGGTAGAGAGCTTTATAGAGATACAAGCCCCGAAGTGCAGGCAACCCAATTTCGGGATATGGAACCGCAGCAGCAGCAGCGTTGGCTGCAGCATAAGGGGCTTCGGAAGCGGCTATCTCTCTCTTCCAGTCGGGCTCAGAATGATCGGTGCCACTAGAAGAAATCTTCCGCTTTGCCAACTTCCGACTTGAGGCGCGGGTGGTAGCTTTGCGCTTGGGTCGTCTGTTTAGAGCAGGAGAAGAGATTGGCAATCTGTCAACAGCAGTTGACGAGGAGGCGATCGGGGAGAGCTCCCCTTCTCCCCTCGAAGAAGATGGCAGGCTAAGATCTCTTTCGAAATCATCTGGACTACTGCATTGCCAACCCCATCCTTCACGGATAGCCCGTTCCAACTCGCCTTCCGAAAGAACAAATCCATCTTGGTCAAGAAGTTCTTTCCATGTCTTCTCGTCGGAGTTTATGATATGGCGCCACTTCTTCGAAACCTGGGCGGCACGACACATGGTCTGCACGTCAAAATACTTCACGATGTTCAAACTAAGCTCAAGGGGAAGGAGAGCTAGGAAGTCGCACTTGAGAGTTGGATTCACCACATCCGCTACAAAATGCAGTGTGGGCTTAGGGCAACGCCGAAGAAATTGATACATCATGTATGTTTTCAGCTCTTCGGGCACGGTGTCAAAGAACTCCAACACCTTTGGCATATCCATGAGAGAAGAAGGAGAACGAGACTGGAACATGGAAAGACCCTTGGCTTGGGAATCGTTGTCTGAAATGCGCATTGCTTTCGTCTGGCGAGGAACGTTGTGATCAAGACTAGAATCTGTGTCCACATCGGGTCCTTCGGAATCAAAAGACGATTCTGCGTGTAGAGCATTCATCGCCGTAACCGGTGAAAGACTCGGACTGGGTAAACACATATCTTGAGCCATCGCATTGTCGATAGCAGATAGCTGTGACGGTGGTTCAGATCTCTGATGGGGGGTATCTCCGGAGGGCCCACCTACACCGAATGATGAAGTCTGGTCGAAGAGAGAGGGTTCATGGGACTGGCTCTCACTAGTTTCAGTCTGGGTGGACGGCACTGAAGTCAGACTGGGTTTTCGTGGGGTATTCGAAGGTCCAGCATTGGCAGTGAGTGGGGATTTCATCAGTGTTTCTTTTCTTGGGATGGTTACGCTCTGCATCCTTTGTCTCGGGGCAGGATGTGACGCTTCCTCAAGACTGCCGACGTTGTGTTCTGCATCCGGGGTTGCCAAACCCGCCGGCGAAAGATGAGTCGAGGCACTGTGCCGAGTACGTCTGGCCACTGGTTCAGAAATGTTTCGATGTGCGCGCGTGCGAGGTAAAATCGCGGGACGAGGTTCTGGAATAGACACTGGAGAAACGGGTCGATTTTGGGAGCTAGGATGACGGAGCCGAGTCACAGATCTTGGAGGGGCGAGGCGTCGAGGTGACCCGTTGTCTTCAGAGCTGAACGAGTTGATAGAGCGGATCAGTCCGTTGGAGGATTGTAACGCGTCATTCTTTTCTCTCAACTGGAATCATGTAAGTACAAGAGTGGAAAACCTAGAAGGGATAAGGAAAAAAAAGACGTACCTCGCTTGCAGTCGCGGTGGTATCCTCAGGTTCGTTGAATACAATCGACTGATCGCCAATCTTGAACTTGAGATTTCTCAAAGCGGCCGGGGTTGGTGAGGCAGCGAGAGGGTATTGTCTGGTATCCAGGTCCTTGGTTGCACGCGGCGGTCGAAAAATGAGAGGAGGAAAAGCGGTAGTAGTGGTAGTGGTGGTTGTCACGACGGTCGTGCGGGTGGTTGGGGCGAAGGAGAACTGCCCGAGGGCACTGTTGGATGGGCCCTGCCCGATTTCATCATTCTCGTGTTCGACCATATCGCGAGGTAGATTGTGGATTAAACGAGATTCAGAACGGCGGGCGGCATGAGGAGAAGTAGCAGAGGTGGGTGTGGTTGAGTCCAGAGCGAGGTTAAGATCAGGGTCGAAGGCGTGGAGATGGGGGGCGTCCGACGCCATCGAGCTTCTTTTAAGTGGGGGGGGAAGAAGAGGAGAAAGAGAGGCAAAGAGGGAACCTTGGAAGTGGTCCACGATCGGAAAGTGTTAGCACCGCGGCGCGTCAGAACAGTACGCCAGTGAAACCATTTACAAAAAAGTCGAATGGAATCAAAACATGGTGTGAGAGAGAGGGTCAAGAGAAAAGATGAAGAAAAGAGAAGGGCGTGGAGAGGGTTGAGAATGGGACGCAAGGAAGAAAAAGGGAAGAGTGCGAGTGGCAGTGGCCAGTGGCGGCGGCTGACAGGATTGGCCTTAGGGCGGAGAACAACAACAAGTGGACTAAGGTAGTCCAGAGTCCAGAGCCTAGAGTACAGAATACAGATAGGAACTTGTTCATTCTTACATTAGTGTCGCCTCTAAAGAACTAGTCAGTATTAGTACTAGTAGCACGGGAAGATTCTCTAAACCAAGTTGGTTTCATTGAAGATGCTTTGATTCAAGACACTTCTTTCACTCTTCGTCTGAAAGTTTCAGACTTGTCACCAGGATTACCGGCCAGTACTAACTATACATAGAAGCATACACTCCCATCTGTAGTAGGGGCTACTCAAGTACTGACTGACTACTAGTCAGTACTTGGTGAGCAATAGTTACTTCTTTCTGCAGTACAGACTACAGACTGAATTCTTGAAGTAGAAAGTACTAGTAGTACTACTTGAAGAATCCTCAGGGCACTAATTCAGCATGGCCTCAAAAGTGATATAGATGGCGCGCCTAACTGCCCTGTTTTTGCAGGCCGACCGCAAGTGTAGCCACCACCGACCCAATGGTTGTTCCCCGCTGTAAACCGGTTTGCCGCAATGTGGAGAAGTCACGTGCGGTATGTGTACAATACAGTACAATCTTACACTTACCAAGTAAGTAAGTTCTATCAAGAGTCATTCTATAGTTATGGTCGTGACATGTCAGAAGGAAGGGTTATTAACCGACTATTCATGAAAGATTACATATATAACTTTCATGTGGATGGGCAATTTGAGCACACTCGTGCGCCTTACAGGTATAATTACTTGAAGTTAGTGAATTTGTACCCCTGACTTACTCCTACTATATGCATACCACTCACAGGGAGGTACCAGGTACTACTGGTATCCGGATTATCTACTTTGTGGAGGAAAAATAAGATGGCATAGCAATCCCATCATATAGGGTACCTTACCCTAATATAGTATATCTATAACAATCCTATTCCGTAGGATGACAGTACCATACTATATGGTTATTTAAGGTACTATGTCTACTTACACTTGATTGAACTATCCACAACAACCTTGTTTATGAGCTCTAACCATGTTTTGTTGTAACATATCCTCCCAGGGCATGCCAGGGACTGATAATACCAATTCACTGCATCGTGTTGCATCGCAGGGGGGTGTGTGCATGACTCGATGTATATCCAAATCTCCGCTTCAAGGGATGGCCTCCCTGGCCGGGTCCTACCCTGCCTGCTGCACGTACGTCACCTGCAGGTACCCCCAGCTGCAGCCCCTCGTGTTGAGGATCCACATTTGAAGATCGATGAGATCCAATATCATTACCGAGATCGTCTTTCGAAGCATGGCATACATATGTTACCTATAATAGGTATGCTAATACTTTGTCGTTGAGATACCTATGAAAGATGTGTTGTTTATACCCGGGTAGGCAGCTGACATGGACCTATCCCGTGTGCTGCGAACTCTCCTTCCGCATCCTCGAACCTTTGAAAGCTGAACGATCCAGTCTCCTTCCACACTCGATACGACTCGGATTGAATATGCCCAGCAACTCATCGGAAACCTTTAACCTCTCTGCTCAGTTATTCCGCATTGAGTAATTTTGTTTAGAACCGGTCCTTCCAAGGGCAGAGACAATGCTCGATGCTATTCAGCAGAAAGTACGCATCAAATTTGATATCAAGGTCCGAGATCAAACAGGCCTGTTAACATGGTATAGGTCCAGAGCCTGGAGCTGATGAAAATTTTCTTGCATGTCACAGTGGGTACACCGATCATCCTTCAATCTGTCAACAAGGAGTGCTAATATACGCTTCAGCTCGCGGGGATCTTTTTCAAGCGGTTGGTACTTTCCTGCTGAGTTCTGAAATACCATACCAATGAGCACTACTATGCAGTGGACTCCTCCCGCTAGTCACATTTGGTGAACGAAGCATTTCCCTCCATGCAGCCTCCAACCGACGGGGTCCCCATGTTCGCACCTATGATGAGTTTACCAGTGGTGAAACCAGCCAGGACAATGGTCCTAAATTCCAGGCCAAGGTCATGGAGAGAGGAGTGGATTCCCAAACGGACCGTATACTCGATCTACTCGTAAGGATGTCCCCTCAATCCGACAGTGGCCATGCTGATTATCTGGTCGTCGATACAGGAAGGGAGTATCTTCGAGGTGCTCGTCCGCCGCCGCCTCCAGGCGATAAAATTCACTATTGTGAAGAGTATGGACCAGCCGATCGAAATAATCGAGACTTATACCATTTCGCTTGCGTACCACGACGAGCGCAACAATGCAGATCGCGATGTGTCCACCAACACAGTTATTCCCAACGCCAGGAAAGAAGCAAAAGACACCTCCATGGCAGCAATCTGCACTCCGCTTGATATAATAAGAGGTATCCAGCAAATGGACCGCTTGCTGATCCCCCTCACAGCTACCTCTATCAAGCTGCCGAGCACTCGAACCCTGGGGATTTTCCTGTTATATACCGATGACTGCCCCGAGGGATACCAAGCGCCCGACTTCATTGATGTGCAAGACTTTGTTTTCAAGTTTACGAGGGAGGAGGACCAGGTAATGCGAAACCTGATTTGCGGTGGAATCAATACAGGTCTTCATTCGTATGTACAACCTGATATGCTGTCGGCTCATACTGATAGGTGTTACATAGGGCACGCCTCAAAGTGACCTATCTTAATCCTGTTGCGACCTCATGTCGTTCCAGTGAAGCCCAGCTGTCTCCAAGATCGGTGGCTGCTAGGAAAGAGATGACCGAACCGACGCTGATGATTCTCGAGGAAGACGATTCCAGTCGAGATACAGTTCTTAAACCAAACTCTTCTGGATAATTGGGAGTGAGCTTTCAATTTTAACAGAAATAGGGAGGAAAGCTACACCCGGATAGCATGTGAAGCACCGACTGTGAAATTCTTGGCCAAGAAAGGACGACCATTTTTTGTTTAACAGTATGAATAAGGAGCGGGTGGTCCTGTTTCAGGGATTGAACCGGCTTTATTTGGGCTCTGGGGGCAGTTGACGGATTTCAAAAGCGATTGCATTTTTAAAGCACCCAAAGCTGGAAGGGACGTGGTAACCAGGAATTCCAACTCCAATCCACCAGGAAACTGCTTAAAAAGGTGTCTGGAGTTTATTAGAGAAGGATTTCCCTCGTCTACTTGGGTACGGCCATCATCAATGGCCAATTAACTATGAGTACTTCTTACTCCGTACCTATGCTTAACCTGTATCCACCCGTCCATGCACTTGCATTTCTCGGAATACGGAGTACAGCCAGCACGTTTCTCCAAAATTGAATTTTCAATGGATCCTCCTTGCCGGATGAGCCGACACGCTTATACGGTAAAAGCTACTCTCAGGGTCTCCGTGTAGTTGGGCTTATATGTTTGATCTTCCAGTAGATGCCTCATTACGGAGTAGAGGTTGTGATGATTTGCACGAGTGGGCCCTGATGACCCAAAATTGGGACAAATGAAGCAGTTAAAGCTTATGCAACTGCCTATTTCAATGTTTGAGACTCAAAGATTTTCGAATGATCTACCTAAGCACCCACCATGGTGAAATTTCGTGGAATCTGGAGTATTTACGGAGTATGGAGTCATCGAGGACTACTTAGTACTACTAGTACTACTACTCCATAGACTATGACAAACAGAACCATGGGCGAGGCCTCGATTTATTGTTGCGCCACGAGCTCCGACTCTTTGGGTAGACTATTGACTATTGAGGGACACCATTTGGCGCTAGCCTCATCCACCATTGGCATAGCGGACAATAATGGAGGGCCTTCACCTGTCAAACCGTCCGTTTGGGTTCAATAGTGTTGGATGGTCAGAAGTCATTGTCGGGTTGTCGGGTCTCAACGTCCAGTCCCAAGAATGTGGTTTTCTTCTGGGGATGCTTGAATATCTATGGAGTACGGAGTAATTGTTAATTCGCCCTTACTTACTCCGTAATCCGTACTCTGTAGGTATTCTGTGGAAACAAATTTTATGACCAACTGGGGCCGCCCCTTTTTCTTCCCCCTCGTCTTCTGTGATTTAAAATAGTACTGTAGGTAGTGCTGCTTCGGCAAACGCAAAACGAAAGAGGAATAGTATGGCATGATGCAGGGGTCATTGGTCTAATCTAGACGCAGCCAATGAAGTGACGCTGGACAAGGAACCCTTCATCTCGACTAGAATACTCCGTACAAACTGCCCCGGAGTGTCACCGCACTTATTCCGTCACGAGTGGGTCGTTGCAGACACGGGACAGCCTGGACAGCCTCTGGACGGAGGTGAACGGAGCTGCCCGGGCAAAATGATCCTCGATCGCCTTGATTTGCTCGGACCAATGTCGCACGAACTAGGGCCGATGGGGGAAACAGTCCCTGTCCATGGTGGTAGTGGTTCTGTATTTGCAACACACGTTCCCCTTTCCCTGCCTCCACATCGTGCTAGGTCCGGGGGAAGGATCGTGATCGTGATTGTGATTGTGATTAAGATCGACTGCTTCCTCCATTCAGTGTTTAGATATGGTACAGTGTACAGTACAGCCAGACGGCCCCCGAGATACCTCCGTAAGCTGAGGCACGTCAACCTGTCAGTCAGTCCCATGGGTGGGCGGTGTTTCAGCCATCCAGCCCATCCGGTGGGCTGCGCCCTCGAGTCGGATTTGAGTTCTGTATGTAAGTACTTACATCCAAGTCCACAATTGGAAAACTGGGGTGGGCTGCATGCGCGTGGCATGAGACGCATACACTCCGTACACACTTCCACACGTTCGGGACTGGTGATCATTGCCTGATTGTTTAATGTTGGTCATTCCTTTAAGCGGACTGGGAAAACCTGACGACGATTTATTTGTCATGGCGCCACTCTTGGAAGCAGTCTACGCACGATCCGATCTGAGCTCGCGCCCCGAGGCACTGGGTCGATAAACGATCGAGGTTGTCGATCGCTTTGAAGAAGGTGGTGACAGAACGAATGGGGCGTAAACCATCGGGCGGTACGGAGTAGAGGCTCCATAGCTCCGCAAGGATGTGATTCTGGTTCGATAACTAAAATCCACAAGAGGCGCTTCGACAGGTCGGTACTAAATAGAGACCGGGCGAAAAGGGGCGTCGAAGCTTGGGTGGAGTTCGGCGTCACCAGTGGCAGCCAGATCTGGGAGAGGCGTCGAATAGTGGCATACGGAGGATTATGGTCCAATTGATGTGGAATTCTTCAAGAATAGAACTGCAATACTCCGTACAGTGGCTTGGTACAATTCAATATTGTATTCAGTATTCAGGTAGTTGTACTCCGTATACGGAGTACTCTGTAGCAAATTGAAGTTCCTCGTGCTGCAATTCCATTCACGTGCAGTGTTGACCGCGGCTCTTTGCAGACAAAACACAAATCAAATCATTTACTTTCCACTTCCACTTCCAACTTTCACAATTCAATCACTTCCCCTCACCAACTCGGCAAAATATACGGAGCAAGTACGGAGTACTAACATCAATGTAATATGGAAATATGGACCAGAAACCACTTCTTTCTCCCGCGTCCAAGTGCATTTCCATGGAACTCCGTACGCCAGGAACCGCGGAGTTGCGCTTTTGACTGGACCGGAGGACCCAGTGAGAGTGGGTGCCTGTCGATACATACTCTTCTCGTCAATGCGAAAAGCCCGCTATCCTCAGTAGTTGAGCCGTCGATCCAAGCCGCGCGCGATTCAATGCTAATCCTTGAAGGGCTCGGAGCCTGAAGGCTAGGAACCACTACCCTACCGCATCCCAGGATGTGTTCCAATGGTAAACCTGGTCTTCCATGTCATGCTCCACTCGATTAAATGAAACACACCCGTGCGAGCATGTCCGCTCGTGGGCCCGGCCTATGACAGCCCATGAGGATTCAAATCCCCCCTTGGCCCATGCAGGCTCCAGAAAAGATACTTGTGGGCCACCCCTATTAAGCGTACCGATGTGTGAACAAGAAATGGAGAGAGGACAGTCGATCGTGCCTCAACCCCGATCCTCTGCGCTCATTCCTCGTACAAAAAAAGAACCACCCCCAACTCTGCCTTAGCTGTGCCTATCCTTTCCTTTCACCCCCGTACCACCTTTCTCTTCAACCCCTCGTCAGGCCAAAACATATTCTTTACTTTCGTTTATTTCTTCGTTTCGTTCATTTCGTTCATTTACCAAGGTACGTTCCGGTGGAGGTCCACGCGAATTAAAAAAAGTACTTTGTACTCTCTCGGGCTCTGCGGAATGGCTGACCCTCTCTTGTTTGTGGAGTAGATCCTGGTCGAGTCGGCAAAGCGGTGGAAATCCATCCTTGGAAAAAAAATAACACTCGGTCCACGAACGTTTCTCGGTTGAATTTAATTATTTGGAACCTGCATAATTGCGAGATTCTATGCGCGCCCTTATATGACCACCAATTGATTTTCGTTTTGATTCGCATCTCTTCCTATGGCGCACAGGGACTCTACCCCAGTGCATGTCCCACTTCGAACCTCGAGCCGGAACCTTTTACGACCCGGAGCGATGGATGAACAGAAAGATCCAGGCTTCGTCGAGCGCAAGTCCTCCAAGGCACAACGGATTTTAGGAACAGACTTGCCTCTTCCGAATTCCCAAAGTGGGTGGGACAGTTTGCAGCCGACGACACAACAAAAGAAGCCCAAGTCCCGAAGACAGAGCTTGCGAACGCCTGATAGCAGCTCAAGGTCTCGCAAACAACCTACTAGCTTCGCTGCATTTCCGAAATCCGAGGATACCATCCAGGTTCCCCCTCAAAACCTTCGCGTACGAGCTTCATCACCTCTGTTGGGCCAAGACTACCGCTCTCAAGATCCCGCGCCGCCGCTACCCAAGCCATCGAAGAAGGTCCACCCTTCCGGTTCATCGTCTACACTCTTTTCCTACTTCAGCTCCAAGGAGAAGGACTCTTCGAAGCCCAAGTCGTCACCCACAACTCCGAAGGGCCTTCAGCCTAGAGTCCGCAATGAGTGGCAGGCGGAGCCCCAGGTAACTTACCAACAGACCCAACCGCCTGCGAAGGAATCCAAGAGAAAGCTCCGCCCTCCCCGAATTGATCTGTCTATCCTTTTCCCTAAACCCCGCAAACCTGATACCAACCCTCATCTGCTGTCGCCTCAGCGTTTGACGAGCTCACCGTCTCCTGTCTCCACCGTAGTCTCGGATTGGCCCTCCAACAGAGCTGATCAAGCTGCAAGCAATCCAGCTGCGAGAAGATTTGGAGAGGCGTTACCTCCTCGTTCTTCGGCGATTCAAAATGAGGCTCCCAAACCACATGTCGACCGCTCGGACCGCTCGGATCTTTTATCCATTCCCGAATCTAAGAATTATGAATGGTATGAGCCCCCGCTGGAGCGCACTGTGGGGACTAGTGAGATCGATCTCGCCCTGGATCGATATGCCGGGCGCCGATCGCTCTTCAGCCGTTCCAGTGTTTACACAGCTAGCCGAGAGCAGCTGCAGACAGATCAGCGGAACACAGAGGCTACTTCAAATAATGCGAGACGTGGTCACAGCCCATCCAGTGCCCGCCGCAAGAATTCATATTTGGCACCTGCCTCGCAGCCGGAGCAAAATCGTCCTCGAAAAGTCAGCTCGGCCGCGGAAAGCAATTCACGAAGTGTGAAGAGTTCTATGACCAAAAAGAGCAGCAAGAGTACTTTGAAAAACAAGGATCTCCAGAATTCCAGCGTCCTTTGCCTTTCATCCTCTTCCGAGGACGAGGGTGGAGAGGACCTTGAAACCCCGACGGAGCTGCGTCCAACCCAAAAGAAGAACAATCGGGATAGTGTGGCCACCTATGGCGAGTTCGACGCTGAAATATACACTGCCTCTACTGCCCAAGCAACCGCCGCCCATATGTTCAAAAGGGTCGACCGGCCGCAATCGTCCAGCAGCCGCGGCTCGCATCAGAACACACAGAGCCAACCAAGTCAACAAAACCAACAAGCGCAAGAATCCAGAGAAAGGAGATCTAGCCGCAGGAATACATCGGCATCGGCTAATAGCAAGTCGACGTCGAAAACGAACCAATCCCGGCGGTCAAGTGGCGCTCCTGCTATTCCCCAGCAGGATATTTTGGATAAGTTCCCGCAGCAAAAACTACGCCCACCCCACGAGTTGAAAGAGATGAATCGGAGAAGCCGAGTTATTGCCGTGACTCGACAGGAGCAGGATCTTTTGGAGGCAATGCGGCTGCGAAAAGGCAAGGTCACACCGAGTATTTTCCAGTACAACGGGGCCCCAGCGGTCTCTGAGGCTGATCGCAGCTCCATGATTTCTGGACCATCGCGCGATTCGTTCGTCGGCTCGGACACTTCATTCCTGCGTCTCAGTGCGGCCTTCCCCCCTTTCCAAGCCCGATCAGAACAAGGTGCTACTCAAATGGACGGATCGCCCTCGCAGAGTTCGAGTTCTGATACTGAGCAGAAAATCGGTAATTCGATTGCCTCATCCCGTTTCAGCACGGCCTATTCCGAAAGCCTTCCTTCTCCCGCCACCAGCGGTGCATCTCCTTTGACTCCGACTCTCCCAATCCATCGTTTCTCACCTCTCCCATCTCCGAAGCCGCCACCTCGCGGACCCCCACCAGCTATCCCCGAAGATCAAAAGCGGCATAGCCGTCGTCGCACGGACAGCAGCGAAGCAATTATGCTTGACAACGGCGACCCACAAAACAAGCACGATCTGCCTCTCTGGTCTTTCGACTTTGACTGGAATCAACACGACCGAAACAACGTGGCTACTGTGCACTAAGTCAATATCAGCACAGCACCTTGCACGACTACATTCACTATTAATAATTCTCCAATTTTCGACTACCCTTCATTCGATGTATAAACACAAGCACTCATTTTGGATCTCACAATCCCGACTACTCACTATCACTTGCATTTTCTTTTCACGCATCATCCGGCCTCCCAGCGTTTCCTTTCACTTCCTTCTATCCAACACCCTTTTTGTAAATAAATATTTTTCTCCTGACTTTGTCTTACGAAAGCTGCGTGTCGTTATGTCTATATTTGATACGTCGACAAACCACTGGTTGAGAACTTCTCAAAAAACAGAACTCAAACTCTATATATTGACCATTGACCATTGTACATGCTACCTAACAAATGAACCTCAGGTTCAGGCTTCCAAACACTAGCAGAGAGAATTCTAGAACACTAAGATATTATTTTCAATCTTTCTTTTCACAGATCAAGAGCCCTAGGTGTACTACTCCGTACCCAAGGATAATTTTGATCCTCTGTTAAGGAGTAGTACTCCTTACGCAGCACGTACTCTGCAATTCGTTAGTCTGCTGGACATGCCCATTCTACGTACAGTACTTAGCAGAGGGTAGCGAGTACGGCGTCCGAGCAGCTGCACAGTTTGCGCCATGCAGACGCAAGCACTGCAGCCCACGTCGGCCACCTGGGCCAAATGGCGGTGCGCCGGGGGTGGCGCCGACTGGATCAACACGCAATCTGATCTGCAAGGTGGGGGTGGCCTCATCTCATGGCATTCTCAGAATTGGAAGGCAGGACGAATGGCGGCAGAAGGATGAGCCAAGACGAAGTGGATCGCAGCTGTGGCATGGGCTTGACGTCAGAGAGAGAAGCCCAGACTCAACCGACCTGGATAGTGTAGGGTTGGATGATTGTTCATTGTTGAATTTCAGTTCAGTGCCGAGACTTTTGGGCGTTGTACTTCGTAATTCGTGTTCTATACGATGTAGCAGATAGACCAATTCCGAAAGTGTAGAGAACAGAAGAAAAGAAAAGAAATGAGGAGGAGGTACAATTGGCTGGTTTGTTTTGATGCCCAAAGGGGAAGCCGCGTCGTCCCCGTGACAAAAGACTTTCAAAGTTGAGCTATCATTTACTGATTGTAATTGATTGTACTTGCCTTCAGTAGGGGCTACTTGCTTCGTACCTCAGTTTCTTACAGACTTTGACTTTATAATCCCTGTTTCTCCTTCTTCTCACTCTCACTCTCTCGCTATTTTGCCTTTGATTGTTCAAGGGGGCCATCAGGGCCACCACCGAATCCCCCGCCTCCGCCTTTCCAGCCACCCACGGAGCTCCGCTGTGATCGTCATCCGAAGCCCTGACGATAGGCCCTAGGCAGAAGATCGCCTCGAGTCCCCTGCTTTAGCTGGCTGCTGTTCCAAGCGTGAAAGTCTAACACTCTGCATAAGCCCAGTCATTTTTTGCTCCCTGCAAATTTGCATCTTGATCGTTCGCCTTCATCCGGCTCTTCCCTTTATTATATCTCCTACCGCATTGCATTTATCCGTATCGTTTGCATTCACCCCGCGCCCGCGATCCTTGTTTTGTGGAGAAAGACATCCACATCATCCCGCAAACACGACACAACACAATCTGCCTATTCTCGACTTTCGAGTCATCATGGGGGATCACACGCAGCGCCCTCCTTCATGGCTGCGAAATGCCACCCAGAATGTTCCATGGATGCTGGTAGAGTTGCCCACATTGACGCGCGCAATGCAACGTGCTTCACGAACTGGAAGTCATGTCACTAACGTGCCATTTTATGACGTACTGTAGCTCACAGCACAATCAACGAGTTTTGTTTTGGTGAGCTTTCTTATCTTTCTCCAATTGACCCAACCTACTCCGCGGAACCTCTGTAAATGGCTAACCATGACCTTTGCGATGATAGATCGCCCATTATTCTCGAGTTATGCCCCCGGCGGGGGGCAAGCGATACCTGACCTCGACTGCGGTTTTCCTCAGTGAAATGGTGAAACTGGCCGTTTCCCTCACAATGGCCCTATATGATGTTTCCAAGGCTGCGCCTCCTTCAATGCCTGCTACCTCCCTCTTTTTCTCTCTCACCAGCGCCGTTTTCTCAGGTGACAGCTGGAAACTCGTAATCCCTGCGAGCCTTGGTGTGCTATCTAGCTCCCTACAATATATTGCGCTATCGAATACACGGGCAGCAACTTTCCAGGTCGCTTCGCAATTGCAATTCTTTGCAACTGCAATCTTTGGACTGATGGTTTTTCGCCGGAGTATCGCACCTCAAAAATGGGGCCTCCTTATGCTGCTCCTTTTTGGTGTTGCCCTAGTTCAGATCCCTGGTGTCAACTCGGATCAAATGACTCTTCAGAACGAGAATACTTCGTCAAATTTCCCAAGATCTCTTGAGGAATGGAAAGCTGCCAAAGGTCTTGGGAGTAATTTGCATAAACGCTCTGCGACCTATGAAGGTATCGAGGAAGATATTTTAACCACTAACCCACGCTTAAACCCGACAATAGCTCTTCTCGCGATCATTGGCGCTGCAGTCGCCTCCGGACTTGGTGGAATTTACTTTGAAAAGGTTCTAAAGGACAGCTCAAACAGCACTTCGATATGGGTGCGGAACGTGCAATTAGCAATCTACTCCGTTTTTCCGGCACTCTTCATTGGTGTCGTTTTCCGTGACGGTGAGACTATCTCCAACGATGGCTTTTTCCAGGGCTACAACTGGACTGTATGGACGACCATCGTCATTCAGGCCCTGGGTGGCATATTCTCCACCTTCTCCATAAGCTATTCACAGAGAGATCCCAAAACGCTAGCCACTACTGTGAGCATACTTTTGAGCATTATCGGAAGCATCTATCTGTTTGACTTCGAACTCAATGCAAGCGTAAGCACTGTCTCTCTACAGCTGTTAATGTGGGAAGTACTGACCATGAAACTATTTAGTTTTTTGTCGGAGCTGCTGCTGTGTTGGTAGCTACCCACTATTATGGCAACCCTATCTATACTCCAATGGGAATTCGACCTCCCCCCATTCGTGTTGATGCATATGAAAAAGACAGCGGCGTTGATAGTGGATCGCCTAACTCGAACTCGCCTAATGAATTTTCCATCAAGTTGCCCAGCACTCCATTCTTGTCGGATGGCCTATCCTCTTCGCGACCGACCTCACCTAACCCAGGCTATCACGCACGCGTGAGCTCAAGCCGGAACGTCAGTGGAAGCAGTTATTTCGAGAAGGAGTAATTGATAGAGTCGCTGGACTTTCATTGGACACCCTGACGTTCCCGATTACGGCGATACGACTTGGACGATTGATAGATACGATTGAAATGGTGGTCATTCCACATACCATATTTTCGAATATTCCGCTTTCTACTCAGAACGGATTCGTTTGTGAGCTTTCTTTCTTTTTACAGCATTAGCCCTCGGAGGCTTTCGTTTATGTATACATATTATGAGATGAGTGCCATAGCTCAAGTTTCGCATTCATATTTTTCAAGTCCAACGAGTCGGCCCTGACTTTCTTATACTATGTGATATACTATGTGATCGCGATACCACAACAGGAACTAGACAGAGTTTTCGACATATCGTGTCCTAGTGGAATTTCATCGTGCTACCCATAGCATACAACATGGATGTTTTCCCAAAGTTGGCATGTATTTAACGGATGCGCAAACAAATTTATAATCTACGAGGGAATCCCTCAATGAATGTATCTGATTTTACTCGAATCGAAACATGGATCTTAGATCGGGGATGAGCATAATGAAACTTATGAGGATAACACACAGTTAATGCTGCTGCCCTAATTCGGAATCCCCGTGACTCTCCCCGGTAATTGTCACCTCTCCTCGCTTTGCAGGAACATGACATTTCATCGATGAGCTCTCCATCCTGATCCTGCCAAAATGCGACGAAACAGATATCCCCCATCCAATCAGTTCGACGCCTCGTCCAAAAGGCGCCGAATTGATTACAGTCCCGCTCGTTTGCCTCGGGGCGAGAGAGCTGAAGTGATGGAGCAGAATTCAATCGAAAGATCCCAGCAGTCATCCGCTCAGCTATCAAATATACTGGGTCGCTCAGCGATGAGACCCAATGAAACCAAAGCTTCCGATGATGACTCCCAGTTGGATGATTTTGGTAAGCATTTGATTGCTAATTGAGATAAACACAATTGCTGAGAACTTCGAGACCTTGCGCTACTTGCATCCGATGCCACTACTCCACAGCAACTACCCAATGCTATGGGCCTGAACACTCAAGCTACTACGACTCAAATATCTCGTTTTTTCACGCGTAATACCTCCCAATTCCAAATAAGCAAGAAGCTCTGATTCTGACACAAATACAGCGGCTGTCAACAATACACCCTCCACCGGATTGAGCTCCAGCCAGTCTGACAACCTCCGTTGTCCCACGTCCAGCCCTTTGGCTTTTATGCACCAGCGAAAAAGTGATTTGGCAATACATCGAGACCAGCTTGAGTATCACCGCGAGGAATCAGAACTTGACTCAACGCAATCATCATTAGGGCCAAGAACTCCGTCTAATCCAAATTCCAGGATACCCATTGGAGGCCCTGAACTCAACAGGCGTTCCCATTTCGTCAACATTCCTCTTTCTGTGAGGGGAATTGTCCTGATCCCGGTTTCCGATATATGCGAGCAGCAGCGGTCACTTTTCAATTTCCCGCTATTCAATGCCATTCAGTCGAAATGCTTCCATACCGTGTACAATACCAATGAGAACTTGGTCCTATCAGCACCAACTGGAAGTGGCAAGACAGTCGTGATGGAGTTGGCTATTTGCAGAGTTCTTAATACCCTGAAAGACGAGCGATTCAAAATCGTCTACCAAGCTCCAACCAAATCGCTTTGTGCGGAGAGGTTCCGTGATTGGAATCGCAAGTTCTCTACCCTAGGTTTGCAGTGTGCGGAGTTAACTGGTGATACGGATCACACGCAGTTACGCAGTGTTCAAAACAGTCAGATCATCATCACAACGCCTGAGAAATGGGACAGCATGACACGCAAATGGAAAGACCACATACGACTGATGCAACTAGTGAAACTGTTCCTCATTGACGAAGTGCATATTCTCAAAGAATCTCGAGGGGCGACGCTCGAGGTTGTCGTGTCACGCATGAAGAACATTGGATCAAATGTTCGTTTTGTTGCTTTGAGTGCCACAGTTCCAAACTCAGAGGACATTGCAACTTGGCTCGGAAAAGATGCTACGACTCAACACTTGCCTTCCCACAGGGAGCATTTTGGGGAAGACTTCCGACCGGTTAAATTGCAGAAGTTTGTGTACGGGTACCAATCGAATGGGAACGATTTTGCATTTGATAAAATATGTGGCACGAAGTGAGTGACAAACTACTTATCTTCATCAAAAAATTTATCATACCTAATGAATGTCTCCAGGCTGCCTGATATTATCGGAACACACTCCTGCCAAAAGCCAATCATGGTCTTTTGTTGCACTCGGAACTCGTCTGTTGCAACGGCCAAAGAGCTCGCTCGGATCTGGACAAATACAAACCCACCTGCTAGGCAATGGAAGGGGCCAACCAAATTCATTGAAGTCTATAACGATGATCTAAAAGGTACGAAATACTCGAAGACTCTGTTTCGGGATATTCATTGACACATAGCATAGGAACTGTATCTTCAGGGGTGGCATTCCATCATGCTGGGCTCGGCCCCGGGGACCGACATGCTGTTGAGAAGGGATTTTTGGAAGGACACATCAATGTTATATGCTGTACCTCCACTCTAGCCGTTGGAGTAAATTTGCCTTGCCATCTCGTGATCATAAAAAACACGGTTTGCTGGCAAGAGGGCGGCTGCCAGGAATATTCCGATCTTGAGATGATGCAAATGCTCGGTCGTGCAGGCCGACCCCAATTCGATGACACTGCAACGGCGGTTATTTTGACCAGAAAAGAGCGCGTAAATCACTATGAAAAGCTGGTCGCAGGTTCAGAGAGTCTTGAGAGCTGCTTGCATCTCAATTTGATAGAGCATCTCAATGCAGAGATTGACCTGGAAAATGTGAAAGACCTTGAAATGGCAACAAGATGGTTAGCGGGAACATTCCTCTTCGTGCGCTTGCGTCGAAACCCAACCTACTACAAGCTGAGAGAGGGAGCAAGCGAAGAAGACGAAGAGCGAATTCTTCGACAGGTCTGCGAGAAAGACATTAAACTTCTTCGTGAATCCGGGCTTCTTGAAATGGACAGATTGCACTCGACACAGTTTGGAGAGGCCATGGCTCGGTATTATGTACGCTTTGAAACCATGAAAATTCTCCTAACCTTGGATTCTAAAGCGACAATTTCTCAAATAGTATGTGCACTTTCTGATACTAATGAGAGATCATACTAATGAAAACAGCTGGAGGTGATTGTCCAGGCAGAGGAGTTCAAAGAAATTCGCTTCAAAGCAGGCGAAAAGCTTCTTTACAGAGAGATAAACAAGGACCCCGGAATCAGATTTCCAATCAAAGTCGATGTTTCCCAGTCGTCTCACAAGATCTCACTTCTACTCCAAGCCGAACTTGGTGCAATCGACTTCCCTACAGCTGAGCAGTTCCAGAAGAACAAATTCACGTTTCAACAGGAAAAAACTGCTGTTCTCGCCCATGTTAATCGGTTGATCCGCTGTGTGATTGACTGCCAAATCGCACGCGAAGACTCGACGACGGCATTGAACTCATTAGAACTGGCACGCAGCTTTGGTGCAAAGGTATGGGATCATTCTCCACACCAAATGAAGCAGATTGAGCAAGTCGGTGTTGTTGCTGTGAGGAAACTAGCTGCTAGTGGGGTGACAAGCCTTGAGGAGCTCGAGATAGCCGAGCCCCATCAGATTGAAATGACTCTCAGTAAAAACCCTCCATTTGGGACCAAGTTGCTGGCTAGGTTAAAGGAGTTTCCGAAACTGAGGATCGCCATGAAGCTGATTGGGAAGGTTAGTTTTGGCATTGATGCGAACTTTGTTATCAAAAGCTGAAATGATGACTAGGAGATTACATTTGAAAGCGTCAAAGTTCGATTCAAACTTGAGCTGGCATTTATGAATGCCAAAATCCCGATTTTCTTCCAACGAAGACCTATCTACGTTTGTTGTTTGACGGAAACATCTGACGGCCGGCTAATCGACTTTCGGCGAATCAGGTAATTGTCAGATGGCTCCTTAGCATACTCAAAATACTGACAGGCTTAGTGCGGGCAAGCTTCAGGAGGGCCTCGAGGCCAATCTTGTTGCAGAATTACATCTCCCAGGCCAATCTATTATCAGCCACGCCATGTGCGATAATATAGGTACTACACCTCTCAAAATCAATCGAGCGAGCGAGCGATTAACATCATGTCACTAGCGGGGACAGCAAGACAAGCCGAAATCAAGCCGGTCATTCCATCCAGTTTATCACTGAGGCAAAACAAGTGCACAGCCCTGGGTAACTCGCAGATTCGGAATATTATTTCTTCCAACCCAACCAAGCAGGAGTCATCTAAAATCAAACTCAAAGCTAGCCACCAAAAGGATGGTTTCGAGGGTGATGACTTGCAACTGGATGACTTTCTAGAAGCGGGTCTATCACAGAATAAGCCGAAACAGCTGGATAAAACAACTTCTTTTCCAGCAGACGATACTGAGTGGATATCCATTGATAGTTCATCCAGTCCACCTCGACATATCCCAGACTTCGGCCGGGACAAATATGAAGAGTGTGAAGCACCAGAGGAGTGCTGTGAGCCCGTCCGACTCCTCAACGGAAATTGGGCATGCAACCACAGATGCAAAGATAAAACAAGGTAAGCAACTAGACACGATCGAAATGATCAACACATACTAAATATCGCAGCTGCAAACACTTCTGCTGCCGAGATGGTCTTGAAAAGCCTCCGAAGCCTGGAAAATGCAAGACTACAGCCAATCTAAAAGCTCACGGTCTCAGCCAATTGACTTTACCTGCAACTATGAAGGAAAAGACAATTCATGCAGAAAAAGTCCCGGAACGACTGAAACAAAAGTCCAAGCGGAAGACTAGCCAGCTTTCAGAATCCGGAACTGGGTCTTCAAGTCTGCCAAATAAGAAGAAAGTTAAACAAACCCAGATCAACTATAAACAAGGTGGTAAGAGCAGTGCCCATACCCCACCAAAAAGACGCCCCAAAAGTCCATCCAGGATACTTTCTAGCGACTATGGGGAAGATGGGTTCAATGATTTGCCGTCTCCATCAACCTTTCTCGAGGCTGCAGGCCCCTCAATTGCCTGTGTAGGCTCTTCAAATATGGGCCTATCCCAATCCAAGGAAGTTGAGCAGATGTTTATCGATCCCTCTGTTCTTTCACTCCCTGGTCCGAGTGCACCGGAGAAAGTGGACACCATTATTCGACCCATAACCCCTACAGCGACGAGCTCAGAACATGATGCCGGCCGAAGTAACCCTCTCTTACAGCCTGAAACGGTCAATGAGTGGGACAGTACCATGTCAGACTACACACCAGCAACTATGACATCCCCCTTAGCCGTGAAGAGCTCAGCTACTTCTGTGTTACTGGACATCTCTCCCTCGAATGCGAATCGGTCACCAAAAGGAAAGGAAAAAGCCATCGATATAAGCGATGTGGGCCTGGAGCAGCCCATAATTGATCAGTACCCTCTCATGAATACTCTAAACGAGATCCTTTCCGTGCCGAGTGCAAAGATTAGGTCAACATCTAATGGAGGTGATGAACACCCCGTCGACGAATGGGAGGATATTGA
Source organism: Penicillium sumatraense (assembly GCA_020086695.1). Taxonomy (NCBI): domain Eukaryota; kingdom Fungi; phylum Ascomycota; class Eurotiomycetes; order Eurotiales; family Aspergillaceae; genus Penicillium; species Penicillium sumatraense. Next base: position 486,018 of record JAGIKU010000556.1, on the reverse strand, counting down.
CCGAATGCTGTACGAGGAGTACAAAAATATCGTCAACTTCTATTGATATTTGAAATGAAGGTGCAGACCTGGGCTCTTCGGGAGCACTTTTTTGAACTGGAGAGGATCTTTAAATGCGGAGATGATGGAATACACTATCATAGTATGATGATATGTGTCGACAGTGGTATTCTCACATCAGTATAGAATATTGTGATATCATACCCATAATGGCCTATATGTGCTTCTGTATTTCTATTTGGATACGAATATATGGATATCGATGCTATTGAACTGTCTCATTCCTTCACGGATGCTTTCTGTTAGTTGATTTACTAAATCGATAGTATCGAGACTCGAAAAAATTGCTCGCGGCAACCAGCAAGACACTGCCTATTGCGCCACAAGAGGAAAAAAAAAAGCCAAATCGGTAGATCCATTCGTACCCAACCATTCTGGCCCCCAAATTAAGCGTTTGAGATAGGGGCATTTGCACACCTTTTGGTGGTGCGCTGGCTGTCAACCCCAAGTTCTAAGTTCGGCCCCAGGGTGTGCACTGCCCCTCGCGCTAAGGGATTCGAAACATCTTCAAATCCATTACTCCGTAAGTATTCTTTATCCCCGAAAGCCTTACAAAAGGCCCTCAGGCTACTCCAGCATATCATCCGATTTGCCATGGGCGGACTGAACCCATTTGCCAGGCGCAAAGAGGAGGAGGTATCTGGGGAGCAAAAGGAGCCATTTGTTGAGCAATTCTCGAACGAACATGATGAAGTCAAGAATTTTGACAGGGCGAGTGCGACAAGATCTGGAAGTATTGCTGCTGTAATTTTCGGCGTGATTCTCTCCCTTCTTTGCTTGATATCCGGAATCTATCTCCTCGCAGCCAAAAAGGGGAAACTTGGCGCTTCTGTTTCGATCTCCAACGTGGGACGAGAAGTCATTTCCTTAGCAGTTAACATCATACTGGCCCTCTGTACTGATAGCATGATGTTCATACATTCCGTTTCGCTGCGCTGGGCATTGTATCGCGAGGGTCGTCTGGAGTTCAACACCAATACCCGTCTTTTCACCAGCTCCAGGGCATTTGGGCCGAATAGATGGTATGTCAACTTAATAGCTCTCAGCTGCCTGGTGCTATCATACGCTTCGACTTCTGTTCTCGTTCTATCCGACCAGACCACGATATTATATTTTGATGACAACGAGAAAAGTTCCAATGACCCAGTTATGATAAACGCAACAGCTCTGGTAGCTCTTGGTATAGGTCTTGCGGGACAAGCCATCATCGCAACATGGTGTCTGGTTTCCAGTTCTAAATCGATTCCGACGTGGAGCTCCAATCCTCTCAACACTGCACTGGCTGTTGCCCAGAAAAACGGCGTTACCCACCGTCCTGGGAGGTGCATGCTTTCAGTCCACCAAAAGGAAATGACAACTCAAGAAGCATATCCTCTTAAGGAACAGGATAATATGTTCAAAATAAAATATGCCGTGCAATACATTCTTGCTTTGTTATGGTCTCTCGCTCTCTTGGCAATCGCATGGCCAATTACCATCGCTGCTGTTTCTAAGTCTATTGGGAACGCTAGTGCCCTTGGGCAGGGCTTTCAACCTTCATGCTGGCGGTTTGCTTTCCATTGGGATCAAAGCGATTTGGCATGCACTCGGAACTATGTGACATTGTCTTTCTCGCCCTACGGGAATGACCACAAGCCCGACTCCGCAATATTTTCCTATGGCGCTGAAGCTGTTCTTTGCATCTTGTTTGTCTGTCTCATCCAGGGAATCCAAACAATTGCATTGCATTGCTTAGAGCTGTTGGTGAATCTATCAAGGGACGAAGGGATTTGGCGGCAGGCTTACAGTGACACAAAGGAGGCCCCCGGCACGCAGTTAATCATGAATCCGTTCCATGCGGCCATTTCGAGTTGGGAGAACATATTTCTATTTGTATCAAAAGCGTTGCTACATTGGATAGTTGGTCAAAGCGTGATACCTTCTGTTGTCATTGAAGAGTCCAAAAACCTTGAATCAATGGCTTCCGTTTCTGTTGAAGGTGTGGCAAGTCTCTCATTCAAAAACGGGTTCCAATTCGAAATGGTATATGCGCGGCTGATTATATACGCGGTTATAGCCATTATTGTGGCTGCAATGGCAACTTTTCTGGCTCTGAGACGGCCAAGTGGTTGTCAGCCTGCCACCATGGGCCATCTGCAGACTCTCGTGGACCTCGTCGACGATTGGAAGACTGGCGAGGGAAGCCGAATGTGGTGGGGAGATAAGACACAACTGGGGACTGACGAGATCCGGCATGCTGGAACATCCTGTGATAATTCCCTGCTTCATCCCATAGATCAAAATGGAAAATACGCTGGTAGATGACTTGGGATGAGAATCTCCAAGAAATGACCTCAATCATACTATGTACCAACACAAAATTCCTGGCATAATCTTCACGAAATCTATACGTTGCACATCTATAATTTTCAAAAACTCAAGGAAAATGTGATCCATTCCAATTTCGAAAATGCCATGTCTATCTGCTTGCGTCGCGGAACTCGATACAAGGCAGCTACACCAGCAGGCCTTAGGGGTCTAATTTCTAATTGAGCCTGATTCAGTCAGCCTTGTTTGGTGGCACCAATCATATGATTCCAAAGCTTCCTCTCATCCCATAGTGATGGAACTTCACTTCTGCACAATCACCGACATCACAGCTACCTGGATTAACAAGAGAGCCTCGCTAATTCAATCGGTTTATCGAGATAGTAGACCCAAGAGAAAAATATTGCCGCCCAGCACCAGCACCTTCAAATTTACAAGCATAAAGAACTAAAGGGGATGTTTGCCTTCTTTACCCGAGGCCGGGGCTTGGTGCATAAGCCAAGTGTGACATCCAGCTCCATTTTGCGGCTCATTGAGCCGAGCAGACCCGTATTACTACTGGGCGCCAACCCTCCTAAATTTACATTCATAGAGCCATGGAAGATAAATTCTTAATACAAAGCCCCATTCCTGCTGGCGTTGCTATCGATCGGGAAACTTCAGCGCGCAATCAATGTAGAAATGGTACCTTTTCAAAGGTATTCGGGCAGGTTTTTCGGCTTCTCATTTCTTTCACTTCTCCTACAAGCTCCGCTTGTATCCGGCCAATACATCGTTTCGTCTACTGCAGCATGGTCTTCTCAGATCGTGGCTTTCTGGGGGGCGGTTATCATCGCATCCCAGGTAGGTAAGGTTGGGACGGGGTACATCACTCTTCTCGAGTATTCGCGCGACACTACGGGCTCGAGCGATCGAAAATGCTCTTTCCCGTGGAAACTGGTTTATGCATTCGGGCTGGTCTAATGGATCACTGCGGACTGATATTGCCATTGTTCATTGGCAATCCGACAACGACTTGACTGGGCTTGCTCGACGAATTGCGATGCAGATCGAGACATTCGGTGACGACTGGCAAGTTCTTGTACTAGGCCGAAAGGTGAAAACTGTAGGGAACAAGGAAAATCAAAGCATGGTTCATTGGATCAAGAGCCCACGTACGGAGCGATTCTGTGGTGCTAGAGTCAAAGCAACTGACGAAGTTCTCTTCCCTCTGAGGGAGCAGGACCTGCTGGACGCGCTAGATATGCTGAAACAAACTCCCCCAATATCGATAAAAGATATTGTGGACGAAATGAGCAAACGACAAGACGTGCGAGCGTCCAGAGTGACCTACCTATCAGAGCAGAATAATGAAATGCAGGTCAATGTTGGACATCTCTCCTGGGGCTACATTTTCACGTCCGTCGATCATAATATGACTCCGTTCCTAGCTTTGAAAACCTGGACTGGTCCCCACGGCACCGATCGTGGCGCGACTATGATTTGTGCTATCCGAATGTATCTTCTTGTTCATTTGCTCGTTGCTTGCGCCATAGGCCTCATGGCGGCTGCGACGGGGCGCGGTCTCGCGGTATGGTTGATGGCGGTTCGACCGACAATCCTGACCATGGGGGGTAAGAACGTGAATGGAAATGATATACTGCGATCTCTCATCTGTATGGATGGTGCTACCTTCCAGTACGAAACTAGAGAAGGTTCAAGGTTTTTGGCAGGAGATGTAGTGGCCCAACCCATGGCATGGTGGCATTCTGCTGTGGCCAATATACTTCCAACGCTGGAAAACTTCATAATTGTCGCGGGATGGCTTTATGGAGCCTTGAATGCCAGAAGACTCGAGCCATCTGGGGTAGTCGAGCATGGAATGCTTTGGCTTTCGGTCACCGTCGGGCTATCGTTATGTATTCGCGCATTATTTACCTTGCGCAATCATGATAAAGGTCGTCTGGTTGGAATTTGGTCGAAGTTCAATTTTGTGAGATATACTGTTGGCAGGGAGTCCTTGGAAATTTCATTATCCGATCTTCTGCGGATAACCTCGGACTCTCCAATCAGCTTAATTGCCAATATCCTTAGAGATGGCGATGCTGATTTTGAGGCTGCAATTCACGTGGTTGAGTCTCTGTTGCGGCTCCCAATCACCGTTAGCTTGATTGAATACCTTGTCGCGACAGAGATCCTAAAGTATAAATATGAGGGAGATAAAATAGCGACTAGGGCCGATATCCCGATATCTCCGAAGTCGGTGTCACCGTGGATTCAGTCGTACTGCTGCATTATCATTATTATGGCCGCGTGCTCCGTTTCCGCTGTTTACGCCTACTACCCTCTTCTGCGATTGGCCAAGATGGCCACTGAGATTGCTGTCGCCCTTAGTGGCATTGCTTTCAATTCGGTAGATTTGATTGGAAGTTTTATGCATAAGAAAGAGACTTCCATGTGTTTCATGGTTGCCGCGTTGGTAACCTCATCGGTTTGGTATGTTGGCTTGGATACTGCAGGCTGATAGATCCAAATTGGCTGAGCGGGCACCGTTTGAATACGGGTCAGGAAATCCCGAGCTCAATGTTTGACAGTTGAACATCCTCCGACTCTCGTTGAGAATCTTTCTGATAGAGCCACATCCAATAATTGCGGAGGGGAGATTTCAATTCGAAGTCGGAGAGTGAAACTCTTCAATGTCACTTCTGTCTAGATAAAAACGACACCCTTGAATCGTTTTTCGTTCATTTGAGTGACTCTCCTTGGTTGGCTTGATGTTGTCTGTATTCCGTACATCTGAGTGCCTAGATACAGTAGGACGGATTGTCAGTGGATCCATCTCATGGAATGGCTTAGGTGGGGTTCTTGTTGACTTTTCTTCATGCATAGAAGCCTGATCTCCTCTTTTTTCATGGAATTTCCCTCGTTTCGACGTAAATAAGGTGTCGATTCCTTCTACCTGATAATCCTCTGTCGATGTGCTTGGGGATGCAATAGTTGGGTCCACTTTGCTGCTCGTGGGGGCAATGCTCTGCATAATGAATCAAAAACAACCCAATTTGAATATTTAATAACGGCGATAGTATGAAACGTGTATCTCACCATCATGTTATTACTGCAGGCTGCATTATGTTCCCTCTTTGTGGCTTGGCACGGAGTTTGTTGTGCATCCATAATGGTGATCTTTGGAACGAGCAATGAGAAGTAATGAAAATATTTTGAAACTTGATTCCAGTACGGTTTTCCGGTTTTGAATAATCAGATTCACAATGAAAAAGTTCCACAAAAAAGTTCGCAATATTGGTCCTAAAACTTCGAGCCAGCAGTAACCCCTAGATAAACGAATAAAAATCCTACAAGGAGTCTTGTTCATTTGGGTTGGACTGGAGAATTCCGAGGAAATAAAAGATGAAGATATTGAATACCTTCATTAATTACATTAAGACCGGCCAATGTGGCTGGTTTGATTGAATCAAGGCTGCATTTTCCGAAAGCCCACTTAACATGCGAACTGACCAATTGAGTATAGTTAGTAGCGTGGGTAAATTGAACATAATGCCAGGCCTGGTATAATATCAATATCTTAAGAATGGCAAAAAGTACTAGTATCCTACGAAATGCAGAAGAAAGAATTTGAGATGGACAAATAGTACTGCATATGAATGATATTGTTGCCCTGCGGCACCCGGGGGGTTTATGCATTCTTGAACGAGTTCTTTTCACTGAGATTCTGCTTCATTTCGATTTCGCCACTAGGATTGCACCGGGATACATTTAACTTGCATTTGTTATCCGATAAGCATTGTACCTTATGTATTCCTGAGAATTGGTTTCATTCCAAGAGATCTGCATTCCAGGTGATCAAGAATGAACCCCCGATTTGGCCTATAGTATCCACACATTCAGGAAACGCATTTTTAACTAGAATTATAATATTTCCCAAATATCTCGATTTGCATCAAAAATATCTGCGGCTCGAATAAAAAGACAGGGTCTAGTTATGACCATATCAATACATAATTGTGTGATTAGATCCAATTATCCGCTGCATAATAGCGTGCTGCTACACTATGAAACCTATCCATATACATGAACTTCATATTGAATGTACGTAGAACGATATATTCAAGTGAACTTAACAAATCCTTGTTTGGAAAATATATTTGATCACAGCAAGTAAGATATACTAGTAGTATCTCAAAATATACTATATTTTACCTCGAGGTCGTCCCTCGTTGTTCAACAACCTTTTTTGGTCTGCAAAATTGCAGTGGAGAAGCGTTTCCCCGCGGTGGACCTCCAAACTTTCCCTTGTGAGATCTCGGAGATCTCTTTTCTGCGCATTTCATTTCTCTCGTTTCTAGCAACTCCCCAGAAATCACACCCAAGCCCTGTTCGCTCCAGAATTTTGGCCATCCCCTGAATCGATTCCCTCAGTTCCTCCCAATATGCTCCGCGCCAAACGTCAAAATACTCACTCCCTCGAGGACTCCTCCGTGGCCCCCGCAACCTTCACGGACGGTCTCCCCTTACCCAAACTCATCGCATTCGATTTGGATTACACTCTCTGGCCTTTTTGGGTCGATACACACGTGAGCGGGCCGGTTAAGGCCCGCGACAACAATTCGCGCGTGGTAGATCGGTAAGGCCGAATAACTCCCAGCCCTCCTTTCCTCTCCCCTGCTCATTTCATCCCTTGTCTTTGATCTGAACATATCTGACACCTACTCGACAGATGGGGCGAAGCCTTTGCCTTCTATCCTCCTGTCTCATCCATTATTCAGGCTTGTAAGAGTCGCGCGATTCCCTTGGCCGTTGCCTCTCGAACCCAAGACCCCGACCTGGCCCGCGACATGCTGAAAGCCCTACACATCATCCCTTCCTTCTCGGACAACCCAGCTGCCAATACGAAAACCAGTCGCGCATTAGAATACTTTGAATTTATCCAGATTTTCCCGGCAAATAAGACGCAGCATTTTTCGCGCATTCAACAGACTAGCGGAATTGCTTATGAGGATATGTTATTCTTCGATGATGAGGCGCGGAATCGAAATGTTGAAACTGAATTGGGGGTCACTTTCTGCCTCGTACGTGATGGCATGAAACTCGATGTGGTGGATCGTGGAGTTTGGGCCTGGAGGAAGAGAAACGGCATTAAGAAGACTACGGAGGGCGAACTCCCAAACTGAAAAGATGGAAAATGACACCTGTGTACTGCTTGTTGAGCCCTTGAGAGTCCTGTGGACAGGAGCTGGTGACCTTTTTGATGATTATGACATAGACTTGAATATATTTTAGATACCCGGTGGAAGATTCAATATGGGTCCTCAATCATTGATGTTTATACCATTTCATGACGGCTAATATTCATGATATTCTTGGGTAGGAAAATAACTATACGATTTTGGTACTACGAAAACATTAAGACTTGTTTTTTTCTTCTAAAAGCCATGATGATGTCGAACGTACTACTTTCAAACTACTTTCAAGAGCTAATCTTGGAGTAAAAATAAGTCGCCTTACAAAGAATGAGGTGCGTAGAAGTGAATGGAAAGGCAAAAAATTCTGGTATTCCAAGATCTCCCACTTAGGGTAGGGTCGAAGCGAAATAAAAAATAGTAAGTGTGAAAAAAAGGTTGTATAAAAAGGACAAGTCCGAAGGAAAAAGAAAATAAAAATAAAAATACAAGATCCATCATCAATCATATATCCTTGCTTATCAAAACAGCCCAGCTCTTCCAAGGATCGTTAAGCATGTGTCAAAATCAAGTCCCAGATCGCCAACTGAAAAGCTTTCTAAGTTTCTTGCGCTGCGAGAATGACTTGCGCTCCTCGTTTTTGCGGTCCTCGCCGCCGAGGGAGAGAGAACTATGGAACCTCCGCTGCAAGTCGTCTAGCGCGCGAGCAGGGTGCCCGCGGAGGCCCATGGTCTCTGCGTTGGCCGCGGCCAGCACGGATTGGACATGGGGGTCAAAGATAGGATCATATGGATCATAGTTTTGGTTATAACTCATTGTGTTGGCATAATAAGTATTGTATGGGGCGGGAAGATCGGTGGGTGAAGGTAGGTCTGCTGGTGTAGGGAGATCACAAGAAGAATCGTGAGGAAGATCATAAAATATGCCGCGGTCACGTTCATCAACTTGAGACCATTCCCCGTTTGCGTAAACGGGAGAGCCAGGTTCTCCGATCTCGCTCTCTCCAGAGTAGAAGGTAGGTTGAGAAGAGGATGGGGGGCGTGGAGAATTGGATAGGCAGTGGTCATCGTCATCGTCGTCTGGATCTGTATCTTCAAAATCGGGATGAGCCCTATCACCATACTGCTCAGCACTATGCTGCTGATTCTGAGACCAGTAGTTATGTTCGCGAAGGGAGTAATCGGAGAGCGAGCGGACTCGATCGTGCACTCCAGGTGACGATGAAGGAATGTCCGTAGTTTGCCGCTTGGGCGTGGGATGTTCGGCAGGCAAAGAGGTGTAAAGAGAGTGCGAAGAATAGTGAGATGGTAATGAAGCATCGGTGAATTGAGAGAGTGAGGTCCGGTCTAACCCCTGGTCTGGAGAGAAAGCATCCGTCGAGATTCTGGAGTTCCGGTGGTTATCCGTGGAGAAAAGTGAACAGGCATCAACATCTTCAATGAAAGACACGATTCTTGCAACATCCAAAGACCTTCTGGGATTCAGAATTTCAAAAGATGCCCCGCCATGGGAGATGGTGGCGACGGCCTGCGTGTTGGCCAGCATCGAATCGGACGTTTGTGGGCGAGACAGAGCCGGATGTTGAGCCTGGCCCCGGTCTTGAGCGCGTTGAAGCTTCTCGCGGAAGGTATTCTAGAAGAAAAGGGTCAGAGGAGGGAAGAGTCTTGTTTATCTATGTTTCAGTTTACTCACCAATCGTTTCCTGTTTGGTCTTGGACGGGTAGCGTGCTCTGAGACAAGATGAACTCGTGGAGACTGGGGTTGATAGCCAGCTGCAGGCAGGTCAGTGCTTTGCTTCTTGCATAAAATTAAAATGAGGTGGCATCTTACCAGTCGCAGAATCTGAAACCTCGGGCTCCTGCTCACTTGGCTGAGAAATGACGCTGTGAGAGTAGGATGGTGACAGTGGCGGGGGAGTAGATGCCACTGAACAGACCGATATTGCCGATGAGGGCAGTGAGGCGAGTGCTGGTGGACGATTCAGGTTTGATGTTGCAGTTTTTCGTTTCAGTGTTTTTTCTGAGCGATCTACGTGATCGTCGACGGACTCTGCAGACTGCGAGAGATATTTTCGGTAATCATGGAGCGATAATGCACCAGTGATCCCCGACTTGATTGACCGGTGGGAAAGTGATACCGCATCAACAGAAAGGGATTTTGAAGGAATGCATGGCGCATAAGCCTGGTGACTTTCTTGACATTTGGAACAAAGCGAGCTGTCCAGCAGCTCACCATTATCGCAAACTTTGACCGAATCAGAATCACGGTAAGCCAGTTCCTCAAACATTTTGGCTTTTTTGAGTGAGCTCTTCCCCTGACACTCAAACACTCGTTCACAATTGGGCTTTTCTTGCGAGGGGTTCGTGAGGGGTTCGTTGGCCCGCTATTAGCGTGTTGACATATCAAATGCACACGAAAATCGGGAGATCAGTCCAAAACGCCGGAAGTCTATACATCTGATTCGTCAGAGCGGGGAGTACTGCAAGGGACCAAAGACTACCACCAAACAAAAAAAAAGGATGAAAATGAATAACCAAACAAAGGAAAACGGGAGAGTATCGGCTTACCCAAATAAAACACAATGCAAGGAAGCTAGGTACGAGATGCAATTGCCAGCCACGGGAGATAAATAAGATATTATAAGAGCAGAGTACAGAGTAAAAGGCGGGTCGGAGCCGACGGAGGGTCTTTTTTTCATCTGGATATCCACATCCCCACTGAACAGTGACGACGCGGTCTGGAACCTAGCTGGAGCCAGGAACAACTGGGTCGCGGGCGGGCGAACCGGTGGTTCTGCAATTGTGCGGTTCATCATGGGCAGAGAATGGGATTATGTAGCAAGTGGTCGACGTCACACTGTCCACTGCAGCGACCGAGCCTTGGGCAGAAGCAAAAAATCAGATCGAATTAAACAAGAAAAAAAAAAGGGTGAAAAGTCGGTCTGACTATGCGTGTGTTGTGCCAAAAGGTTAACCCACACACCCTTCCCCCTTGTGCCCTGGGGCCTGAGTGCCGAGTGACTGGATGCATCGCATAATGACTTGCAGATGGCCCTCTCTTTGATCCTGCTGATCGTAGTGACCCTGTTAGCGTCTCCTTAGTCGCACACCCTCCCGCCCTACTTGTAGCCAATCACCCGCCCCAGTTGCACTTTGACATGAACATGATCCACACACCACTATTGGCGGCGACCAGTCGGTGCGCAGAACGAGGAGATGGTCCTCAGGGCTGAGTGAAGGCGATGACTTGGGCACCAATTCTCCATTATGGATTGGTTGGCTGACAATCTTCCAAAGGGAAAGACATAAGTGGCGAGGGAGAGTGAAAATATGGCCTCGAACGCGTATGTACCCAGCATCGGTACTACTCCATTGTGAGATCGTAATCTCGATCGTAAGGAGGCTGGAGACTGGGTCCCGGACCCACAATGCTCACATGGAAGAAGGGCAACGCAAGAAGAACAGGGACTTGGAAGGAGAGTGTTGAATGGCGAAGAGTCAATGGTGAATGGTGGTTGGTGGTTGGTTGGTCAGCCGAGACTCCCGTAGTCCCGAGGACCAGTACTTATTGTACGGAGTACGGACTACTGGAATGAATGAGGGTTGTCGCGAATGTGGAATGTGAGAGGGGAATAATATCGTGATTCTGTTGTTAGAGTAACTAAATGCTTTATAATTGAATCTACTCCGTAGTAACTCAATTGGATTGGGCAAGTTTCAATTCGTTAGTGAATATAAAGTGATACTACAGTTAACTACAGTTATCTAGTCAGTGGTAATAAGAGGTAGTCAGTGGTATTCTTGGATATTACAAGACCATACAATGGACAAACGGAAGAATCGGAATCTATGACGGGATTGTCATGTGCTTCTGGTATTATTGGGTAATTAGATTACCGCAATACACCGATTGCCACTGGGCATTTTTGGCGGCCTGGACCTGAGGGCATTTCTCTTTCGAGGAATTGTGTGCGAATCATTCCATGGTTATGTCCTGTCGCTCAAACTCTGACTCTCGTACCTGGATATCCATGATTCATGAGTTACGCCTGCTGGTTTGGGGCCATGGCGGGGAATTTGGGGGCCACTTGGGGATCGACGATCGGGCAACGGGCTTTGCTTTTATTTTAATTTTTTTTGGAGGGGGGATCTTGAGGCCCATTTGTGAATAATAATGTCTAGGGCCGCTATTTTAAAGCATAAACACTAGTGTCGTGCATGATATGATATCTCTCCCTACTACTGGCTGCAACTAACTAGTACGAGTAATACGGGCCAAATAGCATTCATCTTCGAAAAGTATTACTTTTAGTACTACTATGGATGTTTACTTTGGTGGCATAATTGCTCCAGTAACCTCTACAATATATTTTGATTTTGAATGGAATTATTATTCATTGTCAACCCTGAAGACTTTTCATGACCGCAATTCTAAAGCTATTCCGACACAAAATAGGCCTTGTTCTGCAGCTTCTGCATAATCCCCCGAGGATCATACTTCTTCGCCACCTTCTTAATATAGTTGAGATTTTCCTTCCCAAATGACTGAAGTGGCTTCTGCTCGGGGCCTGCGTCGTTAACAAATATGTATGGTAGGAATAAATCTTGTGACTTGGCGCTGGAGGTCAGTTTCTCAATTGCGTCGTCCACCGCTCCCGTTGCGACTGATTCAGTGACATTTTCTGGAAACTGGACGAAAATATTGGCCCCTGCGCGAGACGTTAGCAATGCGCTCAAACATACTCGATATTCAGCTACAAGGTGTTGACATACAGACTTGGGGCGTAGCCTCCAGACCCAAAAGATTTCCTCCATTCTGTGATTCGCCTTTGGTAACCAAATTCGGTATGACGCCTTGAGGGACGTATGAGAGAACAGCCCCTGAAGGAAGAGACGCGACAGCCTTTTGATAAACCTCGTAAGATTCCTTGAGGAATTTGGAGTCGGTGACTTTATGGGAAAATGTCCCACTGTGGCTAATGCCATCATCTGTCAGTCCTGCATCGCCAAAGCCGAGAAGAAGCTCAGTGAGGGATCCGTTAGTGGGAGGGTATAGTGTCGAGGCCGCCGGGATGTCGGTAAACAGATCGAAAGCCGTGGGCGTGGAAACATGGCCAAGGTATCCGTAGAAGACTAACGTATAGGTAGGATTGATCTGTACTTCCACATTGCTGTTGATGTCGGCATCCTGGAGGTAGTCCGCGTAGGCTGCAAGCACAGCTGGTGTGTTGGCAGCACTATACGTTTTTACCTCAAAGTAGATATCAAGGCCAGAATTGGTAGGAAGATCATACTCAGTGATAATTCCTTCGGCAGTTAGTCAAGCAAAAAATCTTTTCTGGGGTCAGCATTCATCTCACCGAAGTTGTTTAGACCCCCCTTCAGGCCTTTGTATAGGTCGGCATGCTCAGTCGGAGTAGCATTGACAATAGTCCCATCAGCAAGAACCGCTTGGAAACGGGACACACTGTCGACAGCTAGTCCATATGTGTTATAGAAAGTACTAAGACCACCTACTTTTGTCAATATTTTCAAAACCAAGTCGGTCCGCGATTCACTTACCACCGAGGACAAAACCACCGACGCCAACAACTGGGGTACGACCACCCAAAGTTGTGAGACCATAAGGCTCAAGGTATTCGTATACATTCTGCCATCGATTTCCAGGTCCAATAGTAACTGTCTTTTTATCGGAGCTCAAGGAAAGTGAGTTCAATTTCTCAAGTGCGACCAGCACTCCATTACCACCGACTGAACTGAATCCAGGACTAGTCATATGTCCACCTGAACGAATAGAAAATTTCGTATCCAAAATACTCAGAATTCGAATTAAGCGTGAGACTTCCTGAGCAGATTTGGGTGTAACGATGCATGCCGCATCCAATCGGCAGTTTTGTGACCAAGCTTCGTTGATTAATGGATCGTAAAAAGAATCATCTGCTGTGAATGTTTCGTTTTTGGAAAAAACACGATCCAGAAGGTTACAGGTATATCGAACGTTTCCAACTTGAACTTTTCCAGATGGAACAGAGACACCTAAAGAAGAGAGAGCTGCAGCGGCAGAAGATGAAGGCTGAATTGCGGTGGCAGCTGCAATGGTTTCGGTCACTGCGATAGCCAGAATGGCCCCTGTACTCAAGATATTTATCTTCATGATGAATTACCGTGAGAAAGAAAAAGGAAAGAAAAGAAAATTATGACTCCAATTCTAAGAGTTTCCGCACGTATTTTATAGATTTTTGGCTACCATTTCGGTCAGCCTCTCTTTGATCTTTTTTTAGAGATGGCATGATGCTGGGAAGGAGGCCAATTCAGAGGACTCTCATTCTCACCGTCCGAGCTTGAGGATAGAGCCTTCGGCATATCGATTTCTGGTTCCTGACTAGTGATGCAGTTCTCGGACCACCGATCGCTCGGCCGACGAGGCTACATTGTATTGGATCTCGCCCGCCCTGCAGGCGGCTGCGGGCCGCACTCGCTAATATATGGGGGCGGCATGAACCCCTCGTGCATGAACATTCAGTTCGTTTCAATTCCTTTGCGCTATTAAGATTTTCGAAAAGAAAAGCAAAATGGGGTTTTTTGCACTCGAAGAGTGGGCTGCTGCTAATCGCGATTATGAAAATGATCCGGCACCCTATTGGCATGCAAAGTCTGTGCCTGACGGCTTCACAGCCCTCTCAGGTATCCTATGGTCGATTTCATACATCTTGATGGCCCAAAAGGCTTTCAAAGACAAATCATATGCTATGCCACTTCATTGTCTTTGTCTGAATATCACATGGGAAGCAGTTTACGGTTTTATTTATGGCCCGGGTCTGATCAATCAAATTGTATTCGCGCAATGGATGATTGTCGATGTGGTTCTCTTTTATGCCATTATTAAATCGGCCCCATATGCCTGGAAGAACTCGCCTCTCATTGCACGTCACCTAACAGGTATAATCCTAGTTGGGTGTGCAGTTTGTCTATGGCTGCACCTGGCAGTTGCTGCCACTTACATCCCGAGTATTGGTCGGCAGGTTGTGTTCATGACTGCGTGGCCGATGCAGGTTCTCATCAACTTCAGTTCAATCGCTCAGATACTATCACGTGGAAATACCCTTGGCCATTCCTGGGGAATTTGGTAAGCTCATAATCACAACGACAGTGATTTGATACTGACGACTAGATAGGGCGACAAGAATGTTAGGCACCATCGCGGCAGCGTGTTGCTTTTTCTGGCGGATCACCTACTGGCCTGAGCGGTTTGGATATGCATGGACGCCGTATGGGCAGTTCCTACTGCTGGGTAGTATTGCATCTGACATGGTGTATGCTATGGTCTACATCTATGTTCAAAGGGTTGAGAAGCGGGGGGACACTCTGATTGCCACCAAAACAAAGAAGACTTATTGAGACGGGCCAGTCGAAAGAATGGAATGTACGTGATGAGTAAAACTAGCAGAAGATATTTACGAAGGTGGAAATTTTCTGAGAACGTATGTTGAAATATGTCTGTTTCTAAGTGTACCTTGAAGGAAGCTTGAAGCTTCAAGGTACACTTAGAAACAAAATTTGCAGCGTGCTACCTAGTAAGTAGTAACTACTAGTAGTGCCTACTAGGTACTACGAGTAGTTTTTGATGAAAGTAGTACTTTCTAGATGCATTTAGAAATGGAAACATATATATTGCAGAGGCCACAGTTATAGAAAAAAAAAAAAGAAAATATTCTTTAAATAAATTGGATTTCAAAAATCCCTATTCTACTCTCCTTTCTGTGTCTTCACCGTTGTCTCCTCTAGCTGATCGCGAAACCTTTCTCGGGCTCGATTTTGTGCGTCAGGATCGGCAAATCGACTTTGGAAATAGCTCTGTTGCATAGTCTCACAAGCTGCCTCCCAATTTGTCGTCCACTCTGGGTAGTATGGTGCATAACCTAGAAGTCCACCAATCCAACGACCGATTACAATTCCGAGGAACAGTCCAACCAGCGAGCGAAAAGGTACCCACCACGGCGGAGACAAATAGGTACCACCGGCGTCGAACATCTACAATTAGGTTAGCAACTCAACATTTTGGTACGAGAGGGTAAATCTGAGCTCACCGAAAGCACTTGTATGAGATCAAGTTTCTCCCCACGCTGGAAGACATCCTCTTGATAACCATACCAATTCTCAAAAAAGGCCTGATCCATAAATGTGGCGACATTTGCATCCGCGTCCGGATCGCTGGCGCTCACAACAAACTCCACTTCATTCATCTCTGTACCCGGTGTGCCATAGATAACATGATGTGTGTATGGAGGTACCGCTAGTTCACCGTCGCTTGGGCATCGGTCAACTGGTTGCCCATTGATATCGATTGTCAGATTGCCTCGGAGGACCCGAAAGAATTCCCATTGCGAAGGGTGAAAATGAGTTGGCGGTTTTTGTCCAGTGGCTACAAGTTTTGCATAGATACCACGACTGGGTCGCATAATACCGTGGAAGAGGAAGAGGCGATCCGCCGGCCGTGGCAGATTTCCGACAGATATGGCTCCATCGAATTTAGTCAATGGATCTTGACCAGCCGTGAAGGTGCGTGGTTTGCAAGGAGCCATATCACAAAGAGTGTGAGAGACGATGAGATCCGTGGGCAAAAGAGGGAAAACTAGAAGATTGAACTGGGGTTGTCTACCAAGATTTACATTGAATTACATATCTGCTATTCGGCCTCGACTTGGGATCAAAACGGACGTTTGAAGCCGAGGTTTTCGGAATCATACGAGAGGACAGGCGCCCGTTTCTACTCGGGCGAGGGTTCGATTGGTGATACTACTTCATCCAATAGGTGAAAACGCGACATCTCACGATATTGGCAATTTAATTCAGCCTTTGTCTTACATCGAATCAAGTAAAAAAAAAAAAAAAAAAAAAAATTAGATGTATGGAGGAATACAACCAAGTCTGAGCTAGATAGCTAGTGAATAGGTAAGTTTTGTTTATCATAACTAGCAACCAGTCGTAGGCGCCCCGTCGTGATTCAGGGAAAATTAAAACTTCAATAAATCATTCATCAGTCAAGGTGAATTACGTGTAAATCTGTTGGTAAGCTGTAGCTGTTGAAGCATACCTCCTGGCCGATGGTAAGTTACCAGTACGAAGCACATACATCGGGAATGTGATCTCGCCTTTAAGCCAACGGGTCCTCCCGGTTGCACAAAGCTTATCGAAGAGTGCCAAGCGTACTAAAAATACGATTAGCACGTACTGTACTGTACTTTATTCTGTAGGCCCTAAAGCATGCAAGTCCCCGTTTCGCCCGAATGTCCGCAATCGAAGATAAGTCTTTGCTGAGTGAGGCAATTTTTTTTCTCTTCTCATTTAACTGCGAATATGCTCTATCAGATGATATCGGTTTATAAATCATCGTATTTCAAATCTCTTTTTTGACTTTTGTCAGTTCGCTCATGGCTTGGAGCTGACAACTTCTCCCGATGACATTTCATTCAGCCGGTCGCGTCGGCCGAATGCTGTGTCAGCCGTTGGAAGAAGAGGCGGCGATCTCCACAATTGGTAAGCTTCGCAAACAAAGAAAGAGCTGCAGGGGGAAGCTGCATGAAAGACGGAAAAGAGAAGAAAAAAAGCGCAAAAGGACGAAGCTATGTCAACCTCGACTTTTCTCTCCCTCGATTGCTGTTGCAGATTTCATTCTCCCTGATTCTCTCACTTCGGCATCACCTTTGATCCTCAATCTCAATTCCAACCATGGTCAACTTCATCCAGCCTAAGGTCGACCCTTTGCCTACGGGCATCGACTTGACAGGTAAAACTGTTGTGATTACTGGTGCTAGCTCAGGAATGGGTCTGGAAGTAACTCGACAATTGCTTCGACTTCGCGCCTCAACCGTCATTCTTGCCGTTCGCAATGTTTCCAAGGGCGAGTCATGCGCTGCGACCATTCGCCAGGATCCTCGCATCAAGGCCCATAACCCCAAAGCTACAATCAAAGTCTTGGAGCTCGATATGGATCGTTACGATAGCGTGCAGAAATTTGCGAAGAAGCTTCAAGAGGAGGTTCCCATTGTTCACATCGTTATCCTCAATGCAGGAATCGGCCTGCTAAAGCTGGAGCGTACCCCGAGTGGCCACGACAAAACTTGCCAAGTTAATTATCATTCCAATGTCCTGCTTATCGCTGAGTTACTGCCATATCTTGAAGCGGGAGCCGAGAAGACTGGGGAGCCTGCGCGTATTAGCTGGGTTGGCAGTCGTGCGCATGAGATCACTAGTCTCGAGAAAAAGTCTCCCCTGAAGTCTGGCGAGGGAGTCATTGAACATATGGACAGTGACGAAGCTTTTGTAGCTTTCCAGCGCTATGGTGACTCCAAGTTTCTCTGTGCTCTGTTTATGTACAGCTTGGCACCGCGGCTGGATCCGAAGAAGGTCATCTTGAACATGATGTGTCCAGGAATGGTGAACACCAACATGAGCGATGTGCTCCCACTGCATCTGCGATTGATTGTGAATGTCGTCAAGTCTATTCGTGCCAGACCGGTTGAGGTCGGTGGCTGGATCATTTTGAACAGCGCCCTAGTCGCAGGCCCCGAGTCTCATGGCAAGTTCTTGATGGATAAGACAGTCGCCGAGTAAGTTATTCCAATCGATTTTACTCTTTAATCTTTGCAGCTACTAATCTATGTCTTCTTATAGCAAAGCGGCATTCATCGAATCGGCCAAGGGACAGGAGATTCAAAAGAAACTCTGGGACGAGACTATTGCGGAGATGAGCCAGCTAACCACCCTCCCCGCTGAGTTTAAATAGATTATTTGGAGATATCTGCTCAGTGATTTCTGGAAATGTTTCTCTCGTTCGTCATGATATATACCTCAAGTGCATGATTTACCTCTGTTATCGGATACAACTTGTCTTTGTCTAATACAAACCAATATTCAATATTTTCACGTCATTCAACTAGAAACCCCTTTCCTATACTTTAGTTTCTGATTTTCCAGACTCGCAATTTGATGAGACCCATATTTTCACGATGAATCTCATCAAAGAACATGGATCTCTGTGCCTGACACTCATCTCAAAGCCACCAAAGCCCCAGTGACAAAGTTACCAGGCACCGCCGCAGCCGATTGTCTAACTAACTCTAACGCAGCGAACAAGCCGCCCCTTTCGTCTTGGATCCCCATAGCCAGCGCGACCGGTACAGCCTTAAATTGCACGCGAGTCCAGACATACCAGGAAAGCGTAATCGCATATCCAATCCAGCGCCGCATCATACCGGGGTTCTTTCCTGCTCGATCATCAACCCCCAATGCCCAGCAACCCAGATCTTCTAGAATGATGGCCATCCCTTGCAACATGAAATACTTAATTTCTCCACCATCAGATAGCGGCAGCCCAAATCTTCGAGTCACTTGATAGCTCCCACAAGCATGGATGCACCCCGAAACAAGAAAGCTCATCAAGAGCAGCGAATATCGCTTAACCAATCGAATTGAAAAGCTCTTTGACTCACGCACGCTGGTCGGCATAAGACTGAGTAGATAGGCCCCCGGAGCACCTGTATGACGGCGGAGCTGTTGGTGCCAAGTGTAACCCCAAAATCGCCGAATGCTGTATGCTTCCGGGATACTACCGAAATTCGGGGGCCAAGCAGTAGCATCCTGCCATGCGCGAGGGCCGACTTGGCATCCGACGCAAAGAGCCGAGAGTGGGAGCATGAGAATGCCGAAATGGCTGTAGATCGTCATGGCAAACCCACCGACGATCAATGCGTAAACGTGCATATTTCTCGGCAATGAGAACATGGTGTCGGGATTCGATAGTACATCTGCGCATATCACTTCGACAAGGTGTAGACCCGCATACATGGCAATCCATCTGGAAAGCTGTGCTGCGGCAAAGTGGAATCGGGTCGTTTGCGTCGATGGCTTGGGAATTCCTGAAACGCGCCAGTTCCAGCCGATCCCGCGGGTTACACTGAATAGCTCCAGTGCCCAGAAGAACCGCTGCGGGGAAGAAAGCTTGTCTACATCTTCGAGGACCGTAGGTTCCTTTGAAAGAACACGCTTGAAGCTCTCCTCGGGGACGGTGGAGTAGAGTCGGTCAAAATAGCGTGCGGCCAGGTTACCCATAAGCACACCTGAAGTGTAGACAACGGCTCGCTCAGGGATTGGAGATGGGCGGGCAAAGAATGCCTGGAATACGCAGGTGATCTGGAGAAGGAGTAATCCATAACGAAGAGCGGTTCCGCGACGAGCCTGAGGAACGCAGATAGCGAGGATGAAGGCTAGAGCTGTATAGTGTGTACTGTCAAGAGGCAGTGACTTGGCCTCCCAAGCATCCATAGTATGGACTGTAGGTATCGATGTGGAACCATTGATATCGGCCATAATGGGCCAATAGATTGCGCAAGGGTGTATGATGGTGAGTTCTTTGTGATTTTCGCGGTTCCTTGGCTGCGCATTATGAGGACTTTCTGCGTCGGTGCTCTCGGTCAGCCGGCGGGGTCTATTCGGCCGAGGCGAGCAAACATTCCCAGGTCTTAAATACAAGGCTGTTATATAGACCATATACAAAGAAAGTGGAAAAAGCATCCCCCTGACCAAATTCGATCATGACTCTGCTTACTGTTGTACCTGTGAGCTTTTGGCTCATTGCGGCGGGCACCTTCGTGGCCTACCATGCCATTCGTGCGGTCTATCTTATCTTTTTCAGTCCGCTGTCTATTTTCCCAGGATCTCCATGGGCAGCTTTAGGAGAATAGTGAGTCTCCTTATCATTATTTTCAGTGGCTTCCGACTGATGTGCATTCATAGCTGGGAGGCCTATTGGAATATTGGGACCAAGCCCGGTCGTAAGGGCCAAACGCTGTTCAAACTCGAGGAAATGCATAAGCGCCTAGGGCCTGCCTTGCGTATGGGACCTAATGAAGTGCATATCTATGACCCCGCTTTCTACCATGAGCTTTACAGGGCTGGTAGCAGATACTACAAGGACCCCTCGATGCACAAGGTGTTGGGGGCTTCGTCGAGCACACTGGCTGAAAGTGACCCCGTGAAGCATAAACAGCGTAAAGCCCCATTAGAGCCCCTATTCTCTAAAAAGAACATCCTCAGTTTGGAGCCTATGCTTATGGAACATGTCGATCATTGTTCACGACGATTCGATGAGTTCTACGCTCAAAATAAGCCTGTCTCGATGGAGTGGGCCTTGAAGTCTCTGGCAATGGGTGCGTACTAACATTCAAGGCTCAACTTGAATGTTAATTGTTATGGAATCATTACAAGCTAATCACATTAATTAGACATGGTCTCTCATTTCGCCTTTGGCCAGTGTCTTGACGCACTCGCTGACCCGGATTTCAAGTCTCTCCCGGTGCGGGTATTTCAACAATACCTCCCTAGTCTTCATGTAATTAAAGCCTTCCCTTTTGTGAGACTTCTCGCCTCACTTCCCCACTGGATTGTGAAGCATATCTCTCATTCAGTTGAGATGGGCCATGAATTGGAGCAAGTGAGTCTCTCTATGTCTTTCTTTGACTTGGCAGCTTCCTAGCTAATCTTATTCACTTAGTTTGCCTCCCGTCGTATCGACGAGTATATTGCTGCTGCGGCTGCGGGAAAAAGGCCTACTTTCCCGACACTAATGGAGCGCCTTCTTATTCCCATCCCAGAGAAGGGCTATGCAGTACCTGATAAACAGGGCTTGCGTGATGAACTCCTAACAGTCATATCTGCTGGTGATGACACCACCGGAATTGCCAACACAGTAACGCTCTTCAACATTTACAATAATCGTGAGATTCATGATCGTCTACTTGACGAGCTGAAAACTGTTATGCCTACACCTGATGCCCATGCGCCATACATACAGCTTGAGAAGCTACCCTACTTGGTTCGTTTTCTTGACACTCTTCCAATTTTCCGTTAAAAAACCTTAATCGAAAGCGAAGATCTAACCGTGAATGCAGACCGCTGTGATTAAGGAGGGTCTTCGATACTCCTCTCCTGCAGCTTCTCGTACTCCCCGCCTGGTGCCTGCTGGTGGCGTTCGTCTTCCCGATGGTCGTTTTATTCCTGAGGGTACTAGGGTAGGCATGGCAATCTACCATATCCACTATAATGAAA
Organism: Penicillium sumatraense; assembly: GCA_020086695.1. Lineage (NCBI taxonomy): Eukaryota > Fungi > Ascomycota > Eurotiomycetes > Eurotiales > Aspergillaceae > Penicillium > Penicillium sumatraense. Next base: position 464,369 of record JAGIKU010000556.1, on the reverse strand, counting down.
CCCTCTTCGAAAACCCACGAAAGTTTGACCCTGAACGTTGGCTCCAAGGACCAGAGGTGACAGCCGAGCGGGCAAAATATCTGGTTCCATTTTCGCGTGGGAGCCGGTCATGTCTGGGAATCAAGTATGTATACGAAGTTGTTTTTGACGTGTTTGACATTTGGCAGCGATGATCACTAACGCTTTGGGTAAACAGTCTGGCTTACATGGAGATGTATATGGCGATCGCTTATATTGTGCGAAGGTTTGAGTTTGACATGGCGGGGACTACTGTGGAAGACATGAAGTGGGATGATATGGTGGTGCCGCAGTTTCACGGAGAGTTCCTGGCGCTGACGAAAAGACGGGTGGAGTAAATTTTAGATGGGAGCTTTTTAGGACAAGTTAGAATGACAAAATTACCAATTTGGGTGAAGCGGTTTTTTTTTTCATTTTTCGATTCTTTGATTAAAATTTTGGCCCCTTTTGCAGCCGGGCCGCTTTGACCGGAGAAGCATTCTTCTTCAAAAAGGACTCAAAGCTTAGCTATCGTGCCGTGCGTGGAATGCAGGATGTAGGATACAGAACCAAAATTACTGAATACGAAGTATAGCATACAGAGTGCAAATTCTAAAATATGCAAGGCCATTGGGGGAACTGTCGAAGACAGATTGGGGCGAGTCTAAATCCTGTCGAGTCTGAGACAAAATGAAAATATCACTTAATAATGATAGAAGGAAATATCAACAGAGGGGGAAAAAAAGAAAAGAGAATAAGAAAATAAGAAAAACCACAACAAGGTTCGGCTGAGGAGACAATAGACGGCCCCTGGAGTATCGGGCTTACTGTGGCTTTGACAGATGCAAGTTGAGGGAATTCTGAGTTCCGACTGAGTTCAGCCCCTTTGGGGACCTCATTGGTACGTTCCAATTGGTAAGAGAAAAGAAGAAGGTTACTATTAATACATGTCGGGAGTTTGGTGAGAATTGTTTGATGGTCATTAAAACCGAAAGCAATGACTGAAATGAGGTGATCACGGCGGGGTTGTGGGAGCTAGTCACTACGAGATACTAGGAAATACTACTCCGTACTCCATACGGAATACTACTATTAATTAGTAGAATACCATCGAGGTGCATATTCTGTCATGTTGGCGAGAAACCAGATATGAGATCCTCCAATCAAAAGAGAGGATTTGACGAATTGGCGCCCTCGAAGATACCCATATGGAAGCTAGTGGACGAGGCCCACCATGTCCCACTAGCAATACCGCTAAGTAAATACATACCTAGTAGTCGGTAGATACAGCTGACGGCCCCCCTAAGATTATCTGCAACATTGGCCCAGGCACCACGAGCCACTTCATCCTCGTTTAAGCAGCATCAAGCACTCGGGTGCTGACACCCAATTAGGCGGCCGACGGGAAACGCCACCCCTCCCGAGGGGCTGAGAAATATTCAGAGTACTCTCAGAGCTGTGACAGGTGAAAAGTATAGTAAGAGATAGAATAGATTAAAATGCAGAATACCGAGTAAATAATACAGGGAAGAGGGAGAGTCAGAGAGTACATTTTCCGTTTTTACTCAAGCCCGAACGACCAGCCCGAACGGATCTCACGTCGATCTGCCGGTCTCGGGCTATACGCTATAGAAGTACTTGACCCACTTGTTGTTTGAGCCCGTTGGAAAGATCAGGGACTGGATAGGAGAAGAGAGGAGAGGAGAGGAGAGGAGAGGAGAGGACAATAGTCTGAATGGAGTATTCTGAACGGAATACTCCATATGAGCACAGGTTCGCAGGTTCTAGACAAATTTGGGGTCTACACGAGGCACCCTTGCCATCGCCCCCACAGGTTCGGAAAAATTACAATTACCACAAGCAACTAAAAAAGGCCCCAAAAAAGCCCCAATATCACGCAGTATTGCTCCTATCCAATCTCCCTGTTCCTTTTCTGTCTCCGTATTTACTATGTTTATCTGCGGATTATTCTAGAGATTGAAGTCCCAGCAAACAAGAAAAAAAAAGTACGAAATACGGAGTACTTCCAATAAGCATTACACTACTGGCCTACTGGTAGTATCAGGGATTTCTAATAAAAAGCCACCGGCTCCCCTCTAGGACCAAATATTATTTGGTTCCAATAGTATTATTACTATTGCTATTTCTTTTGCTATCTCTCACCTACTTTCTCCTCTCCTCCCGCCCGAATATGCCAGCGCCTCAGTCCCGTCCGATTAAAAAACCACGAATCTCCTTGAGTTGCATAGTATGTCGGCGACGAAAAGTTCGTTGTGGGCGTGAACAGCCAGAGTGTGCCAACTGTGTACGCATGAAGGAGACATGCATATATCGTCCGATGGTTAGAGATGAATCCACCGGTCGCGTACGGGCAGCATCGCCTCAGGACTGCCATTGCAGCGGATCGGAGCTGCGGCCCCAGCGAGAGACCCACGCACATTCGGCATATCCCGATCAACTCCAAATCCAACATCAACATTCACATCAGCATCATCAGCACCAGCATCAGCATCAGCAACATTCAAGACCCCCCTCACATCATGGGAATCCTCAGTCTTCCGACGAACGTCTTCCCAATACTCGTCCCCACACCCCACTACGACCATCTACTGGTCCATCTTATCCAACGGTGCCCTCATGGGAAGAGGCTATCCAATTCCCCAATGACACAGACACAAGCTCCGGCCGCGAGCGAAGGAATACAACAACCTCCCGTGATCTATTTGATTCTCCAGAGCCAGCTGCATCCGCCTTTCCAGCTTCTACGAATTCAGATGACCCAAGACCGAAAACCCTTTGCCGCGATTACCTCAGTCAACGTCGTGGTGCTCATGTACGATATATTGGCCCAACATTTTGGGGCATCGTGGCTGGAAAAGTGAGTTTCTCAAATAAAATTGACCATAGAAGATTTTTCAATTCATGCTATGAATTGGAGGGCAAAGATCGGTCGAGGGGAAAAGAAACAAAATAGTATAAAAGCTAACTTCAGTTGGATGGATTTTAATAGGAGAGCCTCAGTGAAGACTTTTTTGACGAAAACTTACATACCCCTCCTGACCTACCTTTGCCTCATATTTCTTCCATGGGCATGTTCAATCTCCTCCGATCTCTACCCACAAAATCCGTGAGTGATACTCTGCTCGAGTCATTCTTCGTTGCCGTATGGCCACTGTCTCCCCTCATTCATCCGCCTACCCTTCAGGCAGATTACGACCAATTTTGGGACTGGTGCCGAAACAGCGAGAATTCTTTGCCTTCAGAAAAACTTCGCGACGATCCAACCCTGATTTGCCTTCTTTTCGCTGTTCTATACTGTGGTGCATCTGCTGCCCCAGCAGCTAGTTGGTCTTTCTCCAACCTGCAAGGTCTTCAAAAGGAGACCACTGTCAGCCATCTTAAACTCGCATATACGACCAGTCTTTCTCTATGTCAACATCAGGACCATCCAACCTTGAACACCCTGATCTCCACTTTACTAACAAGACCGTTTCTGGATCGCCCTCTGGACGCTATGCGTAATCTGGTTTACGTGAGCACTACCGTCCGTATTGCCCAAATGATGGGATTACATCGCGAAAGAGTGGGGTCCAATCTCAGCCCCGTGGACCGCGGGGTTCGACGACGGGTCTGGTGGCATATCGTCTGGCTGGATGTGCAGTCAAGTATATCCACTGGGCTGAACCTTTGCTGTGGGACCGATGTCCTTGAGGCTGGCGGAATACTGGATTCCGAAGATGAAGAAATGGCTGACATCCCTGGCGGACTTTCTCCATCCAATGACTTTGTGGCCGGTGGGCAGTCCGTGGCAAAAATCTATGCCATTGGACGTTTCCAAATGGCACGTTTACAAGCAAGGATCGTTGCGCATTTACAAGGGCCGCAAGGCCCGACTGAAGAAGGATTTGGAGAGCTTGTCGCGGATTCGAAACAACTTCTACAGAAGATTAACTCACTGATCGCACTCGTTTCGACACAAGGAATTCCTGAAAGGGGTTACATTTCATCTCGGCTTGCTAATGCATCTCCATTCACTCACCCGTCATTATACAAGGACGACGCCAGCCAGCCCACTGTATTTGCTGCATGGACGCGGATTATGTTTACGTTGCTAAAATTTGAACTTGCGATATTACTGCGAAAACCATTTTTGCCTCCTCCCGACAGTAAAAATCCTCAATCCCGCAATTCATGGACTAGGTAAGACTGTTTTTTTTTTCTCTTACATCAGCTCCTACCTCACTCCCCTATTGAAAGAATGAATATTCATGCTGGGTACACATGAAAATTGTCCTTATCAAATGATTTTGCGTCTCTCTCTCTCTCTCTCTCTCGTTTTCTTCTTTTTTTTTTTTTATTCGTCGACACGTGGTTGTTGGATGACTGCTGATGACAGGCTCAAACTACAGCATCGTGCATCTCTGCGTGAACTATCTGCGCATTTACCTGCAGCTCTATCAAACACCAGCCTTTGCTCCATATGCATGGTTTTGCTGCAGCCACTACGGGCCCTTTCAGTGTGTCTTTGTTACGCTAATGTACCTACAATCTTTCCCAGACTCGGGAGAGATATTCCTGGCCCGATATCTCGTGGATGAGGTCATACATCATTGCGTGGCTCACTATCAAATGCCCGACTCTTCATCAAATGCGTCGACGAGAAACAATTCAGAAGAGCCCGAGTCTACTGGGGCCAAGATGAAGATGCCCTTAGCGATACAGGTACTGGTGGAATTGCACGACCGGCTCGATTCTCCTGGTGGGCTAGATGAACCACCACCATCTCTCCCAGATGTAATGGAGTGTGCATATCGCTTTTCTGGGCCTCATCTTGCTAGTAAGGCCTCCTCCCATGTGCGCACTACGTCCAATCAGGCTGCTTCAGAGACACCTCCCTCCATCACCAATCGCACCAATCATAATTGTGATACACCACCTATCATTCCGGGCCCTCCACCAATTCTATCTGCGGGAAGCAAGCCTGGGCTCCCGAACAATATATTTGAAGCCGGAAGTGATTCTGGCCGCGATATGGACTTCTTCACCACCATCTCGGACTTGGAGGCATGGTCATCATTGATTATTTTGGATTCAGAAGACCTCCTTGCAAGCTCTGATATTCCCATGACTGATCACGCAATGATCCCAGGAATGGGCGCGTCCAGCATGGCGTCCGACCCGCCTGCTCTAACTGGCGGTCTTACATTCCCGAACTAATGCCGTTACGAACACTATTCCCCATTTGACGCTCACTGTCGTACTATCTTATTTCATAGCATTATAGATAGATAAGAATACATTAAAAGATGGTAATACGCGTGAATATGCATGACAGTAGTGTGGCGAGTAAAAAAAAAGTGCCTTTCTTCTTAAAAAAAAGAAAGAAAAAGAAAAAGAAAAAAACCCGAGGAAGCACCGGGGACGGAGCAGACTCCGATGATCCATGGATCCATCGGCATTGAGGCTCTTTTCCAAAGTATATTGTACTATATAGTACATATGGTATAAAGTAGAATATCAAAAAGTGGAAAGTGTAAGCAAGCTGAATATTACCAGTAGCCAATGTGAAATTGCTTGAAGCAGAGAATGAATTTGGACTGGCGTACTCCCGTTTAACATTCGGAGAATTAATCCCTGCTCAGTGAGCGAATCACATTGAAGTGATACGCGATTCTCACCAATGGCATCTGCATGAAGAATCCTGGCAGTCTTCTTTACTTCTTATTTTATTTAATTTATCTTTTCGGCGAAGGCCCGCCTATACTATCTGCGACTCAAAAAATCCCTCGAAGCCTCAAGTCTTCAAATCTCCAAACCCTCAAACATTTCGACCCATTCCAAACGGACCCCACGCGATTTCGAATCACGGAATCCACATTTGATCCGGTACTTATTGAATACTCCGTACACCGAGTACTACAAACAAGCCTGGCTGACCACGCTAATGCATCATGCGGGCCTCACTCTCCGACATTAGCATATCTCACCTGCATACGGGGCTGACAAGCCTGCATCGAAGGATTTCGCCTCTGCCGTCTTCTCCTCCAATCGTATTCTTTCAATTGACTCAAGTCCTCGGTAGAAGCAGCTGTGAAAAGGGCATGCGGACAGAAGAGAGACAGACAAGCGTAAAGAAAATCAGAAAAAAAAAAATTAAAAAAACGAAATTTATCCTAAAATACTATTCTTCGTGTCGGGTGAATAAACTCTATAAAAACAAGAATCAGCCACACCACATTGGATTGATAATCTGTTACTACACGATCGGCCGAATAAACTTGAATAATACATACCGCTCGGTCGACTCTAAGGAGTCGCATATTGCGACAGAATCTCGGTCTCGGCCATTGAAAATTCACGCAAAATAGTCTCGGCTCGTGTCGCAGATCGAGGAACTATTTGACACTTGTAAGGACGAGGACACACCAGGAATCCCTCGGTGTACCCTGTAATCGGGTCGGTGTCGATAGGTATCGATTTCCCCTCCTCATCTTTCTCAAGTCCGAATTGGAAAGCCCAGAGCAGCTTTGCCGCACCGAGGAACATGCTGCGCTCGGACAAGTGAATACCGGGACAGAGTCGTCGTCCGGCGCCATAGATAAAATGGTCTCGCTGCATGTAGTCGGGCGAAGCAGCGTAATCGGCCGCTAAGCTGTGTCGACCCTCGTAACGACTCGGATCGAAGCGATCGGGGTCCACCAAGACAGATTCGTCGTGATGAAGACCCCACACGTTGAGAAACACTGTTGTCCCTTTAGGCAAAAAGTAACCATTCACCCAATCATCCTGGCTGAGTGCGTGCGGGAAGGAAAGAGGCGTGACAGGCCGCCAACGCATGGTCTCCTTGACGATCATGTTGATATAGGGTAATCGGCTGAAATCCGCCCAGGTTGGGGAGCGGTCCTCGCCACAAACAGCATCCAACTCGGCGTGTGCACGTTGTTGGACTTCCGGATGTAATGCCAGCGCCTGAATCATTACGAGGAGCATGGTGGACCCCGTGTCTGAGCCCCCTTCCATCATCACTCCACCGAGAAAGTCAACTTGGTTATCTGTTAGACCGACCTTTTCCTGCAGATCGAGGACATGGTCAAGGAAGGTTCGCGCACGAGTCTGTGACCCCTGTTCGGCTTGTTGTCGCGCTGCAATGGCTCGTCGTCGGAACGATCCATATAGTCCCTTCATGCCACGCCCAACCACGAGCGATCGATCGACCCAATTTCCCAGCCATGACTGAGGGATCCACTTTAGCCATGGGAAAATGTCTACTGGGGGAGTCGCCCCGGTTTCCATGACCTTTGACCACTGTTCCATGATCTCGTATAGTTCCTCCATATGAGGTGTATCCCAGGATGGAGTTCGAATACCAAATAGCAAGCTCATAATGATACTGTTTGTCGTGCGTTTTGTATGTAGCATGTGTTTTTCTGGATAAAGGAGAAAGTCACGCATCATCTGCGTGTGTTCAGCCTCAAGAAGCTTAACATGCTCCTTCTCGCACATCGCGGCTCGAAAGTGCTGGTGCACTGCTTTTCGGAAAAGACGCCAGGTATCATTGTGGTCCATGACCAGGAGGTGGTCACCACCGGTGATGAGGGTCTGTCCGACATGGGATGTTGGCCGGGAACTATAGAGTGCGCTGCGCTTATCAAGAAGCTCTTTAACCAGCGCACGATCGGTGATCACGGCTGCAGTGGCAGGGCCAATGCGAAAGCTGTAAAGACCACCATATACCTTGGCCCATTCTGTGAATCTGTACTTATTAGACTCTCTTTCTCCCATAAAAACTATTAGACGAAGATTAACGTACTTTTGATGAGCTCGCACTGATGGAATTTGATGAATGTTTCCAATTAAAGGGAGCCCAGGTGGTCCTATTAATGATTAGCATGGCAAATAGAATAGAAAAGAAACTAAAATGCATACCAGGAGGTAATTTGCGATTCAATCTCCAACTTTCAAAGACAGTGCGAAGAATTATCAAAAACAATGCCAGTGCAGCTACGCTAACTAAATAGACGGGCACCATGGCTCCTAAGCGTCAGTTAGGAATGAGATATTGGTAATAGTTGAGTCACAATTACGGATAACTTGCTTCCATTTATCAGCGCAGTAGGAAAGACAGTAGCTGCAGACGGAGTCCAAATAGACTTTGTCTGGATCAACTGTGTGAGCTTGCCAGCACTTTACTAGTAGATTCTGAGTCTTGCTCCGCACGATCTCGGTGAACAGATCCTCCTTTTCGGATATTCGGACATACGGATGCTGCGTCGGCCGACTTGATCCTCTCATCGAGCATAGAGGCGTCCTCGTCACTCAATAATAAATCTCTTTTCGCTCTTCCTTCCGCTAAGATCTTTGGGGTGCCTGGCTGGTCGAAAGTTTCGACCAGCCCTTGAAGGGGTTTAGTTAGTTGAATCACGGCCTATACCTATCTAGTAGATTTCTTAATTTTCAACCTCAATGACTAGAATTAGAGAATGTAGAATCATTAATGTAGCTTCCAAATCAATGCAACTGAGATGAAGGCGAGTATCCAACTGCTCTATGCTGAGCAATATAGTCATTTTCCCAATTGCGTATCCTTGATAATCTTATTGGTCTGAGATTTGAAAGGCTATTGAATGATTACAAATTGCTACTGTAGGCTGTTCAACGTTTGAAGTTTAAACTACCAAAATGTAGATTATCACAGAATATATGATATAGTGAAGTGTTAGTAACACTTCATTTCATACATTTTGAAGTAAAGAGGCTGGTAACATTGACTCTTTGTTAAAGCTTGCATGATTGAAGAAATTTCTCCTAGCCCATCTACTTTGAAGCTATCTAAGCTCCAATTTCTATGTTTCCCCTGTCGAGCTTCCAATATAATGTATAGTTGTTAAACCTCGAAGCGTGGGAATAGCTTCACCGCAGCACCCCGGGCAACCACCCCATTTTCCCCCTGGTTCTGGGCAAAATAGTCCTCCATCATCGCGACATATGTATTGATAGTATCAACTGGTGCGTAGGGAAAGTCACTGCCATAAAGGACATGATCCTTTTTTGCGAACCCATTTTCTCCCACAAGTAGTTCTAGATTTCCCTTGTTACCCGAGAGTGCAAGATCAAAATAGAACGACTTTGCCTGGTCTAGAAATGCCTCTGGGGTAATTTCAGTCAGTTTAGCATCGTAAAGCAAGTTGGCAGCGCGGGTTGCGAGGATAGGCAGGGTACCGCCTCCGTGAGACAAAATGATCTTGACGTCGGGATTCCTCGCAATGGTACCCGAAGTAATCAAATCGACCGCCGCGCGGCATGTCTCATGCGGATAGTCAATAATCGGCTGAGGTAGCTTTGCATTGACTAAATTGGGCTTGTTGTCGATATCTGCAGCGGTGTTCGTGGGATGAACAAAAACAACCGCCTTTCGGCGATTCAGCTCATTCCATAGAGGGGCCATCACTTCATGTCCAATATACCCGCTTCCGGAATATCTAGTATACAGGGTGATACCATCTGCGTGTAGAACATCGAGGGCATAGCTGAGCTCCTCGATGGCAGAGGGGATTGTTTCAGATGTCAAATGTGGGAGGCTGGCGAAGAAGCCAAAACGAGTGGGGTTCTCTTCGTGAAGTTTGGCCCCATAAATATTGATCTCTCGGGCGAGCTTGGCCGAAGCTGCTGCCGAGTTCGACAGAATTGAAGTCCCGGGGGCAGTAAGGGAGAGAATGGCCGTGCGCGTAGAGTGATTGGCCATGAGGGCAAGGGTGGATTCCGGAGTCCATTGAGGCAGGTGCCAGCCTGAAGGGTCGCCAGGGGTTGATTCAAAAGCTGTTAATATTGTCTCAGTTGATTGAACTAAGATCTGTCTGAGATTGTGGCACCGTTCAGGGAAAGTCCATACCTTCAACATAAGCTGGAGGAATAAAGTGATGGTGGACGTCAATTCGATCCATGATGACCCTTGTGTGGCTTTAGTATAATCGAGAATTTTTTGGAGAGAGAGAAAAGAGGAATGAAAATCTCCAAGTGAAACCAGGTTTAAGTCAAACTTTCCTTGGGGGTCTGGCAGAAGGATGAAGGTGGTATCTTGGGGAAGTATGAAGAAGCAGACTGTGGCCTGCCGAAACACCAGCAAGAGACAAGATATATAACATTCCACAATTTTCCACAATTTAACAATAATGGAGCTAACTAGGGCTTTAACCAACAGAAAGAAATGATCGTAAGTCATGTAATAAAAACTGAGGCATCTCCGAGGCCGAGGACTTTTCACTTGAAACATCCTCGGCCGAAAGACAAAATCTAACACGGTCTGAAAAGCACCGAGTAGAGCCAAGAAGTAAACAATTGAATCGTGAGATTCACACAAAATATTGCCAGCCTTCTATCCCGGCATCACTTGTTCCCCAAATTCTCGTCAGCTGACACCTAGAGCATCTTTGTCAAAGTGACATGATACACTCGCACTGCGAATAACTCCAATAGCGAGACACCAGTGAAGTATAGACCCAGCTTGATGTTATTCTTGAACACTCGACCCCCAGATTCTCGATCCTTCAAATCCAATGACAGAATATGCCAGGGCACACTTACCACCCAAACTCCAAGGCCCAGCACCCAAAATATGAGTGAAAGGTCAGCTCGCAGCGCAGTGATAGCAAACAGGACAACTTGCAAGGCTCCCAAGACCGTTAAAAGCATCCAAACATTCTTTCCCATGAGCACAGCCAACGACTTGACTCCGATCTTCTCATCATCTGGACGGTCCTGTGTTGCATAAAATACATCAAAGTAGATGACCCATGATGCTGTAGCAAAGAAGAGGGGCAATGCCTGATCCAAGCCCTCTAGCTTCCCAGTGATACCTGCCCATCCGGGAAACACTGCACCGCCAATGATGGCTCCCAGAACTACTTGTGGAAAAGGTGTAATGCGCTTCATGAAAGGGTAAATAGTGCTAAGGACCCATACAGGGACAAAGCTGATCGTGACCACTGGACCCAATGTGGCCCAGGTCACCCAGAAGGTGAAAGGTAGCCAGCAGATGAAAGCCAAAATAGCCTCGAAGGGCTTGATCATTCCAGCTGGGAGAGGGCGAACCTTGCACCGCTGGACGCCGATATCGAGATTCCGGTCACAAATGTCGCTAAGGTATACGGTTAGCGAGCTGGTGTAATTAAAGCGACCTATCTGTCACTGCGTACTATACATCTTTTCAAAAACTTACTTGAATGTACAAAATGCACAATGAGTTGCGGTAACACTGGCCCAGATGCCAAAAAGGAGTTGAAGGAATGGCCGAAGCTCGAGGGATACATCTTGCATACCCGCGGCAACGCAGGCACCCCAAATGGCGGGATACCAACATAGCCAGGCTTCACGCGTATGAAGTCGAGCTAGCTGCCATACTCCGCGAGCAACATTCCGCTGAGATGGCTGAGGTAGCTGAGGTGTCGAAATCTTTGATATGGTCATATTGTTCTTGGACTTTTGGACAACTGCCCAGATGCTAATAGTTTTTGTATGCCGTTGAGCAATTTTCGAATAGAGGAAGAAACAAGATAAGATAATGGAGGGTAAAGCATGCAATTTTTCAATCTGGCTTGCAATCCGGCTTACTCTTTGGCTTCGGGTCGGCCTCGTTTGTTTTAGACCGACTCGCGTCAATGTCGCCCTAGGGAATGTAGATACTATCCCAGCTCGGCCGACATCCTGATTACCTCCCTGTCAGCCTGGAACAGTATACTAGCCGGCCGATTAGTGGAGTATAGCATCCGGAAATGAGATAAAAGTGGGCCAGATGTATCCACTTCTGGATAAATTGAAGTATACCTGATAACCTTGTTAGAGACGACAATCATGCCCTAAGTCGTTCATTCTTCATTTCAACCCGAGTAATCATCATAACTTGTCCAATTATTACTACTTTTCTCTATAATTCAATTCCTCTCTCACAGCATCATGATTCATTGCTCGCCAAGCACGGAAGTGCCAACCCCCGCTGATGGCTCAAACCACAGTAAAGGCACCATGACCCCCGTCACGGCTGCCACCAGTGTCGAAGAACATGAAATCCCCACAGGGTTTCTTCAGAACACCACACAAGATGATATTGCTATTATCGGAATGTCGTGCCGTGTTCCGGGCGACGTCAAGTCCCCTTCCGCCCTGTGGGAGTTCCTTCTCCAGAAAGGGGATGCTTCAGGAGAAATGCCCTCCTGGCGTTGGGAGCCTTATCGCCAACGTCATCCACGCAATTCAGCAGTTCTAGAGCGAACCACTTCGAAGGGCTATTTTCTCAATGATATTGATCAGTTTGACGCTCCATTCTTCTCTATCTCACCCCGTGAGGCCGAGCAGATGGACCCCCAACAGCGCATTGCCCTGGAAGTTGCCTGGGAAGCCCTGGAAGATGCTGGCATCTCTCCATCTCGACTTGCAGGATCAAACACATCAGTTTATATGGGTGTCAATTCCGATGACTATGCCAAGCTGGTTCTGGAGGACCTTCCGGCTGTTGGTGCTCACATGGGTGTGGGTACTGCCTACTGTGGCATCCCAAGCCGTATCTCTTATTTGTTAGACCTTATGGGTCCTTGTGTAGCACTGGATGCGGCCTGTGCATCATCTCTTGTTGCGGTTCACCATGCGCGGCAAGCTATCCGTGCTGGTGAAACCGATCTTGCCATTGCAGGCGGTGTCAATGCGCTCCTGGGGCCTGGCTTGACCCGAGTTCTGGACGAAGCTGGAGCTATCTCGGCAGATGGTAAATGTCGTTCGTTCGATGATTCAGCTAGTGGTTACGGCAGAGGTGAAGGAGCTGGAGTGGTGATTCTTAAGCGTCTGGACAAAGCTCTGATGGACGGTGATCGTGTGTTAGCTGTTCTCAAGGGTAGTGCAGTCGCCTCAGACGGAAAGACCCTTGGAATCATGGCTCCCAATGCACAAGCACAACTTCTCGTTGCCCAAAAGGCACTAAAAGAGGCAAAGGTGGCAGCAAGTTCTATCAACTATATCGAGGCTCATGCGACATCCACATCTCTTGGAGATCCAACTGAATCAGGCGCCCTTGCGGAGCTGTACGGTGCAGGATCAGGACGAAGCCCATCTGATCCTTGTTTTATTGGATCGATAAAGCCAAATATTGGTCATTTAGAGGCCGGTGCTGGTGTTTTGGGTCTCATAAAGGCGGTTCTTGTGCTTCAGCACGGTCAGGTGCCACCGCAAGCCAATCTCGAAACTTTGAATCGGAAAATTGCATGGAAAGAATGCCTTCTCGTTCCATCCAAGGAGCTGGTCTCACTACCTCCGGCCCAATCATCAAGACCCCTGCGAGCCGCAGTAGCGTCGTATGGATACAGCGGGACAGTCTCCCATGCTATTCTGGAATCATTTGTTGAACGATCCACGATTGCTGAACGACTAGCTCAAATCCCAGACCACTCAATCGCGCCAGTCCTTCTTCTTCTTTCCGTACCCCAAGCAAGCCGGATCTCCACAACAGCCACTGGTCTAAGCAAATGGCTGCGCGAGAACAAGGAAGAAATATCGCTGGAGAAGGTTGCCTCGACACTTTCGCAGCGCAGGGCCCACCATCGCTTCCGCTATGCTATCGTCGCCAAAGACACCCAAGATGCCATTGACAGGCTTGATCATTTGGCTAGAGATGTGCCGAATCGCTGGGTCATCAACGATCGCATTGGTTCGGAGGCTGCTAAGGGTACTGTTTGGGTATTCTCTGGTCATGGTGCGCAGTGGCCTGAAATGGGTCGCGAACTATTTGATTCTAGCCCAGTGTTTGCGCAGGTAGTGCGCAACCTGGAGCCGATCATCCAGGCTGAGTTAGGTTTTTCTGCGATAGAAACACTTCAAGTCGGTTGTCCCAATAGCACCGATGTCGTCCAAGTCATGACATTCCTCATGCATTTGGGTATCGCTGCAGTACTAGAGGCTGAGTCAGGACCTCCTACCGCTGTTGTTGGTCATTCTTTGGGAGAGGCTGCCGCTGCGGTCATCTCTGGAGAACTCACCTGGAACGAAGCAGCTATAGTTGTCTGCCGTCGAGCGCGGCTCTACCGCAAATTGATGGGTCAAGGCGCTATGGCTTTAGTTCGTTTGCCAGCCTCTGAAGCCCGCTCTCGTCTTGAGAATTACGAAGGTGCATTCGTGGCAATTGAATCCTCGCCAACGACATGTGTCGTCTCCGGTACTATGAAGGCTGTCAAGGAAATATCTGACTTATGGCGCGAAGAGGAGATCGAAGTTCGTGCTGTTGCCACAGATGTGCCATTCCATACACCATTGTTAGAGCCACTTGCAGGTCCTCTCTGCCATGAACTCCAAGACGAATTGCACCCCCAAGTTCCACAGCGAGCACTTTATTCAACCTCTTTGCTCGATCCACGCTCAGAGGCCCCTCGGGATGCCAATTACTGGGTGACAAATATGGTTCAACCGGTACGACTGCAGTCAGCAATCACAGCACTCGTGGAAGACGGATTCAGGTCCTTTGTGGAAGTGGCAAGTCATCCCATTGTGACGCACTCCATAGTTGAGACTATCAATGAGCAGACAACGGATCGGTTCATCGCGACAGCAACTATGGTTCGTGGTCAGCCAGCGCTCCAGAGCATTTTGGCTGCAGTGGGCCGTCTGCACTGCTTCGGTGGTGCTGTGAAACTCACGGATCTTGATCCGAGCATTCCATGGAGTACATCAGTTCCTGGTACTGTCTGGCATCACCAGCCATTCTATCGCACGGTAACTGGAATGACTGCCGCACAACTAGCGCCCACTCACAATCCAGCCGCCAATGACCTACTCGGCGCTCGAACTGCACTTTGGGGAACAGAAGAGGTTCTCTACCAGACACGCCTCGAGGAAGATAATAGACCTTTCCCTGGTCGCCATCCACTGCACGGGTCCGAAATCGTGCCAGCCGCTGTGCTTCTGCGTACATTCCTTCGCGCCCTGTCACCAAGAAGCGTCGAACAGGTTTCGCTTCAAGTTCCCGTCGTGGTTTCTCCAGCTCGTGAGATACAGATTAGACATAACACGTGCAACATCAGCATAACTTCAAGGCTGGAGGAGTCTACCAACACCGAGGATGGATCATGGCTGGTTAACACATCCGCCGTGGTGGGCCCCGCCGATAAGACATCACCCTCCATTGATCATATTGACCTAGAGAAGGTTGGCGCAAGATTATCACAGAAGCTTTCAGACAGCTTTTCAATTGACTATCTTGCATCTGTGGGTGTCTCTGCCATGGGATTCCCGTGGCGAGTAGTTCACCATCTGGCCAGCGACAACGAGATGCTGGCTAGAGTTGACGCCAACCCAAATAATGAGTCTGGCATGAACGACTTCTTGACATCCGTGATGGACGCAGCAACTTCCATTGCCTCTACACTTTGGCACCGGGAGCCTCGACTGCGTATGCCCACGGCCGTCCGTCGCGTGGTGTCTGTCGATGTCCCAACACCACAAGTCGTGTATATCCATTGTGTCAAGTCGGAAGACGCCGCAGATACGGCAGCTGATGTAACCATCAGCAGTGAAGAAGGCACTGTCCTAGTCGAAATCCAGGGTATGGCATTTGCCGACCTTGAAGGTGGATCGTTGTCACGCAAAAGTCTCTCCGGCTTGACACATCAAATCGCCTGGACGCCTGCCCAACTGGCCGAAGACCCACTAGAATTTTCTCACATTGCATTCCTTGTGCCAGGTTCTTCCAACACTCATTTGCAGGAATATCGGGATCGGGTTGAGGGTCGGGGCATTTCGACCTCCGTCCACCTGGACGCGTCGGACCTACCATTGTCCTCACAATCATCCCTTGCCATTGTCTATCTTCCTTCAGTTACCGAACAAGTTTTTGAAACTGCAACAAACGCGTGCAATGGACTTGTGTCCGCTGTACAGACAGTCCTGTCCTCCGTTTCATCCCAGAAACCCGGGGTACGGATCTTTGCGCTGACCACAGAAGCCAACCTCGGCCATAGTGCTCTCACTGGTCTCAGTCGAATTTTGCACTCGGAGCATCCTGAAATATGGGGTGGATTGATTGATCTTGAAGAACCCTCTGAGTTCCCATTGATGGCGATGCGATACGTTCGCGATGCCGATGTCATCAAAATCGAAGACGGTGTCGCGCGCACGGCCCGTCTCCGTCCTCTCCGCTCCGCTCCGCCCCACCCCGCCGCCTCTGCCATCTCCGCTGTTTCTCCGGCAAGTACATATCTTATCACTGGCGGGCTCGGCTCTCTTGGTCTCTCTGTCGCGCGATGGATGATTGCACAAGGTGCTAGGCGTATCGTCCTGATCTCTCGTCGCTCTCTGCCTCCACGCTCCACCTGGGATTCTTGTAATGATGCGAATACTGTGTCCATCATCGAAAATATCCTTTCTCTGGAACGATTAGGCGCCACCATTCACTGCCTGGCTATCGATATTTCCCTGCCAACCGCAGCAAGTCTCCTCCAAACCACACTAGATGCGCTTAATCTTCCAACGGTCGTGGGTGTAGTCCATGCCGCCGGTATTCTCCATGACCAACTAGTTGAGCAAATCACGCCCGAGGCCTTCGAAGCTGTGCTGGCTCCAAAAATTGCGGGTGCAATGACACTTGATGCTGTTTTCCCTCCCAACTCTCCGGGTTTGGACTT
The DNA here is from genome assembly GCA_020086695.1 of Penicillium sumatraense. Taxonomy (NCBI): domain Eukaryota; kingdom Fungi; phylum Ascomycota; class Eurotiomycetes; order Eurotiales; family Aspergillaceae; genus Penicillium; species Penicillium sumatraense. Next base: position 447,717 of record JAGIKU010000556.1, on the reverse strand, counting down.
CTTCGTGCTATTCTCTTCCTGTGGTCAACTACTGGGGTTCCCAGGACAGGCATCATATGCAAGCGGCAATGCATTTTTGGACGCATTGGCTCGCTCACGCAGAAAGAAGGGTGACAAGTCTTTGTCTCTTCTATGGACCTCTTGGAAGGGATCTGGGATGGGTGTGAGTGCCAGTGGTGCACTGGAGTTGGAGTTGTTCAACCGAGGCATTACAGACGTGACCCAGGAAGAGGCGTTCCGGGCATGGAGCTCGATTGCTTCTGTCCCTGGGTTGGATCATGGAGTAATCGTCCGAGCTAGACCGCTCGAGGCTACGGAGCCACTGCCGCATAACATCCTGGTGGACATTGCAGCTCGAAAAGAGAGAGCAGTGCGTGATGTGGAGGAGAGTGGAGAAGAGAAGAAGAAACTCACTGGGAAAGAGCTTGCGGACTATGTGCGAACTGTTGTCAAGCAATGCATATCGAAGACATTGTCAGTACCTGAGGCGGATTTGGAGGAGACAGTGGCATTGACAGAGATGGGAATGGATTCGGTCATGACGGTGAGCTTTCGCATGAGCTTGCAGCAAACGTTACGAGTGACTGTTGCCCCAACTTTGGTGTGGAAATACCCTACAGTGAATCACTTGGTGGATTTCTTTACTCAGTCTTTGGATGGGTAGAATTTGTTTTGATTTTACCTATATAGAAAGCATTATGAAATTGACAAGTACCTATGATTTTTCCTCCTCACGGCCAACACTGATGGCTTCGTTCGGCCTTGTGAATGTACTATCCAACTAAAAGTTGGATATTATATTATGGTGGTAGTACTATTCGCGTACTTCCTCCCATTCTTAGTCGCATCAGTCAACTGACCATGTCAGTTATGAAGGAGCCTGAGTCTGTTCGCCGATGCTTCCCCATTTGGCCTACATGACATTCAAAAATGAACAAATGCACACAGAATTCTAGATCCGAAGTAGTATATTCAATCTCTATCGTTCACAGGGCAGCAGGATTGAGAGATGATTTGCAGAGCGTCATGGGCAAAAGACAAGCAAAAGGAAAAATCATCACAATCATAGTCATAAATAATCACACCGATGCGCCTAGTATGATGCATGCATTGAAGAAATTCAAGTTTGGACGTGGTTCCTCACGTCAGCTGGCCTGGGAGGGACATGGTATCATCGAAATTGAAATAGCAGGATCGCAAGTATTGCGCGACATGAAAAATAAAGCAAAGAAAAGGAAAGTGAAAATGAAAATGGAAAGACCAAAGTCATCAGTTGAGAAGCAAGTAGATATATCGTAGGAGAGAATTGACAAAGAAACACCTCACAATAGTTTCTTTTATGTAGATCGAGAAGCCAAGCCCCTCAGTAGAGTTTGTATTTCTAGAGCCCTAGTTAGCAATGATTTCTTTCATCTTCTTTGAAAAAAATAATTCTCCACTTACGTCTTCCATTTTACGTCGATTGCTTGGGTCTAATGAGTTACCAGCGCCTAATAGCGTTTGGCCCATGGCCTTTGAAACTCCAATGGCTGGGCGAAGAATCATTGTCGGGGCGCGTTTCCAAACGGCCTTGACAGCCGCCGTTGCGCTACCACTTTCAACAACTTCCCCGGGTACAGCAACAACCGCATCTCGAGCTAGGAGAAGATCACGTTCTAGGCCACGGAAGGCGCCTCGCAGGCCCTGGACGACACCGATAGGCTGATTCGCATAGAGGGAGATCCTTTTCGCTTCCTCTTCGTCGTTATGGCTATCTTCCGAAGCGGCCGAGGCGACGTCTGGGGTTATCAGTAGATCCTCTGCCCCTTGTAGGACTGTTTGCGTGCCGATGGCCAACTTTGCGCCAAGCTTAACAAGTTCGTTGGAAGTCGTCTTCACGAACGAGGTGGCTCCTTTCTGAATGCTGCGCACAACTCGTCCGTCTTTTTTATACTCCCGCATTGGAATGACAACCAAGTCCTTGACGCCACCTCCGACGTTCACCAAAGATCGAATAGGTGCCAACCCAGCTAAGACTCCGGGCAGTTGGTTCCGCTTGACATCAGGCATCCAAATATCGTTGAGCGTATTGCCGAGACGGTCGAATCCAGAGACACCGTAAATGATAACATGCCGTAGAACCATGTTTGCGTTATCGAGTACGAAGAAATTCATAAACTCTGTTGTGCGACCGGATCGAAGTCCAGCATAGTCAACTCTCTTTGGTTTGAAATCTAGTTTCACTTGCACGGCATTCACCTCCACGCGCTGTAGAAAGGGGATGTCTCCTGGTGTGCTAGCCGCCTCAATCGATTCATCTCGGAACTCGAAAAACCGACACATGAATTCCAGGGCATCTTGGTCAACGTGGAGTCGAAGGGGTAGGACCGTAGCCTAATTTCTGTTAGTATAATCAATCCACATAAATCAGCAATCTCACCGGGGCGACCTACTTTGAGAACAATCTCGGACGCTGCAAGCTCGGGTATTGGCTTCACGGTCACAATCTCAAGATGGACCATGCTGGTTCCACTCTCTCGCTCCCCAGCCTCATGCATATATGTTGCGAATTTCCTCCATGTCGACGTAGGGACATGGTCGTAAATTTCCAAGTCTTTCACGCGCACATCTAATGAACTTTGAGTTTCTTCTGAATCTGGCGGAAATACCACCAGGTCAGCACAGACACCTTTCAGCTCAAAGCTCATCTTATGGGCCTTGCTTCGGTTCAGGCGAGGTCCTTTCCTCTCTCTCCTGGGGGTTGATCTACCCTGCCGACTGGGCGTAGCAGTCACGGTGGTGGTTGTAGCATAACTTTCCGTCTCGCTATTAACATCGTTGATTCCACGGTCGATCTCACGCTGGAACTCACGCGGATCTTTATTTGCTGGAATTCCGATATAGATCGAGTTGAAGAGGAAGTCCCCAATAACAGACTCTTCGTCTTCTGCAGCCGATGGCGACATACGAGAAGCACGTGCATTTCGCTCAATTGCCTTGTTTTCAACCTCTTTGACGGCCTTGGAAATGGTATCTCGGGTTCGCTGCCAATCATAGCCATCGAAAAGATTCCAGATGATGTGCATGTCACGTACTCGCAGCCTGAGAGGGCTCCTTTGGAGTTTAGCGTCATTTGTAAGGCCATAGGTATTATGGGTAGAGTCCCAACGATGTGCGGTTCCACCAACAGCGGAGGTTTTCGCAAAATGATCCTCCTGGAAATTAAGCTCTGTGATGCTTGAAGAAACATGATACTGAGAGTGGAAACTATCAACAAAATCATGATCTTGGGACGGACGCAATACTTCCATATCATCTCCAGCAGTTGGAATTTGCCTTTCAGAATAGAAGTCGCTGACGTACTCGAGCTCGTCACTGAGCTGGTCTTCCTCAGTAATCCCCTCCATGTACGCTTTCGACTCAACAGAGCTACCAGTAGGTATTGCTGGGTCAGTAGCAAAGGCATTTCCCGAGAAAGAGGCAAGCATGTCTTGAATCGGCGTTATTTCAGTCTGGTACTTTTTAGTGATACTCGGCGGGGTGGGAGGTTGAAGACCATTCAGAATGCTGATCAGTGTTTGTGTTGAGTCTGCACAAGTCTCTAGAATCAGAAGATCATTTTTGAGCTCCACATCCAGAGAGTTTGACCCGTTGGCATCAAGTTTCATGACTTTGACAACTACCATTGCGGAGGAGATGAAAGTCACAGGAACATATCCCTGATTTAGGTATCCCTGAACTTGTTCACTCTGTACCGAGGCCGAACCCCGCCGTGGAAGATTTTCAGTGGCTCCAACGTTATCCACATCGTCAATTATCATAACTGATGCCTTTTTGATTTCGAAATTGGCATCTGAAGATTTGTCGGTATGAAGAGCACCACTAAATTTGGCATCCGTGAGGACTATGAGGCTTTTGGCAGGCGAGTTTCGTGGGTTCAGACCCAGTACAGAATCCATGAACATGATCGCAAGTTTGGTTGGTCGAGATGCTCGCGGAGTTTCTGATCGGGATTGACGAAAGATTGACTCTTCTGTGGACCGGGATGTGTGTTCTGCAAGGTTCGCTAACGAACTCGCCATTTCGTCGGCCAGGTCTCGACCTGTAGTATTTGCTCCCAGTCCAAGGAATGCCATGACTGACGGAACCGTATATTCAACTCGGAGGTGGTGCAACTTGACTTTGAATGTCGGATCCATCTCATCTGGAATGAAACGGACCATTAGAACAGGCAGATGAGCTTCCCGCGCTGTCTGATCATCGTCAGGTACCAAAGATCTCCCAACGAGCTCTTCATCGCCGTTTCGTATGACCTTGATCGTCCCAACTTGAGCTGCGGTAAGTGAAGGCATGCTGATCCAAGCAACCTCAGTATTCCTCAGATAAGCCTTGAGTTTGCCGACCTCTCCACCAACATGTACTTGGGCTTCTAATTCCTCTACCATAGTCAGGGTCAGAATTCCTGGACGGTCATCTTCGGGCAGGTATTTGGTGACATTGGACAATCGCCCCATCTCTTGCCCGAGGGTCGACAACGAGGCCAAATCATCGATATTTGAAATCGTCGCTCTCATTCCTGTAACAGTCAGACAAAGAACGGAGCCCTGTTTCCGCTGTCGTAAGAGCGTATCGATCATGATGTCGTCGTCATCCTCGTACTTGTTTTTGGACGGCGTGATCAATTTCAGAAGGCGAGTCAGATCACTTTCCTTTGGCGTCGGCGAAAAGTCAACGAATATACCTTTCAGTTCGACTCTCGCGGGGGCATCATTAGTTGCATCAAGTGGGATTGGCCCGATAAGCTCACTCCGATCGATTACAAGACGAAAGGCTTCAAATCTGCTCACAATCTTGACTGCCGTTGTGCTAAACTTTAGAGAATGAGTCTCTCCAACAACATCCAGCACGACACCAGCCAGTCGAGCATTGACTTTCAATGGGGTAGATGCAGTCTGATCTTTCATTGGAACAGGGCCTGGAGTTTCAAAATGAACGCCTCGTGGTCGTTTCTTGGGGGGTTTATGTGCTGTCTTCATTGTTGAGAGAGACGAAATCGAGCTTCCAATTTCCAATATTGTACTCAGGCCACCCATCCAACCTAGGACATCTTCTAGGCTTTGAATATTCAGGTTGACGTGGAGTGGCAGAGTTGACAGGTCGACGCGTACAGCATCCGTGGACCTGGTCAGCGAGAGTGAGATGTCTGGCTGGCATGGTGACTTGATATCCCGAGTGGACTCGCGCATTTTCAGAGACTCGTTGAAAGAAATTAAGTTCTGTGAGGCAAATCCAAAAGCAAACTTCCCAACATCAACCTTGAGGCTTGAACCATTATCCGTGGGGTGTGCATTGATCCTCAAATTGGATGCCGTGGCTTGGAGAACGATATCTTCCATTAAAGGATATGGACTTGGCGAAAAACCGGCAGAACTATCAGGGTAGGCATGTCCCGCTACATGCTCTACGAATTTTATTGAAATTTCATTCAGCTGGAGATCCAAAACCGGTGTCGGCCTGGGCTGATTTCGCTCAGGTTGCTTAGGGATTTGATCTTCTTGTGATTGTGCATCGCTCAGATTCGACAATCGCTGCAATATCTTAATAACAAGCCATCCGGTTGCAATATCAAAATTCGATGTCACCGAATGGACTTCGATTTGCAACTCAAAAAGCTGGTCTTCCCTCGCGGTCGTCGTCCGCTGCGGATCAGATTTGTATGCTTCGGGAAATGTGCGTGACTCGTTTGAGGCTCGGAAAGATCGAGCAGAAGCGTGAGCTTTGAGGGAAGGGACGCTTTCCTCTGGCGAAAACCCTGCCGAGCTAATCATCGAATCTTTCAAGTCGCTCGCTGTCCTTTCCATGGGCATCTTAGATGGCACCGAGCCAGCTTTCTCCAGACTTGCGAAGGTAGGCAGCCAGATCGTCACTTTGTCAATATTGAAAACAGGCTTTCTCATTTCGCCGTTCTTGTTCAGAGTATGAGACATATTAGCGCACACTTTCTCTGCGTTTTCGACTTGGACTTCTGATCGACTTTCGTTCAAATTCTGTCGCTCATTGAAATAAGATCCTAGTGGCATGGTTTGCTTCGGCGTTGAGGCTGCGGCCTCATCCTGGATATCTAGATTCGAGGTTTCACTCTCCATTCGGACGTCGAATTTCTTCCCATTGCCAGTTTCGGGCCTCAGTATCTTGTCGGGTCGAGATGAGTCCCATGCGCCAGGCATATTTTGCGTGTAGCTTTCGTCACCACCCCGACTCATAGCACTCATATAGAGACTCTGTGCCTCGTCGTGTGAAAAGAACTTGGACTCTGTAAGTTCATCACTAGGCGTCACCTTCCCAGAGTCTGTACTACCAGAAATTGAACGGGGTACTGATGGATGATAAGGATCAAGGGGGTGAGGGCTTTGAGATACAAAAGAAGGCTGATTTTCATGACTGTCATGGCCGAATAGCGCATTCTCATTTGATTCGATGCCGAAGCGACTCACAGTTTGTGAAGTGAACGGTGAGTTATCTCGTAGGTCCATCGTCGGGATCTGATGCTCAATTCCCATGGTGCTTGTTGGATTATCCAAATCATACAACGAAGTTCCTGGACGTATTGCTTTATCCTCGCTTTGAACTGCGCTTTCTCCGTCGGCATGTGCGCTTAAAGATTCGGCATTGGAATCATCAGATTGGGTCTCGATGACCGAATCCAGATAGCCGGGTGTGTCGTTGAGCGAGTTGTCCCCAAAGTCTTGTGAATCTTCAAGATTGCGGTCGTATCTCTCTTCTTGTTCCGAGTCTGCATCCGAAAATCGGCCGCCTTCGGTCAACCCTGAAGCCTCCATTTCGTGGTCTGAGGTATTCCTTCCAGCATGGCTCATAGATGGCTCGAAAATCGTTGAGTGTGTCATTGCAAGCCCTTCGTCGGGATCTGACGTTTCCAATGGTGGCGGCGATGCAGCCCTGCTGCTAGACGAATGACTGGCTTTCGATTGCATCGTGGTAGTTGGAGATGCGGGAGGAGCTGTGAATCTTGAGTAATTTGAAAAGACACCTGGCTCTGTTACGAGGTCGATGTTGATATCAGCTAAAGATAGCAATCTTTTCCCCTCTCGCTCCGGGATTGAATCGGTTGAATCAGCCATCGATCCTGAGACTCCGTGAAGATCCAGATGTCCCACTGTTAACAGCGCCGAGACAAGATCCGGCTTATCTTCTGGGTGTCTTTTGGAAGGCCCATCTTGTTTCAACTCCATATCTACCCGTACAACAATCTCCTTAAGGCTAACGCGAAAACGCTCCAGCGCGCCTTTGAGGAACCCTGCGACAAAACTTGGTAGAGAAGTTGCTTCATTTCCGAGGCCCAGTTCTTCCTCCTCATCATCGTCCTCACCGGTGTTGGATCCTTGCTGTAATACATGAGATTGGGATGATATCGCGGCTTGCAGTTCCTCCTTCTCCTCTCTTGGCTCGGATTCCAGGAATGATTCAGCGAGGTTGGAAGGCGTGGGCAGGGCCTGTATATCTCCAGCTATGCTTCCCGGTGGTAATTTTGGTTCTCTCGTTTTCTTCGGCGAAGGTTCATTCGAGAGTAAACGAAGGTGTAGATGGATGCCGCTTGCTTCAAAGCTAATACCATCGTTGATCAGGTCAGCCGGGATGGTGATTCTTAGACACTGGATTCGGGCACTGAGCAGTTCATATATTTCCGGGAGATGTATATATGTGGCAAGTTTCTATTCAAATAGCGGTCAACGTTAGAACTCTGGTGCAATATGACTCTGGGTTCATTGCCCCACTCCGACTAGGGTACAATCCACGTCTTGCTCACCTCCAGCTTCAAACCAACATCTCGTAGCTCTACTGAGCTTCTTTGACCCCATGTAATACCCAAGTTGTCCAGATCCAAATCATCTGTATCAAACAATCCGAGGCGGGAAAGAGCGTACTTCAGAATGCGCTTCTGAAAGAACGATGGGAGGAAGTACGATGCCATCGCGGAAGGCCCGTATGGGCTCGGTCATAGACGAACAGAACTCATCGAAACTTGAATATACGAAATAGACAATGTAGTAGAACTGAAAATAAAACAAAAAAGTTCAGGGGCGCTAGGGAGAGGATAGGGAAGTGAAGGAGGAGGAGGATATGGGGGAGGAGATGACGTGCGGAGGTGGGCACCTGATAAAGGGAGAAAGCGGGCTTATCGTCAGGCGGCGGCCCAACACAGCGTTGGCAAGGCACGCGTGAGCCAACTTGGTTGTTCTTGCTCCACTTTGCTTTGAGACGGAAATTTGAGGCCAAAATGAGTCTGTTTATTTTTTTTTTCTTTCTTTCTAGTAAGCTTCATTTATCTGTACGAAAAATGAGAGGATATTCTATCTTTTAATCCGCATCATCGAATTCAGCAAACTCCAACACTACCCACTCGCAGAACTTTTCAAAATCTGAACACCATTCCCTCAGCCTTGTTCCCTTCAACCCTTCTCCCAATATGCCCTCGGCTACCTCTGCCTTCCATTCGGCGGTTGACTGATCCTCATAACAGCTCCATCGGATGGAGTTTTGAACCATCATTGCCAGACCGGCCAAATCGACGTTTTGCAATCCTTGGAGGGACTGCCAAAAATCATGTGTGAGCCCATTTCTCCCATGACCCAGAATCGCCGGGTCGTCGTTACAAAGAGAAACAGGAACACCACGGGACAACAAAGCAGGGAGTGGATGAGTTTTGATGGAGCTAGCCAGACGAAGAATCTCGTTGGATATCGGGCAGCACTCCACCATGATATTTTTTTCCTTCACCAGGTCAATCAATAGCGGGTGCTTGTAAAGAGAGAATCCGTGGCCGATCCGTCGAGTGCCTAATAAAATCGCATCAAATAGATTGTGGTCGGTGTCATCTCCATCCCCCAGACATTCGCCTGCATGGAAGAAGAATGGAATATCAACTTCTTCCTCGGCGCATTGTTTGCGGAACCAGAATAAAAGCGGTATGAGATCGACCAGGGGCCTCCCAAGATCTTCTTGTCCGACAAGATCAAATCCACAGATTAAATCTGGGAAATTTTGCTTGACCTCAATACATTTCTTCATGCTGTCGACAATTAATTCGTTGGAAAACCGCCGGATGGTAGTCCAAATGATTCGAGCCTCGTAGAAATGTTTGCCCTCATCAGTCAACTTGAAGTTTTCGATCTCCTCTTCTATGACCCGGCAGAATTCATTGTAGTTTTCCTCCGGTTTGTCGCTGCCTTCTCTTCTATATTCAAAGACGAATGCAATTCGAAATTCGACGTATCGGATCCCATCAGCCGCGAGCTGACTCACCATACGACGAAAGCATGCTCGGAAAATTGGCTCATAATTCAGAATGGAGTTGATGATTGGAAAAGTCCGGGTAAAGATAGACCAGATAGCGTCTACGCCATGGTAATGATTGTATGAATGTTCGGGCATTAACATGCAACGATTTCGTACCATTTGCCGGAAGCCAGCCTCCCCGCCTTGCGGGAAAGAGGAGGCAGCCTTTTGGACAGGAATCAAGGACGAAGTTTCATAGGCCTCGGTCCAGATGCTAGGCCTATTATCCGATGCGGACAGGGGCTGAGAGGAAAATTGGAATAAAAACGGGGCCTCCTCGTAGTCCTTTTGAGTGAGAAGGGGTTTTGGTGACTTGAAATGCATGCCTGGCGTGGAGAAAGCCTGGTCGATTAAAAAATCGATATCAAACATGGCGTCCATGTGAGCATGAAGGAGTGAGCCTTTGGGCATTCTCTCTACAATCTTCCAAAGTTTTGTCTGTTCCATGCGGCCCTTTGCATGATGGAACATGACTCCAGGGTAGAGAATTTCATCTGATTGATGAGCGGCTTCCTCATCCAAGCCCGTCGTCCATACTTCATGCTGCTCTTTGGCCCTGATTTGGGAAACGATCTTGCAAGCCCGAGCGGCAATGGGTGACAGTGTCCTGCGAAATGTCGCATCTGGTATCATTCCGTTAAAACTTCGTATTGTTGATTGATGGGTCTTCTCGGCTTACCATGGCGTCTCTTCTGCTCCTCTGCGATCAAGGCATCTCGGCCTTTCAGATATTGCTGTATGAAGGGATCCTCGACCTGGGGTATCCCTTCCTCCAGTTCCCAGTCGATATTCTTGTCTGCCATTTTTCGTATAGAGAGGATGCGGGTGATATGAAGATGTCAACTTGATTGGAGTTGTCCGAAGTTTGGATCTCCAGGTAGATCTGCCCCGCTTTGCCTACCGCTTCCGGCGTCTGCGTGGAGTACTCAAGCACCGATCAACAAGCAACAGGGAGGAATAATACAGTATGTACGGAGTAACTAGTACTCGAATGGGGCTTAATTAAATTTGATTGGCTCCAGATTTTATTTTATTTTAACTAGGGTACTCCGTACAGTAGGTACCTATTGTACCTACGAATATACTCGGTGTACATATTGCCATATTTTAGCAGCACGGTGGGTTCTTCACTCAGAGAATTGTAGTGAATATCCTTCCGCCTTGGAATCCACCGCATCCACCGTGGTCCAAGGACCACTTCGCCGCCTCTAGCCACTCGAGGTTCGTGCGCCGATTGGGTCGAGTGCCAAGTCTCTTTGATTCAAAGGAGTCTGTTCAATGTGACGATGGCAGACCAAGTAAGCACTTATCCTGCCAAGGTCAGCCCCTATCCAGATTTACGAGACGGAGGTCGCCGTTGCAGGCATCTTTAGAGATAGGCCGTATATTGTTCATTTGAGAGAAATCATATTCAATGCAGTCCGAGTCAGATGCCAAAAGTGCGAAATTTATTTTTTTTAAGGTCATCGGGGTTACCAACATTTGTGGTATGGTGGATCCTATCGGAGCGCCACCGAGATTTTCCACCAAGATTGTACAGATGTTTATGTGGTACGGAGTATAGAGTGCCCACCGACAGTTTTCTTTCATTCTTTGACGGTAGAGGGTTTTGAGAACCAGATTTGCAAAGCTACCATCAAGTAAAAAGGAGTGATATAACTAGCGTACTAAGGTAGTACACAATCTGGAGAACTGCGCCATCCTCGTACAAAATAATCTACTAGTACTACATTAGCTACCAGCTACCTAGTTAGGTAACCAGTACACTGTACTCGGCAATACTAATACCACTCTGGTATACGGAGTATCATCCAACTGTCACAGAGTATCAATCGATTCTACTCCGTAGCTCCCTATGAATTCAAGAAATTCCAGCCGAAAGCTCTCAAGAAAAACGTAAAAAGCACACGCGACCCTCAGCAAAAAGCCCGCTAAACCGCTAAATTCAGGCGCCCCCCACTTGCCGTTCGCCAGTGCGGAGATTCGACTCTCCTGGGAAGAAGATCACTAGCCAACCACCATTGCCCTGGTGGCAAGATATCGCCTGAAATGTGTTAGTCCTCCGAGATAACAGCGCAACGGGCACTATCACTTTACTCTAAATGGAGTCCCACCGGCGTTTGGTTACATGCGCGCCCCTCACAGCTGAGACGGGAGCTCCGTCGGGCTGCCCGTTATTGGTCCGTGGCTCTGATAGACTCTTCCACTGGAAGATTGGATGAGAGCCCCAGACCACACACTCCGAGGGGGATACTAAACCCTATTTGATACTTGCCCCTTGGTCTTTATCTCGTGGGTTTTTTTTGGGAGGTTGGTTTTTTTTGCTTGGTTTTTTTTTTTTCTTTCCCCGCACAAAAATCCTAGTATTTGCCGTTGATAAACGAACCACATCCCCCCCAATGATCATGCGCGGAATGCTTAATACCAAGCCAGCCACAATGGATCTCGCCGCTACTCTCTGATAACCAGACGCTCTATAATACTCGGAACTTGCGCTCCCTCCCACCGCTGGCCTGATTCAACTCAGATAACCCTGGAAGGTGTCCTGGTGCCGAGCTTGTTCTTTGAATTTCAGAGTTTTGGTTACGAGATCCTCCAAAGAGACGCTCACGTCTTACTCGCGACGTTTAGAGGAAGGAAAACACGTGCTTGAAGGGAGGTGTTCTTTTATCTTACCCATTCACAAAATATATACCAGCACCAATGACGGACAACGCATCGCGGGATATAGAGTCCCAGGTATCGCCCGGTGAAGACCCTGCTCTACAGCCTGAACATCAGCATCACCATTCACACCATCACCACACCGCATTTGCAGAGAAGGGTCGCGAGGATGAAGTCGTATACTCCAACGAGACAGCAGGCTTTGAGAAAGGGATTGTGCCGGAGCCGACTCCACTGGATCATGCCAGTAAGAGCCAAAGCCAAAGCACCGGAGATGAAGAGACTGGAAATACCCAGCCGGCACCGCGCGCATGGTATCGCCGTTTGATAAAGCATTGGCGACATGGCGCGCATCTTGTGATTTGGTTACTTTTCACCGGGTGAGTCGATCAATTTTGGAGGGTTCCTTTTCATTTCCCTCCCCCTTCCCCACCCAATGCAGTCAAAATCATAGAGACTTATGCTGTTCGGTGTAGATGGTGGATCGCCGGTCTAATCCTGCATCGATATGATCGGGGATGGTTGATCCCATTCCTTCTCTACTTGGCCATTACTTTGCGAATCATCTTCTTCTACATTCCCATCAGCATTGTCACAAAGCCCATGTACTTTGTTTGGAACCATACTGCTCCGCCATTTGTCAATCTCATCCCTGAGAAATTGAGAACGCCCGCTGCAGCCCTTCTATGCATTGGAGTCATGTTGATTGGCTCCTTCGCCTCCCCCGAGTCTGCCGACAATACTCGCGCAAACCGTGCAGTGAGTCTTTTTGGCTTGGCAGTATTCATCTTCGTACTGTGGGCGACATCTCGCAACCGCAAGAAGATTGTCTGGCACACGGTGATTGTAGGCATGTTAACCCAGTTCATCATTGCACTTTTCGTGCTCCGATCTGGCGCTGGCTATGATATCTTCAATTTCATTTCAACCCTGGCCCGTGAACTGCTTGGGTTTGCCACCGATGGTGTTGTCTTCTTAACCCAGAAGGAATTCGTTGACATGTCACAATATGTTGACCCGGATACGGACAAAAGATATTTCAGTGCTTTGTCGCCTGGTAACTGGTTCCTGGTTAGCGTTGTTCCGGCTATTCTCTTCTTCGTCTCCATTGTCCAGCTTCTATACTACAGTGGTATCTTACAGTGGTTTATTGGGAAATTTGCTACCTTCTTCTTCTGGAGCTTACGTGTATCCGGTGCTGAGGCTGTTGTTGCTGCTGCATCTCCCTTCATTGGACAGGGTGAGTCGGCCATGCTTATTCGGCCTTTCGTCGCCCATCTCACAATGGCCGAACTGCATCAAGTCATGGCTTCTGGTTTTGCTACCATCGCTGGAAGCGTCCTCATTGCTTATATATCAATGGGTATCAATGCGCAGGCTTTGGTCTCGGCGTGTGTTATGAGTATCCCAGCCTCATTGGCGTGTTCCAAGCTACGCTGGCCTGAGGAAGAAGAAAGTTTGACGGCCGGTCGTGTCGTTGTACCTGATAATGAAGAGCACAAGTCGGCCAATGCATTACACGCCTTTGCGACTGGAGCCTGGCTCGGTCTCAAAATTGCCGCTATGATTGCTTCTACCTTGCTTTGCATTATCTCACTCATCGCCCTTTGTGACGGTCTTCTCACCTGGTGGGGCCGCTATTTGAATATCAACGATCCCCCATTAACCCTCCACTTGATTGTGGGCTACATTTGCTACCCCATTGCTTTTCTGCTTGGAGTTTCTCGCGATGGGGACCTGCTCAAGGTCGGCCAGTTAATTGGTCTCAAGCTTATCTCTGTAAGTTTCTAGCAAGCCTTCTTCATGGAGGATTGCTCAAACCCCTCTCTAAAATGAGACATTATCTAACCGCGTCATAGAATGAGTTCGTGGCATACAATGACCTTCAGACCAAGGCTGAATATGCCGATTTGTCCGATCGTTCGCGCCTCATTGCAACCTATGCCCTATGTGGCTTCGCCAATATCGGATCGCTTGGTAACCAAATCGGAGTGCTCGCGCAGATTTCCCCTGGGCGTAGTGCGGATGTTTCACGTGTTGCTGTCAGTGCTATGATTACCGGTGCGATCAGTACTTTTACTAGTGCTACTGTCGCTGGGCTTCTTATCACCGATGAGAAGCAGTACTTTTCCTCATCCTGAGTTGTCTTCATACTTCGGATATTACTTGCTAGACCTGATCTGGCCTTCCTTTTTGAGATATTAGCAGAAGCCTGTTGAGAAAATAATAACTTATTTGAAATACATCATCGCCAAATTATCCGCTGATATGAATTATGTCCCACGCATCCATTGATTGAAGTACACCGGTGGGTGAGGAATTAGCAGTCTGTATCCAGCCAGCTTGCTAATCAACAGCCCAGCGGAGACATAGCATGAGAATTCACGTTGAATCGAATGGTCGATATGTTAAGCCTATTGTAATGAATTGGGGTAGCCTCGCCCGTTTACAAAATCCAAGTACGCGCGACTCTTTACATGATGCGGACTTTAAAACCTGGCAAGGAGGAGAGGAAAAAGGAAGACGTATCAATTAAGATGAACCAAAACCGCGAAACCCAAAACTCCGGCCTATGGTATCAGGCCATTTATGCATTCGTGCCACCTATGCCCGGCGCAAGGGCAAAAGCAAGGCAGGGTATATCCGGTGGCCCGACCGACGCCAATGCACAGCAAAAGATATGAATATTGACAATCTACTCGTCATCCAAGTCACGGTGTCGAGCCAAGACTTGACGTTTGAACTCCTCCTGGTCGTTGTCCCAAAGTTCGGCTGCTTGAGCGTTCAACGGGCTTGCACTGTCGAGCAACATTGTCAGAAAAGTATTACCCAGGAGTCAGATTTATATATCCACTTACTTATTAGGCTCGCCAAGAAGCGACTGCAAGCTGAGCAAGACAGTCTGGACGTTATAGACTGCACTCCATTTGTCCTTTAGGATATCCAAGCAGATTCGACCAGAGAAGTCGAAGTTAGGGTGGTAGATGGGTGTCTTGAACAGCACGGTAGGTGCCGAATAGGGGTAGTTGTTGGGGAAGCTGAAGGAAAGCTTCAGGTTCAGGTTCTCGTAGGGAGTCTCGGTCGGGCCGATGATTGTGGCAGTCCACGAGAGAAGGTTGCCATCGCCATCGGGGAAAGCGGAGATGCCAGGTGAGGGCGAAAGCATGAGCTGCATCAATTCAGCTTGCAGACTAAGAATAGCGGATAAGGTTAGTACCTAACAGTATCTGAAGGAATTTCAGTTCTGGAGTTGGTCCATTAACTAACCGCTTGGTGACGCTCTGCGTTTCCGTCCGCTGGCCGGAGCTGTTCAATTTGGTCGCCTCCAGGGCGTCGGGGGTTGAGTTCTGAGTGTCTTCCATGGTGTAGTCCATCGCGAAGAAGATCCAAAGAAGGTCGAGTAGAGTCCAGGAGTGATCTCGAAGTCCGCAGATTCCCGGGCCGTGACTGGAATGTGAGCAACTGTAGCACGAGGGTTGCTCTCTGGAATGACGACGGATCCGATACAACAGTGGACCCACACAGCCAAAAGCAACGTTGAGGGGACAGCGAAGGGAAACGAAAGGATGTAGAAAGGTGAGAGGGAGAAGGATGAGAGTGAGATTTGGAGTGAGGAGTCAAGTAAAGAGACCAGAAACAAAAAGACAACACAAAAAACAAAGTGAGAGAAAAAAACGTGGACACACTCAGAGCGGGCGCTAAACAGCTCAGCGGCCGTTTTGTTTACCCCGGCAACCGACGAATCCGGAAGGAACGGAGACAAAGTGGGAGCAAGTGCAAGACAAAGTAACTACAAAGTATAGAAGAAGTATAGAACAGAGAAACAAGTGAGTATTTGTGAGTGAAGTCTGGCTACTAATTTTAGTTATGGTGTTATTTCAGGGACATCAGAGATATCACAAGAAACGAAATACAGAACACACGCAGAGAGCACCTATTAGTGCCTTCGCGACCCACACCTACAAAGTAGGTGTGGGTGCGCCGCACCATAAGTACTGCTCTTTTTTCCCCATTTTCACCATACTGCTCTTTTTGTATAGCCTCTCTATCTAAGCTATTTACTACACAAAATATTACTTAAATAATCTGAAATTTAGATATATATTATTTAGATATATAAATCAACTACTAATGTAAAAAAAAAAAAAATAGAAAAAAAACTAAGTAGAAAGTAAAATGAAACAGAAAAATACTTTCTTTTCTACGATTCTTAATTAATTAATAAAACTATATTTAAATAGTTAATAAACTATATAATAAATAAAAGAAAGATACTATAAGAAAGAGAAAATTTGAAATTTTTAATAGAATTACTTCAATTTTAAAAAATATATCTTTTTAATAGATATTTCTCATAATTGCTATTTCTCTAGTAAACTCAGCTAAAACACACTCTCTAAAATCACCAAATTTAAAGTTATTTTAGTTTTGAAAACTTGAGTAGAAAATAAATATAGTAATTAGTTAGTATGTTTAGTTTCAGGACGATCGAAGGTGTTAAAGGTGGTAAAGAGCAATTGGGTGAAAATTGTGAAAAAGAGCAGTACGGTGCGGCGCACCCACACCTACTTTGTATGCTCTTTTTTACAAATGGGCTTACATGGCTACATTCAATACCTATTCCGGCGATCTAGCATAGATGATAGTATGTGGCAAAAAAAATGGTAAGGATATGGATTTCAGCTTGGTTGGTTGGTTGGTAATATTTTACGTCCGCGGGGGGTGCCGGCGAAGGTGCCCCTCATGACCTCCCTTGGGGTATTAGGACGTGCTAAGCTAAGTAAGTAAACTAATCTAAACTAATACATGATCAAATTGAATACAAGTTCCTCAGAAAGCAGCTCCTGGCGCTTGCGCCTAGGCACCTCGGTACCATTCCTTAGTGAGAGCCCCCGACCTTTCAGGCTCTCACCATGTAAGCTCGTAGCGTGTCAACGCAATGACCATTGCGGCCGGATATGGATTTCAGCAAAGGAGCAAAGGAGCAAAGGGAGCGAATCATTTAGGTAGATGGTCATTTGTCCTTCATATCACTGTTTCAAATCACGGTGTCCATGGCCAAGACCCTTGTCAAGACTATCCTGCTCTCGTCGAATGCATCCATCGATGAACTTTTGTGGAAGGCGAGCAAGTCGTTGCTCCTTTCCGAGGAGGACTTGACTAGATTTTGCGATGTAACTCTTGCTGAACATGTCCCATAATTTCTGTTCGAGATGATCTTCCATAAGCGGCAGAGGATAGTATGGGTCGTTCTCGTAAAATGCTTCGACAAGGTGAGAGATAAGTGATTCCGGATTATGTGTTGCCGCATCCTCATTCCAGACATGGCACAGATTGAAGTCGAGGACCCAAAGCCGCGTGGTGCGGCGCACGGAGTTGATGGCGAGGAGCGATTCGATATCAGTGTGTGGTTTCATAGCGGTCACTTCGTTTGGGGTCATATTCAGAGCCGAGAG
This sequence comes from Penicillium sumatraense, assembly GCA_020086695.1. Lineage (NCBI taxonomy): Eukaryota > Fungi > Ascomycota > Eurotiomycetes > Eurotiales > Aspergillaceae > Penicillium > Penicillium sumatraense. The sequence continues at coordinate 430,264 of JAGIKU010000556.1, read as the reverse complement.
TATGTCTTGTCCGTAGTTCTTTTCTCCCTCGCAACCAAGGACGAATTCGATGTCGTATGCATCAATATTCGCCGACCAATGCATGATGGCCAGCGCCTCACCCATGTCTGACGCGAGCTTATCCACGGGGTATCGTAGATCAATCATCTGGTCGAGGTGTAGATTGAAGTTTCGAAGGGTAAAATTTGGAGGAGGGGTGGTTGTGACACGCCGACGACCTAGATAAACACGAGCCAAACAGTCCCGATTTGTTTGGTTGGCCGTAACAAACGCACGAGAGTCTGCAGGGCAGTACTTCTCAATCAATGCCTCTCGCGCAATTTTAGGTAGCGGAAGGATCCTTTCCGAGACCAAGACCATGGCAGGGAGGGTGAAGGACTCGTGGACGGTGGGAAAAAGACTTATGCTCTGTTCCCACCACGCATTGTTGCTCTTTGGGATATAGGAATAGAGGCGAGGAACACGGCATTCAATGTGAATGTTGAGAGGGTTGTCGAACGCTTGCTGAACACGTGAATGTGCTACAAAATCGTCCCATAGGGCATTTTCATACGACCGTTTAGCAACCTTCAGCACATACCTTTGGCCAGGCTTTTCAAAAACCAGGCCGCACTGTCCAAAGCCGATGATGCGATACTCGACAAATGGTAGGGAGTGTTGCGTTTGTTGGAAACTGGCAAAAGAGGCCGTAGTAGAATGAGATTTAGGAGTAAGGACACGAGAAAGAATGGTGTCAGGCGAGGAGCACTTATAGAGATCTAGGTCGTTTATCACTATTTCATTATGATGTTGATCGAGAAGCGCTGACAGCTGATTGGTGAGGTTGATGTTTGAACGTAGCGAGGATGACACAGAGATAGGGGAGTCCTCGCTGGAGTGTTTGGCTACACGCTGTAAAGAAGCCATGTTTTCGGTGTTGAGAGAGAAAAAAAGGAGTGCGATAGAAGAAGAGGGAGTCTGATGCTGAGAACTGCCTAAAAGGCTGAGAGTAACCATGGTACGATTGTAGGCAACATTTCCTTCAGACATACCAATTCTAAGGTTGTACTAGCAAGAAAATAACCTTATTTAGAGAGTATTTAGAGAGTATTTAGAGAGTATTTAGAGAGTATTTAGAGAGTATTTAGAGAGTATTTAACTAAGAACTTAGTAAAATAAACGCTTAACCTAGTGTCGAGTATTACTGTTTTAGGTGTTTAGTTTACTGTTACTTAGTGTTGTGGTATAGTAAATAGCTTCACTAGAGAGAGTATACAAAAAGAGTAGTACAAAGTAGCTGTGGGTTGTGAAGGCACTGATAAATGCCCACCATGCACAGGCCCAGCGATCGTGACAGGCGACTACTAGTGCGATCACCTGCGGGGTCATGCAACAAACACAATTGCAAAATTTATTGGATGCAAAGAGGGCTATAAATGGCCATGTATTGTACATATATCTCAATATATGCAAGTCCCTGCTACATGTTTCAGAAGGGTTTCATAGGATCGACATACAATTTTTGTAGACCTTTCGGTGATTGAGGAGCATTATATTATCACCAGAAAAGCCCTAGGTACATTTGGAGTGGATAAGAGAGAGTCGGGGAAAAGACCCATGATCTCAAAATAGACTCCCTTATTAAGCTAATGATTCCTCGAAATAATATTCTCTACTTCTGAGATAATATTCCTATCCCAGTATCACATAAAATTCGTCAGGAATATCCCATATTCCCATGATGCTTTGATGAACCATTACTAATGTGATAGTATCAACAGACTACCCGATCAGGATAAAGTGGCCCGCGTCGATGTCCCGCGTCGAGTCGTATCCTTGCGCTTCGCATCACCTCAACTCGCATCGCCGCGCATCACATCCCACGCTCATTTCACTACAATGTATCGTGTCTAGTCCATCATCATCACTCTTTAAACCTTTTCTTCTCCCTTTTTATTTCATTCTTTTCTCATAAACACCACTCGTCCTCCACGATGCAGCACTCGCAATTGGCCCCGCTTCCTAGCGACGTGCCATTCCGCATTGTATCCAAAACAATCGGCCAGGGTGCCTATGCTTGGTGAGCATAGCTTCCATCTGAACCTTAAATACCTAAACTAACGCGAATTTGACTTCTAGCATCAAAAAGGCCTGTCCCGTGGATGCTGATAACCCCGTCTTCGCCGTCAAATACATTAACAAGGACTACGCGGCGCGTCATGGCAAGATCAGTGCGCGCCAGTTACAATTGGAGGTCACTGTACATCGACACGTTACGGGTCACAATAATATAATCAGCTTCTACCAAACCGGCGAAGATGATGTCTGGCGGTGGATTGCGATGGAATTGGCAGAGGGTGGGGACCTCTTCGACAAGATCGAAGCCGATGAAGGTGTCGGGGAAGACATTGCTCATGTGTACTTCTCGCAGCTCGTCAGTGCTGTGAGCTTCATGCATTCGAAGGGCGTGGGCCACCGTGATATCAAACCTGAGAACATGCTTTTGACCTCGGACGGCAACCTCAAGATAGCGGACTTCGGCTTGGCCGCGTTGTTTGAATACAAGGGAACGAGGAAGCTGTCGTCAACATTTTGTGGTAGCCCGCCATATATTGCTCCCGAGGTGATCACATCTAGCACTCGAGGCCAAAACAAGGGCAAAGGTTATCATCCCGACTTGGTCGACATTTGGTCTTGCGGGATTGTTCTGTTTGTTTTGTTGGCGGGAAACACGCCATGGGACAGTCCTACTGATGATAGTTACGAATTTCACGAATATATCGCGACTAATTCACGAACAACCGATGAGCTATGGCAGAAATTACCCTCGGCTACCCTTTCTCTACTGCGTGGCATGTTGACGATAGACCCCAATGCACGATTCTCACTGGAGGACGTACGACGACACCCCTGGTATACACGATCAAATAAATATTTGTCCTCTGATGGCAAGCTACGCGACCCGATCAATCTTGCCACCTCCATGTTCGAGTCCCTACATATCGACTTTAGCCAAGATCCCCTATCGCAGAAACGCAAAGGAGCTAGTCGTAGCTTTGACGCAATGGACATGGACATGGACGATAACGCTGATGTATCCATGGGCTTATCTTCTACTCAGCCAGAGATGGCAGGTGGCGGAATGGTGATGGATTGGGATACTCCTCATCTAGCCTCTGAGTTCTCTTCTACTCAACCCGCCGGGAAACAGTTCGCATCACAAGGGATAGCTATGAGCAGCCATCTTGAGGACGAGCCCTCGATGTCCCAGTTCTCTCAGCAACCGTCCGTACCTGTGAGCCGAACACAAAATGCCCAAAAGTTCCAGGATATCATTCCATCTCGCTCTATGAACCGTTTCTACTCTGCTTGGGAGTTGAAGCTTTTGGTTCCCTTAATCTGCGAGGCTCTTCACCGGCTGGGTGTACCAGTACCCTCTGTTCCAGCTGTCACTGCTGGTGACACTTCTGCCATGATTCGGGTGATTGCCAAAGATGGCCGCATGTGTCCGCTTCAGGGTAAGGTCCTTATTGAGTGTGTCTCCGAGGGTGTCTTCGAGGTTGAATTCGTCAAAATCAAAGGCGACCCTCTGGAATGGCGCCGATTCTTCAAGAAAGTTGTGATTCTTTGTAAAGATTCCGTGTTCAAACCAGACGAATAGAGTATACTTGCAGTCTTGTTTCCTTTTTTTTTTTTCTCTCTCTCTTAATCGCGCCGTTGGGCGAGCGACTCTGAGCCAGACTTTTGAGTATCCATAGAGTTATATCAATTACGGCTCAGGTAGGGCATCGATACTATAGATGCCCTCTTTAAGCCGTAATTGAATAGTATCAATACTATTGAGCTGGGGTCGGTGAAGTGATATCTACGACTATTTAGTATTATGTGACCTATAATCTTTATTATATATTATATGCTTTTTTTCTGCGGGCTTTTAGTAAACCTGGGTGCTCTTCTGTGGAACCACGCCGTTTCAGGTTTTCCTCGCCCCAATATCTATAGAGTGAGCTCAACCTTACAGAATGTTACTCTTCTTGACATTTTTGCTTCCTTCCCATCTGCCTGAAAATGCTTGTCTCAATTTTCACGCCCCAGTCGCCTGCTCTCATAAGCCACGTGACGAACCGCTGCAGATCCCCCGCTGGAGGCGTCTTTTTTCCAGTCTAAACATGACAGGCCGCGCTCCTTTGGACCCCGACCTCTCTCTTTCCCCATCTGCCCCCGATGCTGCAATCTCACAGGCCTCATGGACAAGCTGCCGGTAGAGATCCTCACCAAAATCATCGACCGTAAGCCGCCATTAACCCCCGCGGAATCTTCCCCGCACCGTTCTGCAAAAAACCCACCCAACGCTGAGTTGACTCAAATGAACTAGTCCTCACTCCATGTGAGAAGGTGCAGCTGCAATCGGTTTCCAAGAAATTCTTCGACATCGCCCGTGACAATAATCTGTGGAAACTGCATTGCTATGAGCAATCTTGGGCCGCCTTACAGGCCTCCCGTCCGGCGGGCCGGGTGTCAGAGAGCCTGCTGACGACCCCAACCGCGCCGTTGAGTACATTAGGCCAGGACTCGCTACGTGATCTGATTCAGCCTCCAGCTCCACAGCAAGACGAGGATAATCATGAAGGACCAGGGTCGCTGTCGCTGAGTGAAAGAGCTAGGGCGGCCTCGGAATGGGACTCTTCAGCCGAAGGAGAGCATGTCGATTGGTATTCGGAGTATATTGCTCGCCATGGGCCTGTATCCCTCTCTTGGATAGAGCAACCATTTCAGAAGACCGATGGCAGAAAACGTCAGTCATTTGAGGTGAAGGGCATGGGGTTGCTGAAGGACTGGAGCTCTGCGAGACAGAACAAGATTATAGCGCCCCTCGATGATGGCAGTATCTGCATTTGGGATTTGAATCATTCCCACAGCGCAAATTCACAGTCGACAAAGGGAGGAATTATTGGGATGAGCGAGCCTGGGGCCTTGATGGCCAATCTTTCCGGTCGTCGTGAGCGTACTCCCGCGAAATCCTCTTTGGAGTTTATCAATCTTGGGGAAGGTGTCACAGTTGACTCCTTCCGGCGGCGTGCCTACCTGGCTATTGGAAATGTTCTTAACGAAGTTGATCTTGAGACACTCAAAGTGATATCACAGCAGCGCTACCCCTGGTCCATATTTGCACTCTCTCAAGAAACCGACTATTCAGTCCCGCTGACCCTCGCAACAACGCTCAGCTTGCAAATTCATGATTCCAGACTGTCTGCTGTCGAGGAAGAGGAAGCGATTAGTTTGCGTTGTGAGAAGAATTCTACCCCATTGATCCCAGAATTGGACATATTTCCCCACTCCGACTCCCCGCAATTACAACTGCAACCCAATGGTCTCCCTCCTCGTCGAATTCGCAGTCCCGGTCCTGGAGATGAGCATTATGCGCCACTTTTCCAACCCGGACCATTGTCCATTCTCCATCCTCCAGCACCGCATTTCAACACAATTCTCCTTGCCGGTCGCTTCCCTAGTATTCTCTGCTATGACCGCCGCTTCTTCCCTAGGTTGCAAAGCACAGTACATTCTGGTGGTCGACTATGTGGCCTTGCTTCTGCTCCCGAGCCTCGATTTCCAGTACATTCCGACTCGACATATCTCGATTCCCATGATATCGTCGCATGTGGTGAATACAATGGCCGAGGCTCTCTTGAACTATATAATCTCAAGTCATCCTCAGAAAACCGGGAAGGTAATCCATCCAACAGAACATCCCAATTGACTCCACAATATAAGAACCGTCAAAGTGCAGCCAGCTCTAAGCTGCTCTCTGTGGCATCCCACGGCAATCGCCTCGTGTACTCCGATTCAGAGGGCAACATCAAGTGGGTAGAGCGAAATGGCCGGGCAGAGGTGCGCCGTTGGAATGTCAATACTTCGTATCCGCAGTATTCATTCTCTTCCCGTGGCGGGGGATTTGTATCCCGACAAAAGGACGATTCGCTACAACCTCGGGGGCTCTGGCCAAGCTCTCAACCACAGAATAACAGTAGTGAGGTAGCGCGGAAGATACTACCCACCGGAGGTAACTTGACTGGGGATGAGCTCCTTGTTTGGACTGGAGAACGCATTGGTCGACTTAAATTTTCCATCCCTACGGGTTCCAATTCTGATACGGAGATGGAGAATGAAGAAGATGACTGGTTCATGCATGCTGAGGTTGATGAGGCGAAACGCGAGGAGATGCGACACAAACACCGCGATGAGTGGGAGAAGGAACGGCGATACGAGGAAACAATGCGCCGAGCCCTTGAGAGACAGGCCGATGAGGTTCGATGGATGGGCACCGACGGCATGAGTTGATTCTGTTTGCAGGCTAACCAGGTGATTCTTTCAAAAACTCTTGGGCTGCTTCTTGATCCTGTGTTCCTTCCGCTCTGCCGACTGCCATGCCATCTCAGCAACTGGACCTTCGGCCAATATTCGTTGAGATTCATTCGGACTTGGAATCTTTTCCTTCTATATTAGCGAGTCAATTACAAACCATATTATAGCGCCAATCAAGCTAGGTAGATAGGTTACTTGAAAGTTCAAGTCACCGAGCCTCAATGAACGGTTTTTTCAACTGTTGAAACCAGTGGTGAAGATGCTATCATTGTGAAATGATTTAACATGAAATTCACACTGATTTAGTAAATCAAAATTATGTGAAATTGAACCATTTGAATGTACTCCATGTCGCCACCTGGCAAGGTCGAAATACAATTTGGAACACTGATCTCGGAGTTACCGTAAGTAGTTGAACGACGGTGTTTGTGGCTCAAATACGGTAGATAAATTGTAGTATATATGCAGTACCCGCGAGTAAATAAGCATATTTGAGGCTAGAGTATACAATGAGCTCTCATAGTGCATTCAGTGCTTGACACTTGAGTTGTGGATACCATAACCACTCCATGGAGCGTGGTTATCCAAGGTTAATAAAAGTTAGGGTGCCCTCGCTGTCACGCCCGCCGATCGCCGAGCTTCCGAGGCACCGGAATCCGCGCGGCTCACCGCCCGACTCCCCCGCCTCGGATCACGAGGATTTCTAATGGCGCTGTCAGCGATTACGGACCCTTCCCGGGCTAGCCACAATTCTGAATAATTCACAATCCGAATCTGAGATTTGATTTCATACTCACTGCCATTTAGACAGAAGTCATATCCCTGTTTTCTGCTTCCTCCATCCACTACTCGTGAGATCTTGCATTCGAATCGCGCATTGAGGGGCAAAACGAAACGCCTTTAGGACCGCCTCAATATCTCATACCCTTCTCAAAATGCCTTCCACTACAGACCCTGCCCTGCAATTTGATTCAATTGAGGATACTATTGCTGCATTTAGTAAGCTAGGCTTTTCACAGGGCTCTTGCATGCTCTTCTGGCCTGCGCAACCGCTTGCGGGGGCTACTAATCGGTGCGCGACACTAACAATGACTCACTATAGAGAATGGCGAATTCATCATTGTCTTGGACGACCAAGATCGTGAGAATGAAGGCGACCTTATAATTGCGGCTGAATCAATCACTGCTGCTCAGATGGCCTTCCTTGTTCGTTACACAAGGTAAGCACGCCACCCAGCGCTGTTCGGTGGAGATCATCCCGACATCGCCGTGTCCACGAGCATGAATATGAGCATGACAAGGATAACAGCTGCAGCTGAGGGGGAAGAACCAAATAAAAGCTAATCTCATATACCAGTGGTCTTATATGCGCTCCTATCCCCCCGGAATTAGCCAAGCGTCTTGCTCTCCCCCAAATGGTCACCGAGAACGCCGACCCTAAGGGCACCGCCTACACTATCACAATTGACTCAAGCGACGACTCAGTGACTACCGGAATCTCCGCACAAGACCGCGCTCTTACATGTCGCACTCTGGCATCTCCAGATGCTCAAATCGACTCGTTCCGACGACCCGGCCACATAATTCCCCTGCAGGCGCGTCCTGGTGGCGTGCGTGAGCGCAAGGGCCACACCGAGGCTGCAGTTGACTTCTGTCGATTGGCCGGTAAGGCACCAGCAGGTGTCATCGCGGAGCTGGTAGATGACGGAGAAGTTGTTGAGGGCGTGGCAGAGATTGGTGGTAATAACGGCATGATGCGTCGGGATGGATGTTTGCGCTTTGGCAAGCGGTGGGGGATCAAAGTATGTACCATTGAAGATATGGTGGAGTATTTGGAGAGGACAGAAGGCTCTGGCAAGTCAGCTTCGAATGGCCACCATTGAGGAGTTTGACCGTGTTGGTTTCTTGACTTTTCCGTCCCCCTCTCGTGCTGTATATCACGCTGCCTTTCTTTCTTGAAGATACCTTTGTAGATGAATGGATTAAACTGTTTAGATTTACATTCGCAGCTATGAACACTAGTCTTGGAGTGTGCACTGTAATGGAAGAATGTCCTTGATGGAGAAAAGCATTTGCATTAAAGTTTGGAATTGATTTATCTGGGTATCTATCATTTTGTTCTCATAATGTACAGCAATTTGGGAAATAAATCAATCAAAAGATATAAGCCACAAGCACGAACTACCATGCGGTCGATGGTTAAACGGTTCGGGAGAAATAGAAAGCAAAACGCCAATGCAATGCGAAGTTGGTCTCTGTCCGAGTGGGCAGTATGTTCTATCACCGTTTGAGATGCGAATAGTCCCGCAGGATGCCCATCATATGAGTATTGGTGGTTTTGCCGCTGCGGCGTGTTTTTTTGGTTTTCTTTGGTTCCATTTTAGGTCGCGGCTTCACCACTTTGTTCTTGTTGGTAGGTGTAATACCGGCCTTTTCTAACGCCTCCGTCACAGCTTGAGCATCTGGGACCTTTATCTTGTCCCAGATCTGCTTAAACTCATCATCAAAATGCTCGATGAGGGAAGGGTCGTTGGCCCAGATCATCTTGGCGTGGTCGTCCTTTTTGTTACGAGTCACCAAGAGTTTTCCCTCCTTCTCCAGCTGGTTGATAGCTTCCTCGACAGTCGGCCAGCCCTCGCGAAGCTCACGGACACTCATACCGGCGGCAGTCGTTTGAGACTGAAGTTTCCGAAGCAACTGCTCTGGGTTCCGAACATTATGAGGAGGTCTGAAGCTGAAGCTGCCTTCACCGTTGGCCCCGGCCGGATCATAGTCCACCTTCTCATGCATCTGTAGGATACTCCGAAGTGCTTGAACATATCCCTGGTCATGGGCCCGATGCTGCAAAGATAGATATGATATGATGTCGGCAAACTTCAATGGCACGCCCTTGTTCTTCATATGCTCGATCGCAAAAAGGACCTGGGTCATGATGTCTTTGCCGGTGCCAGTGTTAGCTGGCTGCGAATAGACGATGTCTGCATCATGACGCTTCTTTTTTGGATCGTTTGTTGATGAAGGGGTTGGTGCCGAGGAAGGAGCTTGTGAACTGCTAGCAGATGGAGCGTTCGCAGCCACTCGCCTCTGTTGAGGCAAGCGGTTGGCTGACTCCATCACGCTAGCGTTGAAAGTTTTGAGCTGCTGCTGTAGATACGACATGGCTGCGATGAAAGACCGAGTATATTCGTACTACGTGACGTTCAGACTCGAGGCTTGAGAGGGAAACTGAGCGAAAACCGAAAACCGGGCGAAAGCCAGATGCTTGGGGTCGAGCTGGGGCGAGCTCTCAGGATGAGAAGATAACCATAAGGATCAGTCACCGCTCAGGAAGGACGACGCAGATCGTGAAATCCTGGACTGGAGGATGGTGCTGGGTGAAAGGGACCAAACCTCAAAGTTGCAAGGCGCAGAGTCAAGTGAAAGAAGCGACAGCAATGAATGGGCGGAAGCATGAGGATCGGCTCACGTGATCGTTCGAACGCAGCCCGAAGCGCGCCAGGTACTCCAAGCTTGTCCTTGTTCTCCTCTCATCCCGATTCCTCCCCACCTCACCTCCCTCATTGCTGTTTGCCATTGCAAGCACGACAAAACGTTCTTTTGAGCGAAACGCCATGTCATAAGGCTTCACGATTGCGCCGTGTGTACGTGTCCTGGAGCAGTGCACACTGCGCGTCACATCTGAAGACGAGCTTGTGCTTTTCCCATACGATCTAATCAAGCTTGAAAGCCAAACATCTCGCGGATCGCGAGCCTTATATCATCATGGCAGACACCGCTATCGAACTTCCCTACCTATCCTCACATTATTCAATTCCTGAAACTACCCTCACTTCCCTGACGCAAGCCCCAACTGTCGATCTTGTGAACCAGCTTCTTCAGTCGATCACAAAGAAAGCAAACGAGCATGATGAACTTGATGCTTACAAGATTCGTCTGGAGGTCGAGCTTGACAATGCCTGTCGCACGAGAGACTCAAAGATTAAAGTGTTGAAGGAGGCAGTTGAAAAGGGCCACGCAGAATTGGAAGGATTGCGAAAAAGCTTCCATGAATCTGGTTTGTCTTGAATTATATTAAATTGTTGGATCTGCCTTTATTGACTTGTTTTGAACAGAAAACACTAGGTCCGCTCTCGAGTCCGAGATTTCTGCCCTCAAATCGTCCTCAACGTCAAACGAATCAGAGACCGCCTCCCTCAAGTCACGTATCTCAACATTGGAAGCTGAAAAAAGGGAAAGTCTAGCATTACTTGAATCTAAGTCTGCTGCCCACGACAAGCTTGCCGAAGAACTCTCTTCTCTGCACAAAAAGACCATTGAGCTTCGTCGCGATCTTTCTACCGCAGAACAAAATCAGCAAAAGGCTGATTCAGCCTCTGCAAGCGCACGGTTCCGAGAACAAAGCCTTCAGCAGGAATTGGATCTAACCAAAAAGAACAACGAATGGTATGAAACTGAACTCAAGACGAAAGGTGCGGAGCACTTGAAATTCCGGAAGGAGAAGAGCGCACGAATCTCGGAGCTCCAACGCGAAAACGAGGAGGCGAGCTCGACCATCGATTCTCTGCGTCGCAGCGAGAATTCCCTGAAGACACGTCTTGACGAGACTGAGCAGCGCTACGAGGAGTCGTTGGCTAGTATCAGTCAACTCAAGGAGGAAGCAATTCAAGCTGCCGAGTCTTTCCGAGTCGAGTTGACAGCTACTCAACGTCTGGCCGAGGTCCAAGGTACTGCCGCGAAAACTGCCAAGGAGCGCGTCGAAGAATGTAAGCTCGAGCTGCAGAAGGCCAAGGATCATGCAGCGGAAGAGATATCGCGCCTTCGGGTAGAGAATGAGACGGAGCACACCGACAGACAGGCTGCGGAGCGCCGCGTTGCGGAGCTAGAAGCCAGCATCTCGCAACTGGAATCCGAAGGACGGAATCGATCAATGAGTCCTGCTCACTCGCTCAACGGAGTGGCGCCCAGTACACCAATGCGACCTGGTACCCCAGGTGGTAGCTTCACTCCGCGGGCCTCCCGCACGAAGGGAGGTCTCACTCTTACACAAATGTATACCGAATACGATAAGATGAGGACCCTCCTCTCCTCCGAGCAGAGAACTAGCCAAGAGCTTCGGGTCACACTCGACGAGATGGTCCAAGAACTGGAATCCAGTAAGCCCGAAATTGACGAGCTCCGCGCCGACCATAGTCGTCTTGAGAATGCAGTCATCGAAATGTCGAATCTTTTAGAGACATCTGGCAAAGAGCGCGATGACGCCACGAAGGAAGCAAGGAAATGGCAAGGGCAGGTTGAAGGCCTCGCTCGCGAGGGCGATATTCTTCGGCAACAACTCCGGGACCTCAGTGCTGAAGTCAAGGTCCTTGTCTTGGAAGTTGCTATCGCCAAGCAAGGTGAAGACTATGATCGTGAGGAATTAGAAAAAATTGCCCGACAAGAGATCGAAGAGTCGTCAGCGGAGCTTAATCCCACCGGCCGCTTTATCAGCCAGAATCTAACCACCTTCAAGAATCTTCATGACCTCCAAGAACAAAACCTTACTCTTCGCCGTATGCTTCGAGAGTTAGGCGATAAGATGGAGGGCGAAGAGGCTCGCGCACAGGATGCTGTGCGCCAACAAGAGGCCGAGGAGCTAAAGGAATTGCGAACTCGGGTGCAAACATACCGCGACGAGATTGCAAACCTTGTCGCCCAATCCAAGAGCTACGTCAAGGAGCGGGACACTTTCCGCAGTATGCTCACTCACCGACGTCAAACTGTTGGAGACTCGTCTATCTTCTCACAATCCGTCCCACTTGGAGCCGCTCCACTGGGTGCTGGCGATAGCCAAATCAGTAACTCTCCCGATTACGCAGATCTTCTGCGAAAGTTACAAGCCCACTTTGACAGCTACCGCGAGGAGACATCTACAGACCACTCAGCCCTTCGACAACAGGTCAATGAGCTTTCCCGCAAGAACAGCGAGCTTCTCAGTGAGATCAGTCGCTCCAGCAGCCAGCTGGCAGCCGCCAACTCCAGGGGTGAGCTCCTTCAGAGCAACTTTAATATGCTGAAGAGCGAAAACGGCGAGCTCCAGAAACGCTATTCGTCTATTCTTGAAAACGCCAACCGCCAGGACATTCGTACTCAACAAGCCGCTGAAGATCTTGTCGAAGCCAAGGGTCTTCTGGAAAGCCTCCAGCGGGAGAATGCAAACCTTAAAGCTGAGAGAGACCTACTCAAGACTGTCGAGAAGAGACTCTATGAAGATCTCGAGAATTTGCGTAATGAGCGCAGCCGCCTGGATACGTTGAATGGCAATATGCAAAGCATGCTTAATGAACGTGAGCACATGGAGTCAGAGAACCGCCGGCGACTCGAGTCTAGTGTCGAAAACCTCGAATCTGAGCTGCAGTCCACGAAACGGAAGCTTAATGAAGAGGCAGAGAACTCTCGAAGAGCTGCACTACGCCGAGACTACGAACAAGAACAGAATCAGAAGCGCATTGATGACCTAATGACTAGTCTAAGCTCAGTTCGTGAGGAGCTAGTTGCTATCAAGACAACCAAGGATCACCTTCAATCTCGCGTTGATGAGCTTACTGTGGAGCTGAAGAGTGCTGAAGAGCGCCTCCAAGTTTTGCAATCTCGGCCTAGTGGGCCCTCCGTGCCTGCAGAGACCCCTGCTGTTACACAAGAGGCCACTGACGGGAGCGGCCTGACACGCGAGCAGGAGCTCTCTATGGAGATCTCCGAACTCAAGCGTGACCTTGATCTGGCGAAGAACGAACTTGCACATGCCAAGGAGCGCGTGGAAGAGTATCAAGCAATTAGCCAGTCTACCGAGGAACGCATGGAGTCTGAGGCCGAAACTCATGCTCAGTATCGCGAGGAAACCGACGCCCTTCTTGAGGAGCGCAACAAGAAGATCCAGGATCTTGAGACTCGTATTGAGGAAATTTCCACTGAAATGTCTTCAAACGCTTCTGAGTTATCCAAGCTTCGCGAGAGCCAAGGAGAAGCGACACGACATCTTGAGGAACAAAAGGCTGATCTGGAGTCACAAATCACTCGACTGAAGGACGATAATGAGCGCCATCTCGAGGCCGCCAAGTACCACCAAGAAGATCTCAAGGCCCAAGCAGAGATCGCCCAGACTGCTCAACAGAACTACGAGAGCGAGCTTGTGAAGCACGCTGATGCCGCCAGAAATCTCCAGACTGTCCGGGCTGAGGCCAACCAAGTCAAGCTCGAGATGGCCGAAATGCGCACTCAGGCCGAGACCCTCAAGAAAGATCTGGGCCAGAAGGAGGAAAGCTGGGCTGAGCAGAAGGCTAGATATGATACCGAGCTCTTGGAGTTGCAGAAACGCAGGGAGGAGGTCCTGCGCCAGAACTCCTTGTTGCACGAACAAGTCCAAGGCATCACCGCTCAAATATCTTCTCTTCAGCGTGATAGGGCCAACTTCTCTGAAACTGAGGAACAGGAAGGAGAATTGGCACCAAATCTAGAACGCCAGCAGCAGCTCATCAGCTGGCTGCGCAAGGAGAAGGAAATTTTGGAACTTCAACTCCAATGCTCCAATTCTGAGAAGGAGAGACTGCAGCGCCAATTCGATTACACACAATCACAACTTGATGAGACGCGTCTCAAGCTGGAGCAACAACGCCGAGCGGCCGCAGACAGCGACCAAAACACCCTCAACCACAACAAACTCATGGAGACTCTTAATGAGCTTAATCTCTTCCGCGAGAGCAGTGTTACGCTACGCAATCAAGTCAAGCAGACTGAAACTGCCCTTGCTGAAAAGTCTGCTCGTGTTGAGGAGCTTGTTCAGCAAATTCAACCCCTCGAAACCAAAATTCATGAATTTGAGAATCTTGTTGAGTCGAAGGATGGAGAAATGCAATTACTCCAGGCTGATCGTGACCATTACCAGAAGCGAATTCAGAATATTCTCCAAAAATATGATCGAGTTGATCCGCAGGAGATGGAGGCATTGCAGGAAAAGCTTTCTACCTTGGAGAAAGAGCGTGATGAGGCTATCACTGCCCGCGATGAGGCCACCTCAGTACGCGATAGTCTTACAGCAGAAGTTGAACAGCACAAGAATTCTGCCGAGGCCCGTGTCACGGATTTGCGTACGAAGCTTACTGAGCAGTTCAAGGCTCGATCCAAGGAGCTTTCTGGACGCATAAACAGTAAGCAGGCTGAATTGAACACGGCCTTGCAGGAGAAGGAGGTGTTGCAGGATGAGCTGAACACAACCAAGGCCGAGCTCGAAACTCTCAAATCCAAGCAAACGGAGGCTCCGGCGCCTGTTGACACCTCTGCTACGGAACAAGTGCCTGATGCCGCCTCTACGCCCATGGAAACTGAGCCTATCAATCCTACACCCGCTTCGCAGTTCCCTACTGCGGCAACTCAAGTTGTTCCAGTCGGCGACGAGCAGAAAATCAAAGAGCTGGAAGCCAAGATCCAGCGATTGGAGGCTGCTCTTGTTGAAAAGGATGGTCAATTGGCTGCCAAGGACAGTGAGCTGGAGGCGAAGCTGAAAGAGCGCTCTGAGAAGCTAAAAGAAATGTATAATGCCAAGTTGGCTGAAATCAGGGCATCTCAACGCAAAGAAGCCGAGAACGCGTCGACGGGAGAACAATCTATCCCTGCCACACCCGCCACCCCTACTACAAATGCAGAGCAGCCATCTACGCCACTCAAGACATTCGAACTTCCCAATCTGACTGATGCACAAGCACGTGAACTACTTTCCAAGAACGAGACGCTGCGCATGATTTTGCGAAACAACATTCGCAGCCATGTCGATAAGGCAAAGCAGCAGGCTCAGGCGGAATCTGGTTCCAACGATGCTGCACTCGCCGCTGCAGAGTCGAAGTTCAACGAAGAGCGTGAAGCTCTCAGAAAAGCCCACGAGGATGAGATGGGAGATAAGGTCAAGTCTGCGGTTGAGCTTTCCGACAAGAAATCTCTTGCACGTATCAGTATGCTTGACGGACAGAAGCGAACCGCTCTCGTCAAGCTAGACGTTGTCAAGAAGGCTGCCGAGGAAACACCTCAGAAGCCAGTCATTGAGGTATGGGAGATTGCTAAAGTTGCGCGACCTCCACCTGCTGCTGCTGCTCAACCTCCGAAGCCAGCAGCCGTTGCTTCTCCTGCCCAGCCTGCTTCACCTGCCCCTACCCCTGCTCCTCCTACTCCTGCTCCTGCTCCTGCTGTTCAGCAACCTCAAGCTGCGCCAGCTGTTTCGACAGATGGGACCGCTGCGCCCTCTGCTACGCCTTCTGCAGAGCAAACATCGCCCCCTACTCCTGCCCCTTCAGCCCAACCAATTGGCAATGGGGAGCAGCAAACAAGCTCTGGCCCGCAACCAGGGACTGCCCCTCCTAACCCCTTCGGTCAACAAGCCCAAAACCAACAAACTCAGCAGGCCTCGGCCTCGAATTTGCCCACTAAACCCCCTGCCAATAATACCCCGCCTGGTATGATGAGAGCCCTGCAGTCCAACCTCCCAATTGCTCGAGGTGGAGGCCGTGGCGGCCGCGGCGGTATCCAGCCGACACCTTTCAATCATGCTCAACAGCAGCAGCAAGGCGATCAGCAGCAGCAACAGGCCCAGCCTCAGGCACAGGCCCAGCGCGGTACTGGTCTTCCTAGGGGCCGCGGTGGACGCGGTGGTCAAGGTCGTGGCGGAAATCAAAACCAGAACGCTGCGGCTCAAAATCAGGCTCAAAGTCCCACCGCAACACGCGGTAACATGAACCCAGGAGCCCGCCAGTTCGTTCCTCATGGTAACAAGCGTACCCGTGATGAGGCATCTGATACCCCTACTGATAACAATGCGGGCGGAAAACGGATGAGAGGAGGTGGTGGAGGACAGCCTCGTGGTGGAGGAGCAGCATAAGCGTCTTTTTTTGTGCCATCTTTTTTTTTCACATTTATTTTATCGATTGTATCCTAGTCCATCTTGTTGATTTTTGCGTTCATGGAGCATGAAAAATGCCCATTTCTTTGATGCTTTTTACTGGATATCAGGGAAGTCGTGGAGACCAAATCAATTTCATTTGTTGTATCTAGTCAATGTACGATGGAGTTTCTGGTTTTTTCCCCTAACTCTCTCTCTCTCTCCTCGGAGGTTCTTTTGAAATTCCTTCTAAGTGTCTTTCGTCAATAAAATTTCATATTTTACATGCGTGTATGGACTCAATCATCATATTTTCCATGTTCGAAGTGTAAAATCCAAGTTGCTGTATTGGGTATAATCTGCTAGAAAAAAAAAACGACGCAAAAAACAAACAAAGACGTTGAAAATAAAAGTCCAGAAAAGTTCTCTAATAATAACAGTCCCCAACACATACCCTATAAGATATAACGCCAATAATTTTCCGAGGCTTTGATTTTATCTCTTCTTCGGGCCTGCTGGCACAAGCATTCGCCCAAGGATTTCTCTCTCCTTCTGCAAAACCATCAACCTCGCATCCTCAATGACTTTGCCGGGAGGAGCAGGTCCAGGCGCAGGAACCTGCGCCACTTGTGCAGCAACGGTCACTGCAGCACCTGGTATCTTTGCTTCACGAGCACGCCGTCTCCGCTGTCCAATTCCGGAGCCCCAAACAACAGTCCATTCGGCAACTTTACCACGTTCAGGGATCTCACAGCCAGAACAGATCTTGGAGTGGGAGCCAATATCTGCGTGACGGTTGATTGAGACGAGAGATTCGATGGCGGAAGAAGAGTGAATATGTGCGCCTGGTTTGATTGTAGATTGTGGTCCGATCGTGACGAAGTAGGAGAGGCGGGTTGATATGGGGTCTGTTGATGTTGATGTTGACGAGGATGAAGTAGACGCGGCACCGATAATGGTCTTCTCGCCGATTATGCACCCATCACCGACCATTATAGGGCCTTCATACGCGTAGAAACGGACACGAGGGTGTATAACTGTACCAGCGCCGATTGTCACCGGGTGTTTGCCCTGAAAGACGACCGTGTCGGAGATGGTGGCCGTGGGATCAGCTTTGAGGGGCGCTTTGGGGGGACCGGTGGGTGTATGAGAGCCAGACGAGGAGCGAGTAGTTGCCGATGGCGGTTTTAATGTTGCCATTATGTGCTTGTGGCTCGCGATTGGAGTGCACAATGGGAGATGCGAGGTTGGGGTTGAGGTTAAAGTTAAGAATTGATTTTCCAGATGGCGTCGAGAGAAGTTGGAGATCGGCGGGGATTGCGGAGCAGCTCAGTCCACTTGACCTCAAGTTGCAATCTGCAACCAGCATTGGTAGCATGATGCTGCTAGTAGCGGAAATTACGATTTAAGGATCAGAGAATAAAATGTCTATTCTCTGATTTAGATATAATGTATAACTATCTCAAGTAGTATACTTGCCTATATTTGTATATCTGCTGCTGTGCTGCTGTAGTCTTCATGTCTCAATAATTGGGTATCATTTTTAAAAGTATATACACGAAATAAAAAGACCAAGATACCGTGATATATCAAGGTCGCTCTACGACAGATGCCAATGCAGCGCTCACCATACTCTTCCTTCGAAGGCCCTGTTCATTGCGCTTCGAAGTCTCTCGGTTATTGAAGGTGTGATAGCTTTTCTCTATCCGATGCGACTGAATCGCACCTGAGCTGCTTCTTCTCCGACCCCGTGCCTCTCCCACTCCTACCGATGAGTCCGGTGGCCCAAATCGACTGCGGTGTAAGGTGGTTGCCCTTCGGCGGGGTGAGGATCGGGGCGGCAAAGAACTGGGATGGCAGTCATCTTCCGGGACCGTTTCTGGGTAATACGCATCATCAGATGCATATATATTACGCCGGATGGAGTCAATATCACCCTCATTACACTGTATCTCCGAGATCTGTTGTCGTTGCCGCCGAATGTTCTGGTGATCCAGGGGGCTCTTTTCCGGCGTCCCATCCAGGGCGGGAAAGTCCAGCGTTGCAGAAGTCGGACTAGGGTTCGAGCACAGCGATGGGGAGGAATCAATATGTCCGTCCTCATCATGATCCGTATCTGGCGGTGTCAGGACATATCCCGAATACCGAGATATCCTGGCGCCTTCACGCTCATGGTGCCCCTGATCAGGGATGCGCTCGCCATTCGGCCCTTGAATAGTATGTTCATGTAATTTCTGAGTTAACGTGGAGATCGATAGACGATTCGGTTGGGATTGTTCATATGCGAAGGGCACAGAGGTTGGAGGCTGCTGCCAGCGAAAATAGGAAGATCGGGGCCGTGAAAGAGTGCGGAGTCGATGGGGCGAAGAACACCGTGAGGACAGTGGGGAGATCAACGGGCTATTGCAGTCGGCCATAAGCCGATCTTCTGCATCCAGCGCCAAACGTGCCGGTCGAGAGGAGGGCGAAGAGAAGGAAAAGTCCTCAAACATGACGTGGTGGCAAACGAATGCAATTGCGGGTTGCCGCTTAAGAGGCTCTGAGGAATTAAGAAAGAAGAAGGTCAAGGAGTGACGAATTCCCAACCCTGCAAGAGTCCGCGGGAGCGAAGGAACGGACAAAGGAAGGCCTATAAATCGTAGAGAAGGAGAGAGTGTGAAGAAAATTTTCTCCTTTTGCGACTCAACCAACGGTCCTGCAGGCGTTTGGGTCTTTTTGGGTCTTTTGGGTCTTCCCTTTGGATTGGTGGTCCACGCCCCTCCGGAGGCAAACCACGTGATGCGGGCGCATTTCCATGGTTGAGTAGAAATAAAGATGGATATTGTTCAAGTGAGTGATGAGATGAAGAAGAGAAGGAGAAGAAAAGAATTGAATGTTGTGAGAAGAGGGAGAAAGTCAGGAAGACAGTCAAGAATGTCGGGAGTTGCGGGGATGCTGAGGCTGTCGCTGATCTTTGCATGACAGACAAACAGGGAGATACTATCACCCAGTGAAAATGATTATATCCATGTATATCCACCGAGATACATCTTTCACACAGTCTTACTGTGTTTAGGACACTCGATAAACTCAGTCTGAGTGAGAAGATAGTCCTGTGTACTTCGTACATACTCCGTACTCCATACTCTCCTCCATACTTCCCTAAGTATCCCTCAGATCTGACCCACTCATTCTGAAACTATTAAACCCCTGCCTGACCACAAATCGAATCAAACATGTCCAATGTATGTTTCCACACCGTCTTCCCACGATCATTCTTACGAAGCTCTTGAAGCGGTTTTTTGTTACCATTATCATTCCCATTCCAGTGCAAGAGATATGCACCGCTGCCCTTCTTCCCATCAGAACCAGGCGCTGCATCAGCAACATCCTGGGCTCCCCGTGGAGAGAAACGAGAACTGGTCGCGGCATACAAATGACGTTCGCCGCTTTCTTCAAGTGGAACGAAAAAGGGCTTCGCGAAGAAATATAGTGTGTCAATGGCGGTCCTGGTAATAGGCCCAAAGTCGCGCATGATGCCTGTCTTGACTGCTGATGGGTATGCATGAACAAACGATGTAGCCGAGTGTGCCTTGGCCAGTTCTTCCAAAGACAGGGACGTCATGGTAATCGAATGTCGGGCACAGTTGCGAAGAGAAAAGTTATTTTTCAAAGAAAGATCATCCATAATTAGAGATCCCTCATCACCGGCAGACAGCACAGACACCACTCGTGATAGGTTGGGACCGAGACCAAGTTTGGCAGTGGAGGAACTGGTGCCGGCATTACCAGCAGCTGTCAACTGAGGTAACAAATTGACCAAAAACCGCATGCGAGAGTAATAATGCAAGCTGAACTTTTTGTCCAGCCCCTCGTCGGTTTCTAGCTAGCCGTTAGCAGATGGTCATTCATCCTTGATTTTTCAAGACATGGTCGGGCCCGTAGATACTTACCATCGCGTCCTTTGGTGGTAAAGGTTCCAGCGGTCATAAACAATAAGTTGACTTTGTCTTCTTTTTGCTTGATCACCTGGCATGCTTCGTCAACGCTCTTGAGGCGTGCCGCGTCACATTTGATGAAGTTGATCTGCCCATCCGGGTTAAGCTGGCGTAACTCTTGGATAATTTTGGATGCCTGGGCCTCGTTCCGCCCGACGAGGTAGATTCGTGAGGAAATTGTATCGCGAGCAAACGCACGGGCAGTTGCTTCGCCGATGCCGCTTGTTCCACCGACTTAAAGCACCCATGTCAGCTTGTCACTCCGTCGAGACACCGGACATCCCCGGAAAGGATGGAAGATGGGATGAGTACCAAATACCGCAACCAGATTCGGACCAAAATCTTTCAAACTAGCATTATGTCTTTTAACTTCCTCGAGTGATATCATTTTGAGAGCTGATGGGGTTTTAAAAGACAAAGAGGAGAGGAGAGGGAGGGAAGGGAGAATAAAGGAAGTAGTCTGCCGCCAGTCACCTGACTTGGGTCAAAATACTATTAAATAGTTACTAAATAAATAATTGACTTGGACATTGGTCAAATTGTCAAGTCAGCTTTTTTCTAGGAGTATTTGGGACTTTCAGAAACAGGGCAGGCATATTCTGAGAACTGAGAAAGGTGGATGTTGAATAGTACCCAACCAAAGGCCCCAGAATCCAACCCTAAGGTTAGGGAAGCCATGATTCTAGCAAGATGACCAGGTATCCAAGAATAAAAAGTCGAGCCGCGAATACTAACTCCAAATGGGATGGATTCGTTTTAAAGGCAAAAAATAGGTCAGAGTGCCATGAAAAATCGCCAATAAACACGAGCATAAGCCTCCACCAACTACAATAACGGGCTATGCAAGGCGATCCTGAGTAGGGCTTAGCAGCTTTCTATTCTGAAGTGACAGGTCACCAAGCGCAGTCCCTGTAACATCTTAATCCCTCAGTTCAACTAAAATATTTCCAGTCAGGCTGAGTAGTATTTCCTGGCAATGATGCGAGCTATTTTGAACTGGCCTATGGAGCAAACCTTGTCTCGGAAATAGTCAGTATACAGCCTTCAATCGTCACCGCATATTTGCTTTGTACGACTGCTTATGCTTGGCGCTCGATCAAATTGGCATTTAAATCCCCGCTAATCCTACACATTGATACATTTAATTTTCTGGTATACCTAACCTGCGGCCCACCAAGCCGTGTTACTTAAAGTATTTGAATAAATCCATCGCCCGTGTTGTTCGCCTAGTTTCAGCAGGAAACCACAAAGTAGCCATTCATCATGGCTCGTTTTGCCCCCATTCTATCTCTTTTTTACTTGATCTCCCTGTTCTCTTTAGCGTTTGCCGCGCCCATCGACAAACGTGCTCTCTTGTTAGCATATCGGGATCTCATTGAACTGAGCACAAGGCAAGCTAAGATGGCTGGGAAATACACTCTCCCACCCCTTCCATATGCCTACGATGTAAGTATAATCACCAGAATATCTCCTTCATCCCAAGATAGAAAGACGCAAAGGATCAATCTAACAATGAAAAGGCCCTTGAACCCATCATCTCCAAGGAAATTATGCAGATCCACCATGACAAGCATCACCAAGCTTACGTCAATAACCTGAACGCTGCCCTAAATAGTCAAAATCAGGCCCTCGAGACGAGCAATCTCCGACAGCTCGTATCACTACAGAAGAAGATCAAATTTAACGGCGGAGGTCACATCAATCATTCTCTATTCTGGAAGAATCTGGCTCCTCCAAGTTCAAAGGCAACAGATATTGACACCGCTGCGCCGAAACTTAAGGCCGCAATTGTGGCCCAGTGGGGTAGTATTCAGAGCTTCAAGGATGAATTCAGCACCGTTTTGACCGATTTGCAAGGGAGTGGCTGGGGATGGCTGGCAAATAAACAGGTCGAGGGAAGACTGGAAGTCATCAGCTTGAAAGACCAAGATCCGGTGGAAGACGCTGTACCCATCTTTGGTGTCGATATGTGGGAGCATGCGTACTATCTTCAGGTGAGTTTCCATGGCATCGGATAGTTGTTCGGAAGAGTTAGGATGCTGACTTTGATAGTATAAAAATGACAAAGCCTCATACATATCGAATATCTGGAAAGTCATTAATTGGCAGGAGGCGGAGAGTCGTTTCAAGAATGGTGTGGAGGGAATGAAGTTTTGACGTTACAAAATTTTGCGACTACCTAGTTATGATAATGACCTGCTCATGTCATGATCACGTTAACATCAACTAGCACCGACTACCTAGATAGGCATATACCAGCATACCAACAGCAAATCTTTGAATACCTATTGACAGTGTAGTACGTTTTCTTGAAGTGACAACTACGAACTAGTACGTATAGTAGGCAATGGCAACAGTAGAGCTTCTATGCAGCAATTTATCCTTTTTTTTTCTATACACTATCCCAATTACTATAAAGTTGTGATTGTTTACATTACTTGCCTATTGTTGGTACGGTTCCTAAGATTTTAGGATGAGAAACTAGTCCAAATCTCGACCTCTATGGTTCTGCAACTTGCTCATACTCAAACGGAATGAAGGAACTGATAGCTTTCTAAGAAGTACCCCGTGGCCAGATTTTCGGTAAGTCACCTAGGACTCGGAATGAGTTGCCGAGGATAGGGGTTAAGAGGTCGGTCGGTGGATGAAGATCTCTTTGATAAGGCTAAAAACTAAATTTCGGGGAGGAAACGGGATCCACTCGGATGTGTTCACTCGGTAGAAAAGGGCTGCAAGTCGGCTGCACGGTGCATCATTCGGAAAAGATATGCACCTATTTCACCATTAATGATTCTCGATTGACTCAATTAACTTCCACGTCAACTTTTCACGAGTCATGGAGCATTGTATGCACGGCCCATTGAATGCCACCTCCTTAGGTTTCGGGGTAAACCCGAACAGTTGACACGAATTCAACCTCTGTGCGTAGAATTGGAAATTTCTGCAAATGCTTACATATACCAAAGGCCATATGAAGAGTTTAAGGATAACTGCTCTCTGTCAAGAATACATTGGTACCTAATTGTGTGTCTAGATAGTTTGCGGGCCCAGCCTTGGGGGAGGCGCATTGCGGGTGGGTACCAATGGAAAATTTGATGGTTTTAAAATCAACAAGCTCCACCTATAATAGTCTGGGCTTTGATTTTTATTTCAACGAGAGCAGGGGCTGTATTCTAGGTCAGGCACTTCCTTGCAATGGAGTCATACCTACAGTATCGTAGGATTGGACAAGCTGTTCGTCGGCAGCTGGCCGAAATCGAATCAAAATGCAGCTGTGAGGGCTATACTGTCGGGTCGCCGCACAATGCCAGGTTTGTCATAACATATCGTCATGTCTCTCTAATTGTTGATAGACTCTGACTTTCTTCTCCAGTTGTCCATTGAACAATCCGAAATTGCTTGATGCTGAGAAAGGCCCCTCAGCACAAGTAGCTACCGATGATGAATCTCTAATCATGGTAGGCTGGGATGGCCCTGAAGATCCCCTGAACCCTGCCAATGCAACTGTGGGAAGGAAATTAGTGATGACCTTTCTGGTCTCTCTTATTGCAATTTCTGTCACTGCTGCATCTGCAATTGATGCCAGTGGTGTGCTGCAGTACAGTGAATATTTCAATGTATCTGACGTGGTTGGATCTCTGGCAACTGGTAGATGGCCCTTTTCATAAGTTTTTTCCTGCATCCTGACTAACTTGAAAATCCTAGGACTTTTCCTTGTCGGCTTTGGTGCTGGATCTCTTCTCTCGGGTCCGTTCTCTGAGACATTTGGCCGGAATGCTGTTTATCTCATCACGATGCTACTTTTCCTAATTTTTATCATGGCCGCAGCACTTGCTCCGAATCTTCATAGTCATCTCATTTTCCGATTTTTTGCTGGATTATTTGGATCGACTCCTCTGAGCTGCGCTGGAGGAACGGTTGCCGATCTTTGGGATCCGGCGCAAAAGGCATATGCATTCCCCGCCTATGCCATCCCAGCATTTGCAGGGCCTATGATCGGTCAAATTATTGGTAGCTATATTCCAGAAACATTGGGATGGCGCTGGTTAGAGTGGATCATGCTTATCATGGGAGGTATGATCCTTGTCATTATCCTTCTCCTTCAACCTGAAACATATGGAAGTCTTCTTCTGCACTGGAAAGCGAAAATCCTTCGCAAGGAAACCGGTGATAAGAGATATCGAGCACCAATCGAAATGAAGCGTGAAAGCTTGCAACGTCGGCTTATGACCTCTATTTACCGACCATTTCTTCTTTTCTACTCGGAGTTGATCCTCATTCTGATGTCGTTGTACCTGACGGTGGTTTATATCGTGCTTTTCACGTTTTTGGAAGGCTATACATTCATCTTTACCGATACATATGGAGTATCGCAAGGGCTGACTAGCGTCGCCTGGGCCGGTATGCTGTGTGGTATTCTCCTAGTGAGCTGCATAGTCCCATTGGTGTATTCGTGGACAGCGAAGGAATACCGAAGGACCTCTACTATCGCTCCTGAGACACGACTTTGGTATGCGATGCTCGGAGGTGCTCCTGCGGTTCCTATCAGTTTGTTTTGGATGGGATGGACTTGCAATGTATGTTTTACTTATCTGTATCTGCTGAGGCGATGGCCTCGCTAATCTTCAACTTCTCTTCCAGTCATCTATCTCGCTCTGGTCTCCGCTCATTGCCTCGGCTCTTTTTGGATACGGCATCACGACGATCTTTATTGTCGCCTACATGTATGTCATTGACTCCTACGGAGTTTATTCAGCCTCGGCCTTAGGGTTTATGGTCTTCACTCGCTACGTTGTTGCGGGAGGCATGACTGTTGCTGGTGCCCCGATCTACCGTTCGATTGGAGTCCAGTATACCTTGACGATATTGGGTTCGATTAGTGGACTGATGACCTTCATCCCTTACTTGCTCTTTATCTATGGCCCGAAGATTCGGAAGTACAGCAAGTATGCTGTAAACACTGACAAGAAATGAAGATGGTGGAGCCTTCGAACTATATTGCCAAAATTGTACATGCACTTGGGTGGACATTAAATGCCTACTAGCTCATAATTAAAGAAAGTGTTACCTCAAGTAACACTGTATAGAATCTGTTAATTTAAGAAATAAGCTACATTATCTCTACCTGTAAATATAGTAATACTTCAATTTGGTACCCTTTGTGCAACTAACATTGAACAGAATAACCTTATTCTGTTTCAAGTTGGAACTTGAAGTTATCTGGAGATGACTGCTGTTCATTGTTGGAGTCGATGTATATAAATCGGGGTCTACCCCAAAATTGTCTTGGCAGATGCTGTCGATGCGCCACCCTTCCCCGGGTTGACTGCTGTTCTCAAGGAGTCACTCTCCTCTTTTGGCGCCATTTCCTCTATTTTCAACATCATCCCTCCTCATCGGCTTTTTTGTCGGCTTTTTTCTCCACTTGTCAGGGAAAAACCGCGCTATCAGTGGTTGTGACAATATCGCGTCTTATCAAGAGGGTCCCCGCACTTCGGACATCGGAGCGGTCCCCTTCTCCATTTCAACCTTGCGAATCTTCTCTTTTCCTCCCTCCACGCTCCCAAACAAATAATGTCTGCATTCTTGAAGAAGCCACTCAAGCTTGCCCTAGTGCAGCTCGCATCAGGTAGGATGCTCGCGCCATAATGTTCACAAGCCCGTTCATCCCTGTTAACCACTTTTGAATACAGGCGCGGACAAGGCCGTCAATCTCTCCCACGCTCGAAGCAAGGTTCTCGAAGCTGCACAAGCTGGCGCACGCCTGATAGTCCTCCCAGAATGTTTCAACTCCCCATACGGCACGCAATATTTCCCTAAGTATGCCGAGACCCTCCACCCTTCCCCGCCCACGAAGGAGCAGTCGCCGTCGTTCCACGCCCTGTCAGCAATCGCCGCCGAGGCAAACGCATACCTTGTTGGTGGAAGTATCCCCGAATTAGAGCCGGGAACCAAGAAGTATTTCAATACTTCTCTCGTCTTCTCGCCCTCGGGTTCTTTGATCGGTACCCACCGCAAGACACACTTGTTCGATATAGATATTCCCGGGAAAATCACGTTCAAGGAAAGCGAGGTACTCTCTCCTGGCAATCAATTGACTGTGATTGATCTTCCGGACTACGGTAAAATTGGTCTGGCTATCTGTTATGACATTCGTTTCCCTGAGTCTGCCATGATCGCGGCTCGCAAGGGTGCATTCTTGTTGGTTTACCCTGGGGCCTTCAATACCACCACAGGACCTCTACACTGGTCTCTTCTGGGTCGAGCTCGTGCAGTAGATAACCAAACCTATGTTGCTTTGTGCAGTCCATCGCGGGATCTGGATGCGACCTATCATGCATATGGTCACAGTCTGATCACTGACCCCAGTGCAAATATTCTCCAAGAAGCGGAGGAAAAGGAGACGATCATCTATGCGGATTTGGATAATGATACCATTGTGAACACTCGCAAAGGGATCCCCATTTATACCCAGCGAAGATTTGATGTTTACCCTGACGTGAGCGGAGAGGGCTCAAAATGATTCCCACATGTACAACTTTGAGTTGATAAATGAATATATTAGTAATCAGGCTGACTGAATAAAGTCCTGAATTACTGTTTCTTTTGAAATCATAAGCTCCTGGTTGAATTAAAAGTAAATGGCTTGTATGCTGTCCATACTGCTAGGTAGAACCTTGACTATACTACTATGGATTTGTTGCCTTATTTCCGCCTGATGGACCAGGCATCAAAGTTGCTGGGAGTGGGCCTGGTCACATGATCCACCACCACAATAAGCCAATAATATTTCTTCCTCCCGATAAGCGAGCCACACTCATCCGCGGCCACAAACCCACTCACCCCGAGAATTTCTCTCATCGACAACTTCCGCCCACAGTCGACACCGCCCCAACCAGTTTGTCGCCCTTGGAACAGCTTCATCTCTATTTTTGCTAATATCTCCCGCCTCAGAAATGTCCAACGTCAACACTGGCAAGAAGACCCGCTCGGCCATCGCCGATGTGGTGACCCGCGAGTACACCATCAACCTGCACAGGAGGGTATGTTGAAACACCCGAATTCCTATAACCTGACCTGCGACGACCGTGAAGCCGCAAGAAGGACCAAAAATGGACAGAGAACACACAATTCTCCGAAACGGAGACCTTTTTCTGGGAAACGTGGAAATCAAACCAAAGTGTGTGCGTGCGGGTGTTGGTGCTGTCAAAACGAGACCTAAAAAATCTCTTTCGACTATGCCCTGACTCCCATCACTCCCGAATGCGCCGACTGTGTGGGCAACCGCATGATTGGACGACAATCGGAACAACTGGAAAACTCCTCTTTCAAAAATTTTTGGAAGCAGGTGTTCACAGTTGGCATACACGCTTCCCTCGAAATCGACACAAAAGAAGAAATTAGTTTGATGAAGTCCACCTTTATGGCCGAAACAATCATCGCAGAGCAGCGTCTCTACTAGATGGCATTCGGACGGAAGACTGATTGTAACTTCTTTTTCGGTATATAGTGCCACGGTGTTAGCTTCAAGAAGCGTGCTCCTCGTGCCATCAAGGAGATCCGTGCCTTTGCTGAGCATGCCATGGTAAGTACTTTTTTATTCTCTTGGCCCCCGTACCCGTGTTGTTGTTTCAACTCGGTACACTTTCCGGTCAGTGCTAACATGTCTACTATCTAGGGCACCAAGGACGTCCGCCTCGACCCCCAGCTCAACAAGAAGGTCTGGGAGGCCGGCATCAAGGGTGTCCCCTTCCGCCTGCGCGTCCGCATTTCCCGCAAGCGTAACGACGAGGAGGGTGCTGAGGAGCGTCTGTACTCCCACGTCCAGGCCGTCAACGTCAAGAACCCCAAGGGTCTTCACACCGCCACCGTCGATGACGCATAAATGGACTGACCACGGCGTCTTGCTTCTATGATTCCATGTTACAATTGGGGTTCGGTTGGGGCTTTTCAAAATAAAATATCTTTCATACCCTTGACATTCTACCTTGTAATCTCCCAATCCTTTTTGCGTAGTTCTCAACAGTAGTAGCAATTATCACAGGGCAGAAAATGGTCGCAAATGAGATAGTATCTTATCGCTTTCGACTAATCCCGGAAAATGTGAGAAGCACGTGGACATTTGATGCTGACTAGTCTACAACGATGCAAAAACAAAAATTAAAAAACAGAAGATGAACTCGATGAAACCGGGGTAAAATGCATATTTTCGCCAGACGAATGCTGAAAACAAGAATAGGAACGTGCAACGTAGATTCCTCGCATTATCGTACATTCGGGAATGGTAGGAAAAGAAGAGAAGGAAGAGAAGAAAAATAGCGTCCCGACTGGTATTGTAAGACTTCACTGCCTGTCCTCATCGAAAACTTCTAGTTTTTAATTGCTTGAAGTTTTTCGTGGAAGGCCTTAATCGACTCGGGCTTCACTCGGATGGCCCACTGCTCGGGCTTTCCATCAACCTGAGGGACCATGAACTGCACGCTGTTAGAGGTCTTAGCATAGTCCAACTCCTTCTTAAGGAGTGCATTCAGGATGATGTTGCCGCTAGGTTCGGCACGGAGAATAATTCGGGCACGACCGGTGCCAGGATGTCTGAGCAATCGTACGATTCCAGTGCCCTGTGAGGCCCATGAAGTGTTCAATTTAAAGGCCCGAGCTCGACACTCATATTCCACGGTCTCTTCCTCTTCGCCGGCGTTACCCGAAGACATATCGAAGAAAGAACCAGGCGCACCCTCCTCGTCAGGTGTAGCAGCTCCAGAAGTGGCGTTTTCGGCACCAGAAGTCTGAGCTGAGGCTTCTGTCGAAGCTTGAGCAGAAGTCGAATTGGTGTCAGTGGCAAATTTTATGGGAGTGGTCGGCTTCCATGTGTTGTCAGCAGCCGTCGACGAATTGGCCGAGGCTGGCTGTGGTGAGCCGGTGTTGAATGAGGCACCGAAGAGCTGAGAAGTCTGAGACTTTGCCCCTAGGGACGCGAAAGGGTTTCCTGAGTTTGAGGTGGTGGAGGCTCCAAAGTTAATTCCGTTGGAAGATGGCTTAGGGGAAGCGAGGCTTGGAGTCGGAGAGTCGATACGATCGAAGAGACTTCGACCTGCTGCAGCAGTCGGTTCGGGGATTGGCGTGTCCAGGCTAGACTTGCCCGTGTCACCGTTCTGAGTTGCCTTTGAACGCTTGGACGTATGCTCGTCGGCCTTAGCGTCATCTACCTCGCCGTTGAAAATGGCAGAAGCCGAACGTTTGGGTGATTTGGGCTTCGCATCGTCAGAGGCATCGCTATCGTTGTCATCGCCGGCGGGCTGTGGTGTTGTTGAAGAGATACGACCGAAAATGTTCTGCGAGGCTGGCACGGGTTGGCTAGAAGATTCAAAGATTGAGCCAGATGATGGAGCAGGAGAAGGAGCGGGCAAAGCAAGCTTTTTGGAGTCATCTTGGGACTCCTCGTCAGCATCAACAAATTCAAAACCCTTGCCAGGAACAAAGACGGCCTTCTTCTTCGAGGCAGCCTCCATCTTTGCACGTTTCTCGCGTTGCAGCTCGGCGTCTTTACGCTCCCATTCCTCCTCATCATCTTCATCAGAGTCGAAATCCTCTGCCTTCCGCTTTGCCTTTTCTTTAGCCTCAGTCTCTTCTGCCTTCTTCTTGAACTGTGCCATGAAGTCTACACCGCCAGTCCCGTTCCCAAACTTGGGCATTGAAAGAGGAGCTGCTGAGCCCTGGGCGTTTGATGATTTAGGGCTAGCAAACATGTTACCCGCCATTTTGGCAGATTCTGAGTCTTTGGCGGCAGGGGTTGAGGAAGCTGCTTGGGTGGTGGTCGCAATCTTTGCGAAGGGATTCTCAGAAATCTGAGGAGTGGGCTCCGAAACCTTACCAGCTGCTGTGGTAGATATTTTTGCGAATGGATTTTCAGCGGGCTTGGACGATTGTTCGGAATTAGCAGTATTCGGGGCTGCGAAGGGATTCTCCGGCTGCTTGGCCGCAGGCGTCAAACTTGAAGTTGAATTCGGCTTAAAGGGCGAGGACGCAGCATTCGTTGAGCCGATTGGCTTTGTGGGAGATGAAAATGACTTTGCAAAAACGCTAGAGGTGGCCGAGTCGTTTACCCCATTAAGAATCGCAGAGTCGTTGGTCACCTGGCCATTCGCCATGGGTGCCGCTCCCATGGCCTTCCAGTCATTTTTCGATCCCACTGGCGCTCCAATAGCCTGTCTAATACCCATATAATGGATAATCAAGCTATCAAACCCGTCTACGCCAGGTTGATAGGTGGATAATTCTTCTTTGAAGATAGTATCCAAGACTAGCAGCTTCTTACGCAGCTCCGAATTACCTTTGTCAACGCTCTCGGCGAAACTGGACTTCGGAATTTGAGGAGCTGCCGTCGGCTTGGCTGTTGGAAAGCTCGGGGAACTGGTCGATGGAGCCGAAGCAGCACTTGCTCCAGAGGCTGTGTCCGGCTTAGCACCGAATATGCCGCCCAGGGGTTTGGCAGGTTGTGTGGAAGTCTGTGGTTTGACCGGCGAGGATGCAGAAATATTTGGCGCAGGGGCAGATTGGGGCTTAGCCGGTTCGGATTCAGATGAGTTGGGTTTGAAGGGAGATGCTCCAAACAGAGATCCAAACGGATTAGCGTTGGCCGGTTTATCGGAAGCTTGGCCAGTTATCGGCTTTGAAGCAAACAAATTGGTGGCGGGTTGTTCTGTGTTCGGCTTGGGAGTGAAAAGACTCTGGGCTGGAGTTTGCTGCTCTTTAGCGGCCTCGGCAGGCTTAGGAGTACCAGCAGTAGCTCCAAAGAGAGACTTGATCGGCGTCGCATCCGTTGGCTTGTCAGCAGACTGGTCCAATGCCGGTTTAGGCGAAAAGAGATTTGTAGGTGCGGCCGATGTAGATGTTGTCTGTTGGGGCCCAGAAGATCCGGAGGTGCTAGAAGTTACAGCCCCACCGAAAAGATTTTTGAATGGTTGAGCTTCCGCAGGCTTTTCTGGGGTTTGCTCTGCTGGTGGTTTAGGAGCGAAAGGATTCTGAGCTGCTGGTGCTGCTGCCTGGGCTTGAGAGCCAGAGGAGCTTTGAGTGGTAGATGCTCCCCCAAAGAGGTTTTTGAACGGGTTAGCATCAGCGGATGTGTCATTCTTCTGGTCCGCAGCTGGCTTTGGTGCGAAAAGGTTGTTGGGCGTGGGTTGTTCGCCCGCAGGCCTGGAGGCTGATAGGCCTGCGAAGGTGGGCTGAGATGAACCGGCTCCGAAAATGTTCGTAGATGCAGGCTTCTCGGATTCCGATGGCTTCGGTGCGGTAGCTGGTGTGCCAAAAAGACCTCCAAATTGTGGAGTTTGGTTAGACGTCGGAGTTTGCTGAGCACCAAACATAGGTTTAGCGGCAAAACCCTCAGTCTTTTCACTTGCGGGCTTATCAGTGCTTGAGGTACCATTCAAGTTACTGAACGGATTACCGGCCGGAGCAGCAGGCTTTGGAGCAAACAGGTTGGGAGCTGAGTCTCCGAAGAGATTTCGACTTTGGAAAGATGATGCAGTCGAAGCAGAGGTCTTTGGCTTCGCGTCTGGGGACATCTGCATAGAATCCGCAGGACTGGCAGAAGGGTTCGCAGTGCTTGATTGGCCAAACATTCCAGAACTGGTTGGAGCATTCGTACTCTGTGGTGCACCGAACGAGAAGGCGGGCTGAGATGGCTGCGCAGGCTGAGAGGTGGTTTGATTACCGAAACCAAAGCCCGTAAAGGAATTGCTCTGGGTAGATGGAGCAGGGTTCGAGTTGCCAGCATCGCTAGCAAAAGGATTATTGAACGTAGTAGAACCGAATCCGCCAGAAGAAGCCCCAAAATTAAAGCCAGTTTGTCCACCACCGACACCACCGCCACCAAACGAGAAGGGGGTAGAGCCGCTCTGGCCTGGCTGGCTAGGCGCAGAGCTAGCCCCGGGAAAGCTTTGGCTTTGGCTCTGGCCGAAATTAAAGCCGCCAGGTTGAGCGGGTGGCGCTCCAAAACTGGGAGCGGGATTTGAAAAGCTAGGTGTGGAAATACCACCGAAAGCATTTGAGGGCTGTTCTGCACCTCCTGCACCGGTTGGGGTAGTGCCTCGAGGGCGTCGACGGATGTCTTTGATTCTGTAGGAAGATCGAGTGTTAGCTAAGGTCTAGCGGGTTGCTTGTTCTAAATGTGACGGATGTAATTTGGATGCGACACTTTGGCGATGCGGAAAAAGACGCATCCCAACGTCCATCTTCAATGAGTCCCATGGAAAGGTATTAGGAGAATGGCCACATTCAAGTCACAGCCCCCCTTGTGCCTGTTTCTGTGTCTGTGCCCATGTCCATCACCAAATGTCTTTGGTCCCAATCGAAGATTTGCCGACTTCCATGACCACATCCGCATTTCTCCTCAAGACCACAGGAATGCGCTACTTACTTGCGACTGGCCATCTGAGCGGCCGTGGCGCGCTGGGGCGCATCATTAGGAGAGCTTGACATTTCGAAGATGTGTTCGTCGTCTTTGGATCCTTGGGGACCTTGAGCAGAGCGTTTTGACATACTATGCAGAAGGAGAGAGGAAGGGAGGAAGTGAGAGGAGGTTTGTTGTTGTTTTTGTGTTGTTGCTGGGAGCGAGAGGTGTATCGACCGCGCCTGCCAGTTTGAGCTGATGAATCCAAGATTCTCGTTCCTTCCTAAATAGGATAGTTATAGAAATAATTTCCAGTTCTTTCCCCGTTGCTCGTTATTTATTGTTTGTTGTGGCCTCGTGGCAGGAGATAACACAGAGAGAGCAAGAGCTCTGGACACTCTCACGCTTATGGGAGAGAAGCTTCGGCTTCGGCTTCAGCTTCCCTTCATGCGCTACCGAAGGAGAAGGAATAAGGGCTTCTAATGGGAACCACCCTATACTATCAGTTACCCAGAGAACAAAAGCGAATTTGTCTCTGTGGGATTTGATGGGGAGATGTCGGATTCTTGTTCCGTGACACGACCTATTCCCGCGACCCGTCGCGCAAGCTGACTTCGACGGTGAGGTCACCAAAGTCGGCAATCAGAGATCGAGAGATTATAGGGATTGGTGGACTGATCTCTTCGATTGAGAAACAGTCTTTTCGCGATGCAGGAAGAGGGGGTGGGAGACTGATCTGACCCTGGAGGATATTTTTTTTATTCCAACGCGGAGACTGTGCCAAAACTCGCGGATGTTCTCACGTGATCTCACTGGTCTTGGCACGCATACCATATGAAGAGGTAACTCGACCTCTCCTTTGCCTATCAAGAGACGAACTGATATATCAGGGCAATCATATTGCATCTAAAATAGCCCTACATTTACTAAACACGACATTGTTTCTTTAGAAGGTCAATCGTTCTAATCCCCGATGACGTCGTGGTAACTAACCATAACTACTTAATGTATAGTCCCAGTTCGACAAAACACGCATCTGCACAGTGGGTGGACGCAGCAACCCATGCGGTCTTCGTGCACGGTTCACCGAGGGTCTCAATCGGAGGATCGACATCTTCGACCTTCTTCTTCAAACGTCTACTAGAATAGTATTCTACTTTATAGACATACCATAACAAAATTTTTTATGAACACTGGTAGTAATGTCCTAGGATACACTATGGATAATGTATCCATTCCTCCGATATACCCCGTGTATAGAAGTGGGACTTCTATTCTATTAGATATTTAATCTGTTTATAATGTATATAAGTGCAGCTCCAAACTTATTATCTGTACTTCGCCGATAAATCAATCCTGAGCAACATCTTGAATTTTGCTGAGGCAATACTTTCCTTCTAGAATCCTTAAAGGGCACAATAACATTATAAATGAGGTTTTTGGATTTTCGCCACGAGCACCGCTCTCCAGGTGGCGCGTGCATGTATTGTAGTACAATAATGTACCTACTACGGAGTAGTGGTACTACTACTACTACTAGGTACTACCCAATGTTAGTAGGTTCAGCCTGGAAATTCTAGCCTGAATACTATACAACTTGATGCATTGAATGTTTCGTAGTGTACCTACACTACTAGTGTACTATTAATCTAGTATATATTATATACTATGGGGTTTCACAGCCGGGTTGACGATACATTACTAATGTAATCACAAATACTATTTGTATAACTTCAAGTTATATATATAGGTTATATAATCATAATATCCAAGCAAATGTTGCTTGGAAACAAGTGTTATGAATACTTTTGTAGTATTGTGAGCCTGAGGCCATTGACTAGTAATGATCCTTGTAGTACCTATTAACTAGGCAGATAATGCAGGATAGTATATCATATGATATGTTCATTAATGTATCCTGCCTTCGAGTAAGTCCAGACTTCTGAGATGAGTTCGGAACTGTGGCAGGTGGCAGGTCGAAGTTCCGGCTGTCGAATTCTTCAAGTCGAAAAATTCGAAATAGGTACGGAGTATTCCCGGCATTAATTTCTCACTTCAAGTCAACTCCTTCTCTCGAGTCGCCTGTCACACACTGCATGACCCCTGAGTCGCATTTCCGCCGAAAGTGGCGCCAATAGATTCTGCACCTAGTCACATTCCATTCCGCTTTGCGCTTCCAGCCCGACCGACTAGCTCCGCTTGAGCTCCAGCGAAATGTCTGGTAGCAGTGGCCTGCTTCGCTATTGGCCTATGCGTGCAGCTTCGACAGGGGACTTGGTTCCCCATGGGGTGCGATCGGCGCGGACTATTCCTTATTTTCATTCTACAATCGCCCCTCGATCATGAGGCAGGACCAGCGTGACGGTTCCGATGCCCTGGCCGGTGATGGCTGAAATGCCAATCCAGCCTCTACCAGTCATTTCGGGCCCTGAAGCCTTTCATTTTATATTTCCCCGTGTCAAGTAGTACCCGGGGGTGGCACTCGTCTGGCATTAGGGACACTTTCGACAGTCTCAATGTCAACCCCGTGGGCTCTCATTCCTTTTCCTTCAACAAAGTTTCTCTCGTCATGCACACCTGTGAAGACTGAGTCTTCTCCACGCTAATTAATCCATTGGACCCCCGCGGACTCTGTGACCGAAGCTGAATGTGGATGTGCATGACTATAAGAGACCGTGCATGTCCACGCTGAATTTTCTCACCAACTAAACATTCGCTCCTTTGTGACCAGTGAAGTCAAAATGCATTTTGCCTCTGCTATCACGCTTGTTTCTCTTGTGTCATCTGTTCATACGCAACTTCTTGAGATCCCGGCAGTAGATGAGCTGGTGAGCTCTGCTTTGCAGCCCCTAGAAGCCTGGACAGATTATCAAGGGCCAACCGGAATTGCGTCGTCCGCTCTCAGCAAAAGCACCCATGCTATCGTTGCAAATGTCGCTGTCGAAGCAGCTGATGCATCGTATTGGCTGGCCGATATTTCCCACCAAGGGAAAGCTGCTTTCAACCCAAACCCGTCCAGCTACAAAGTTTTTCGCAATGTGAAGGATTACGGAGCCAAAGGTACCTAGGTGGCTGCCCGCATCTCAATGAACCTGAACGAGAAACTGACGAGAAATACAGGTGATGGTGTTACCGACGATACTGCTGCAATCAACTCTGCTATTAGTGATGGCGGTCGATACGGACCATCGAGCCGACAGAGTTCAACCACAACCCCTGCTATTGTTTACTTCCCGGCAGGGACCTACTTGATATCCACACCCATAATTGACTACTACTTTACCCAACTCATTGGAAACCCCAACTCTATGCCGGTCATAAAAGCCACTGCTGGTTTTAGTGGACTTGGATTGATCGACGGAGACCAGTATCAGAGTGATGGTAACCAAGGATGGACCTCCACGAACGTCTTCTTTAGACAAATTCGCAACCTTAAACTGGATTTGACCAATATCCCTGCGAGCTCAGCTGCTACTGGCATTCATTGGCCTACCGGACAAGCTACAAGCATACAGAATGTGGATATCGTTATGAGTTCTGCTTCTGGAACTCAGCACCAAGGAATCTTCATTGAAAATGGTGAGACAGATACTGTGTGACATTCCTGCAACTGAACTGACTGATGTGACTAGGCTCTGGTGGATTTTTAGCTGATATTACGATCACTGGCGGTCTGTACGGTGCAAATGTTGGCAATCAACAATTCACGATGCGCAATTTGGTAATCACGGATGCAGTGACAGCTATCTCCCAGATATGGGATTGGGGCTGGACTTACCAGGGCCTCACCGTGACTAACTGTAGCACTGCTCTTTCAGTGGATAATGGCGGAGCTGGTAACCAGCTTGTGGGATCAGTCATTGTTCTTGACAGCACCATCCAGGATTGCTCAACATTTGTGACTAGTGCCTGGCAGGCCTCGACCTTCAGCAACGGAAGCCTTATTCTGGAGAACATTTCTCTGGAAAATGTTCCAGTTGCGGTCAAAGGTCCAAGCGGAACCGTCCTTGTCGGCGGAACTATGACCATAAGTGCTTGGGGACAGGGTCATAAGTATACTCCCAACGGACCTACCAATTTCCAAGGCACCTTCACAGCGCCAACACGACCAAGCTCTCTTTTAGCCAGTGGATCGTCGAGATATTATACGAAAAGTAAGCCTCAATATGAGACATTATCTCAGTCATCGTTCGTCAGCACTCGAAGTGCTGGAGCTACTGGGGACGGTTCCACAGATGATACATCTGCCATTCAATCGGCCCTGAATTCGGCCGCATCTTCTGGTAAAATTGTATTCTTCGACCAAGGCACATATAAGGTAACGGATACCATATATGTTCCTCCCGGGTCGCGTATCACTGGCGAAGCCTACCCCGTGATCATGGCAAGTGGAAGTGCTTTCTCGAGTATCTCAAAGCCTGTCCCGGTTGTCCAGGTTGGAAAGTCCGGCGAGTCTGGGTCAGTTGAATGGTCCGATATGATTGTCAGTACACAGGGATCTACCCCGGGTGCTGTTTTAATTGAATGGAACCTGGCTGCGAACTCAGGCTCTGGGATGTGGGATGTGCACACGAGAATTGGTGGCTTTTCCGGCTCCCAGCAGCAAGTAGCCCAGTGCCCAACTTCAGCGGCCGTCTCAGCTGCCTGCGAGGTTGCCTACATGTCTATGCACATCACCGATAGTGCGAGTGGAGTATATTTGGATAATGTTTGGCTATGGACGGCAGATCACGACCTCGATAGTGCCGATAATACCCGAATCTCCGTATACTCCGGTAGGGGCTTACTGATAGAAGGGCAAACAATATGGCTGTAAGTGAGAAAAGACCTTTTGAGATATTCCGATAGCTAATATTCCCAGGTATGGAACGGGCGTTGAGCACCACTCGCTCTACCAGTATCAATTTTCAGGGGCCAGCTCAGTTGTAGCAGGATTCATTCAAACAGAAACACCGTGAGTGCTGAATTAGAAACTAAGCCATTCAAATCATGAACATTTGCTTATCGTCATTCAGATACTACCAGCCAAACCCGGACGCAGCAAATGGCCCCTACCCTTCAAATCCTGACTTGAAAGACCCTGATTACAGTAGCTGCCTCTCTGGAAATTGTGACTCACTTGGACTTCGTGTTCTGGATAGCAGTGACATTGTGATTTACGGGGCAGGGCTCTACAGCTTCTTCAATAACTACAGCACCGACTGCTCAACCTTCCCGGTACCTGAGAACTGCCAGAGTGAGATATTCAGCATTGAAGGTGATACGAGCAATTTGGTGGTCTATGCCTTAAGCACAGTTGGCACGACCAACATGATTGTCAAGGATGGAACATCTTTGGCTGTTGTCAGCGACAACCTAGCAACATACGCTGCGACCATTGCGTATTTTACATTGTAACCGCCTAACCCTGGCTGTTTCATTTTATCTCTTCGACTTGTACTTAATTACTCGGAAATTTTATCATTCAAGTCTACGCTGGATCCAGCATGATAACGAAACAAGTAGTCATCATGCTGGGTTAGCCTGACCTTGACCGGAAGCATCTTCCTTAATTTTTTTCGGTACAGAACACCAGGCACATTCAAGAATCCCTTTAAATTAGCGAATGAGATCACTGGCTTCAATCATAGTTATATCTACCTTATTAACATGAGTTTCAAGGTGGGTACCTGCGAAGTATGTGTCACCACCGTAGCACCTCTTTTCGTACATTCGCGGGGTCTAATTTGAGCGAATAGCTAAAGTAAACCACTGCGCTGGGCTGGTCATTATCGAAAACAGGTAGAAACTGAGTCAGTCGGGAAGAAGCAGGTATATCTGCACAGCTCGTTACAATATCCAACCCTTCTTCTTCAATCTCAATCCATTTCTCTGCAATGGCCGCTATGGCGACGCTATCCCACACACCTTCCTGCATTTTGGAGGAACGAAGTACACGCACGGCCCGCCTTCTGATGTTTGGGTCCCGGCAATGTGCGGCGACGTTGAACATACATGCTGTGATTCCAAGGTCCAGTGAGAATGTTTTGGAAGAGCATGAAGATAGAGAAACGGAGGGAGAAGGCGAACGAGAATGGGAAGAATGTAGCCCATTGATTGACTCGCCCAGAGCTACCATCTGCTCAAAATAAGAATTATACTTGTCCCAGACATAATTGTGATCTGCTTTCATCTCCCCTGCCACGGGGTGGGCGTCGAGCGCCACAAAAGAGTCGATCTTGCGCAGTTGAAGAAGAGAAGCACCACGGCGTTCCCGAATTGAAAGGGAAGCGCCGTGTCTGTCCAAGAATTCATCCAGAGCTTTAGACCACTGCTCCAACAATGAAAGTGTAGCGTCGCGCAGAGAAACAGCTTCGGGTGCGATAAAATTGAATTGGTTTTCGGTAGCACCTGAATCTCGAATTTCCAGCTGTGGAGTTTGGGCGTTGAGTTCCGAGTGCTGCTGCCGATAATAGTATGTATAGATCTCGAGTGTCTCGCGCGCATCAGCCAGGGAATTGAAAACAAAAGGGCGGTCAAAATTCATGGTCAGTTCAGGCCAGATATTCAATTGGTCTGAGCCCATATGTTGCTCGGTCTGTCACGCAATTTATTAAACCCATAACCTGATAGAGAACAAAAGAGTGTTTATGATAGCCCTGGAGGGCATGCGTACCACGATGGCCTGACTCTGAAGGCGTGTGAATAAACCACACAGTACATCTATCGGAATGTAAGGTTTGCGATTGAGGTCAGGATTGGTAAAGGTGTTAGGCGTATTTCTGCGGATCTCGGCGAGTATTTTTAATCCACTGGTGATGTGCGTGATTGCTGAGGCGTAGTAGCCGCGCATGGCCTATAAATTAGAGCTAGCATGCAGGTCCCGAGGGCGAGAGGATGATATTTTCAACACACCTCAAAACATGAAAACAAGATACAAGATATAAGACACACGTCTAGAGGTTGTGAACTAGTCGGACTGGGCATGAGACAGCGCATAGCAGAGATGTATTGACGTAAGGCAAAGGAGCCACTGGCAACGAGTTGACCGGAACGAGATGGTGCTAGATCGCGTTCAAATGTCTCATGTAGTGAGCCCAAAGCCACGGTAACATGCCGAATGGCGGGTTCATGGTGTGCAGACTGTAATAATAGGGACTCCCAGAAGATGCACTCGAAGTCACCAGCCAACTGGGGAGCGGTTTTCTCCAGAAAAAATTGGAAGGATCGACGCTCCAGATCACTAGCAAAAAGACCATACCAGGGGACAGTGAATGGCTGCGAAATGGCCCTATTTGGGAGGAGTAGGCTTGATCGTGTAGTCGCTAAGCTAGAAGGTGGCTCAATAGTCTCATAGCCATCGCATACGCGACCAGTGGAGGTGCACCGTTGACAAGCCGGGCGCTCCTCACCGCACTTGACACGTCGTTCTATTTGCCTGGATAAGTAACTCGGGGATAAGTATTGAATTCCAAAGATATGCGCGTCTCACTCCTGGACCTAGTCAGCAGTGCGATTTGGTATTACTATCGGGGTGCCGAAGAACGGACTTGCAGGTCAAGCAGCCGGTCCGCGTTTTTGGCCGATATGCTCGTACTCGGGCCTGCGGATCGACTCGTGGCATATTACTGGGAAGATGCGAGGGATAAAAAGTGACATGTGTGAGCAAATGAGGACGCCCCCAAAACCCAAAAGCCAACTTGAAGAGTGTCTTGAAATGGTTTGGCCTGATTTGGTTGGGGGCGAAGCGATTGGCTGGGATCTATTTTTGTCAGCGATAAGGCTGGGCATCAGCAGAAACAGTGGAGTACCTACATAGTAGTACTAGCTTTAAAAACAGAGAGGTTCTCAATTAAATGATAGCAATTCTGAAGATTGTCGCTTCTATTTTCTCATATCATAATGATGGCGCTAGAAAAATTAGGACTAGAGAGAAACATCCGCTCCCCCAGTTTTATCACAACAAACTTGAAATATTTCATCTAATATCCCAGACTCCAAGACGCTGGATACATGAACAAGCAAGAAAACAAAAACATGAAATAAAAGACAAATCTAATTCGAAAAAAGCGTTCTAAACGCCAGCCCGTTCCTGCAGCGTCTGAAGAGAAGATATTAGCGATGGTCAAAATAATGTCCTGGGCAGTCAATCCAACATACAAACTCACCATCCGACCTTCTAGTCTTTGTAAAGGCATTTGTCGCTTTGCGCTGCTTGCGATTAGGCATGTCACTCTCTTTACCTGCCATTGTGCGGCCTGGATGGACAGCGTTAAACAGTATCAGCCCGATCAACATAGGCAAGCTGTCGAGACAGTACTGGTACGCCTCATGGAGCGGAATGGTGCTTTCGAGTCCTTGCGAGTATTCACATAGACGAAAAATAATACGTAACTTTTGTTTTAATTGTTAGTAATATGATAATCCGAGGTTAGAATCCAGGTTCTTACTGTGATCAAGGCAAGACATGCGTAAAGAACGTATAGAAGGAGCAAGGCTTTTTTGAGATCTGATCGTTGCTGTCGGAGAATCTTAAGGTGGAAGAAGATCGCACAGACGACAAACATTAGAACAAAGAGCTGTTGTACACCAACACCAGCCATGTATATATGCAGTCCTGTCATTTCATCGTGATATGAGATGTTGTCACCTGCCGCCATTGCAGCCCCATAGACTTGGATAATAAAAGCACTATACGCATTATCAGCACATGCCTCTGAAGAAATGGAGGCCATACAGACATTATATCGAGAATGACGAAAAAAAGACCGAATCGCCATGGACGCACATGTAAAACGCGCGCATCGTCGCTAAAGTTCCAGACCATCCGGCCCATAACCATATAGACAAAAGCGTTGGTCCATAAAGGCGCAACTAGAATGAGGATAAACCACGTAGCATAATAATCATAACTAGCTGGATTTATGATGCTTAATACGCGGAGAACATAAGTCACGGTTTGAATGGCCCCGGACATGGCGATCACCCAACAGTAAAATTTGCGATGCACAATTGCCTGTATGATGTGGGCGACAGTCGTCAGGCCAAAGAGAACGGTAAATAGATACGCAGGGGCAATCGAGGGACAAAAGGGCCACATTGTGTCAGGCGTCGATAAAGCTGTTTACTGTGAGTAATTTATCGTTTCGTTAGAAATCTAATTGCAGATGGGGGTCTATACCTTTGCATTGAGCCATGATGGTGGTGAGGAGTCTTGCGACCCGATGTGGTAATGATGGTGGTGGTAGTAGTGGTGATATTCATATGATAGCAGATTGAAATGATTTAGTGAGAAGCTCTGTATTTAAATATTGCCCCGTTCCTATTTCGCTGCCTTGTGAACAGTGAAAAAATGGTTGTTGTCATCCTCGTCCATACGAGCCGTCCTTTGTAGGTGGGTCCTCATAGACCTGAGCCGCGATCCCGATTGGCCCGTTCGTATGGACTACCCAAGGCGTAGCCGAGAAAATTAATTTGGGTCAGATTTTCCCACTCGAACAACTCTACTGTTTTTGCTCCTAATTTTAGCTATAGAATAATTTAAAAATATTCAAGACGCTTCAGGAGTTCCAATATTTTGTCTGGTAGTT
Source organism: Penicillium sumatraense (assembly GCA_020086695.1). Taxonomy (NCBI): domain Eukaryota; kingdom Fungi; phylum Ascomycota; class Eurotiomycetes; order Eurotiales; family Aspergillaceae; genus Penicillium; species Penicillium sumatraense. The sequence continues at coordinate 388,087 of JAGIKU010000556.1, read as the reverse complement.
ATTCCAGTGATCTATGAGCTAGGAGGCAGTGCTAGTAGGGCTTGGGAGGCCCTTTTGCAGCTTTGGGAGGCTCCAGGAATACTATTTTCGTTCGAGGAATTTCCGTTTGCACGAAGGTTTATACGATATCTGAGGTAGATATCTCTGACTCAAACATATCTGTTCCCCCTGGAATAATAGTATTACTCGACAGGTATTGAACTGTTCATTATTAAATTTGATGGAAGTGAAATGTCCAGCGTTAGCCCAGAGAGGAAAATCCACCAGCACACTTGATATTTCGAAAAAGCGGCACAAAAACTCTCCATTTCTATCACGAGTCAAATCTTGAGGTTCCCGCGTCCCCAAGCTCATGCGTTGACAGCATCGGATATGAATCCGGAGAGCGTGGGGGTTTGTGGGGACTCTCCGCAATGAGGGGTTGGCGGACTATCTGACACCGAGTGATGCAGTTCAAGATGGTCCGGAGAACCTGGCACACAATTTATTGACCCCAACTTATCCTTCGTTGTTGCCTTTTGACTTCTGCAATAATATTGAAGAGCCCAAACCAGCTAAAAAATGGCTGCTAACAAGGAGACTACTACGATTCCTTTCGAGGCTCTTCCCCTAGACCCCAAAGGCCCACCAGGAAATGCCTGGGGTCGGTTTGGGCCTAACGATGAGCTTGGCACGCTTAACCTCCTCACACCCGAAATTATCGTCGAGGCTGCCAAAGAAATCCGTACTGGTGTACGCATTTCCTTGGACTGGCCGCTGAGCATGCCTTCTTATCCAAGCTTCAATCGTGATCCATTCAAACAGCAACTTGTTCTCCGAAATCCCAACTGTGTGTATGACGACATTTTAACATTCAACAGCCAAGGATCAACTCAATGGGATGGCTTTAGGCATTATGGTGAGCCTTGAATACCGACCATGTTGGCAAGAAAGTCATTGACTCAGTTCTCTTATAGCAAACCAAAAATCCCGGCAATTTTATAACGGGCACACAACGGATGATATCGAGAGCTCCAACGTAATCGGCATGCATAGTATGTGAACCTCGCCTCGGAGCCATCGCTTTTTTATAGACATTGGAACTGATCAATAACACACTAGTCGTCGCCGAGAATGGCGGTATTACCGGCCGTGGCGTCCTACTTGACTTTGCTGAATGGGCTGCGTCGAATTCGGTATCGGTGTCTGCGCTGCAGTCTGAAGCTATTACTCTTGAGCAACTCAAACAAGTTATTAAGTATTATAATCTTGACCTTAGGAAAGGCGATATTCTTTTCATCAGAAGCGGATTCACTGCCGCATACAATAATTTGAGTGAAAAAGCGCGGGAAGAAATTCCGCGGCGCCCTAGTCCCGATTTCAATGGCGTGGAAGCGACGGAGGGGATGGTTCGTTGGCTGTGGGAACAGCAATTTGCTGCTGTCGCCGGCGACGCTCCGAGTTTTGAAAGAGCCCCAATCCGGGGTAGCCATGCCGACCCAAACTACAATCTTCATGAATGGGTGTTAGCAGGGTGGGGAACTCCGATCGGGGAAATGTTTGACTTGGAGAGACTTTCTCAGCATTGCAAAGAGACTGGCAGATACAGCTTCTTTTTGTCTAGCATGCCCCTCAAGGTGGGTCAGACTCTGCCTTAGTTTCCCCATGCTCATACAATAATTACAAAAAGAAAACAACATACTAACTGACATGTACTTACATCAGGTTGTGGGTGGAGTGGCCAGTCCACCTAATGCGTTTGCCATATTCTGAGGCCAACCCATTTTTTGTTTCAGCATTAGTCTGGTTCTGCCTTGATTTTCAAAATAGTTTCTGAGCAAATGCGACTGTTCATCTATAATTCATTCAAAGCCGGAATCAAGTTCTATAGTTGCTAGTAGGCATTACTTGTAGCAACCAGAGTCGATCCTGGGTCTCGCAGCTTACCTTAATCTAAGTAGTACTTGGTTGATTACACGGCCACTCCATTTTTGATTAGCTTGTGGACCATTCGATCAAAAACATATGGCTCAATTGACTGCTTGTCATATCGTTTACAGATGATCATCGCAATTAGGCAGAGACGATTTTGGAATTTGGCTCGCATGGTATCGGGAGGTACGTGAAATTTTTTTCAAGAAACGATAAGTAGCCCGGGTTTTGTACTTGAAGAATTATAATAGCATCTTGAACTCGAAATACCAAACCTTGCCCGTACGCTCTTTATAGTACTAGTTTATCACCAGCTAAACGCTTTATTTGTATGTCGTTAGCGCAAGGTTCATGGCCGATGAGAGGCACTAATATAGTGGAGACTGAAGGGAGAAATCATCCGATGATCAATCCAATGTCGCAGATTCCCCTGAGCAGACGAGCACTCGCCGATGATGTCAATGGGACTCAACAAATGTGGAAATGATCACCATACCGAAAATAGAAGAACGCTCCAGAGCGCGTGTGTTCCACACACATCAATGGTGGAGTTGAGACCAAGTGGAGCTGACCCTGACCCGCTATTCCCACACATATATCATCATTGGTTTGAAGTCTCCCCAAGCCTTTCTGGTCTCCGTGCGCCATCGCCTGGGCAGTCTTGGTTTTCAGCTTTTCAACTGCTATCTGCGCATGTAGCCCTCATTGAGAGAATACATGATGTATTTGCTTGGGTTAAAAAGGGTCTGTATCAGGGCTGTAACAGATGTGAGTGATCAATCAACTGTGCCGCCCAAATCCTTGAGTGGAGTTCACAGCCATGAATCTCCTGACGATCCATTGACCCAGTTGGTTGACGTGATTCGAATGGGCCCCGAGGATCAAGCATCTTGGCGAGTCATAACGTTCATAGCTACCCACCACACTTGATAACAGCGAATGGGTCTTTATGGACCCTTTTGTCCAGCACTCCGTACTTATTGTGCATATGTTACGATTGACGGTGATTACGTCTACCTCTTCTCCACTTTACCCAGGGAAAGACGGGGACCCATCTCATATTTCTCAGGGATTTGTGAGTGACATACCTGCGGCGGTTTAATGCAGTCCTGAGACTTGCCGCCCCGCAAATGCTGGTTTTTTTTCCATTCCAACCCCAGATAACTCACCTTTTCCCTTCGAGAACTTTGGATTGCGCCAGAGGCTACTTTCGTTACGGCGACGTTTATAACATCGGCTAAGCCGACCAGCCTCTTTTACACTCCTTATACAGCTGCCCCATCCGCGGTCGCGGTCTCTTTTCGCGATGTGGGTGAAGTCAGCATGGTCGTATGTCCTCTATGGATTACTGTTTGGGCAAAAAGTCTCTGCGATTGAGCTTAAGGTTGATGATGAACGTAAGTTCTATTGCTCAAACTTGATTAAGAGGCTTCTCTAATTTCGAATAACAAAAAAACAGAATCCATCAAGGACGCCGCAAGTGAAGCCACCTACGGGATGATGACATGGTATCATGGAAATGAAACAGGAGGAATCCCAGGTGGATTTCCTGAGAAGTGGTGGGAAGGCGCAGCTTTGTTTCTCGCACTTCTCAATTATTGGCATTTTACGGGGGACGATACTTACAACGATCAGTTGAGTACTGGGTTGGAGTTTCAAGGTGGACCGAACGGCGATTATTGGACCAGCAACTACAGTTCATTCTTGGTAAGGCTTCTTTTCTATATACCCCGGTACAGATCAGATTCTAATTCGCCATTTCTAGGGAAATGACGATCAAATGTTTTGGGGTCTTGCTGCAATCCAAGCGGCCGAACTGCAGCTTCCAGATGTTTCGAATGGACATTCCTGGCTCTCTCTTGCGCAGGGTGTTTTCAATGATCAAAAGAACCGATGGGATACGACGAAGTGTGGTGGTGGATTGCGTTGGCAAGCGTTTGTCTACCAAAGTGGATATACAATGAAGAACTCCGTCTCAAACGGTGGACTTTTCCAACTTGCGGCTCGCCTGTACCGATATACTGGGGATTCCATATACAAAGACTGGGCAGAGAAAATTTGGGAATGGTCGGCTAGCTCTGTGCTGCTGAACACTAAGACCTGGAATGTTGCAGACTCAGCCAATATGGAAGACAACTGCAAGACACCCGGCAATGTCCAGTGGACATACAATTATGGTGTTTATCTCGGCGGAGCTGCATTCATGTACAACAAGGTAAGTATACCAATCGAGAATAGCGACCCGGAATATCACACTAACAATCGTCATTCATAGACAAGCGATGATAAATGGCTTACTGCCGTGAACGGCCTCTTAAAGACATCCTTCAAAAACTTCTTTTTGGCCGAGCACGGTAATGTCATGGAGGATATCACATGTGAGCCCAGGGAAATTTGCAACAACAACGAAATTTTGTTCAAGGGCCTGTTTTCTTCATGGCTTGCATATACCGCGCTACTTGTCCCCTCTACTTATGAAAGGATTTTACCAAAATTGGAGACCTCTATCCAGGCAGCTGCAAAATCTTGTACTGGACACAACAACAACACATGTGGCGTCCGCTGGTACATGTCTAAATGGGACGGATGGACCGGAATGGAAGAGCAGATCAGCGCCAGCAATATCTTCAGCTCGTATTTGATCAAGTACGAACATGGTGGCAAAGGACCAGTGACATCTACTACCGGAGGAAACAGTACCAGCGATCCAAACGCTGGTGCAGAGAGCGCCGATGATAAAAACAAACCGAAACCGATCACAACAGGGGATAAGGCTGGTGCCGGAATTCTGACAGTCTTGTTCGTAGCCGGATGGGCAGGACTGATGGGTTTCATGTTTATTGGCGGGTGATATTCTTTACTTTCTTACTGGTTCAAACCAGATTGTTTTTATTCTGCACATATACTTTTATACTTTTATTCATCGTCTAGCGTGGCTTTCTCTTTCTTGCCCTTTTGTCCAATTCCCTATGAGGCTTAGGCTTAGTGAATGATCATTTATAAGCAGAACAGCGACGGACTTGGCATGTGAATGCGTCACCCCGCCCATTTAAAGCCCTTTGACCAGCCAGCTTGAACATAACGAACCTCGTTGAAGAAATCGATTACTATGTTCCACGGGTTTGAAAAGTTTTCAGTCCAAACCCAGGAAGAGCCATCGATATGTATCCATGGCTTGAAGAGCATCGACGCTTCCCATTCTCTTCCACCCTTGATCCTGCTACATGGATTTCCTCAGACGCTTCACATTTGGCACCGTATTGCCCCGTGGCTTGTCGAAAAGTTTGCTGTCATATTAATCGATCTCCGTGGTTACGGTGAATCATCCAAGCCTGCTGATGTAGCTGCTTACGCGAAAAGTGCCATGGCCCGGGATTGCATTGCTGTCATGGATGCGCTTGGTTTCACCGACTCATTCTACGTCTGCGCCCATGATCGCGGGGCTCGTGTGGCGCATAAACTTTGCGTCGACTATCCTTCTCGGGTTAAAAAATCAATACTCCTTGATATATGTCCCACCCTGGCCATGTTTGAGAAGACCGATCAGCATTTTGCCCGCAGCTATTACCATTGGTTTCTCCTGATACAGGACGAACCTCTGCCTGAGACCTTCTTATCAGCGAACCCCCGAGCAACGCTAGAGCTGATGATGAGAGGTCGACCAGGCATTGGACTCAGTATTTTTGACTCAGCATGTTTTGACATCTATGTGAAAAATATGAGTAACCCGGCAGCGGTGCACGCAATGTGCAATGATTACCGTGCCAGTGCTACGATAGACATAGAGGAATCACGGGATGACATCGAACACAACCGGTTGATTCAATGCCCTATCTTGATAATATGGGGAAAACACGGTGTTATTGAGAAAAGCTTCAGAGCTATTGAAGAATGGCAAGCTGTAGCCGATCCAGAAATTACCGTGGAGGGATACAGCGTAGACTCCGGCCATTATATTCCAGAGGAAGCACCTGATTCAGTTATACAAGCCATCAATCAATTCTTTCTCCAAGAAAGAGTTAGCCACTAGAAGGATTGGACATTGAGTATTGATCATTGAACAAACTGCATACCAATATAAAGATCATATTAATTTTCAAATGCCTATCTAAATAAATAATTGGATTCTTGCTAGAGAGTTAAATAAATAACACAGACATTGAATTGATCCCCATTGATTCCTCGTTTTTGTACATTTACATTCTCCACCGGAAGAACGTTGTTCCTCATCTCCCCGCACATCGAAACCGGCCTCCGGCTCCATACATCTACTCCAACTCTCAATGAAGACAGTCTTTAAATCAATGAATCACAGGAATTGATTTCATCCACGGCGTAATGAATGATGAATCAGATTCCACTCTCCCACCACGTTGAACAACGTCATTGTGGCCACTTTTGGGTATGCACCCCCCTTGCATCGACGAATACAGTCGGCCTGACCAATCCAGGACCCCGATAACGCCTGGCTGTCATCGTGTGCATTGCCATACCTTGCGATTGCACCTGCGAGTATTGTCTGTTTGATTGCGCTGCATCAGCTTTTTGGATCTTCACTACGTCGATGGCGCCCTAAATGGACTTTACCCTTCATCTCAGAAGATGAACATCAAGAGCTACCACAAGAAGGGCTCAAATTCAATTCCCTTCACTGGGCCCTGACTCTTTTCGGATTTTCAGTAATTGGATGCTCAGCAGAGATATGGGCCATTTTCCTTTCCCAAGGAGACATCTTTGACATAATATCAGTCGCCTCATGGGTACGTATCCCACGTGTGTCCAATTTGCGAGAGATCATGAAAATGACTAACCAAACGATAGGTCACCGCAACCGTATTGATTGCCGTCAAAAGACCGAGATCATGCTCAATCCCTCTACTACTCTACTTTACTCTATCTCTCTCTGTTGAAATCTTGCTGGTACTCCAGCCTGATGGGGAGCCCAGGGTTAAAAAATTCCCTCATTATGTTGTTTCCGGCACTGCTCTTGCCAATGTGATCACTATTCTATTGATGCCTTTCCGAACGAGCTCGGCTCCGATATTTGAAATTGGTGCGGTCGGCCAAACCCCAAGCAGTGATTTCCGTAGTCCCGAGGATAATCTTCGACTATGGCAATTTCTCACTGTTTCTTGGATGCAACCATTGATATCCATTGGACGAACTAGACAACTTCATGAAGGGGATGTCTGGCGACTTGGATTTGAGTTCCAGCACCTTCGCCTTCACAAAAAGTTTCGCCGCCTCAAAGGATCTGTATTGATTCGAACTTTAAGAGCAAACGGCCTTGATGTTGCGATTATCTCGGCGATTGCCATTGTCCAGATGCTATGTGATTTTTCAACTCCGGTACTTCTGCAACAGCTTTTAAAATCCATGCAAGATCCTACAAAATCGAAAAGAGTGCCATTAACCTATGCGCTCCTATCATTGGTGCTGCGACTTGTTGCCGCGCAAGCTCAGGTTTTGAATCTGTGGTATGGTCGACGCTGTTACGAGAGATCCAGAGGAGAAATGGTTATGATGGTTTATGAGAAGGCACTGTCGAGAAAAAACATCTTGGGCACACATGAAAAAGCAGGACAGGAATTGCTAAACGAGGAAAACAATATTACTAGCGATGACGTGACGCCACCTCAGTTTGCTGCACCACCGGCCAAACCTAGCTTTTGGCGTCGTCTAATTCCTGGAAAATCCAAATCCAAGCCAGAGAAAGTCAAGGAGGCTGCGTCCCTAGGAAAGATTTTCAATCTCCTTCGAGGCGATGTTTATGACGTGGCGCAGCGGTACTGGGAAATTGACACACTGGTTGATAAACCGCTGGGTTTAATCATTGCGGTCGTGCTTGTTTGGAAGCTTTTCGGACCATCTTGTTTCTTGGGCGTGCTTTCTGTTTTGGCTGCGCAGGTAGCAAATGCAATTGTCACAAAAATTCTGCTTCGGTATGAACGTGTCAAAAGAGCTGCGACGGACGTTCGATTGCAAATCACGTCGCAATTCGTGGAGGCAATTCGACATCTTCGGTGGTATGGATGGCAAGACCATTGGTTTGAACAAGTAATGGATGCCCGACAGCATGAGCTCAATCTACGAATCATCACCGGCCTGTGGGATATCCTCATTCGCTTCATTAATACGTTCGCAAGTGGCATCTTTCCAGTTCTTGCGCTATACTCATATACTATGCTAGCTGGCCATGAACTAAGGATTGATATTATATTCCCGGCATTACAGCTGTTCTCCATGCTCGAGACACGCTTGCGCGAGATACCGAGCCTAATCACCACTCTGATCAATGCTTCAATCGCCTTGGGTCGTATCGAGGATTTCATGTCCGAGCCAGACAAGAGACATCCCCCTGACGATACTTCCATGGAGCATATCCCATTCCACCTAGATTCTTGCACATATGCCTGGCCTGGGAAATTAACACCTGTCTTGAAAAAAATAAATATGACGATACCAAAAGGGCTCACAGTTATCAGCGGTAAGGTGGGAGCGGGTAAGACTGCTCTGCTACAGTCGCTCCTAGGAGAGCTCGATCAGCTCGGAGGATCTTCCTACGTTCCAAACGAAATGGTCGGATATTGTGCCCAAACACCCTGGTTACAGAGTATGAGCATCCGTGACAATATTCTGTTTTCCTCTCCATACGAAGAGAAACGTTACAAGAAGACATTGGAAGCATGTGCCCTTCTACCTGATCTTGCCCAATTCAAACATGGGGATCTGACTTTCATTGGTGAAAATGGCATTGGTCTCTCTGGAGGTCAAAAGGCCCGTGTGGCTCTTGCGCGTGCAGTATATTCTGGCTCGGGCGTTTTGCTACTAGATGATCCTTTATCTGCACTGGACCATAACACCGCTGAGTTCGTCGCCAGAAAGTGTTTAAATGGGCCTTTGGTTCAGAACCGCACTGTGGTTCTAGTTACACATCGCACGGCGCTTGTTCGTGGAATTGCTGAGCAAATAGTGGAGATCAGTGACGGGCATGCCACAGTCTACGACAAGAGCTCGATTGCAGCGTCAGTTAATACAGCCGGAGCCGAGACATGGCCAGTCGATCAACCCGAATCTGAAATTGAAGAGCATATCCGCAGCGAAGAGGAATCTAATGCAGTCCCGGACAAATTTATTGAGGATGAGCATCGCGCAGAATGGGGTGTTCAAGCCCGAGTTTACTGGAGCTATATCCGGGCTGGAAAGTACCGATGGTGGCTTTGCTTGGTTCTAGTCCTGACAGTTTACCGACTAACCGCGGTTGGGCAGTCCTGGTTCCTCAAGGAATGGGGTGAAGCCTATAACCATGTACCTTTGAATCTGAACGATTTCTTCGCCTGGGGTAAACCCCCACCTCAAGATGCCGCTCTCGTATCGGCATCTTATGTCGATGCTCATTTCATGCCGAGCAATCCAATGAAGCGATTTCCCCCGCCCAGCGACGATGTCCGTCCCTGGCTTTGGGCTTTCTTCTGCATAGTCACCTTCTCTACAGCGACTCTTATTGTTTCTCAGTGCTTGATGTTGGTCATCGTATATTGTGCCGGGAAGACATTATTCAAACAAGTAATGAAGCGGGTCACTCATGCGAGCTTCCGATTTTTCGATGTTACCCCAGTCGGCAGGTTGATGAATCGTCTTACGTCGGATATTGGAGTCGTTGATGGTAACATTAGCTCGCAATTCCAGATCATTGCCTTCCACGCCATAACCTGGGTCTCATCTATTCTGGTTATTGCGACGGCTACTCCAACCTTCCTCGCATTTTCGTTGATCCTCACCGTGGTATTTGTTTTGATCTTCCTACGCTTTCTTCCGACATCTCAAAGCCTGCGACGACTCGAGATGGTGTCACTCACTCCGCTGCTTTCCAATTTTGGCGAACTATTGCATGGCCTGACCACTGTACGTGCCTTTAGAGCCGAAGAACGTTTCCAGAGACGCGTTATATCTGTTGTCGATCAATTCCAAGGCATGGATCACTTCTACTGGTCGTTGCAGGCATGGCTCATGTATCGTTTCGAGAGTCTTTCTGCGTTGTCAACTTTCTGTTTGACAGTCTTAGCTCTATACACCAACACTACCCCTGGTCTGATAGCGTTCGTTCTTATTGCCGCCAATTCATTCGTGCAATCTACCCATGGCCTTTGCAAGCAATATGGTCAGTTGCAGATGGACTTTGTTTCGGTTGAACGAGTCGATGAGCTACTTCATGTGGAAGAAGAAACTCCGGGCAGAATTGAACCACCTGCCGCATGGCCGACATACAGCAGTGATATTGTATTTGAGAATGCTACCATACGCTACGCACCGCATCTTGATCCTTCGCTGCGAGACATTACGCTTCGTATTCCTGGCGGGTCTACCACAGCCATCATCGGCCGTACAGGCAGCGGGAAGTCGACGCTGGCCGTATCGTTGCTCAGTGTCATCCGACCAGAGTCTGGCCGTATCCTGATTGACAATATCAACATCGCCGATGTCAGCACCCAGGCCCTCCGCACACGAGTCACATTTGTTGCTCAGGATCCTGTTCTGTTTCCAGGAACCATCCGCCTCAACCTCGATCCAACGAATGAATTTTCCGATGAAGAATGTGCTGAAGTTTTGGACCGTCTTTGTGGCCGATATTGCTGGAATCTTGAAACTAAGATCGAAGCCGGAGGGAAGAACCTTAGTCAAGGCCAACGGCAGCTTATCGCACTCACACGAGCTGTCCTCCGGCGGAGTTCTATTGTAATTTTGGACGAGGCGACGGCATCGATCGACCATGACACATCGTTGGAAATCCAGCAGATTGCTCGTGAGCAGTTGAGGCTGTCCACTGTTATCACGATTGCGCATCGGGTCGAGGCTGTCAAGGATGCAGATTATTTTATAGAGTTAGACCAGGGGCGAGTTCTTCGAGAAGGGCGTGTTCGAGATTTATAATGAGAATGGAAGAAAAGGGATCTATCATCTACTAGATCATAGAATGAGAGAAATCTGGCGCTTCGCGCAGGTCTTGGTACACAGAATGTAGTCGTCACTTCTTTGTGGTGAAATAAGCTATCCCGAAGTGCAAGCTTCATCCATGATAGACAAGGACGATAGGAACACCAAAGGAATGTATCTGTACAGATGTATGGGTCGTAAAAAATTAAAAAAGGGTATCTAATTTACAGCTTGGCACCGCCCTGGGCCTTCTTCAGGATAGGCTCCATCTTGGTCGCCTTCATGATGTTACCCTTGATCTTCAGCTTGCCGCCCATGAAGAGACGCTGGGCGTTGGCCTTTCCGGAGACCAGCTGGGCGAAGTCCTCATCGGAGAGATTGAGGGTGACTATAAGCGCAAAGAGAAAAAGACGATGTCAGTCCATATTCATCACCGAGAAATTCTTGTTAGAGTCTTAAACTCACCATCAGCCTTGCCACCGGAGGGGGCAGCACCCTCGCCAACCTCGCCCTTATTCTTCAGGTCAAGGTACCAGCTCTTCTCCTCGCCCTTAGAGTTCTTGAGGTTGAATGCAACGATAGCCTTGGCCTTCTCGACGGCATCCTTGCGATCGGCATCGTTGGACTGGAGAGTCTGGTTGATCACGTCGAACGCGGCGGAGGAAGGGAAGGAGTCTTGTGATAGCTAAATGTCAGCGCCAAATACAACGAGCGAGTGTGTGTAAGAAGTGAGGAACATACCGTTCTTGAGAGGCATGATGAAGGTAGAAAGTGGTAAAGTAAGAGTAACTTGGATAAAGTGGAGTGTAACTGGGGAAGAACTGGGGAAAGTGAGGAAGTCTTGAATATTTAATTTATTGTACTCGGGGAATTGGGGGGGGGAATGATGACATGCGCAGACATGTGATCCTTCCGTGGCCGACCGAGGCCCGTCGCCCCGTGAATCCTCGCTTTCTCCACACTTTCACTCTCAACGTGAACGAAGCTGGAGATTGTACAGAGTACATAGTACAACACAGAGGAGCACGGGGCCTTTTTGTACTCGTTATGCTTCATAATATTCATGCATCCACATCGTCATTTTCTATCTCCGACTTCCTCGTGTCAAATACCTGCACACCTCCCTATTTACTCATTACTGCTAGTTACTACCTACTAAGTACTGCTATTAGTTACCAGGAACCGACTCCACCGACCGGGCCCTTTCCCATTTTTGATGGCTACCACTAGTAGTCAACTCCCATAAGGGTTGCACGAATCCGGTATCCATCGCGATAATGCCAATCGTTTCCCTCCGAGGGATCGGCATCCCCCAACCGTTCGCTCGCGTGCCCTGAACGTCACCGCCAGCTAAGCACTGACACCGGTAGGAGCCGCTTCATATGATCCGGTCTCCCCAAGGAGTTATAATCACATCCTCGTGTTTTTCTCAAGCCACTGGGCCTGGTCCTTTGCCGTTCAAGTGCTTGGTTAGTATTTTGTAGCTGCATGCCCGAGCCGAGAACAATTGGGACACATATCATGCTCTCGCGTTGTTGCGCTTCTTTCCAACGGTCGCTACCGCTAAGCCGCGTCAAAGGTGCCAATGCCTCATCCCAAGAACCCTTCCGCAAGTCGATATCTCGAAGGTTCAAGTCGCACAGAGAATACCGGTGGTCAAGGACGAAGGATGCGACTTGGCAGGCGTCAATAGTTACGTTGACCAGCTCCATCGCTTGCAAGTGAGGGAGTCGCAAGGGTCTTAAGGAAGTCCTGGCTTTGGCAATATCATTCCCAGCAGCTTGTTCTCTGGGCTGCCTCTGTAGACATGGCTCTGTGGCTAAGGAGATGGGCGATAGTCCCTTATGACCTTGCCAGTGAAATCTCAACACCTGCAGTGTGGGGAAGCTTTGCAAATACGCGTGCAAGAGCTTCAAGTGGTCTGTGGGACCAGTCTCATAGGGAAAACTCGTCATGTGGATGGTCAAATGGCGTATCTGAAGCCAACGCTTACGTGAAGCAGGAGATGCGCCGAGACCCAGTGTTGGCTGGAGATAGAGAATTGCTGCTGGGTGAACGGAGAGCAATGAGAGCCTATCAAGAAACCTTAGCGGTGCCTGTTCGACTGCCATGCGCAACGATACGAGAGCATAATCAACGACCCCTCGACGATACCGATGGCTTGGTGTTTGACCCTCGCAAGTGATGCAAAGATGTCTCAGGTTCGGCATCGACGAGAAAGCCTTCACGAACGACCGAACGTCGGTTGCTGCATGGAACAAAGGCGGGTATTGTTTCACTAGCAAATCAGTCATCTCCCAACTTCCGTACCTCGGAGTTTTGGAGGGCGTCTGGTGGCTCTGTGGCATGTATACAAACGTCTGCTCCTTTCCGGTGATCGAATTGATCACCGGGGGCAAAAAGGTCTCGTTTGTATGCGACATCTTGAATGTCAGGGTACGCGTATGTCGACCAATCCGGGCGAGGACTGCAAGATGTGAAGGTCTTGTCAATGTGCTGCTGCGAAAGACAATAGTAATCTCAGTGAATACTAGCGGTGCTAATATTGCAGCGAGATCTTGGCAAACCAAGCGACATGCCTTGAGATCATCTTGTGAGAGATAACGCCTTAGAAGGCCTCGAATTGTCTCTTTCTTCAATAGCTGGACTAACACGGATGCCATACCGCGGACATTTATTCAAAAGTGCCCACTTGAAATTGACTCTAAATCAGCAGTAAAAATCGCAGCAATTCCGAATCTCGCTAAACTATAGTAAATGAAGACTCACTAGAACCTTCTAGGAAGTTCAATGCCTCACATCTCTGTTATATGCTCCGTAGATCTTTGTCCGGCATACTACATAATGTATGTAGTATATTTTATATCAGACTAATTTTAACTTGATTTTCGTCTTCTGGTCCAAGCCTTCGTGCCTGATCATGAGGAATCCTACCAATGCCCAGGTGTGATAAGAAGTTGGTTGTTTTAGACCAGCGCAACATCGGGGTTAGGCAGTCGAAAACAGACTCTGGTCTCATACGACGATTTTGTTTCGAGCTAATTCCCGAGCGAGTCATTCGACTTTTGAGTTAGAAAATACGGTCTTGACGAAAACAAGGCAGGTAAGCGCTCTGTACACTTTGAGGCAGCCCGGATGGACATGGTGGCATTCAATGCAAGTTGCAGGGAGGTAGCAGGGAGACCTCTACGTCGCATAGTATCTAACCGTAATGTACAGTTTATCCAACTTGAACTCACTCTGCCGAAGTATTCTACTAGAATTATATATGATTACTCAGTAATAGTTACTATATTTTAATATAATATAGTCAGTACCCTTACCTGTATATACATTGGAAATTAAATGCTAAGGTAATGTACTAGTAGTATCTTAGTAGTGGGAAGCATCTGAACAGGCAACTTCCGGAACTAATTACTAAGTTAGTAAACGAAGAACTTACATTGAATTTGTACATATAGATGATTGTCTACTAGACAAGTACTACTTCACACAGTCAAAAATATAGTACTAGCATATTTTTTATCTACTTTGTCCAATAATGGTATAACTACTGTCCCATAGTATTCTGTTCATTTTGATTGTTCCAGCAGTATAGCATCACGTGATAGAGAGACTGTGGTACTTTGATCTGCATTTCCATTTCTACATGAGGAATAGCGCAGTTTCTGAGGCAGAATGCATCGATGTGAGTGGGCAAGCAGCAAGACTAACCTCAATCTTGCAATCGTGATTTGACACGAAGTTGGTCTGTTAGATGGAGTAAATTCGTTATATCGAGGTCGCTCACATATTCAAGTTGAATATTCGTTATATCGAGGTACTAGCACCCCTGAGATATTTAACCAAGTAGGGTTCCCACACACAAACAATTTGTTTGTGTGGTGAATGATTAACGCGAAACTTGGAAGTTTGCCTGCTAAAAAATAGTATTCTTTTTTCTTTTTCTCTACTCCGTACTAGAGCCTCTGAACACTCCTGCAGATCTTCAGCTTGTGAACAGATGTGATCCATCAACTCTTAATTTGTTTGTGTTTGTCCTTCATATCACTACGGAGTTGCTTTAGTCATTAGAAGGCTCTGGGTTTCATGAATTTCAGGCCATCTTCATTTTCAATTCTTCCGTCCTCCATCATATCCACATCTCGTTATTTCAGACACCATCGCGACCCCTGCCAATCATCGTCTGCTCACCTACTAGCCTATCCTTCAATGTAAGTTCTTTCTTTTTTTCACAATTGGAAAATCCAATCACTATGAAAGGGCTTTTATAGCTTCATAACCAAGCAAACTCCAACTGGTTGCTTTCCCACGTTTGAGTTTCCCCCCGCGTGGTGGTGCCTGACGGCCGACCGCCTTCGCGTTTGCCTACGCGATTTCACCAAGTATTAGTACAGAGCTGACCCCCAGACAGATATCTCTTCTTCAATATCACAGCTCTTCGCCAGCTTGATTGTGCCTGATTATCATTGTGCCACTCCGTAAATCTACCAGTGATTGACTGTTCCCTCTGCTGTCTGTCAATTTCAAATTTCACCTGCGGCGTCCGCAGAAGGCCCAAGAGGGTATCCCTCATCAATCAAGATGGCTTCCAGCATGGATATGGACGTGGAAAATCTGCTGAATGAGATTGAAACTCGCAAATTCCTTTACGACGAGGACTTTGCCACTCAAAATGATCCCGAGCAATTATCGGAAGACGCCGAAAAAATTCGAGTCCTAGAAGTTCGACTGCAAGCACTGCTGGGTAATAACGGTACTACTACTACCCCAGAGGCTTCGGTCGAGAGAAATAATCAACCTGGTCCAAGTAATCCACCTGCATCAGTTCCTTCACCTACTGGGCGGTCAACAATCTCCTCCCAAACGGCTTCAACTGCTTCGCCAAACAACAACTCTCCTGTTCGAACTCCTGCAGGCAATGGCGAAGGTCCTTCTAATCGTCAAATTGGAGCCAGATCTGGACCCCATCAACCCTGGCGTGCAAACCTCATAACTCCTTCAAGGAATGTAGGCTCACCAGAGACAATTCTCAGCTCTCCATCTTCATTCGCGTCTCCCTCAAATCGAGGGCCAGAAGTCTTGTACCCATCAATCTCTGATGTGTCTCGCAAACGGCCGCGTCATAACTCAACCACCTCTCCAACATCTGCCCCATCAAAGCGGCAAGCTCTGATAAATAAATATGAAATCCGCATGGAGCGCTTGTCAGAAGCGTTGGACGCAAAACTCACAGAGATCCATCGTGATTACGAAAGACGAAAAAATGATGCCGAGGATCTTCAAGTTAGGGCCTTGATAGGTGGACTGACCGTCCCTGCGGTACTAGAAGCGCTTCAGGAGGAGATGGAAGAGGAAGAGCGAGTTGCCAGGAGAGATATCAACTTGCAACGCGATGAAGCCATGGCGAGAAAGCTTCACGCAGAGAATCTCGTTGAAAATGATCGTGAAGAATATCCAGCCCGCCCACCGCTAATAAACCCCTATCCAACCCTAGGTGGACTCCCTGCCCAACCAACAGATCCATATCGGTTTGATCAGTCTGGGTTCAGGGCCGCCTCCTCTATTCCAGCGGCACCTCCATACGATTATCCTTCTTTCGTTCCTCCCCATCGGCGTGGCTTTAGGGGACCACCAGGCGCACAATATATCGCAGATGACGATCTCCAAGAAATATCGGGAGAATCATTCCATTCCAGGTTTGGCGCTCCATTCGGAAGAACTCCCGCGATGCACTACCCACCTGGATACCCACCTGGCTTTTCTAGTGCCAAGCACTTTGGATGGCCTCCAGACCCTGCAGGCCTTGCAATGACGGCCATCGACGAGCAAAATCTAAACATAGAGGATGATGAGATTGAGTCAGTCTTACTCCCATTAGCCCCTCGTCTCCCAAAATAGCTACTTACATGTTCATATAGGCGTTACGAAGAGCAGCATTTCCCTGAGGACATTAAGAATCTGATTACCGGAATTAAAGATATTCGGGATGCCACTCAAGCTGACAAAGATGATACACCGAGTGCCCTCAAAGTGACGCTGATGAAGCATCAAAAGATTGGCTTAAGGTGGATGAAAGCGAAGGAATCTAGCAGTCAAAAAGGTGGTATTCTAGCAGATGATATGGGTCTTGGCAAGACTATACAAGCAATTGCCCTCATGACTGCTCACCCACCTACTAAACCGGACCGCCACCCATGCCTGATTGTCGCGCCAAAGGCCCTCATGGAGCAATGGAGATTGGAGATCGCCCGACATGTCAACCCTGGAAAGCAAAAGCTGTCAGTATTTGTTTTCCATGATAAAACCCGCCGAACTCCATGGAGAGACCTATCCAAATATGATGTTATCATCACCACATTCGGCACTTTAACAGCCAACCATAAGTTGACAGTCAAGGCCGATGAGATCGAAAAAGCGGGAAGGGGTAAAGAAGTTAGTGACTTGTATCGTAACCAAGCGGTTCTCTTCACCCCGCAAAGCAAGTTCCACCGTGTTATTGTCGATGAGGCCCAGAATATCAAAAATCCGGTGGCAAAGAGCAACAAAGCATGCTGCGCTCTCAACGCTACCTATCGGTGGTGTCTGACCGGAACACCAATGATGAACAAGCTCGACGACTTCCAGTCTTTACTCAGCTATCTCCGAATCAGACCTTACAATAATAAGGATAAATTTAAAAGAGTACGTTTCCAAGCAGAAGTTCCTTTGCCTTTATCAAGCTGGAGGCTTCTTAACCCATGCAATCATACACTACTACTAGCCTTGCCAATATTAAAAAAACCTAACTAACCATACTCACAGGATTTCCCCATTCGCAATGGCATGGTGGACGATGATACCATGAAGCAATTGCGTGTCTTGGTCAAGTCTGTCTGCTTACGACGTACTAAAACCTCCCGAATCGACGGTCAACCTATTCTACAGTTGCCACCAAAGGTCATCGAGCGGGTCCATGTTGTGTTCAATGATTTCGAGAAACAGACATACGACGAGCTTCAAGACAAAACCCAAAAGCAGATCAATAAATACCTCGACAGTGGCACTCTTGGCAAGAATTACACCCATGTGCTCGTACTTCTCCTCCGACTGCGACAGGCATGTTGTCATCCATATTTGTTGGACGTGAAAAGGGACGACAAAAATACCGTTTCTGGAGTGAATCTCGTGGAAAATGCAAAGCTCCTGAAGCCTGATGTCGTATCGCGAATCAAAAATCTGGATGAGGAAGGTGATGAGGAGGCTGGGACCTGCCCCATTTGCATGGATAGCGCCGGAAATGCCGTCATTTACATTCCCTGTGGCCACTCTGTTTGTTGCGAATGCTTTGCGCGTATTTCAGATCCGGCCGTGCTTGCCCATGATGACACCTCTGGCCTGTTTAAGTGCCAGACCTGCCGTGGCCAAGTCGACCCTGAAAAGGTCACCGACTTGAATTCATTCAAAAAGGCACACGATCCAGATTCTGTTCCCGAAAGCAGCGCAAAGAAAGAGGATAGCTCTGATGAAGACGTCGACACCGAATCTGACTCGGAGGAAGACTCTGGTTCGAAGGGGAAGAAGCCCCAGAAGTCCCTGGCTGGTCTCCGGAAGATGGGCACCAAGACGTTGGCCGACAGACGCAGATACCTGCGTCGCTTGGAGAAGTCCTGGATCCCGAGCTCCAAGATTGACAAGACCCTGGAGATTCTCCAGGCCAATGAGGATCGAGGAGATGGAGAGAAGACCATCATTTTCAGCCAGTTCACTTTTCTCCTAGACCTCATGGAAGTTCCCCTCAAGCGCCGTGGGTGGAAGTACGTTCGGTTCGACGGCTCCATGAAGGTAGACGACCGCAATGCCTCTGTCGCGGGTTTCACCGACGACCCGTCGACCAAGATTATGCTGGTCTCTCTAAAAGCCGGTAATTCCGGACTGAACTTGGTCGCTGCTTCCCATGTGGTCATTTTTGATCCATTTTGGAACCCCTACGTCGAGGACCAGGCCATTGACCGAGCCCACCGGATCGGACAAACGAAGGACGTGTTCGTTCATCGCCTCTTAATCGAGGGCACTGTCGAGGATCGCATTGTTGAGCTGCAGGAGCAGAAGCGCGAGCTTATTGGCAGTGCCCTCGATGAAGGAGGGTCGATGAACGTCACCCGCCTCAGCGTCAAGGATCTGGCATATCTTTTTGTAAGTGAACGATTCCCATGACTCGATACTTTCGATCGTATTTGCTGACAGTTTCAATTTACAGGGCATTAAGGATGCCTAGATGAGTACGGTGGCTGTTCCTCGCGAGTGCTTTGTTTTTATTCTGGTTTTTATTCTTGTTTCTGTTTCTGTTTTTGCTCTTGCTCTTGCTCTTGCTCCAGTACATGATACCCTCCGGGCATGATCTCCGGTTTTTAGATGGGTTGCTTTTAGGTGTTGAACGATACGAAATGTCAAATAATTTGCTGTGGATTGGCGGTATGCTTTGTGTTAGCAATATCGACCTATCTCCAATTTGAATGAGTTTACGATGAAATCCAAATTGAAAATTATCTCATTGGGGTGTCTGAATTACTAGTGACAAAGCGTGGCATCAATGAACCAAGGTTGTTCTACATCACCAGACTGCAGTCTGCTACTTGTCACGTCGATTGTCATACTGGGTAGGCTTCTCACACATTACAATGGCAGCTTCACAATTAAGCAGTCTAGACGTTCATCAAGATGGAGAAGAAGTTCCGATTTTGCTTGTCAAGTGCCTTTGTACTGTAGTATTTTGGTATGTAGAAGTAAGGGTTTCTGGTAATTCTTGTTGAAAGAGGACTTGCTTTTTTTTCAAGAGCCAGTACTCATTATTTTGGGGGGTCGGGAAAAAAAGGCATTGAAATGGTAGGAGTCTAAGCTACTAAGGGTGGGGGGAAACAAATAAAAAAGAAATGCATAATCGATCGTGCCGTCCCTTTCTTCAAACCGCCACTGCCCCAACCGCTATCATTGTATCGTGATTCTGAGAACGGGTTTTGCCTCGGGGGCATAAAACCAAAAAAAAAGAAGATCATCCGGTCGGGTGGAGGGCGTGCGCTCTTCGGAGGTTCCTTTCAAAACTGCCGTATTGAGCGTAGCCGAGAATGACCGGAATTTCCGGGACTAAGAAAACGCCGGGAATCGAGGTGTAGAAACCGTTTACAGGTCGGCATCATCCTCATCGGGGAGGGGCTGGTTGGCAGCAGCATCCATCTCCTTGCGGTACTCCTCGAGCTGGGCGTGGTCGACCTGGACCTCAGGGGGAGCGAGAGCGGGAGCAGCGACGAATTCCTTTGAAGGGGATGAATTGTTAGTATGCATGGAGATAGCGGTGTGCGATCGGAAATTTCTCTTTGAGACATACCAATTGAGGGTTGCCGACAAGCTTGCGAGCGAGCCAGAGGAAGGGCTTCTCGAAGTTGTAGTTAGACTTGGCGGAGATATCGTAGTACTGGAGGTTCTTCTTGCGGTGGAAGGTGATGGTCTTGGCCTTGACCTTGCGCTCCTTCACGTCGACCTTGTTACCGCACAGAACAATGGGGATGTTCTCGCAGACACGGACGAGATCACCTGGACAATATTAGGGTTTTTTGTTCTTTGTTTAAAATATTCAATGAAAATCAGAGGGGAAAAAAATGGTGAATATTGATTCCCCTGTACAGCGATACTTACGGTGCCAGTTGGGGACGTTCTTGTAGGTGATACGGGAAGTAACATCGAACATGATGATACCGGCCTGACCGTTGATGTAGTAACCATCACGGAGACCACCGAACTTCTCCTGACCAGCGGTGTCCCAGACATCGAACTGAATGGTTCCCAGGTTCTAATCGCATTGAGTTAGTCGGCTATTCATGGAGGGTGGGGTTCTCGGCGGGGCATAGCATAGCATACGGTAGTGAAGGTGAGGGGGTGAACTTCGACACCGAGAGTAGCGATGTACTTCTTCTCGAATTCACCAGTCAGGTGACGCTTGACGAAAGTGGTCTATCGGGTTGGTTTCGTTAGCGATGGCGTTGCGCGAGTGAGGCGAGCGTTGGGCAGATATTTTTTTCTTCCCATCTTTGTTGACAAAATGGCGGGGCAAGGGAGGGGAGAGGGGAGAAGTCGTTTCGGTAGAAGCGCAATGAAAACATTTGAAATAAAATGATCACTGCAAACCGATACGGTTGATGATAATCACGGAAAAATCATCATGAGATCTCGCGGGTGACATGAAGCCTGGAGGAGGCTCTGTCTCGATTTTTTTTTTGGATGATCAAGAGATTATTCTTACCTTTCCAGTACCACCGTCACCGACAAGGACGAGCTTGAAGGTGGGAGGAGCTGTGTCACCCATGGCTAAAATGTGATAATTGATGAAAAGGTGAAGACGGTAGGAACAAGCGGGTCGAGCAAAGATGGATTAGAGAGGGGGGGATTGGTATTGGTGTTGGTGGGGGGAGGAGAAAGAAAGGGAAGGGAATGAATAATAATGGCCGGCGCGGGTTCAGGGCTGCAATTTTTGCCTGCTTAGTCAGCGCGGTCTGTGGCCTGACGTAGTTGGGTGTTTGCAGTATTCAGCCAGTTAACTAGTAACTAACTAGCTAATTAGTGAATAGTAAAGAGTGGGGTGAAGAGTAGACTACTCTTAGTGAAAGTAATTAATAACTAGAATAACTAGAAAGAAAGAAAGAAGAAAGAGATTATTACAAATGACTAATTTGTATTGAGTAAAAAAGAAAAGTTCCAGGCGTTACTTCATTACACTTTTACAAGGCCAGACATCTCCTGTAGCCACGGCAACAGCAAGGAGTCAAAGTACACATTGTATGTATGTACTATGTACAGAGTACATCCATACTGAAAAACCCTACAGGGGCACAAGATGGCATCCCAGCAATCCACGACCACCCCAATTTCGTCGGGGGGTGAGTTGCAGATCTAAATCAGTTGTTCCGGGTCCATTCTCGTTCTTCCGCATCACTTTAACAGACACAGCGCGCTAGAAGAGAGAAAAAAACATTAGCAGGTGTCTCCTGTATATTTAGATGGAATCTCCATTTGATAGAGTCAAATCAACCTACCCCTTCGTTCTGCTGGACGGTTTCCGCAACCTTGGTCAATCGTTCGTGATTCAGCCAGTTCGCACTGCCAAAGCCTCGAACCATGTCTCCTGCCTTGAGACCAGCTTGAGCGGCAGGACTGTTCGACTCCACGCTATTGACCTTGGCGAAGGGGGTCCCTAGCGTGCCTGCATCTGCAGTGCCAGCTGGCGTAGCCGTGGTCGACGCCGGCGCCGGCATCGCGGACGGCACACTAGACCCATTTGTGGTTGCTACACCTTGCGCATTTTGTAACTGGGCAAAATGGGCGTGGAGGCCTTTTTCGAGGTATTTCATCACTTCTTTATGGTCGTTTTGTAGTCGAATCATTCGGACGCGAGTGGTTCGAACTGGGGAACTTGTCTTTAGTACCTTATCGAGAAACCAATAACACCAATCATCATTGGATGGGCCCTTTCAAACGTACCTTGAGCGATATCGATATCGTCGCGCGGATAACCATCGAAAGTAGTCAATGTTGATTTCATGCTTACACCGTGCTTCATATCCAAATGGGTCAGTAAGTCAATCACCACTTTGTCAAAGGCAGGGCGGGGCTCTTAGCTCTCACCGAAGTCAACACAGTGCTCAGCGCACTCAGCTCCTCCTCGATGCGCTCCTTTTCTTGCATAAGTACTGGCATGGACATTTTGGATGCATCGTAAGGAGCACCCCCGGACGTTGGTCCGGAGGCGACAGTAGGAGCGTGAATATCGTCGTCCATGGGGATGCCCATCGCAGAAGGTGGGGACTGACGGAAGATCCAAGCATCGCCGCGCTGAAGGGCGGTGGGTCTCGCTTGTACGAACTACTTCAGCATCTACGGAGAGTACCTCAATATTAATTAATGGATTACACGAATATGATTTCACCATAGAGTCGAATAAAATGTTGTGGAAAATGTATCTTGGATAATCTCCATGATATGATACTATTAACTACATTACTAATGTAGGTATGTACCGCACCTTACTATTGTTATTGCTGAATACTCCAGTATTAACTGGTACCTATATTTTGCAGCTACTATGAAACACACTATGACTTCTCAAATACCACGACAACCACTAAATTTCAAAATTCATAGGTTATTCTTTGAAAATACAGGTATCTCTTTCGGTGAAAAAAATTTATCTCAATGCACTGGACCAGCTCAGCATTGATTGCTGATTGCAGACCAGCTCTCAGCGCCTTTTAGGCGAGTCTCATCACTGATGATATAAAACTTCCTCTCCACAACAACTTGAATCTTGAATCTCGCCTTTGGAATTTCATCGGAAATCCCACTGATAATCTCTCAACAAAGACTCATCCCTGTCATGAGACTAGCATTCCGATTTGAATCTCACCTGTTGAACTGACTGCCTCACGCCATGACGTACATGGATGAGATTCAAATGGAGCCCTCAGCGCTGCCCGAAGCTCAATGCGACCTCCAACCTCCTTGATTGACCTCCTCCTTATCTTTCTTGCTTTCTCGGAAGTGTTGAAAATCTTCAAAAGATTTCCCTCCATGAAACATTCAAATGCAAAAGCAACTTGGACTCTGCTTTGCCGTTTGCTCCATCGCGACTGCCATGCACTCGACGTCAGGTTGGTTTGTTTTGGTCGGGGCCATCCTCGTACACCACGAAATTTATCTTTGCTTCATTTCCTATTTCTCCTCCTCATGACACTGCAACTCCAGCTCTCAATCCTTGGTCACGGGCTGGTCCCTTGGAAGTACGATGGCCCGTGGTGATGCACCTGATACCGCCGACACAGCGGAGACTGATAGGCTAGGCTCGACCATGAAGGATGAGCCAGAGGCAATATCGAACGAGACAAAGCAGCCTGAAGAGTCAAAAACAAAGCCGGAACCGAATCTGCCTTTCAGAAAATGGATGGACAGCTTTCGGACGCGCAAACGGATCCCCCCAGCAATTCCAGAGAGATTCGTGGAGGGTTGGCCGGACTCGTCGCAATCCGATATATCTACGCAAGGCCTATTTCCACCTCCTCCGTTGTCCCATGAGCATTGGGAGCGATTATCTAGTCATTCCTCACATCTTGGAATGGTCAAGACTATGACACTGAGTAGTGGAAGCCAGAGTATGGCAAGATCTCGAACCAACACGCAAAGCACCACCAACCAGAGCGCAACATCGGAATTGAGGCTCTCAGGCGAAAGCTCTCGACCAACTGCTAGCAATTACGTGGATGAGGCGGCATCACAGCGCGCAACAAAAAGGCGTCAACTTCTTCGAGAAGTGGTTTCGACCGAGGCTGATTATGTCCAAGGCCTAGCTGCCCTTGCTGGAGTAAATTCTCATTTCAACAGCTATTCCCCCGATTGAGTTAGCAAAGGCTAATTCAAATAAACCATACAGGTACTGCAGATGTTAAATATAAGACCCCAGATATACATCAATATTCAGAACATTCGTGAGATCCACGAACGCTTCTCGGCCCAGCTTAAAAGCATCTCGCCCATGTCGGCCGGCCCGATCTCTGAGGGACCCCCTGATTACCTTCTCCGAGGTAGTATCTCGAAGCGGTTAAGCGTGTCTGGCCTTAAAGGTCTACAGAGTCGATCCTTGAGGACTCGCAAGTTCAAGGCGGCCTTTGACCAGCATCTCAAAGGTCTAGTTGCAGAGCCGATGGAATGTCTTGAAGTAGTACGCGAAATTGAAAAACTAGTAAGTCATTTTCCACAGCTCCTCTATCTCAAATGGGCCCTCAGGCTAACAGGTATGCTCTAGTCCATGTCATTTCCTGCCTACGAAGAGTTCTGCAGTAACTATGAACTTCTCACAGAAGACGTGGCTATTCTCCGTCGCTCAGTCCCCAACTGGGCTGTGTTTGAACAAGGGATTGAAGCCCTGTCAAAGTCCGTTCTCTCAACTGAGAGTCGAAAGCAGGATAACAACCGTTCCATGTTAATGAATGACTTGATGATCAAGGTATTTTATGGCCTCGCCATGAAGAAAAATAATTTCCGAAACTGATGATTTTGCTAGCCGATTCAACGTCTTTGCAAGTACCCTCTTCTCCTTCAAGACCTTCTGCGAAGCACCCCTGTTGGCGACTGTCCAACATCCCATAATGAGATACGACAAGTTTTGGAAAACATACGTATAATGGTATCACGAATCAACTCGGCTACCGGAAACCCTGTTAATAAAGATCGCATTCATAAAACGATCATACTGCAAGGAAAGATTGACTTTTTAAGTTCGGTAAGTGTATTTGAAACACGGAGGCTTGAGATCTGTTAACACTCAGGCTTTAACAGCAAATCCTACAAGATGTATATAAAGAGCTTGGACCGATGACTCTATGTGGTGTTCTGCATGTCACCTATCAGTCAAGTGAGCAGACAATTGGTGATTTCATGGTCTGCATTCTTTTTATAAGCTATTTTGTTCTGGCAA
The DNA here is from genome assembly GCA_020086695.1 of Penicillium sumatraense. Classification (NCBI taxonomy): domain Eukaryota; kingdom Fungi; phylum Ascomycota; class Eurotiomycetes; order Eurotiales; family Aspergillaceae; genus Penicillium; species Penicillium sumatraense. The sequence continues at coordinate 362,745 of JAGIKU010000556.1, read as the reverse complement.
AAGGGACCGATGATTATAGGCGCTTGAAAATAGTTGCCTGCATCTATCTGGATGACCTGAAAATGGACACCATCCAGAATGGTCGAGGTACGAGAGTCAGTATAGTATCTCACTGAGGTAGCCGTCTAACTGTCCTAGGTCTTTTCTGCTACGGATGCCCATTCTCATGGAAATTACTATTCCAAGAGAAAAATAGGAACTGCGAGTTTGTCCTTAGTGCATCATCTGCTGATGAAGAGAGACATTGGAAAACCGAAATTCTGAGAGCTTCCGCCTCTTTGAGCGAAATGGCCAAACCGGGTGGCACCTGGGATCCGCGAAGGTATTCATGTGTCAATGTTGATCTAGCCCTTTTGGATAGGGCTCAGTATTCGATTGCCTCGGTGGCCCGGAGATCATCCATGGACTCCATGTCGATGTCACGCAAGTTCAATGTTCAACAGGTAGTGATCAAGAAAACGCATTACCCCGGTAGTCACGACGACTCAGCCAATGAACCTGGAAGTGAGATCGAGAGACCGAAGACACCGATACATGGCTTGTTGACTATAACCGCTCGACGAATTGATCGAATCCGATTGGAGAAAATGATTGCAAATATCTACACCCGCGATGTGCTGCCTTTCCCGGGTATGGCGCTGGGTCGAGGAGACTTGTTTCGACGCGGTACGCTCATGAGGCGCCTCAGCTTCCACGGTGGCTTTACCAGACGATCCACATCTGTGAGTACCACTCACACCGGGCCAATGTTGACGGAGGGGAGTCCTGTCGCCGAGTATAGCTGGGAGGAAAAGGAATTGATGGCAGGCCAAGACGGATGTGACGAGCCTTCATCTTCGCCGCAGAAAGAACAAGCATCGCCTAGGAGCCCGAGAGCGCCAACATCAATGACCAGCCGTTCCAAGACGCTCCGACTTCGAAGATCTAAGAAACATATCGGTTCAGCCCCGACTTCACCGCGCAGTGAGAAGCGCTCGAGCCAGGGTAGCGTTGAATTATCGCCGACACGGAAGAAATGGACGTCACCCCTCAGCCTGTTTGGAGCTCTCTCGCCGAAGGGACCAGGTAAAACGCGACCCACGATGGAACCGGAAGAGGAAGATTAAATGAAGGTGGAGATTATTTGCATGATCGGTTTGATTCTGGCAGTTTCGAGCAGGGGTGGTGTGTTGGTGTAGCGGGTGGGGATACATGAAGTATTGGAAGCCAGGAGGGCATTATTACTAGCTTGGCAACACGTAATTGGCAAAAGGAAAGACAATCCCAAGCATCAAAGGGCTCCACTGCAAAGAAGTACAATAATTACACATAATGAAAGTAGATGACGTTGTAGAAAAGCAGGGAGCTGCCCAGAAGGGAAAGCTCCCAGATGACCCCACGGCACTGACGTCACCCCCCATCATCCGTGCTTCTTAAAGCTCTCTCGCTGCCACATTTCTTCTTTTCTTTTGCTCACACATCTCTCTCATCTTTAAACATAACATCTCTCATCCAATCTTCTCTCTCCTTTTCATCAATTGAGTTCCAAAATGGCCCGTGGAAACGATACCGCCTCTAAAGTCTTTTACAAGGGCAAGTCCGAGGACTTTGTTGTCTTCGTCGATGATGTCGAAATCCTCAAGAAGTGGAAGAATGACCGCAGCATTCCCCTCGCTGATGTTGTAAATGGCTGGAAGATCTTTGTCACACACCGGTATGTCATGTTTCCCTTTTCTTTCATCCTTCTTTCCACCCCATGGGCACGAATGTTCTAACCTTTGATATAGTCACGGTGCCCAAGGTATCATGGACGGTGCCTCCAAGTCTGTTCTGGAGGATGAGTTCGGCTCCCACAAGGAGGAAGACTGCATGGTTAAGATCCTGGAGGGTGGTGAACACCAGGCTGTTACAGTGAGTTAAAACCAAGCTATCACTTCTCATTTTCAACTCGACTTATACTAATGATACATGAGCAGTCCCGCGAGCGTGAGGGAGGCAAGAACGACTCCCGGTAAATTCGAATTGTATTCCCAGCGTGGTGGGATAACACATCATACTGGCCCTTTGATCACTGTCGTATTCCTTTGATTCCACCATTACGCAGTCGGAGCTGATTATCCGCTGGCATCCGCTACTACCTTCTTGCATGAAATGCGGCAAACTTCATAATCGACGGCCCTTCAAAGGCGTCAGAGTATTGAGTGATGTGATGTGATTCTTGGATTTCAAAGACTGGGTCGATGTGCATCCTAGCAGTGACAGGCTACGATACCTGAAATACTATCATGATATAACGAAAGGCGAGCTATGGAACTTGCCATATGTATTCCAAATACCACAAAGTTACAAATTTCACCTACATCCTTTGTAGATATGTAGACTTATGGGTTCAAGACCGAAGCACTTCACAAAATAGTATTATTGGAAGCAGTGCTATTTCTTGCATTTTAATCCCGCGACTTAATCGAGGTTCAAAAGTGACGAACTTCCAAGTTCGGAGATCTTTGGTGTAGCTGAAGCCAAATCATATCTCATTATAACTAGCAGTACCAAGTACTAGTATTTATATACCCCGAGCATCCACGTTTGTATTGCCATGTAAATGTGCGTCCAAATCGTTATCACCATTCTGAGCGGTCGAGCTCTTCTTATTCCTTTGCTGGATAACCCAACTTCCTAAATCAGCCCAAACAGCCTCCTTCTGCGCAAAGCTCATCCCAGCAGCCAGTGCACTGGTAGTAGTCGCAACGAAGACCGGGGATCCCTCCCAATCAGGGCAGTCGGCAACTCGCCCCATATTCTCCGTAACATCTTGCCATCCATATCGAAACTCTTCCTTCCGAATCGCACGCCCATGTCTCACTCGCCAAACAGCTTCCCAGATACTCTTGCCAACAAGACAAACCGCCCTAGGCCGTTGAGCTGCAATCTTAGCTTCCAGGATTGGAACGCCAGCGTTCATTTCGGCCTTTGTCAGCATGCTAGCGTCACGAGTCGGCCGTTCCACAATGTTTGTGTTGCCGATGTTGTAGAGCTTGGGAAGTCTGTAAGTGTCTGAGGGTGGGTGGCGGATTGGAGTGATGCCAGAGGCGTGAAGAAGTTTCCAAAAGAGGTTTGATGGGTGGGCGTAGGCGTGCCCTGTTGTCCCAGTTAAGGTCCCCGGGTTCACGCCTACGAGGAGGAGCATCAAGTTTGCTGGGATTGTATCTCGAAGGAGGGAGTCGGCTGCCGTGGAGGGAATCGCTGGCGGGGATTGCTTGCGACGGCGAGGCCTTTTCGCCGGGCGGTTTGCTGTCAAGACTGTGGTAGGGGTAGTGGATGAGGAGCGAGAGCGAGTAATGCGAGTTGTTACTGGTGATGACGATGGCGGGCGGGTGGTGAATGTTGAGAGGGATTCCGAGGTGCTTGGGTCAGTTCTTTGACGTTTGATGCCAGTAGATTTCATATATCCTTCAGAATCATTTGAGCTAGAGTGCAAGAATTGACTCAGTTTGCCATTGAAACTGGTGGTCTTGTTGACAGGAACATCATCTGTCTCTGGGCCGGTGTCATGTTGCAACTCCGGGCAGTCTTCTTGCAAAGGTTCAGTCGGGGGCATAACACTCATATGAGCTGTGCTTCACTCTATAGTAAATTCCAGTGATTAGTTTTGGGTTCGTGGGATAAAAGTAACAGAATTGCATCTCGTGAGAAGCAGCAGACGTGCAATTTGGTCGTCGCTGCCAGTCATATCACGTGCGTACAGTTTATGCCATGAATATCAGGTGTCACTTTTATTGGATATACGAAGTGAACAATATGTAGCACTTATTCGTTTTACAGCAAAATATTTAGATTCACAGAGAATCATCTGCTTCAACATTCAGAATTCCCAAGCCTAATGTTGTCTCATGTAGCGAAAGACAGGTGCCCTAGTATAAACAACTAATTACGAGGCTTGTGATTGCATGCCAAAGAATAAACGGGTAGTTTCGGTTTCAGATTGGGAAAGAGGATATAGTTGTGATTATTTATTCATTGCTCATTAATTATGTACATGATCTGCGTCTGGGGTAATCTTTATGCCAGACCGAACAAGGATTTATGCTTTGAGTAATCCTGATCTCTTTGGTAATGTCCACGGCTCAGGACAGACAACCTGTGTATCATGTTAGCATGTCTGCACTTAATTTCTGGTATCCTTATATTGACATACCTCTCCCTCGCTATAAGCCCAAAAGTATACCCCGATTCCAATTAAATAGTATAGGGCGGGATCGGTGCCTTGGTATAATAGGGCTGCAAATAGAGCACTGAGTGGGTAAACAACTAGTCGAATTTCAATACTGCGATGCGGGAAAGTTCCAGCGATAGGTTTTAGGGGCCATTCCCAGGCTAAACCGACAATGCCCATTATGAGGTTGAGGATTTGGAGGACAGGGACTGGTGCGACGGCGGCATCTAGGTTCTTGGAGACAAAATCCCAAAAGACCTTTGGCCAGATGAAGCCTTCAATTGCGCTGGCAATTTGATCTATAGTAAGAAATAATATGTTAGTTTTTCTGCTCGAGTTTGGTATTTTCATGCGATGTCCATCGAGACGTACAGGCTGATGCCGCCAGAATAATCAACCGCCCCCAATGGTTTTTGATGAGCCTTCCCATGGCAATGAGACAACTGATAGTATATTGATATTTGCAGTTGCGGCCTTTCGTCCGGCGAAAGACTGTTATGGTATGTGTAGACTTGAATTGATGTGGTAGTCGCTTCGACTGCAGCGATGCGACACCGAGAAGAGCGTTTAAGATTCCGCCGAGTGTCAGGCACCGAAATTCCTCGTAGTGATTGAAGTAAAAAAATATCGTGAGTGCTGATACTAGAAATTCGTCATGATGGCATGTTGTGGTATGGCATGGTAGAGACGAAGTCTTGGGGTGGGATGCTGCATTACCGCTGGTAGCGGGAGGGGAATGAATACATTCTATACTTAGACCCGCCCTGCCAGTGCAGACAAGCCAGTCCGAGTCAAGCCAAGCTCCAGGAAACTGCAATGCGCCAAAAAAGTGACCGATGCACGTCTGGCGACTCTTAATGGGCCGTATCTTGAGAATAGCACGGAGGATGGCTCAATGTGATCCGCACGGATGAACTTTTAGCGCTGGGGGCCAATCAGTGCCTTGAGCGAGACTGCATCTTTGCCATCTCCTCACCTGGATCTTCTTCATCAAGCTTGATGTGCGGTGTGATTGGGGGATGGGCAATGTGACGGAGCGGATCACGATATGGCCGTGCACAAATCAGAAGCCGCAGCGTTGAGACTTGGCGTGATGAGCTGCAGCTCGCAGCACGCGCTTACAGAGAGGGGTTGGGGTTTCACGCACATTCGTATTGTCAAGAAAAGACCTTCTTGGGTGGGTTTAAATGGCAACCCGGGCCTTAGCTCGATGTTTCCAGGGTTGTCGCAGAAACAAAAATGATGTTTACAACGCAACTCGGAAGTCAGATGACTGATCCAGCCCTGACTTGATATACTTGCATGGACATATGCAATCCAGGGCCCTGTTGTTCACTCGCTGTACTGTATAACCTGCACTGATCGCTATGATCGACTGTGATATGAGTGAACCTAAAGTGGAAATTGGAACTGTGATGAAGGTGATATGCAATGCCAAGTGGAACCTCAATTTTCACTACTATAAAGAAGTGGAAGGAAAACGGATAGGTTGAGATAGCCACACCACCATTTAGTATTGAATATTCTATAATTGGAGCTGTTCTTCTATATCATGGCCAATGCAATGCCCGATCCCAGTGATGGGCACTCCTCACCGACCTGTATTGCCCCGGAATTTCCGTGTGACGATGGCCGGCGGCTGCAGGAAGCATTCTATAGGCTGACACTAAAGTAACGCTTCGCCTTAGCTTCATTTGCCGCTGACCATTCACCAGCCTCGCTATTATTCAGTTGCATGATATTTCTTCCTTTTTGTCCGTCGGAGCCTTTCACTAGTCCCCTCGGGCTGGTTGTTGCCAGGCCCCATCTATAACGTGAGATCGGTTGGTTCATTTTATAAGGAGGTGCACATGCCTCTTATGGTACTAGGACTGGATGAAAATTTCTAGATTTTTTACACAGGGTACTTCGTATGATCTCGTAGCAGGCATACAATAAGTACACACATACATACAAAAGAGCAGATCGCATCAGTATTCCGTACTTTCGCACTTCGTAGTAGACCATCCACATTGACCCACACTGTAATCCCGTCACGAACTTATGAGATCACTGTGGGCTGCCACGTTCAATGCAAGTCAATGTTCTCGTTCCATGCTAACGCCAAGATAAATGATTAGAATCATTCTGTTGAAACGGGGCCAAGAACGGTGAGATATAGCAAGAAAAAAAAAGTGGTAAGATTTGACGAGCCGAGATCAGGGAATAAGCCTGATAGCGAGCACCAGCCTCCTATTTTGGGATCTTGGAGGGCTCTGGCACCACGAGTGCCACATCTATCACATCGTGAACCGACCATTGCGAGTGAAGGAAACTCCATAAAGCACGGACACAAAGTTTAGTCAGTCGATTGGCCCAGAGAGCTTGTGGCTTTTTCGGTTGTCGAGCCCGTTACTCCGTACTCCGTAGAAGCGATGTAATTATAGATCTTCCCATCTTCCCCCCCTCCCTCCCTCAACACCCCTGCAGGTAAAACCACAACGCTGGGATTTTCAAACCTCTCTCCACCTTACTATCTTTGTCTTTACCCATTCTACCCATCGACTACTCCAACTATGATCGCATCGCATCCCAGTGTCTCCATCGCCACTTCGAGTAACTAGATTTTGCGAGACCTTCCGGTCCCATATCTCATTCCACTCTAAACTAGCGCACCGAGTTCAGATCTCTGCGACCAGCGCCCGATATCCTAAATTAAGGCCTAACGACCCCCGACAACAGTCCAAAATTGAAGCCGAAGGTGTTGGCTGCTCGTTAATTCATAGAATCTTGACGGCGCGCTCACTATATCTACGCCAATAACAAAGAACAAAGTCCCTCAGTCGGTGGGGAGGACTGCGATCAGCTTCAGGTTCATGGAGAAGCGACGACGCAGACGACCGATCGAATTCCGCTTCAACTAAGTTCAGTATTTGAACTCACTTGATTCGAAAATCGCCAAAAGAGCTCTGAATTCCTTTTAATACTTCCAGCCGAGAGACATCCTCAGCAGACGTTGGTTGCTGGTCAACCGCTAAGCTCGTCACTCCTTTTAACCTTAGTGTTTGCTCCCAAAATCGTCGCTGGTCGACGTTCCCTCACCAATATTCTAATGCAACAAGACAAAATGGTCGCATCTAATGATTCCTGGCTCAAAAGGGCCGATTTAACGACTTCCAAAATCCTTTTTTATTTGGGATTCTGGGGGTTTCATTTCGGCATCTTTGCCTTGGGATGGTAGGTCCCCCACACGCGCCCAAAGCCACATACGCCCCGTATTAATCCGTGACTAGGTATTTGCAAGCCTCAAGCTCAAAGTTAGAAGCTCTCAATGCCCTCAAATACTCCGTATGGATCTCCAGAGGTGCCGGTCTTGTTCTTTCGGTTGATGCGACTGTGATTCTTTTGCCGATGTGCCGGAATGTCTTGCGATGGCTCAGACCTCAGATTAGGTGGCTCCCACTAGACGAGTCAGCTTGGTTTCATCGTCAGGTCGCCTACTCTCTATTGATATTTAGTGGAATCCATACTGCTGCCCACTATGTCAAGTATGTTGATTCCCATGGCCAGACCACCTTGTAATGAACCTTGGCTAACAAAGACTAGCTTTTACAATATTGAAAAGACTCAACTACGACCTGAACTTGCTGTTCAAATTCACTATACCCAAGCAGCTGGTATCACGGGTCATGTCATGCTACTTTGTATGCTGCTAATGTATACTACTGCACACCATCGCATTCGACAGCAGGCCTACGAAACCTTCTGGTATACACATCACCTTTTCATACCTTTTCTGCTGGCTCTCTATACCCACACAACTGGGTGCTTCGTGCGTGATACTGCAGAGCCCCTCTCCCCTTTCGCTGGGAAAGAGTTCTGGAATCATTGCCTGGGCTATGAAGGGTGGAGATGGGAATTGGCTGGGGCAGCCCTTTATCTGTGCGAGAGACTCTATCGGGAAATTCGCTCACGTCGAGACACGGTGATCACCAAGGTCATCCGTCATCCATATGGTAAGCACTTCAAATATTGTACTCGAATTCGCTGAGATAATCGCTGATTTCAATTACAGCTGCAATGGAGATTCAATTTTACAAGCCAAGTATGAAGTATAAGGCCGGGCAATGGCTATTTCTTCAGGTTCCCGATGTTTCTAGCACACAGTGGCACCCTTTTACCATCACTTCGTGTCCTTTCGATGAATATGTCAGTGTTCACGTCCGTCAGGTGGGAGACTTCACCCGGGCCCTTGGAGACGCACTTGGATGTGGTCCTGCACAGGCCCGAGATCTTGAAGGTCTTGATCCCATGGGAATGTATGAAGTTGCTCTACAAAACGGGCAAATGATGCCAAAGCTTCGCATTGACGGGCCATATGGTGCACCGGCCGAGGATGTCTTTGAGAACGAAATCGCCGTACTCATTGGAACTGGCATTGGAGTCACGCCGTGGGCCTCTATTTTGAAGAATATTTGGCATCTACGTTCTGATCCCAAAACCCCGCGTCGATTACGACGTGTCGAGTTTATTTGGATTTGTAAAGATACTTCTTCTTTTGAATGGTTCCAAGCCTTGCTTTCTTCCCTCGAGGCTCAGTCAGCCACCACTGCTGCCCATGAAGGAAGTACTGAGTTCCTGCGTATTCATACCTACCTTACACAGCGCCTGGATGACGATACAGCTGCCAATATTTACCTGAACTCTGTTGGTCAGGCACTGGACCCACTGACTGAACTGCGAAGTCGCACAAACTTTGGTCGTCCAGACTTCAAGCGTCTGTTTACAGCCATGCGCCTAGGTCTCCTCGACCAGACTTACATGAGAGGCCTACAGAGCGCATCGACCACCGACGTTGGTGTATACTTCTGTGGTCCAAATATGGCAGCAAGACAGATCAATGATGCGGCCAAGGCATCATCGACCAAGGATGTTCGGTTCAAGTTCTGGAAAGAGCACTTTTGATTTTATGATTTTTTTTTTCTCTCAATAATGCGGGGCTCTCATCGCAGACGAACTTACGAGTAACGATTCTCTTCAGTTTTTTCCTTTTGGCTTTATCGGATAACCCCCTGTTCGCGAGGAGTTTACATCGGACGCTGCTCCGTCCTGTACAATATCTGTCGACATAATAGTTTTCAAAGCATAGGATATGATTCAAGAAAAGTGATTTCCATCCAGTGGTCATTTAGTAATATTGTACAAAGAATAGACACACGAAGACTGTCGGGCTATGAGGCGGACTTCACCGAAAGGATAAATCCTTTTCTATCATCTCGATGGATGATGATTCGTTTCCAGATTCAACGTTTTCAAAGCGGCCCAGGAAAAGAAACATTTATATTTCATTGCCCTCAATAGACTTGGTTTCAAGACCATCTTCTGAAATATCTCTCCTCTCAGCGATGACCTGTTGGATTTTATCCTCAATGTTCACATGGATGCGCAATTGCTTCTCAGTCATTGCTTGATACAATTGGCGGAGATCGTCGAAAAGGAAACCGGTGGATCCCGAGCTGGCCGGGACCATTTGATGCTCCACATCATCCTGTAGATACTGGAAGGCAAGCATGAATAGCTGCTTTGACCAAGGGCAAGCACGAATTGCGCGGTAAAAAACAGCCTTTGCAGCACCAATATCCCGTGTGCGATAAGTTTCGAAGATGATATAGAGCTTCCAAATCATAGCACTTGACTGCGCGCTCTCCATTCCGGAGCTGTTGCGCAGTTGCTGTCCACCAGACCTTTGCGAGTTTTGATTGGGATCATCGTATAGTACCTTTTCGAAGGCAGCTCGAGTCGAGTGATGAGTTGACCCAGCCCAGGTTGGCCGGCATAGTTCAGACCAAATAGAGAGTAGATGAGTCGTGATCGGGACAGGCTGCAGAGCCGTGGCTGACAAGGCAGAGTCGCTATCAAATGAATATCGAGCTTCCGAGTCATTGGTGAGTAGGTGAACATTTCGGATACGATCGAGGACATTGAAGCGTGACTCATTCCAGACGAGCAACGAAAGGAAAATAGTGTTGTTAGGGAAGAGTGATATGCTCTCCTGGAGAATATGTCGAATCTCAATTGGCCTCAATTGTGCGGACTTGGTTTTGCGATGGAAAAAGAGTAGTTTGGCTCGAGCTTGGTGTAGGATTTCAGTGATGTATGACCTTGAACTTTGGTCCTCAGTCGAGAGATCATTCAGTTTCGAGACGGCGGAGGAATAGACCCCGAAAGCAACCTGAAGAGGATACTTCTCGATGAAGAACAACAGAGCTAGACAATCAGTGTAAGCCACAAATGAATGAAGCTTCCTGTATGCTAAAGCACGCGTCTGGCAATCACGCAGATACTATGAATAATTAGAAGCTGAATTCTTAGTGGAGATTTTGTTTTACTTACAGATTGAACCTGAAGAGTTGAGGTAGGATTGGAGGCGCTGTCAGTCGATTGAATCTGGTTGTATACATCCTTGTCTATGCTTTGCACAGGAATAGCATGTAATATGTAAGAAGCTCGAGCATGATTGCCCTGGTGAAGGAGTTCCCATGCCCAAGAGTTCCAAAGAATTCCTGAGTCGATCTTTAAGTCATCGGATAACTTCTGGCTCCATGAAATCGTGCTTGACCACACTTGAACTGCAGCGTCTTGAGAGTTATTTCTCCATTCTATCAATGCAAGGGCATTGCAGACCCTGAGACTGGATGTCCACTTCTTAAGCAGGGCTTTGGCATATTTCTTTGCCTTTTTTGGATCCCAAGCAAAGCTTAAGCCGAGAATATATTCGGCTAGCTCGTCATCGAATGTCTCACGAGAATTCCCACGTTCTAATAAGCATCTAAGGGCCATCTGAGCCCATTTCCTGTCGACCACCGAAGAATCAGGAGACTGATCGCCTTGGTGCCATGAAGCGAATGAATCAAACCAGTCATCGGCGCCGGCGAAAAAAGTGCTTGTGGTATGCAAAAAGTTTGAATGTGGGAATCGTAGGGGCGAGACCGAGGTGCCCACTTCCGTTTGGTGTTCCATCCATTGAGACAAACCAGGCTCCAGAAGGTCTAGAAGGCCATTTTCCAGGAAGTTATCTCCGCTCCATAACCGAGTCGTTTGTGCATTGCGAGATTTTGTTAAGTGTGGTAGGTGACAGAAGTATAGAAACCCGTCGAGTAGTTCGTCTGGAGAATCGAATCCCCGAAACAACTTGAGAATGCGTTCAAGGTCAGAAAAGAGCACCACCGAGTAGGCATCATCAATATATTGTTCATAGTCATCAACAGCGTGCTTTGATTTCAATTGATCCAGAGTTCGAGAGGGAAGTCGGGATGCTAGTGTTTGTTCTTTTTCAGCCCTTTCCCAGGATGTTATCAAAGAAGAAATTTCAACATCATGTTGGTATTCACGCAGAGCATAGCTGTGGACTTGATCTATTCGACTATCGGCCCAGCCTCGCCATGTCAATGACTCACTCTCGCCAATACGCGGTGATTCATCCTCCCAATAACTGCGGAAAGAAGCAAGAACGTCAAACGACTCTGATTCTTGGGGTTGTGATTCTGGTTTAAAATAAGTGAACTCCAGTACTGCTTGCCAGAGCCCCACAGCTAACTCCAGATATCCCGCTTCGCGCAAGAAAAGAGTCATACGAAGAAACAAGTAGCACTGAACATGGTTCTTGGTACTCCTAGAATCACTAGATGAGTTGAGTTCAAGGCACTCATAGAAGGTCGCCATGAGCTGCTCAAAATCGAAGTTTTGGAAGTCCGTCTGGCGAAAATTGAGATAATTGACCCAAAGACTGATACATTCAGGGTTCTCTTGCAAAGTTTTGTTCCAGTGGGCAAGCAATTTTTTCGTATCCCATATATGTGCTCCTTCTTGGAGTCTTCCGAGAAGAAGGCGGTCTTTATGTGGGCTGGCTGCAGACTGTTTAATTGCCTTTTCGTAAAGAGACAGTTTGACGTCTGCCACGCTTTGTTGTTCATTATACGTCAAGGGGCGTGAGTTCTCATCTGGACCAAGAATCAATATATCCTGATGATCAATGAGCCTAAGCCATGCGGAGACATCTGCGGGATTAGAATTCACGGCACGTGATAGTTCTGCATGACGGGCCCTCCGTTCTATTGAGACATCGCTTTCATGGATATTTTCATCTAAGACGAGTTCCATATGTTGTGGAATATCATCTTCTTCCTTCGCTTTTCCATGGATAGAGCGATAGGCGTGGCGTTCATCGGCCGAGTCTCCGCCAGCTGCTCTCTCGTCTGTGATCGAATCAAACGAAATAAAATCTTGATCCAGTTCATCATTTGAATGTGGCTGGTCTTCAGTCTTCAAACGAAGCAGACGTTCTGGTTGGTGAATTCGTTTGGCCAAAGGGCGAATTGACTTTGATGTATCTGAATTCCGCGAATCTTTGATGCGCAAAACCAGGCTGTCACTATCCAAATGATCTCGATCAATACGATATCTTTGATCGGCCCCCAAAACATGACCTTTTCCCCATCGCTTGTATTTTGGCACAGCATAGCGATGTGTGGCTCCATAGGTTAAGTTGTGTCGATCGCCTTTGAGATCGACGATGAAGAGGTCGGCAGTCGGATCGTCTGCTGAACCATGGCCGTCACTTATACCTTGCCGGGGTTCATCTTTATGTCCTCTCAATGCCCCCGAGCCAATTTTGGAAGATCTTCGGGAGTCGGGTGAAATGCGGCGGTCATGCAAACGAGGAGATCGTTGTCGAGTTGGTCTTACAGGCGATCCCCGTCGTTCTCGTCGGTCAGACCGACGGGGTGAGCGAGACCGTTCTTCTTCACGTCTACGACTTGAGTGTCGAGATTTTCGATCGTCATGACGCCGAGATTCCGAGTGATCTGTCCGGGAAGATGGTACTTGAGGTTTCGGAGGAGCTTTGAAACTGGAGAATTTGGGGACGGACTGTTTGTCCTGTAAAGCAATAAAATGTAAGGTTAGTACCATTTTCCGAGTAAATTCCCTAATACAAACGTGCGACTTACCTGCGACGCCATCGTCATTGAATTTGCTCCATTGGAAGAGACTCACCACGCGGGTTAGTAAGAGCTGAAGATGTCACCGCGCGTGGATGTGATGGATGTGGTTGTTATCGCCGATAACTGATAAACCGGGATTTTATTCCGAAAAGGGATAATCCGAGGGCGGTCAGAATAAACTGCCCGAGTGGATTCTCAATGAAAAAAAAAAGTCGACGATCGAGTCGAAAAACAGCTCCAGTCGAATCCACTCCGCTCGCAATCGACCGTGAAAATTAGGGGCGATCAAGAGGGAATTACTGATAGACAGAGAGAGTCTGTGTATGAGATAAAGAGAGCGATGGGCCACGGACACTTGGCTTGAGATCTATCTTCATTCATCATTTCACAATGGCCTCTTCCCTCGCCGCGCAGTTGTCGCAAATCGCGGCCAAGTCGACCAACGAGCTCGACTTGAAATCGCAACGTATCTCGCATTCGCATTCCTTGATCTTCGAGCGCAAAATCGCCGGATCGCAAGACTTTGACACTATCTATGATATTTGCTATGAAGGGTTCCGGGAGCTCTGCTCCTTGGACAGTCGCTTTGAGCAATTTGCTCGTACAATCTTCAGCGAGCAGAGTAAATCTGAAGACCGGACACAAATGAATACTGCACAAAATAAGGAGCTGGATGCTGTCATTGAAGCCTTTCTGGCTCTCGTCGGAGGAAGGTTGCAGCTCAGCCCGGCAGTGAAAGCGGTGGATTGGTTGGTGAGACGATTCAGGTTCGTACTTCCATCGCGAAATTCCTACACAAGTGGATAGGGAGCACTTCAGCAAATTTGAGAATACTAATAAGTTTTCAGAGCTCATGAATACAACACAACCAACGTCCTTTTCACTTTCTTGCCATACCACACCACTCCGCTATTTGTAAACCTCCTTTCGATCTTGCCTACCGACCTCACCTCGACTTTTAAGGTGCTATACCCATACAAGACTGGCTTGATCAATCCTCCACGTCATCCTATTGTCCATAGCGCGACGACAAACAAGGAGTTTTTTGCCTCTTTCAATGACTATGTCCTGAAGGTTTGCCGGCTGCAAGCGCAAAGCCACACCTTGCTTTCCTTCTGGGCTAGCATCACCACCGAGGCAGTGGCTGGTATGCTCGACAATGCTCGCGCCGGTCGAAGGGAAGCTGAGAAGTTGAAGCATGAGGATATTGTTCTTCGAGTTCTGCCTGTGTTGAGCAATGGATTTGCGATGAAGAATAGTTCGGAGTTGACGGTTAGCTGCTACATGATCTCAGTCGTCCTGGCTCAAAAGGCATTGCTCTCGGAGGATGTCCTGAATGGTTTGATGGAAACCGTGGTTGCTTCATGGACCGAGGAAACCCTGAGCTCCGGTCTTATCTGCTTGTCTGTGCTTGCGCAGCAAAGCCCATCCGCGACAATCCCAAAAAAGGTGTTCAAGGCTATTAGTCGCCTTCCTAATCCCATGGGTTCGCTCTCCGAGGTCACCTCCCATTATCAAACCTCAAATCTGTTACTTGGACTTGTCTCGGGTTGCGTCAGTGATCTGGACAAGCAGAAAGACAGCACTCGTCTTGCCCTGCTCTCATCCATTTTCGATTCAGCTTCACTCCAGGGAGACGACATGAAGCGAGCCATGACGATAGTTCTACAGGCAACAGGCGATAATGACGAAGCACGTGGTATTTCATTGGATATCCAGACCCAGCTCGCGGAGCTGGTACAAGGGTTCAGTCGGTCGGAGTCCCTCAGACCCATTTTCCAGAAGGCGTTGGCAGAACCCTCTCTTAATATCTCAGTGGTGGAGCATAATCTTCAAACCGTTGTTGAAGCTCCCATTCAAGCTTTGGCTATTGAAGACGTTGAGATGGAGGATATCGATCAGGAGTCAGTCGACAATTTCACACCTGCGCTGGAATCATTGACCAACGAACCTTCATACGCCTCTTCGTTCCTCAGCAAGCAGTCAATTCCTGAGTTTGACAGCCTTGTTCAAGTCTTTGCGCTTACTGCTGATTCCGAAGATAATCTCGAGAAGTTCAATGACCTTCGAATTATTAACAAGGCTAACGTGGCAAAATCCCCTACCTTTTTGTCCTTCTTTACTCGTGTGATTTCTGGCCCGTATCCTGTTGGAATCAAGGTGGCTGCCTTGAACACTATCTCGTCTACTTTGTCAACTGCCTTTGATGGCCTCGACCCGCAAGCGCTGCTTCCATTCCTCATTGTCGCCCTCTCTGATCCGTCGGAACGAATTAGACGTGAGGCCACTGGCGTTTTGGCCGTCATCGATTCCTTATACAAAAAGAATAAAAAGGCCGGTAGCACCTCCAAGAAACCATGGGCCCATGACGTTATTTACGGAAATGGCAAGCCGTCTACCGCAGTTTCATGGCTCTCTGGCGAAGATGCGCAGAAGATTGTGGAGCGTGCGCTGATTCCAGGGCTCGAAGAATATGTCCTTGATCCAACTCAGATCGGTAAAACTATCGACGCCACTCTGCGAGGAGTAGTTTCATCTGGATCGTCGGATGTTAGCGAGCTCAAGAAATCCCTTCGGCTTAACCTCTTCGCCTTTTTGTGCTCTCATGTCGTTCAGATGCCCGTTTTCGGACCCAAGCTCGCTCTGTTGCAATTACTGAACACCGTCAAGAAGGTATCGGGAACAACTCGTACCAAGGAATTACTTCCCTTGATTGAAGATTGGCGCCGTCTGGGCCAGAAGGAGGCCGAAGGAATTTGTGCCAAAGAACGAATCTCCATTTCCGAGGTTGAGCAGCGGATTTTCGATATTGTCACTCCAAAGGAATCCGATGCTATCATGATCCTCCTGTCTCAAGTTACTCCTGGCCCCGATTCTCTGCGGTCATCATTCATCACCGCAGGATTCTCCCGAATGAAGGAGGTATGGACTAAGGTCCCCGAAGACAGCCACTCAGCAGCAGCTGAAAAGCTGTTAGACATCTCATTGGGCGCAACAAAAACGACCGAGGTTTCTTTGGCTGATCACTGCCGTGATGTCCTACGCAGCGTTGAGCTCTCAGGTCCTATCTTGGTCAGCTTTGCCAAGAAGATTCCTGTTTCGTTAACAGATATCGAGTCTCTTGGACCTGCACCTAAGCGCAGACGAACCAGCCAAAACAACATGGTTGCCATGACTGTGAAGGACGAGGCAGAGCTCAGCAAGTTGATGGACAAAATGACATTCATTCTTGAGATTATCGATAGCTCCAGTCCTGATTCGCACCCAGAATTGGCCGATGGTCTTTTCCAAACGCTTGCCGCTCTTCACCACTTCAAGTCTCAGGTTCAATCCGGACTCAGCTATCTGCTTGGTCTCACTTTGGGAAGTCTGCTGGCTATTGTCAACAAGTCGAAGAGCTCTCCCAAACCACTATTCGACACTTCGGTCATTCGTGCCGACTTGGTCGTGGACTGTGTTCGTACAACCGACAGCCCTCAAGTGCAGAATGCGGCACTTCTTCTCGTGGCAGGCTTGTCCGTGATCGCGCCTGAGCTTGTTCTTCACAGCGTGATGCCCATATTCACGTTCATGGGATCAAGTGTTCTTCGGAAAGATGATGACTACTCCGTCTCCGTTATCGACCAAACAATTGATCAGGTCGTTCCCGCGCTTATCCAATCGCTCCGCAACCAGAAGCGCGATATTGTTTCAGGGACATCCGAGCTTCTTCTGAGCTTCACTGCTGCATTTGAACACATCCCGTCGCATCGCCGCCTTCGCCTCTTCCATGCTTTGATTAGCAAGCTCGGCACACAAGACTTCCTTTTCGCTGTGCTCGCCATGCTTGCCAACCGCTACTCTACTGATAAGGATGTCCTCACCTTGATGACTGGCCTGTCTTCAGATACCACCTCTGTCGTTGAGCTCACCACATACAGCAAGTATCTCAACCTGGTGATCGATTCGTTTAAGGCCAAGCCCGGCATATCTCAAGTTCTACTTGGCATTGGCAGCGACGATGGCCGTGACCCACAAAAGGTTTCCGTCGATCTCCTGCGTGATCTTGCTCATCTTCTCAAGCATTCGTCTCTCAAGTCAAAGCTGGAGTCTGCGTTCCAAACCGAGGGAGAATCTGCGGATCAAGCCCGTGCTTGTTACTCTCGGGTTCTTGAGCAGGTTCTCGCCATCCTTGATTTCGTCAAGAACATGAAGCCTGTCAGCCAAGCAATTGGTGAGGTTCTTGGCTCTCTACTGGGTACACTTTCCCTGGTAGACTTCCTTGATACCATCGAGGTTCTCATGCAAGGGCCCAATAACGATCTTCGCCAGAAGGTCCTCCGTCTTCTAGAGAACCGCCTTCGTCAAGTTCCGGAGAGAGACTCTGCATCCCAGCTTCGGGTCCTCGATTTCCTGCCCACTTTGGTCAACACCGTCGAGTCCTCGCCAGATGCTCTCATCAAGCATGCCGCAGTCGCTTGTATCGATCGAATTACCGAGAAATACGGTCGCAAGGATCCTTCGAAGGTCATCACTGCTGCTAAGGTTGTCGCCAGTAAATCCTGCCTTGGGCAGTCTGATGAGCGAATTCGCATTATGGGTGTCCTCTGCCTTGCTTCGATGGCTGAGGTTCTGGGTCAGGCTATGATTCCTGCCCTGCCTGATACTCTGAGTCAGTCTTTGGCGCTACTGGAGCACAGTTTGACTCCCTCCAAGGAGAACTCGCGCCTGCACGACGCAATCTTCTCTCTCTTCTCTGCTCTTCTCGTCAACTTGCCTTTTATGATTTCAGCTGCTCACCTGGACAAGATTCTAATCCTCTCATTCAAGTCCACCGGCGCTGATCTCGAGGACAGCAGCGATGAAAATCGCTTGGAGACTCTCCGTCTTATGGCATCTCGCAAGATGGACCTCAACGCTACCCTTGGTGCAATTGATCGCAACTGGGAACAAGCTGTCCAAGCTGGACCTATTGCAACTGGCGAGATCTTGGAAGTGCTCAGCCTTGCTGTTGAGAAACATCCCAAGTCTGCCATTGTTAACTCTGTCAACCTTCTGAGCAAGATCCTCTTCAAGGCCTTTGATTTGCGCTGCAACCAGACCGCTCTTGGCGATCGCTCCAACTTCGACGACTCTGACCTCAACGAAGTTGAAACTGCTCTCAACGATGTTACGATCAAGATGATCTACAAGTTGAACGATAGTACCTTCCGACCCTTATTCCTCAAGTTTGTCGAGTGGGCAACGACAGGAGCATCTAAGAAGGACGAGTCGGCTCAAATGTCCCGCCTCACTACTTTCTACAAGTTCCTGCAGGTGTTCTTCGGAACTCTCAAGGTATGTGAACTTTATCTAGGTTGAAAAGATTTTCATTATGTGCTCACAAAATCTCTCTAGTCAATTGTCACGGGATACTCGAACTACATCCTGGAGAATGTCGTTCACATCCTGAATACTACCAACCCGTCCAAGGCCACTCGATCCCTCTGGCTCGCCACACTCCGTACCCTCCGCAACTCTTTCGAGCATGATCAAGATGGTAAGTGTTCATTTCGATTCATTTCGCCCTGCATGAATTGCATCTAACTATTTATTACAGAATTTTGGCAATCCCCTTCACACCTTGCCAGCATTTCTGGTCCGCTTATCTCGCAGATTGGAAATGCCACCACTTCCAAAATGGCCGACCTTGTTGTTGAAGAGGTTGTGCCTGCTATCACCGAGCTTGCTGTCGCGGCCGACTCAACGGATAACCACAAAGAGCTGAACATGGCTTTGATGAAGTTCCTTCGACCCTCCACTGCGCCCAATGCCAAGTCGACCAGCGGTGACAACCCGCTTGTTCGTCTTGCGGCCCTGAAGACCGAGCGGGCTCTTACTGAGCAACTCGGCGAAGAATGGCTGGCTCTGCTTCCTGAGATGCTGCCTTACATCAGCGAACTGATGGAAGACGAAGATGAGAACGTGGAGAGGGAGGTGCGGAAATGGGTGAAGCAGATCGAGGGCGTGCTCGGTGAACGTCTCGATGATATGCTGACTTAGATGGTTGTTTATTTAAGAGACCATGTATAAAAACCGCATCTGTTTGGCGTTTGTAGAATAGACCCCTGGGAGGGCATACAATCTTGCCCTACAGAAAAAGAATATATGTTTACATTTTTAGTGCTATTTTAATTTCTTGTCATGACTAGACTGTCTGGGTAGGGCTACTAGCCAAGTGAGTCTTCTAGATTGAAGCACGATGTTTGGCCAAATTGTCATTTTCGATCCTTAATTATCCGGCACTGGATGGTCTGCGGCATCAACTCCAGCCTGCCAACGGTATTTCGAGGCTGGATGATCCGCTGGTGGGCCTGACTGGCCTGGTCGTGAGTAAATATTTTCACGATAAGTGCCCTTTTGTACTGCATAATCATCCCAGAATAGACCTCTCTTGCGAAGTTCCGGGATGAGAAGATCGATGATATCCTTGAAGGAGCCAGGTTTGATGGCATAGGCCTGGACAATCGATTAATTGCAGTTCTTTTCTTCTTGAGGGGCAAAGAAATCTGGGGACTTACCAAATTGAAGCCATCGACATCTGCCTCCTTGACCCATTTCTCCATGTTATCGGCCACCTGCTGAGGTGTGCCAACGGGAGTAGCTCCTAATCCACCAACTGTGATGTGCTGACCGACAGTGGCCTTTGTCCATTTGGCGACTTCTGGGGTCGCCTTTGACCATCCCTCCACAGCCGATCTGAGTAAAAGTCCGGTCAGTCATTTATCCGGAAACAAGAGAAAACACCAAGAAATGCACTTACCTGATAGCATTACTCTCTACGTGTCGGAGCTCCTCGTCATCTCCATACTTGTCAAGATCGATACCGGTCCAGCCTCCAAACAGAGCCAAGGCCCCATCGATTGACCCGTAGCTGCGATACTCTTTGAATTTTGCCTGCGCTTCTTCCTCTGTTCGACCCAGTACGGGGCAGAGGAGAGCAAGGAACTTGATGCTCTGAGGGTCCCGTCCAAACTCCGTCTGGGCGAGCTGGCGGATCTCTGCTACATTCTTCGCAACAACTGATGGACTGTGACCCGCCACAAAAATAGCCTCTGCATGTTGAGCGGCGAAAGTCTTGCCTGCTTTGGATGTCCCAGCCTGCAGTATCACCGGGGTGCGCTGGGGGCTTGGCTGGGTTAGATGAGGGCCGGGTACGTTAAAATACTTCCCGGAGTGGTTGATCTGTCGTACGCGATCTGTCTCTGTGTAGACACCACGCTCGCGATCTCGAACGACGGCATCTTGGCGCCAGGATGACTCCCAAAGCTTGTAGGTCACTTTGACATACTCCTCAGCCACGGCGTATCTATCGTCATGCTGAATCTCGGTTAGCGGGCTACATATTTGAAAAGAATGTAGGCGCAGAAGCTTACATGAGGCTGCTCTGCCTGGCCCATATTTCTGGCAGCAGAATCCAAATATCCAGTGACAACCTGCAGTTGAAAGTCAATAACTCATTCATTCTGTGATATCCTGCAAGAAACCCCGTTTCTCCATTATCGGGCTATCTTGACACTCACATTCCATCCGAGACTATCAATTGGGAAATGCTTAGTTTAGCTCAAATTCCGAGTTATGACTTCAATCTGGGATTTACATACCGTCCCTTTGTGAGATG
This sequence comes from Penicillium sumatraense, assembly GCA_020086695.1. Taxonomy (NCBI): domain Eukaryota; kingdom Fungi; phylum Ascomycota; class Eurotiomycetes; order Eurotiales; family Aspergillaceae; genus Penicillium; species Penicillium sumatraense. The sequence goes on along the minus strand of JAGIKU010000556.1, from coordinate 341,933 downwards.
ATCAACTGTTGAAAGCCGCCTGGCGAGATGATAGGGTTGTTCGTATGTTGTGGTCACAGTAACACCGAAGCCAATGTTTTTAGTGGCAGCGGCCATCGCAGGTACAACTGCTAAAGGTTCATTCACCGGCCACTGGGCACCAGAGACAACTGCAGGGTCAAGATTTCGTGGGCCCTTGTACACATCATAGCCACCTGAATTGGTGTTCGTATCAGCACACAGACCCAAGCAAACCTTTCTTTCCAATTAGGAGGAAATGCATACCAAGAACATCCGCAATAAAGATACCATGGAACTTAGCGGACTCTAGCAACTGAGCGAGCTCGATCCAATGGTCTACATCATTAAACCGATGCGATTCATCTTCGGGGTGTCTCCAGAGACCAGGGGACTGGTGTCCGCTACCTATCTCATAGTCAATCACATATTCACTATAGTGGGAAGAAAAAGGGGCAAAGGGATAGAAAAAGAAAAAGAAAAAGAAAAGAAACATGGAACTTACACATTTCGACAAAGGCATTCAGAATTAGGGACTTTCGGGGTTTTTCATCCCCTGAGCCGTGAGTGTCTCCCGACATGATGTGATTCTTTCCGTTCGCTTTATCAAGTTCTTTGAGCAACGAGAGTAAAATAAACGGTTTTATCGATTTGACCACGCGAAAACTTCGCTTCTTCTTAATAGAGGAATTGCATTGAATTTGTATGTTTGATGGCGATCACGGAGCACACCATATCCCCGCGTGCGTCACTCCGTGCATCCGAACATCGCATAGCATCAATGTGGGCCGCGATGGCGCGATGGTGCAGGAGATCTTTAGAGGGGCCAAGTCATTCACAAATTCTTTTTTATTGGACAGTCTCACGTTATACATCACCAGCCGCACGAGCTATCATCTCTTTTTACTTCTTTTGGATTTCTCTCGCCCGAGAGGTGTATGCAAGCCGTGAGCTCTACCGGATATTTGGTGGTTAATGAGTATCTGAGCTTCGGTTACGCAGTACTTCGTAGATTGATTGGGCCCGACAGCTCACAGACTCAATTTTGAATTTGGGAGACATATGATCAGCCTAATCTACAATTAAGGCTGCTTGATTGGATTGCTTCCAGATGACTGCTTGTCCCTTTCGGAGCCTGGGTCTCACCAGGACTTTACCTTGGCATCCTCAGACTGACCTTGGTGTGATCATGTCCATGTTACTCCATATCGATGCCTCGTTCTAAAATGTCCCTACTTCTACTTTAATTCTATCAATAATGAATTAAAATCCCAGAATATCTTTTCTTCATCATAAGAACTGCGATCTTCGTGGATGTTGATCTTCCTGTGTTTTGCGATAACGCCATACCGAACCATGTAATCACTCTAAACTTAAAAATCCATTTTTGTAGCCTCTTTGACCCTCGACAAGCACCTCATCAAAACCATTTATCAAATCATCGCGTATAATGCAATTCTGATTCGTCCTGGTAGACCTCGGGCTATGGCTTTACACCATGGAGATCGTGGTAGCCCCTGTCCCTGGGAATGGATGTATAGCTTGAACGGCTGAATATGATTTAAGTGCAGATCTAACCCGGCTTCATTCTATTAATCTGGCCCTGATATTTTGAAATTTCTGAATGCTTTTGTATTACATATGATCACCGCTATTACCTCGCTTGGTTCTATAATTACTTGAACTACAACATCATTAACGCGTGAACATTGTAAAGCCATGTCAGAGGTATATGCTCGCGATGGAATCTCGACGGTTGATCCACCTCTTTCCCAGGCGGTTGGGTACGTGGTGGTAGTCGTAATCGGAATCATTATAGCTTTCAGTAAGAGAATGTCCACAATCGCGACACGTTGAAGAGACAGCTAATACGCCAGCTAGTTATGATGATCGTCACGAAGGTCCTGAAGAAAACAACGGGGGAAGATAACAAAAAAACTGAAATGTATGCTGCTACCACCACCGTGACTCAATCGCTTTTTCTTATGACAAAACAACAGGTTTATGACGGCGAATCGAACGGTTCGCACAGGTCTTACTGCGTCCGCTGTGATATCGGTAAGTGATCAATCTCCAATATGACGGCAAACGGAATCCTTTCCAATATCCTAATATCATTTCAGTCTTGGCTCTGGTCAACCGCCCTACTCGGCTCCTCATTTGTGGGCTACAGTTATGGAATTGCAGGTCCTTTTTGGTTTGCTGCCGGATGCAGCCCTATGATTGTGTTCTTCGCCCTGCTTGGAATATCTTGCAAGCGAAAAATCCCCGAAGCACACACTTCTTTAGAGGTTGTTAGAATCCGCTACGGTAATTGAAAGCCCAGATTGAGTTCGGTTATCTTTTACTAATTCCCGATAATCCAGGTCGTGTTGCCCATGTGGTTTTCATGGTGCTTTGTCTCATTAATAACATCTTCGCATGTGCAAACATGCTCCTCGGAGCCGCCGCTGTTATTACTGCTGTGTATGTCCTAATGCGGTTTTTTTGATCTCCCATTAAGCCCCTTTACTAACAGGGGCAGCTCCGGAATGCATGTTATTGCCGCCACCTTTCTACTCCCCGTTGGAGTCACAATCTATACCTTTGTCGGTGGGATCAAAGCAACGTAAGATAAATTCTTTCCTGGGAAGATGCCGAGACCTTTGGCTTCTGATATTGACGCTTGACAGCTTCTTGACGGATTATTTTCATACAGCAATTATTTTGATTATTGCGTGCTATTTCTCGGTCAAGGCATTTTCAACTGACCAAGTCGGCTCAATCGAAAACCTGTTCGATCTTTTACAAGTGGCTGCCAAGCGACATCCAGTTTCTGGAAATCACGAGGGAACCTACCTTACCATGACCTCAAAGAGCGTGGGTATACACCTCATTAATTTCAATTTGACGTTTTTTGACATATTCTAGGCTATGCTTTTCGGAATATTGCATACCTGCTCCAATTTTGGTCTTGTCATTGTAAGCCTTCTATTACCCAGCTCCCTAGACCCAATACTGACTTGCAAAGATGGATACCAGCTACTTCATCAAGGCCTTCTCAGCAGCACCATCCTCAGTTGTACCTGGGTATACTATTGGCGGGATCGCCTATTTTGCGATACCTTGGGCACTAGGCACTGTCATGAGTTCTGTCGCCATTGGCCTCGAAAACCAACCAAACTTTCCTACTTTCCCAAGGGTAAAACTAATTTCTGTTTCTGTTCCTCGAATTGTACGCTGACTTTCTATTTCCTTCTACTGCAGAGAATGACAACTTCCGAGGTTAGCAACGGGCTGGTTCTTCCCTATGCAGCTATAACAATCGCAGGGAAGGGCGGAGCTGCAGCTGTGCTCTTGATCGTCTTTATGGCCGTAACCTCGACCCTCTCGGCACAAGTAATTGCCGTCAGCTCAATTCTCAGCTTTGATGTTTATCGCGAGTATTTCAAGAAATCTGCAACCGACAAAGACTTGATTCGATCCAGTCATTTCGGCGTTGTCTTTTTCGCTGCATTCTCAGCTGGTTTCAGTACGATGCTCCACTACGTTGGAATCGATCTTGGCTGGACTTTGTATATGCTCGGTAGAGTCACACTCTCACTCCCCATTCTCAAAAGTTTCTATCCGCTAATACCGCACTAGGAGTTGTTACCTGTCCCGGGATCTTCCCGATGGTTTTCACTGTTCTCTGGCGTAAACACAGCAAGGCAGCAGCTATTTTATCGCCAATTCTTGGCTTAGCTACAGGACTCGCCGTGTGGCTGGGCACTGCGTCGCACTTTTTCGGGGAGGTTTCCGTTACAACAACCGGCGAAATACTCCCCTGTGTCTACGGTACAGTTGCATCTTGCTTTTCGCCAATTCTTTACTCGGTCGTGATCACTCTTATTAAACCTCAAAATTATGACTGGGCCGACTTCAAGAAGGAAAAGCTGGCATTGGAAAAGCTAGAGAGTAACCTGACTACTGTTCATCATCAAGAGTCATCCGTTGAGCATACTACCAGTAGTATTGAGGAGGGAAGGGTGCGCAGTGCTGCCTTCGATGCAAAGGAGCTCAAACGATGGGGTCGAATCGCCGCCTTTTGGTCTATTGCAACATTTCTTGGCCATTGGGTCATTTGGCCATTGCCAATGTATGCATCTCACTATGTTTTTGAGAAGAAGGTAAGTGCAAAATTTTTATCTGGTGGAATGTCTCTAATTCGCTCATTTGTGTAGTTCTTCACCGCGTGGGTCGTCGTCGCCATTATTTGGCTATGGGGTACCATGCTCGTTGCAATTTTCGCCCCTTTGCTGGACGGTGGGATTCAGCAAATCACTCAGGTTTATCGTGGCCTCACATCTCAAGCTCGTACATCCGATGGCACTCGCCCTGATAAGCAAGCTGAACATGTGGGCGCTTCCTCTTCGCAATCGGGAGGGTCTTTGAGTGATAGTATCCAAGCCAAGGAACGTTCGGGCGGGACTGCATGATGCCTCATTCAACTATTGATAGGAAAAGTGCAGTTATCTAATTATTATGGATTAACGAAGCATAGTATCCTCATTAGGTTTCAAATTCCGGATGCTATGACTTCGATATTTGGACGGGGTAAAGTAAGATGTAGCAGAGTTATCTGGAGGGTTTTATTCTTCTCAGAGAAGTTCCCTTAGCAGCCTTCTCACAATAAGAATTTATCTATGCTTTACTTATATAAAGTATTTGTGATGAACAAATTGCTGTGACATTTATTTATATTGAACTTATCTTTGCGATTCAGTGGATACGTAGGTACTGGAAGCAGGAATGCTAAACATAGAGATTATGCGAGTGTAATTAATCATGGCATGCTCAGATCGAGCCTAATAAATATTAGACTAACGATTATTTACATGTTGTAGTAGTTATTTTATTTGAAAGATGTTATATAATCCATAAATATCTCCAGCTATTGAGTGAAATAGCTTGACGGTCCGTTTATGTACCTCAAGAAGCGAACGGTAACTCAAGAGCATACGATACACTAGCCATGTGCAGCGAAGAAGAAACAAGTACCAATGTTCAAACACCCTTCCAGTTTCCCGAAGTATGATCAACCAGATGGAAATCCGGCTTTCAGATTAGCGTAGGATGATGCTGGGTAGCTCAGTTGGTTTTGGCTTGCATCCAAAGCACCAACACCTCCGAATGAATTTACGACCTAAGTGGAATTTCGCATTAGCTCAATAAAAAATTTTCCTTTTAAGCGGATAATTATTACCGTCGATATCAAACTATCAGATCCTGTCTTGTCGCTGCTGGATTCCCACCACATTCCTCCGCCCAGTCCCTTTGACTGTATGTATTGGGCCTTCTTCTGCGCAACTTGAGGCGTGTCATAGCTGACCATCATTCTTTGGGACGAATCATAACTGTAACTTGCAACAATTGAGTCAATATGGTTGACTGTAGCACCTGCCTGGGGTAGTGCCTTGTAGTCCCAAACGCCGTTTTCCCAGCTACCACCACCAACGCCACTGTAACTTGTGCCCGGGCCGGCAGTATTCATAAAAGACCTGCCGTATAAAGGCATCCCCAGAACAATTTTGTTAGCTCTGACACCATTGGATGTGTAGTATTTGATAGCTTGGTCAGTGTTGAATGGTGTACTTGCTGGGTTGTCCGATGATGCGTAAACATTAGCATCATGGCCGGCAATACTATCCCAGCTTCCGGAATAGTCGTAAGCCATAAGATTCCAGAAATCCAAATACTGATCCATCTGTGATATCGCAAGCTTTTGATAATTTGACGGGCCTGTATTTGATGTCAAAGATGCCCGAATTAAAAAGAAGAGAGAGTGAAAAAAAAAGAACTATCTTCCTTACCAGCTGGACAGGCGACAGTAATTAAGAAATGGTAACCATTCGCATAAGTCGCACTGTAACTATCAAGTGCCTAGAGACCTGCTCAGTAAATAAGTCATCTTTTTCAGTCAAAAAAGAAACCTACAGAGCGGAGCGTTTGCAAGGTAGCCACCATGTTAGCAGCCTGGGTGCTATCCGCAGGGTACTCCCAATCGATGTCCAGGCCATCGAAGCCAAAGTTCTGCACCAGGGCCACAGCAGATGATGCAAATTTTGCCCTTCCCGAACTAGTGCTCAGGGGTCCTGCAAAATTTGAGGAATATGTCCATCCTCCAATTGATAAGAGGACTTTCAGCTTTCGGTTTTTCTGTTTCAGGAGAAACAACTGCTTGATACAACCATAGACATTGTTTCCACTTTCACTCCAAGAGTCTCCAGGATAGTGTTTCTCAATATCAGACCAAGAATCCGACATGTATACCTCCCCCGTATCTGAACGCACATTAGCAAAAGCATAGAGAACATGCGTCAGGCGCTCCGCGGGTAGATTCTGTGGGTTATAGTTTCGGCCATAGATAGCCTGAGACATTCTTTAGTGTGCCCCTTTTTTTGCATTTTTTTCTTCAATGATACATGAATGTAATACATACCCAGTTCACGAAATATGCGACAGAACGATAGCCAGTAGCAGCATCGCGAGCCTCAATTTGGGTCGCGTTGCTACTAGCATCATCTGGACTTGGAATGACCGCAGCAGTTGCGACTAGCCCGAGACATACTAAGTATATAAAATTAAGGAAACGCATTTTCGGTTAAAGGTTGGCGGCAAAATTCTTCTTATATCGAAGAGACTTCAGTTTTCCAAGTTGCAATCATGTTAGAAAGAAGCGTAATACATGTCTCACCACTTACAGGTATTTATAATTCCAGTTTTCGGGTCTTCGAATTGTAGTTATGAGGAGCAATAGACCATTTCTGACCGGAAGGTCACCTCCAGAGCGTCGGACGGTCGCGATCTACCAATGGGAATCCTTTGGAATGAACAGCAGATTGCCACTATTCTTTTTGAAATTCTAAAAGATGCATCTTCCGAAATTCAAAAATAAAAGCCCAAGATAGTAAGTACCAATTTGATCTCATGCGGAATGACCTCGCTATACTTCGGGCAAAACTTAGGTCAATGACGGAGAATATGCTCGCCATGTGGCATTCAAACGCATCAAAACACTGTGCAGATCTGAAGAGTCCAGCAGATGCCACCGACGGATCGGGCGACGTTATCAACAGACCTCATGGATGCATTCGACACCGGCAAAGAGACGCCACATTTCAAAATACAACAATCGATCTTGTAAAATGACCTAGACCCCCAATACTCCGCTTCGTCATTGGCTGAACGCTAAATATTGTCTAATGTGATTTAAGATATTTAGAGTAATTGAATGTAGATCGTTCAGCATTCCTTTCATCCGGATCCTTGACCCATGGCCGCATGATCACCCTGAATCAATAGCCGGAGATTTTGCAGAGGGAGAAATTTTGGTTGGCATAATAAATTCAGCGATCGAGCGATCCAGGCGCCTCGGAGTGTATCTCGGGGTCTGAAAGATGCTATCTGGTGCTCGTGGCTTCGGAAGTGTTGCATTGAAGACTCGAACATGATCTGAGTGGAATGTGAGAGTGGATGTAACTTGAAGAATGGTATCATTCGGCAGCTAAACAAGAATTCTTTATTTTGAGGCAATAGCTTGTGAGCTGATTTAACAGTCAGCAGTTAACTGAAATGGAAAAATGTTCTTTTTTTCGTCGGCTGCAGGAACATATCACCCGCGCGATAAGCCAATGTAACATTCAAGCCATGCGGTCGGTGCATGTGGCATAGTGTTCGAAACCGGGGATAACGGTTCTTTTTGGAAGCCAAGAAAGCGGGGAGATAATAGTTGTAGATGGCTTTGGGGTCATCTACAACAAAAGAGGTTGGCACTGCAGGGGAAGGCTCCTAGTAGGCAAAAGCCTAAAAATGCAAGCTGATTATCAAAATTCAGTGCACATCATATCATGTTGAAGATCATCAAAAGGCAACCGTCTTTCTATGCTTGCTGGTGGCTTATATACTATGTAAGTTTACATATAGACAACAAGATACTACTTCATTCCAAACTTCTGGTAGAAGCTATGATAATTCTAGTTCATAGACGGGAATCAATCATCGTGGAGTCCTCCAACCATTTAGCGGCAATCAGGTCACCCCGCATTCCGTAAGCTTAACATATCTGGAAACCAATAAACTGGCTTTTGGACCACACTACAGATAAGAATGAGTCAGTGGGTCATCAGCCAAGATGCCGCTTAGGTAGAATTGGAGTTGTCAGCGCATGACCAGGCGGCGGACCCTCCCGAAGCGTTATAGCTGTTGATGATCGTCACAATAGATCCGTAAGTGCCAGAAATCATGAGGAATGTTCCTGATAAAATCACGAACCCACTCCAGCACACCATCAGAATCCACCGAGTGGACCGATCTTTTTTGCCATCGTTCCAGTTATCATAAAGCCACATGCAACCCATAGGTTGAAATGACATGAGGGTCCCAAGCAACGCGCCGACCAAGGAAACGAGGTTGTCGAATACGGGAATCGCGCTGGCAATAATATATGCGATCAAAGTGATGCCAAAGGTACAGCTAAGCCAAACTACCCAATGGGTTACAGTATTTGCTGTGAGATGTCGTGACCCTTGTAGGAGACGGAGGAAGATGTATTTTCCAGGAAGCTACACATTCATTAGTAAATGTCGATAGGAAAGATTTTCAAAATTCGCGATCGAAAGAGTGACTCACATGAATAACGAGCATAGTAGTGACAAGTAGGCCTGGTAAAGCAAACCCGTAGCTAATCTTTTTCAATGTTGGACCTGCAGAGCCGAGAGCAGGCGATGCGACGTAAGAACCACAATAATAATAGACGACGCAGCCAATGGCAAGGTAGACACCGGTGACAACAGACTGACAAATCAGTAGAGACCGGGTGTATTGACGGGGATCGCGCATTTCGGCAGCGATAGAGAAAAATGATGGCGTTCCTATTTACGGGATCTATATCAGTACCAGGCAAGAAGGAAATGGAACGGAGTATCCATGGTCTCCAATTTCATAATACCCCTCACATACCTGCATAGGCAAACACCAAGGATGATACAGCAGTTATCGACTCGCTAAACGGCGCACTGCCCACGATCTGGTAATCAGAGATCCAAATGCCGTCCTGCGGTGCTGACGACGGCCGATCTTGAACACCGACAGCGATAGTAACGACCAGAACTGCGATCGTGAGTCAGAGTTAATCAATCACATGAAATTAATAGAAAGGAGATAAGGCAAGGTGTATTGAGGTGTGTGTATTGGTGAAGGTGGAGGATGGTGAAGGTGTAGGATGGTGAAGGTGAGAGATGAAGTGGTAGAGGCATTGGTGCCTCAGTCTACTGGCGAGTAGAAAGTAAGAAAACTCACTCCCTGTAATGATGCAAACTAATCCAATACATGCTAGTGGGCTCATCCGGCCTAATGTCTGGATACTAGCCAGCATGAATCCCACTATAGCTGCAACGGCGACAAAAACAGCAGTGCAGGTTCCATGTGTTGATAGAGCGTTCAAGGCAATGGATATTCCAAGCATTCCGGATCCAGCTACAAAAACCCAGTCTAGTTTGTAGGTTAAGTAAGTCAAGGTACTTTTATTCGACAATGGTGCACTCACAAAGGCAGAAAGCAGCGCCGAAAAACGTCTTTCCGATTCGGCCAAACATCAATCCTCCAGCATCGTCGATACCGTAAACATCACGGTGCCGTAGCTTGAAGACACCTACCATGTAGTCTGACCATGTCGTAATACATGCAATAGTACATAGTATAATGACCCCCGGGACAATGCCTAGGGTGTCAAATGCCACCGGGATCGAAAGAACACCGAGGCCAATCTGACTCTTCATCATAAGAGCAGCGGATCCTAGCCATCCAACCTAGAAAGTTGTTAGCTCTCTGGCGGATTATAATATCGGAATTTACACACATTTCGATAGTTGGGGCCCTCTTCGGTAATTTCGCCAAAGACGGCATCGTGAGTGTATGTTTGGTCATCAAAGATCTGTCCCGTTTGGGAGGGAACAGGGCTAAGAGAATCATCTTGCTTCTTCTCGGGCATTTTGAGACATTGAGTGCAGTTTACTAATTTAAACTGATAAAAGGCTAGAATTCTGGACCCGGCGAGTCCTTTTAAAGCGTTTTAAACATGAATTACGTAGCTTCGGGTAGCAGGCCGGTACACGGTTGTCGAAACACCTTCAAATGGTAAGTATCACCAGGGGCACTCAAGTGAAACTTAGATAAGATATCCCACGAACACTTTCTGAGAAAGATATGGTTTGCCACTTTGATGAGGATTGGCCCTCGTATGGAAAATGGGTCTATGGCTTGTCATTTCACTACAATGAGTTAAACAGTGACGCAGTGCTTGCGGGATTTTTCTCGCTGAATACCCAGCCCAGAATACCGGAGATTACACCATGCAATGATGTTGCTGTGAAAATATCCATAGAACTGCTTCTTAACTTTCCAGTTTCCTACGCGTGGTCTGACTTGGAGTGGGTCCCGCCCCCAGATTGAAGCTGGGCCGTCGGGACCCTTCCCGAGACCGGCTACCCCGGACATGCCACCACTTTCATGGCGATGAGGCTTCAAGGTATTCAATATGGTGGCTAAGTGGTCAATCGAGTGTCAAATTCAACAAAAACTCTTCTTCCAAGGCTATTCCATCTGGTAGCCGGGAAGCAACCAAACTAAAGGATCAATTTAGCCAACTTCCATGAAAGTGAAAGAATCTCTCCTTGGTCATTTACTCAGAATTGCATTCAAGATACCGCTGTAGCTTCTCCACAACTGTTAACCATGTAGAGAGATACCCTTGGCGATGTGATTGTACAGCCTCCTTCTAGAAAAAGCATGTCTCAGGTGTTATCTGCAGGTTTTTCCCGCGGAAAAATTTTGATAGGTATCATGTCAAAACTTTGAAACTAAGCAAGGATTCTGCAAACTTATAGACGGTATAGAACTGCGTCAAATTATCGAGCTACGGCAGTCTTCCCGGCAATGCATATCATTAACCCAGTCTGGAAAGCAAAACATAAAGCACGGACTGCTAAGGCACACAGATAGGAATCCACTGCGCGATTTTACGACTGCTAACTAACCCAGTATGGAGTATTAGCAGCTCAATTATTTTTATTGACGCGGTTGGGTCCTATCTGATTTCTTCTCGCCCCTTAATTGTGCTAGCTATTCGTATAAAGTATCAGCCGAATGTTTTGTAGAGCATTGAGTGTGTAGGGGGTTTTTTTCTCTCTTTTTTTCCGTATGGCCGACTTCATTGAAATCGACTATCCTCACATTTTGGTCAACGGGTTTCCATACTGAAATAAAATAAAGGGCCAATTGAATTAGAAGCTGAGGAAAGTAGTATTTGCGTGCCAGAAGGGTGGTTTTGTCGTAAAAGGGTGGCAACCGCGAAATGATATCCATCAACTTGATTGAATCGGCTGAGATGATCAAAAGCCAAGTCAGGAGATTCAATATACCTCAATAGAAGCCTGCTATTGAGGTGCAACAGAAATCTTTTTTTTTTTAAAAAAAAAAAAAAGAAAAAATTGAGTTACCAACTTCAGTGAATGCGCATTCTACTAGAATACCGTCATACTAGTACGATGGATCGCCTCGGAGCCTGATTGTCGCGCGTTGTTCATGTTCATGAACAATCTTGAATTGTCCACATTGACTAACAGTTGATGATTTAACCTATATGGCCTACATGACACAATCTCGAGCACTACTTTATGACGGGTACCATAATGATTTTGTGGTTCTAAGCTTAAGGCGTGCTACACAGCCCTGGAAATGTCAATCTTCGCCCATAACAACGCTGGAAACCTTGGCGCAACACCACACAGCTTGCAACTCAAGGGGATCTTCAGATTGCGGCTGGCCTAACCTATTTTTAGTGAGAGGTATGAATATTTTCAGAAACCTACAAATAATTGCAATTCGACTCGTGGATAAGCGGAACATCGGAAACCTTTTCATTTGGCGCGAGATCTTTCTCAAAACAAACTCACATTAATCCGAGTCGTCCCCAGGGCCTACTCGGTCTATCAATTCTTTCAGCATGAATTCTCCGGCTCTCTCACTCGTTGCATTATTTGCAACTTACGCGCTGTCCTCTCCTCTCTCATTAGAGACCAGAGAATCAGCTGCTGAGAAATGCCACGGCATATCCGGGCCATTTCTTAGCCCTTCCTTTCCTGACCCATGTAAGTCTTGAGAGAAAGAAAATATTTTCAGAAAGGAAAATACTAAACTCGTTTTGTTCGAAGCCATCTCTTATGTAGGCGACACATGGTACTCTTTCGGCACATCCAATGGCAAGGATGTGCAAGGGGCTAGCTCAACGAAGTTTGAAAGCGGGTGGGAAAGATTCGATGGCCCAATATTGGCTATCGATGAAGCAACATGGGTAGGAAAGCAGGAAACCTACGGAATATGGGCGCCAGATGTTTATCAAAGAAGCTCTGATCAAAAATTCGTGATGTTGGTATTTCAATAGGCTGTATGATCGAGCGCATTTACTAACAACTCACCAGGTATTTCTCGGCTTTTGACAAGGAGAAGAAAGATCATCGCTGTATTGGAGCTGCCATTAGCGATGATGCCAAGGGTGTCTATCACCCCGAGAGTGACTTTGTACAGTGCAATAGAACTTCATCTGGTGCCATTGACCCTGCGTGGTTTAAAGACACCGACGGAAAGCAGTATGTCGTCTATAAAACAGAAATCCCCGAGAACTGGCTCGAAATTCGCGAAGTACGCAATTCTGGTCCTAAGGAAGGTGTTGAGTGGGTTGGCAATTCCCAAAAGCTTCTTAAAATGGGTAGTCAGGGTTTCGACGACGGAGGCAACATGGAGGCCCCGTATATCTTCAAACGTGGGGACACCTATTTCCTGACTTACAGCACTCACATTACTATGAATGGGTCCTACGATGTTCAATATGCGACGGCGAAAAGTCTGATGGGGCCCTATACTAGAGTGAAGGAGCCGCTATTGAAGACAACAAATGATTTCGGTTGCAAACTCATCGGTCCCGGCGGCGCAAGCTTCCAGCGAGACTCTGGTGATCAGAAGTCCACCAAAATAATTTTCCATGGTCTCACAGAAGTGATGGACATTAACAAGCGTGTTGTTTACACTGCAACCGTAGAGGTCGATGGAGACAAGCTCTCAATTAACTCATCTTAAGTGGTGGGTTATCGAACACAATATTACCTACCTATACATACCTCAGACGAACTTTAAAACAGTAATTTGGGATATCTTTATTTTACTAGCGCTCATTCGTTAATTGTACACATCCATTAATCAGAGGCCATGTGCCACTGATCTCCAACTCGAAATCCTTCTGGGAAAGGGTCTGAAGGGTCAAGAACCATCTGTTTAAACCCAGTAATCCATGCACTTCCTTTGACGGTAGGCAAAACTGCTTCATAATCGCCAACCTTCGTAGTTCCACGGATATGACATTCAAATGAGCTCCCAATAATGCTGCGATGATGAAACCTTTCATTGACAGCAAGCTGTCCCCTTGCGTGAAGAATTGCCATTCTTGCACAGCTTCCGGTTCCACATGGACACCTATCGAATCGACCGGGCGATACCACGACAGTATTCACAGCTACCTTTTTGCCATCGGGGCCTTCGACCAAGGGTTCTGTAAATTCAATAATGCTAACCCCTCGTATATCCGGGTTTTCTGGGTGAACGGGAACATAGGATCGCTGTACTGCAAGCTTGATCCTCTCGCCAATCTCAATCAGTTTCGGTCCATTCTGATTGCTGATTTTCATCCCAATTTTTGCAATGTCCAAAACCACATAAATCATTCCTCCCCAAGCAATATCCACTTGGATAGTCCCTAGCCCAGGAACCTCAACAGGATGGTCCAAGGCGAAGACAAATGCAGGTACATTGTCAAACGAAACGGCTTCACATTTCCCGTTCCTACAATCTGCAGTGACTCCCACTAGACCCGCAGCCGTATCCAGAGTCAAATTCGTAGTTGGTTCAACCATCTTCACCATTCCGGTCTCCAGAAGGACGGTTGCAGTGGCTATTGTGTTCCCCCCTGACATCGGAACATATTCCTCGCTCTCCATTATGAGAAACCCTGCATCCGCTTTTGGATCACAGGGTGGGAGCACAAGATTCATACACATTGCCGGACGACCACGAGGCTCATTTAGAAGTAGCTGGCGAGTTTGATCTGCTTCGTCTCTGAAGTATACTAGTTTCTCGTACATGCTGTTGCAGCCAGGGGGGTCCAAAACACCACCCACAATGACATCGCAAACCTCTCCGGCGCAGTGACAGCCGACAACCTGCAGAGACCGATTGAAATGCATATTTCAAGTTTTCAGATTCGTTTCAGAAAGCTGAGCGATTCAAATTTTAAATTAGGAAAAATGCATCTCTTGCTGAAATTCCCATAGTGGGGTGGCTTTATAGGTAAACCACTCCATTTTCATCGTGGGGAAGGGGAGGGGTAAGAGGGCATGTGAGGGTTCACAACTCGAAGAATCTCGGGAGATTAGCAACGAAGTGAAGGCTTCGGCTTTGCTTTCGTCCGGAACAATTATACTTCCTGCAGAAATCGGTGTACGAATCGAGTAATTTTTATGAGACACAGAGCTCTATTTTCCGGGGTTATCGGATCGGTAGCCCTTCCGAGATTAGATTATGGCCAACATATGCTCTCATTGCGACTACCATTTTGGGAGACTTCACAGATATCTCGCTTTAATTCTAGAGGGGTTTTTACGTAAAATCTCCGTTCGGGGACCTCTATTGCTTACTAGTATGTACTATCACTTGATAAGGGACTTGCAGGTCTACTGGTAAAGTTGTGGAAAAACAGTTTCGGTAAGTCTTCTTAGTAACATAGTACGATGAAATCTAATGCAGCCTAAGTAGATAGCTCACTCAGGATCTGCTATTTTAAGAGCTGCTTTGCCCTTATTCTTTCCGCTCAGCATAGCCACAAATGCTTCAGGTCCGTTCTCGATTCCAACAGTCACATCTTCCCTTGTCTTGATACTTCCATCTACCAGCCACTGTATATTATATTGTCATTAGAAAAATGGAAAGTAGAATAGTTTAATGGCATCATGGAACTTACCGCTGAGACCTTTTCATCTCGTTCTTTGGAATATTTAGGTCCCATGTTTTCGTCGCCCTGGATAAAGCCCTGCATCTTGATCCGCTTTGAAATGACGTGGAACAGATTCTTGATTCCGTATCTCGCTTCCGGGGCCAGATTATACTGAGATACCATGCCACAAGCCACTGATACTGTCAGCTAGGAGCTCAAACAAAGATTTTGTGGCCTCCGTGATAGATTCAAAGCTTACCGATTCTTCCAAAGAAGTTCATAGCATCCAAAGCTGCCTCCAGCTGCTCACCTCCAACATTCTCATAATAAATGTCGACACCGTTCGGCGCCAGTCTTGCCAACGCATCTGCTGACTTCTCTTTCTTGTAATTGAATCCACCATCAAAGCCAAGTTCCTCGGTGATATACTTCAGCTTGTCATCGTCTCCAACGCTGCCAATGACTCGAAGACCCTCATGTTTGGCAAGTTGACCCACAACCTGACCCACTGCACCTGCGGCAGATGAAACGAAGATAGTCTCGCCTTTCTTGGGGGCTCCAATTTCGTATAAGCTAGCATAAGCTGTGATACCCGGCATACCTAATATGCCCACGAAATGAGAGAGTGGGAGATTGTAGCGGTTGTTAATTTTATATGTCTGGTCCGTATCCAGGTCATCTTTTGTCGCAGTGGTATACTCCTCGACGGCCAAACGACTGAAAACTAAATCTCCCTTCTGGTACTTAGGATGATCTGACTTGATCACTTGTACCAGACAATAGGCCGTGACAGGTTCTCCAAGCGCATAAGCCTCATTATAGGACTTGATGCTGGGGTCACGCATTCGACCCCGCATGTAGGGATCGAGGCTAACGTAGAGCTGGCGCACAGTTGCTCCGCCAGCTGGGGGCTGCTGTTCCAGATCGAATTGTCTTTCCTGCACAATCAGGTCCTCTCCGGGAACTGGTAGGCCAGTGGGCACCTTGTTGTATATCAAGGCCTTGTTGGGTCTGGACATCTTGACAAACTTGGAAAAGAATGGGCTTACGAATTGAAGTTGACTAAAGGAATTTAATGTCAGCGTCTCAATTGCGAAGAAGAAGAACGGAGATTCCCAACTTGATATATAGAATTTATACGAAGAAGAGGGTAGGAGAAGGTGATATTTGAGCCGCGGCGGTTAAAAAAGTGAGGGGTCGATTAGAAATACACTCGAAACGCCCAGAGTGGCCCCCACTCTGAACCGCATCTACCAAGCTGAACATCAAAGAAGCTATTTGAATCTAAGATTAAGATCATGAGTGAATTAATTCAGTATATACATTATAGTTGTAGGGAAAAAGGGAAACGGAATAGCAGAAAAAATCAGAGAAATCTTTTTTAGGTCGCTCGAGGATGCTTGCAGCGGATAAAAACGGGGTATCTCAAAGTATCAGTATCAAAAGGACTCAAACTAATCAGCATCATGAATCAGAAAAGAACACGAATTTTTTGTGGCCTTTCACATATTTGATTTCACGGGCTCGCCAAGAAATCAGTGTCGGTTTCGCAAGAAGAGTCACGGTCATGTTCCTCATGCACGAACACCTCTTCGGACGGTTGTATCCGAATATTCGGGAGGGGCCAGGTTCACGTCAATGACAGCCTCGCTGACAATCGGGGCCACAGATCGTGGAGAGAAAAATTCATCAAGTTCAGCCTGTGTCACAACGACTCCAAGTTCGGACTTAATAGAGCCAGCATTCTTGGACTCGGTGACGATTTGGATCGGAATTCGGAGTGAGATTGTTGGAGTCAGGACGTTCGTGCCTGGGGTGTGGTAGGAAAGAGAAAGTTCCAGGGAGTATGTGCGAGACATGAGGCATGAGTGGAAGGTCGGGATAAAGGTTTTGGAGTGTGGAAGATTCACGGGAATGACCAATGATGCAGTGTAGTAAGTGCCACCAATAAATTCGGAAGATGGTCCAGTAGAAGCTTCGGAGCAAGTGGAATCTGTTGAATCACGACGTTCACATGGAGATTCTGAGTGTTTCTGCCATTTCGCGGATCCAACACACATTGTAGACAGTGGAACAGACTCGTTGAAAAGACCTTGGCCGACCTGTGAAAAGGGCATATTTCCAGACTGGAAAGGGTAATCCTCCCAAGGGCTGGCGCTGTAAAATGTACTAGCTTTGAGTTTGCTTGTCAATGAACCCAACTTGGGTGGCTGCTCGTTTCCCACGGGATCAAAACGCAGATTAACAGTGGCGACGGTGTTGACAGTGTCGCGTGTCTCACAGCTGTGGGGGAGGAGACGGATGGGCTTTGGCTGCACAGAAGAAACAACCATACGACCGAGTCTGCCTCTCAAAAAGCCGCGCTTAACGCTTTTTTCCTTGCGTGTGCTGTAGTATGGATGGTCGGCGACCTCGATGGGTGGCTCCTCTTCCACAATTGGAATTATGCGAACCTTCTTGGCAATGTTTGCCAGAGACTTAACTTCGCGTTGATCTGCCGATGATCTCTTGAACACCCCCGCGCGGATAATATACGATATCACGCTCATTTCTGGAGCCATGTCGTCCAGCAGAGTCTTTCCATTTCCAGCCAGCATTGGATCTCCCAAAGTTGGCGGAAGCATAGTGTGAGATCGATGGATGGCATTGTTTGTGCGCTTGTGGGTGCACACCTGCGGCAGCAATTGATCTGGGACAATAAATTGGAAGGGGAAGGTATATTTGCGGCCAGGCTCAAGTACTCGAGGGGCTGGGTAGTCGGTCTCCTCAATAGGTTGTCGAAGCTTTAAAAACATGTGCTGAGAGCCGGTTCGACCAGGGCAGGCGGCACGTTCGACTGTTGTTCGTGAGGTTCCTATATATTGAGATAAGCAACTGCTGCATCGACATGGATATAATTTTGTTCCGGCGTGGAATTATAACCTACCTTGCAGGACAATCTCAACTTCATCAAAGCGTGTTTCGTGTTCAACGGTTACAGTGGCAGTCCCTTCGATATGGTCACCAGTTGTATATGAGCTGACAAGACCCGGTGTCTGCCCAACCAGATCAATTTCGATTTTTGGCTGTGAGCGTCGAGTGAAGACATCCAAAGTCTCCGACCCGCGACTGATCACCGAAGTCGCAACCATGGTGATCGTTGAATATTGAGAGCAAGTATGCTGGTAGTAGTTGAGAGGGGGAGAAGAGGAGAAGAGGGGGAAGAGGCAGGGAATTTAGAGCACACGCGACCCTGAAACCTTTTCAGGTATGTGCAGGTGCTTTTGTTTGAGTTTGGAGAGAATTCAAGAAAATCCCCGTTTCGCGGTTTGCCTGGTTTTAAGCCGATCTGCTGAGAGCTGCGCAGAAAAAAAAAGTAGTAGAAAGTGGAGCCGTGAACAACCGCACTGTGTTATACAATGTGTACCCCGTAGTGGAGTGGAGGGACCCCGTTTTATAGAAAAGGGAAAATGCAGCTGATGTGACCATCATCACAGAGCTTGTTTACAAATCCGTCTCGATATCTTTACGCCATATTCGTGAGTCATCGGTCTGAAGATCAGGAGAAAGACCATACAGGTGACGTTGACACACGTGTGAACCAGCAGCTGCAGAGTACTCTAAAGGCAAGTCGAGGAGGACTGGCACTAAGCCAGCACAAAGACAGAGAGAAGGCGTCCGGGGAGGGTGCGATGATTGGATGAAAGTTGGACTGCGCCCTTCCATCGGTCCATGCTCGCGCCCTTGGATTGACATTCCGTTTGACGCCAAACGATCTTGCCGACGCCCTTGACTAGCAAATTGGGGTCGATGATTTGCAATACAGTAGGACTCTGTCCATACTTCTCGGTTAATGGTTTTCCTTTTTTTTCCCGTTATCCACCCTTGATTTTTCCCTCCCCCGCGTTGTACAACATTAAGAAACCCTGTTGCGATGCCGGAGCATCGAAATTTGAGGCAAAGCATCAAGCTCAGCGAGACCAGTGGGTCGTACCAGGCTGGAACAGTCGGTGGACCGCGCCTTATGCCGACATGCACGCCCTTCGAAGGGCCCACTCAGAGGGAGGACAACCTTGGTGGCCCACTCACGAGTCTCCGATCGGAGCTGGGAGGACGCTCAGACGTCGTCTTGCTCAAGATATGGCCAATCATGGCCGCGCGGGGATGAACCGTCCTGCTGACAATTGCTGGGGAATTTCAAAGCAAACAACTGAGTTTTCTGTTTTTGGGTCTCACAAAATGAGGAACACCTCAAACAAAGGAAATCTGGCTTCAATCCTGAGGAACAAGAGAAAATGACACCATCGTTAGACCCATTTCCCGAGGAGAAGATGACGACGGTAGCCGGCCTCTTCGTCTCTCGGAAGGCTCCAGATATTTCCGACCTTAGCCGAGCATATTGTATGCCGAGTGGAGCATTTCTTGCCGGATTCGCAGCGGGTTCAGGGGAATAGACATGATTTTTACTGCAAAAGACATGCAGGTTTCGGTCCAAGATATCGGACTGTTGCAGTCGGTGCGGTAAATTTGCTAAGAAAGTTGTGAGAGTTGACCGATCCGATTTACATCAGCTGATCGTTGCTCCCGAGGACGGACCTAAGTATGGGATACACCCAACATCTACATCGTTGATTATGGAAAAATTGTAAAGGCTTTCAATGATGTTGTTAATTAATTTTATTTCTCACTAATTCGAATAGACAAGTTAAAAATTTACAGACTGTTCCGACTGATAAATTACGATTCATATCCGTGGTGCATTGCAGATAAAACCGTACTCAAAGAGCGTCGAAGTGTGTTACCACACTTTTTCTTGTCTCATACAGGCCGCACTCAAAAGGTGACGGGCTGCATCCAGCTCAAGATTAGCTGAGTGAAACAGCAGACCGAGCGAGGCAAGAGACGACATCCACTTGGGAAAATATCGAGGGAGGGAGGGAGGGAGGGAGGGAGGGGGATAAAATATAAATTGAATAATAATATAATGCGGATCAAAGCCGCCTTGGATATCGATTAGCAGGTACCTAGGTATCTGAAGCCCAGAGAGCACCAACGCCAGGAAAAGACGCCAGATTTACCCAATCAAATTAATATGCCACCCGCGTCCGCATGTCGGAGATCTTTCGCTCGATCTCGCGAACAGAGCGATCGAGCTCCGCCGCTATCATCATCTTCGTGTCGTTCGGTAAAAGGAAATACATCTCACACAAATCACCATCAATGACACCCTTTGTAGGCGCATAGTATCCGCGATAGATGAGGTGGTCCCGGCCCGCCAGGGGAGGGTGCTGAGCCGCCAGCTGCATTTCCAAACTTTGGAAGAAATCAACATCCTCGCGGCTAGCGAATGGAACAAACATGCCAACGGTTCCTTGCAAACCGGTCCAGGCAATAATGTCACGGCCACCTGCAACTAACTGTGCCTTGTGCAGGCTGGTCGGGATATCTTGGGTATAGTAATGAACCATCAGTTCGAGTCGGTTAGGTGTGCCCTGGAGGTAGCCTCGTTCATGAACAAGGTGAGCACCGGACCCGTCCTCGTCGGCTTGTTCAGAAACCTTTGCGGGGCATCGCACCAACCACAAGTTACCAAATTTATCACCACCAGCGACGGTTTCATAGTCAACCATTGTCGTGGCGGTCGACCAACGAGCAATGGAATCGTCCACGAAGGGGATCAGAACGTTTTCTTGGAACTTGTATACAACGTATGTGACACTTTCGCGAACATCGCTGACCACAATTCGGCTTCCTTGTGTCTGGAGACCAACGATCGTCTTCGGGACAACAGGCGCCTGGCACTTGCGGAGAAGTTGTTTCATACCCAGATCGTAGAGACGCAGGATGGAACCAATTCCTGCCAGAAGTCGGCCTTGGAATGCAAGTAGAGCAAGGGGTGGCTCTTCGACCTTGGTCTTATGGATAAACTCCAACTCGCGACCGTCCTCCTGGAAGCGGTATATGTGGATGAAGCCACCGGCTGATGAGGGCGGGTTGACCGACATATTCTTGGCAGTGCCGACAACCAGGAAAGTTTCGTCATCTTGGCTTGAGAATGGGACGGCGGCAATACTGACAGCTGCCTCGTTGTCCTCGAGATCCAGGGTGAAGACCACGGACTTGGTAGAAATGGGATCAACGATTTGAATGCAGGAAGCCCAGTGACCGGTGCCGCGAGGATATCCAAATTCCTCCGGCGGTAAAATAACAGCTTCTCCGTTGCGACTCTCGGAATCTTGGATGAGACTCTGTCGAGTGGCAGGTGAGAGGACGCCGTTGTCGGACTCAATCACGTAGAAGAGGGGTTGCTCGGGGTGCTTGACGAAGCGGCGGGGTGTGTAGGCGAGAGGGATAGACTCTTGAAGCATATTATTGTCTAGCTTCTCAATGGAGAAGATTCTGTTTTTTGGTCAGCGATAATTCTTTGTCAAAGTAGAATCATGACATGTAGAAAGGGTAGAAATGATCTCAGTAGGAACAATTGGAAAAATAAATAAAAAAGTTCTTCGACATGGAAATTCAGGTCCCAAAGTCTCATCATATGATCAAAAGTGGTGGTGTAGGAAATTCTGGGGAAAAGTTCAAGAGGTGAAAACGTACCTGAGATTGCGGCCTTGAATACCGATCATGCCCTCTACGCACTGCTCACTGGAAAAGTTCCAGCCCCATTCCAAACCAACATAATCCAATGGAGTGAGCATGAAGCTCTTGGTTTGGATGTCAGAATATCCAAGCCAGGGACGGGAGCTCAAAGCTAAGACTGCAGTTTGTCCCTTGACCGAAACCTGTGAAAGTTTGACGGGTTTTGCTCCAAGGAAACGCGTGCGAGTATCGGAAAGCTCACCCGTCACTTCATCAAGTACGGTGCGCAGGTAGACACCCGAGTAAAGACCAATATGAAGATATAATGTAGTACCTCCCGAGCTTGAGTCGGCCATAGCCATAATGTTAAGGGCCGAAGGTGCAGATGTCAAGGCCTGAACGGACTTGCTTTCTAATGTCGAATCAGGATCCAGACTAAGAATGCGCACCGTAGAGTCATCGCAACCAACAGCCAAGAACGAGCTTCGCATCCGGCCATCGGGGACTTCTCCGAGACTGAGGCAGGTGACGGTGCCAGACATTTGCTTTCGGTCGTCGTATTCAGCGAGAGTTCCGTCAGTATCCATTTCGAAGTAGACGATCTCGCCAGAGCTCAGCGCAACTGCCACTTGGCGTTCATTTGCAGCGGCCGCCACAATTGAGCGGTGCTGAGGAGCAGGCCATTCATTTACACGGCCCCCAGCAAGAAGATGACGAATGCCACGAGGATGGACTTGGATCAGTGAGTCTTCGCCCAATTGCTGTACAGCTAGAGTCGGCGCAGTGGAAAGGAATCCGGTATCAGTGACTTCTTCCACGACCTCTCCGATGCCCAGAACCAGTGTCCCGTTGGCAAATGAGAGAACAATGTAGGCATCATATTCATCAGCACGTGTCAGCTTGGTTGTCCAGACAGCTGATGGGACCGTGCGAAGCTCTGATTCCACGATCTCGGAAACTTCGAGGCCGTGCTTGAGAGTTCGGAATGTGCTACGGGCTCCGGTACCACACACCGAGTATATTTGTGGTGCATCATCTTCAGTAAGATTTGCAATCTTACTATCGATCAGCGGGTTGAGAGAATTGATGGTTTCCATCAGGTTGAGGTTCTCATATGCTCGAGGCTGGAAGAAGATCGGATCATAAGGAACAGACGGGTCGGCGGAGAAATCTTCGCTAGAGAATTCTGTCTCCTCGTCATCATCACCAAGTTTTTCAAATTGGTAGAAGTGGTGGTTCCCTGATTCACTGGCAACATAGAGGAAGCCGCTCTTCAAAATGAGAAGGTTTGAAGCAACGGGGACGGTGTCAAAGTATTTAATTTTAAGTCTCTGGACCTCTCCGGTCAACTGGCCATTATCATCTTCAACCATGTCAAGAGTCAACTTGAACATATCGCCATCATCCGTTTGAAGAAGGAAGAAGAATGCACCCCTCATTTTGTGCATGACTCCAGAGACGATAGTCCGTTTCCGCTC
Organism: Penicillium sumatraense; assembly: GCA_020086695.1. Taxonomy (NCBI): domain Eukaryota; kingdom Fungi; phylum Ascomycota; class Eurotiomycetes; order Eurotiales; family Aspergillaceae; genus Penicillium; species Penicillium sumatraense. Next base: position 318,839 of record JAGIKU010000556.1, on the reverse strand, counting down.
GGGGTTTTCGGTGGGACCTCTTCGGCGCGGAATGGGGACTCGGAAAGCATCTTGGTTGGAATGGCGATAAGTGATACTATCTTCAGCACACACCAGCACTCCACTGGGGCCATCTGCCCCACCAGGGACCTGGAAGAGCATGTTCGCGGTACGGTCAACAGGGTCAGACCATTTGCGAACAACATGGTTCAGCCCGAGATCTAGTTCATAGTATACTAGAACTTTCTCGATCTCTTCGTACGCCAGACCAGTAGGATCTTGGTCAGCTTCGGAATAATCGACTTCGAGAGCGGCGAACACGGGGTTTTCATAGCCCACATCCAGGGCAGTCATAGCAAAAACCAAGGTCTGAGGCTTGTGGGCCTCGAGGGGGGATGAGATAGTGAGTTCCGCTTGGGAGTTACGATTCAGAACATAGACCAGCTTGTTCTTCTCGACTGAAGCGATCAGACACGCACGTCCCTTTGGGTCCACGGCGAGATATTGTCCTGGGACAACCCGACGAACGCCCGACTTTCCAAATGTTTCTAGATGGATGCGGTTGAAGCGGTTCTGGGAAGGGACATATTCAATAATCGTGATACGACCGGAATCGGAACCGATGATAATGTAATCTGAAGGAAGATGTACTCAGCACAGATCGCACAAAGATGTTTGCAGCGTCAACTTTGCTGGCCGGGGGGTGCAGGTTCGCGACACCCTTCAAAGGGGCGGTTCGGAAAACCATGACCGTGCTACCCGGGAAGCTTGAAGAATCACTAAGTTGAACTCGTAAATGCAGACAAGGGCTAATTGTAAAGACATACCTTTATTGCTTCCAGCTAGACGAAACGCCGCCAACGAGCGAATGATACCGAAGACATCTTGGGAGAAAAGAGGGGTGACTTTTCCTTGAGCCGGGTCGGGGCGATGAATGGTCAACTTCGAACCAGAGGCAGTGACTATCTGCTGCTCCTTGGTCCCCGCAAATTGGCCCAGAATTGCCTGAGTGATTGCAGTGGGAGGCTGAATAGTCAAGGAGTACATAAACATGTGAGAAGTTGTCGCCATGGTGGGCAGATGCTGAGCTCGCAAGCTAGCGAGCTTGACAGAGGAAAAACAAAAAAGAAAAAGAAAGAATTAAGACAATTGCAATTGCTGTGAAATTGATACAGCAGATCACATCAATCCCATTGCTGCTTGGGTAAAGCTGACTCCCCAAGGGGTCTTAATGGTATGGCGGGATTGGCAGAGGGGGAGTTCAAAGAGTTGCCTTGAACAATTGCAAACTCGGAGGGAAGAAGGGAAACTTGCAAATTCAGCGAACTTCGTGGGAAGCTATCACGTGACTCACCGCCCCGGGTAATTCGACCGCCTTCCATCTCGTGCCAGCCCGGCAAAGACACCCAGCCAGGGCCCGCAGCTCACTCTTCTACTACTACACTTACATTACAGGCAGTCGCATATCCTCTTTAACTACTCTACGAATTAGTGGTTACTGGCCAGTTGTCTATTCGTATAGGAAGGGGCCTTCCATCCGCTTTCAACTACGCTTCACGCCTGAGAGGCGGCCACTCGCTCTTTCATCACTTATCTCTCACATTACTTTCCCCCCACACCCTCGTCATCCTCCAACAACCCCAACTCAATTCGCCATGGCCGACGACGCCGGTACTACTGGGGAGACCCCCATTACCTTTATCGTCAAAACTTCGACAGATAAAAAATATACCATGACTCTTCCCCTGTCGACTTTGGTTTCAGACTTGAAGCAGAAACTCGAAACCGCGGAGCCGGACAAGTCCGACAAATCTGATGACTCCAAGAGCATTCCGGCCGATCGACAACGTTTGATCTACTCTGGTAGAATCTTGAAGGATCATGAGACTCTGGAATCCTACAAGATCAAGGATGGACATACTATTCACATGGTTGGCAACGCCAACAGCAACCAAGCGCGTGCAAACGCTGCAGCTCCTTCTAGCTCGGCAACAGCTTCCACAGGCTCGGCCCCGAACCCTGCTGCTGCAGGAGTCCCTACAAACTTAGCTGCCGGTACAGGCAACAACCCTCTCGCTGGGCTGACTGGAGCTCGATATGCCGGTTTTGCCCAACTGCCAGGAGCGGGTCTCTTTGGTCCTGATGGTGGGGTAAGTCGAGACGAGACAACCCTATCATCTTTGTTGTAAAGTTTCTCCCGGCTTGGATTTAGCTAACTCCATACTTTTTCTTTGTCTAGATGGGACCTCCTCCTGACAGCGAAACCATGCTGAACATGCTCGAAAACCCTCAATTCCAGTCGACCCTCAATGAGGCCCTTCAGAACCCCGCGATGATCGACATGATGATTCAACAGAACCCCATGCTTCGTGATATTGGACCTGGAGCGCGACAGATTTTCCAAAGCCCTGAGTTCCGTCGCATGTTGACAGATCCCCAACAGCTTCGTCAGATGATGCAGATGCAGCGGATGATGGGGATGGGAGGAGCCGGTGGCGACAGTGCTTTCCCCGCTCCCGGCGTGACGAACACCACTGCCGGCGAGGGCCAAAATCAACAACAGACACCCCCAGCCAATCCATTTGGTCAGAATGCAGCTGGTGCAAACCCTTTCGCTGCTCTGTTCGGTGCTAATGCCAACCCATTCGCCAACCCTCTTGCCCAGCCACCAGCCAACACAGATACTACGAACAACCAGAATCAGGGAGACCAATCCGCCGATCGCGGCACCACTGGAGAAGGGCAAGCTCCTGAAGCTGCCCAGAATCCGTTTGCCTCTCTATTCAACCCGGCTATGTTTGGCAATGCTGGTCAAGGTGGGCAGGGTGGTATGAACCCTTTCAACCCCCAGCAAAACCCTTTCCTTCGTGACCCAGCCTTGATGGCTCAGTTAATGCAGGGAATGGGTGGTCAAGGTGGAGAGGCTGGTGGTGCAGCTGGTGCCAATCCGTTCGCATCTTTACTGGGAGGGGGTGGGTTTGGTGGGTTTGGCGCACCTCAGCCTCCTGACAACCGTCCTCCAGAGGAGCGATATGCCGAACAGCTTCGGCAGTTGAACGACATGGGCTTCTTTGAGTTTGAGCGAAACATTGAAGCATTGCGACGAACGGGCGGTAGTGTGCAAGGGGCAGTGGAGTACCTCTTGAGCAACCCGTCATAAACTTCTTCTTTCTGGCTAATTCTCTTGATTCTTATGTTTGGTGAATCTCTCCGTTTTACCAATGTATTTCATGGTTCTTTGATTCGATGATAACGATTAGGCCACATGCTGATGATTTCCGACTCTTTTCTTTCACATTTTTGGCCTCTGTTTCCGCCTGAACGGCCCTGGTACACTAGCGTTTTGTTTATTTCGCCAATGCCATATTCAACTGAATCTCAAGGTCCGGTGCTTCCAAATTTACCCGAGTAATGAGTTCTGTACTACCTAGTAGGTATAAGTAGACCATTTGCCTAATGTAGGCACATAATATAGAGGGCAGTACCAAGGTTGCCTACTACGTACTACCAAACAAGGATTATTTGAATGACTAATTACATTAATCATTAAATACTAGTTGAGTGTAGTACTTATGTCTACATTGGGCTACCTAGTCTAACTTACTTAAATACAACTTAGGTAAGTTGTATTTAATGCCCATTGTATATTTAGAATAGTACTGGAGTACTACCATTCTATACAGTCCACTGTATATCTAAATTGTCAAAAACAACAGGTTTTGGTCGCAACACCTAGCATAGGCTACACATCTTATTATTAGTAATAATAATTCATTACTGCTGTTTCAATTGACTACCATGCTATATTCTAATTCAGTTTAATCTCACTTTTACCCTAGAATTATGCTGTACTTAGCTAGTTACCCCACGATGTGTTGGAATGCACCGACCCACGCAAGGGTCGTTAGTCAGCGACTATTTGGTTTGGACACGCTGGAGCGGTTTCTGCCCTCTTCATTTCCCTCGAATCACGCCGAGAGATCTCCCAAGTCCCGGCATTCATTGCCAATTTCATTCGTTTCCTAGTCTCATCCATCCCCCCCGGTGCGATCTCGCCATTTCATATCGCCGGGCTGATTCGTGCATTCGAGTTATCAAGTCATCCGCCAAGCATCATCTAGCGCGCATCCCCCTCTCCACCCTTGGTTGACCCCGTATCCGATTTGTCTACAGCATATACAGTAGATCCCCCTCGGGTCGGAGATCTTGAGTCATAAATCCATCCCTTGAAGATCAAGGGCGGGACGCGATCTAGCTCTTTGTCATTTGGGGATCTATCCTTCGCCACCCGCCGCCGAGCGAAGGTGACCTCGAACGTTAGATGCGCATTTGAGAAGCTGACCCAATCTGACGGGGCAAGTGGAATCCAACGCGACCCTCCGCGATGCATACAGCAGTCTCTTTGGGGCCATTGTCCCCACGTAAATGGTCGCTCTGGTTGTTCTTCCTGGTGTCCACTACTTGGTCATTTTACATCCCTGGTGAGCTTCGTTAAAATCGCCTTCCAACCCGATTCACATTTTGGCATTGTTAACTAATTGTTGTCTCTCTGGAAAGGTTACTCAGTCACACGGTATAACGACGGCGAATCTATTCCTCTTCTCGTAAATAAGATCTTCTCCGACCATACTCAACTTCAGTATGCCTATTTTGACCTCCCCTTCGTCTGTCCCCCGAGCGGCAACAAACACGGCGGATCTCCCTTCGGATCGGGACAAAGCATATCCCTCAACCTCGGCGAAGTATTGCGCGGCGACCGTATCACTACATCCGATTTTCAGCTTGAGATGGGCAAGGACGTGGAATGCCAATCTCTATGCTCATTAGATGTTGGTCGCCAGGACGTGAAATGGGCCCGCCAGCTTATCAAAGAGAATTATGTGATTGAGTGGATTGTGGATAACCTGCCTGGTGCTACGAGCTTTGTAACGGTCGATCGTAGTCGTAAGTATTACGCATCAGGCTTCAAGCTCGGTTACCGCGACATCTCTCCCGCCACCGGCCGTTCTCGATACTTTTTGAACAACCATTTCACGATCGTGATCCGCTGGCGGGGTGCTCCTGAAGGGGGCAAGGTCATTGTTGGCTTTGAGGTCTACCCCAAGAGTATCAGTGCTGAGGGCCGCTCGGAGGGTGGTTGTCCCAAGGACATGCACAAACAGCAGGATGGGTTGGGCCTGTTCATTGCACCCAATTTGTCGCTGCTTCGGGAAAAGTATGCTGGGTTGTCTTATATCCCAGAGGACGACGACGAAGATGATGGCGCCAAGCTGAATATCCCCTATACATATTCTGTTTACTTTCGCGAGGAAACCAAGGTTGACTGGGCGAACCGCTGGGACCTCTACTTTACCAACCAGGAAGAAGGATCCATGACCCATTGGTTGGCGATTATCAATTCTCTAACTATTTCAACCGTACTTGGAGTGACAGTATTCGTCATCTGGAGTCGAACCGTCCAGGGCGATATCAAGGGTCGTGGCGATGGTGCTATGGAGGACCGCAAGCTCAAGGGGCAATCCAGACGCAAACGCTCTGGAGAGAAGAAGGGAGAAGGCCTGCTAGATAATGCCGATGTTGAGAATGAAGCCGACATGTCTTCAGATGATGAAGCATTTGAAGATACCAGTGGCTGGAAACTGCTCCATGGCGATGTTTTCCGAATTCCTGCTTACAGCGGTCTTCTTGCCCCGCTCATTGGCTCTGGCATGCAACTACTTTTCATGGCGACCGGTCTACTTCTTCTGAGCTGCCTAGGAGTTCTGAATCCCAGCTTCCGTGGTGGATTCGTCAGTGTTGGGATGGGTCTCTTTGTCTTTGCAGGTGTTTTCTCAGGCTATTTCTCCGGGCGACTCTACAAAACCTTCGGTGGATCAACCTGGCGAAAGAATACTCTAATCACCGCTCTGTTGTTTCCAGGCCTCTCATTTTTCCTCGTGCTGGTCTTGAATCTATTCGTATGGGCCCAAGCATCCAGCACTGCCATCCCGTTCAGCACTCTGATCGGTCTACTTGCTCTCTGGCTACTTATTCAGGTTCCCCTAGTCTACATAGGTAGCTGGGTTGGATTCGTACGTGCAACTCCCTGGGAGCACCCCTTGAAGACCAATGCCATTGCCCGACAGATTCCGCTGCAGCCATGGTACCTGCGAAGCCCTGCTGGGCCTCTGTTGACCGGACTGATTCCATTTGCCGTCCTTTTCATCGAACTTCTATTCTTGTTCAAAAATCTATGGCAAGATAAGAGTGGATATTATTATGTTTTCGGCTTTCTGAGTGTGGTTTCTACCGTGCTCATAGTCACTGTTGTTGAAGTAACTATCATTGCAACATATAGCCAGCTTTGTTCCGAGGTAAGCCTTTCTCCCCTTGAGCAGTGGCTCTTTTGACCATGTCTGATACTGACCCTCCCTAGAACTATCACTGGTGGTGGCAGAGCTTTTTGACCGGCGGTAGCAGTGCCTTCTGGATTTTTGCCTACTGTATTTGGTACTACTCGTTCAAGCTCCATATCACAGGATTTGTCTCGGGACTGCTGTTTTTCAGTTATAGTTTCCTTGCCTGTGCAGTTTATGGATTGTTGACTGGCACAGTTGGATTCCTGGCCGCATACGCTTTTGTTCGACGAGTCTATAGGTATGGATTGTTATTTCTGCTATTTCTGCTCCTTGTTTTCGTCCTCTCTCTCTTCTTCTATTCTTTCATGCCAAATACTGACAATTTTGATAGTGCGATCAAGGTTGACTAAATCACCACCATTCCTTTTCTTACGATTGATTCTATTTGTTTGACCAGCATTGGTGTCGACCACCACGGCGTATACTGTCCTTTCCCTGCATGTCTTGACCAGACTTTTTGAGCCTTCTAGTTTCATGTTTTCTCATCTCTGTCCTTTGGACTCGACCATTATGTCATTGAAATACACTTGGCACTGCTGATCTTTTTGAGTATCTAGATAATAGTAACCTGCTGTGAATAATATTGTTTTTACAATAGTGAATTCTATTTATTCTAAACATACTGTTTTATAATAGTTATTCTATTTACTGAACCTAGTAACATGAATGACTCACCCCTCCCTAGCCTGGGAGGCTGTTTCTTCTTTTGGCGCCGACAGCCAGCCGTAGCATCGGGGCCGGACCTGGCCATATTGGAGTTTTCGACGTCCAAGTGAAGTGAATGATTCACTGTTCTTTACTTTAATCCTGACAGTGACAGTCCGTATTTTGACCCGCGCAAGCTTTTTTCTCCCCTTCTCTCACTCCAAATTCTTCTTTCTCCTCCAAATACTGACATCTTCATACCTTCACACCTCCATAAGCTTACACCCTCCCTTCTACTCATCTTTTTATTCTTTCATTCTATTTCGTCTCAGCTCTTGTCGTATCAGTCTTGACAATGGCTTATTTTAACCCTCGACTGCTTCCTCCCACTGTGAAGCTGCGGGTGATCGCCATACAGCGCACCCCAGAGAAGCTTGCAGATCTGAATGGCCTCACTATGGACAAATGCGACATGGACTCAAAGACGTATTCATATCGTGACTCGCAATTCCTCCATGGTGACCTGGCTTACAGACGAATTCGTTGCCCTGATTGCTACGGTATGTTTCACAGTGTCGACGTGAATATCTAAGACTGATCATTTCTTTAGTCCGGATTTACACCCCGGCTGCCAAAAAGCGATCCCGCAAGCCAACTCTCGACGAGCAAGACGCAAGCCGTCGTGCTCATATGATCTACTATGACTTCTGGCCTGAGGACAAGGAAAAGCCTATGATTGTTACCAGGGGTGGTTCTCTGGTTCTTCGACCGGACGATCAGGAAGGCTACGATGCCTACATTGAAGTTGAAGATGGCCCTCCGATTGAGCTCAATCTGGAGATTTACTACCCACGTGGAGAGTATGCGAGTGCCATGGACAAACCAAGACTTAAGATCGAAGATTCTGAAAGAGCACGTGGTGCTCTTGTTCCCACCTGGCGTGAGAAGCCACTCCTTGGTAAGGAGATGGACCCCAACAAGCCATGTTACACGCAGTCAGCTGTGCATCGCAACTACGACATGATGGAATGGTGGTCTCACATCATTCCAATTCGCTGGAGTGAGTACGAAGAATTGACCAGTGGATGTTTTTCAATTCCCAAAGCCAGATGCATCGGTCACCCTGGTGAGGTTCAAGGCCATGTAAGTTATATTTCGTCTCTCCTTCCTTTCTAACTTCCCCGATTGTCTCCCGATATTGAGCCCTGCTGACCCATCTCTAGAAATGGACTTGCTGTGGCAGATATGCCGCTGACAAAGGCTGCCAGCACAATGACTGCCACCAATCACCTCCCGAAATCAATTACGACGAAGAGGAAAAGAACTGGAAGCTCTACAAGACTCCCAAGGCCACTGCCAACGCACGCGATGCAGTTGCATTGAGCTGTGAGACCGGCATTACCACTGCTGGTGATCCTGAAGTGGTCCGAGTCAGCGCAGTCGATTTTTTCACTGGAGAAGTCTTAGTGGACTCGCTGGTCTTCCCACGAGTTCGCATGCTCCACCTTAATAGTCGATGGTCAGGGGTTCAATGGAACATGCTCTACAATGCACGCCGCAACGGTACTGTCCTCGAGGGCCGTGATGCAGCTCGTCGAAAGGTCTGTAACTTCGTTGGTCCCAACACTATCCTCATTATGCATAATGGTGGTCGTCAAGAGCTTGAACATCTTCGTTGGATTCATGAACGCGTTATCGATACCGAGGACTAGAATCTCGCCGCCATAAGTCTGTTCGACTCACGACCTGGAAAGAAGGGCTTAGCAAGCTTGTCCGGGTTCATCTCCAGCGGAAATTTCAAGGCTCCCGGCTGGGTAATGATACTGTTGAGACTGCTCTGGCACTTCGCGATCTTACTCACTGGTACATGAACAATCTCGAGCCCAGAATGAAAACAAAAATTGACAGCAATATTGTTGTCACTGAGGAGCAAATGCGGGTCGCCGAGGAGTATGCAAAGAAGTCTGGTACCCCCATGGTCCCACCTGACGAACGGTATCGGTGGGTAATCGCTCGCAACTTCCCCAAGGACGATGAGCGATATCACCTTTACGAGTACCAGTCCGACGATGAGCCATTAGACCTTGACCGTGCTTGATCACTAGGATTGTCCTGATCGTTGTTATTAGGCGGGAGGAGGGTCTTTTCTTTTTCATTCTCTTGCCAGATCTAGTTATGGCCGTCTCTGTCACTTGATGTTTTTTTTTTTTTTTTCTTTTTTTGATTTTTAGGTTTGCCTCAACGCAAACAACTTCTAACGCTGGTAATTCAGTTGAATTTACCAGAAGAAATAATAACTTCATGACGGCTTCAAGCCTGTTGCTCGGGAGGCAATCTCTTGCCCCTTGCACAGTTTCCTGTTTTTCTTGATAAGATCGTAGACGGTCATGCGGAAGAGGCCCCCTCTTCGGTGAACATGAAACTTGGCTGGTTCCGTATTGAATAACCTATTTTGTTTACGGTCTGTAGAGTAGCTTGTGATAGAGCACCGCGGATGACGGGGTAGTGCTAGTATTAGTGCTAACAGTGCTAACTAGATAGAGTGCCACGTAACTAGGAGTACCTCGTAGGTATGTTTTGATGTACTCCCCACTCCGTACTCTGCATTCTGCACTCTGTACTCTGTATTCCGTACTTGATCTAATTCTCCGTCATCTTGCAGAGGTCGGGGAGTAGATACCATCCCCGGTATCTGGAGGCAGTGCAAGATAGACGAATAATCCTATTGGCAGATTGATGATTGAGCTGGGGCTAAGCTACGTAGGATGGTACGCCATGCTGCATCGGGTGAAACCGTCCAGATAGCGTGGTGGATCCAGGATCGCAGCAGCTGGAGCCGCGAAACGGCGGTGAATCCCATCTGATTAGGGGGTTTGTGCTTCGTACTCGCAAAGCCACGCGGCCACGGGTTTAGGACAAGGTGAAAGGTTGGAAGATCTGGGAATCCGGGGGCGGCTGGAACAGACCGCTCCCGCATGGCGTGCTTAGACAGGGGGATTGCTCATAGATCTGCGTATACTATTTTGTATACAATAACATGGTAGTGTAAATATGGTGTACGGAATAGCGAGTAACTATGGAATATGGAGTATGTTGGTGATGGTGGCAGAGACTGCTCCCCACCTCGCTAATGCCAGGTGTCATTCACACTGCATTGATCCTCTCGGATGACTTCAGCTTATCGGGCAGCACCGTCGGCAGTCCCCTTAGTCCAAGTTGGTGGTTTGTGTGTTCTCAATTCGGACGTCGAAGCATTAGGGGTATGATTGGTCAGTGAGATAAGCAAGTGGAGTCAACGCCCCAAGCATGGCTAGCACGACATGGTCTCTTCATCTGAAGGGGGTCTGAGGGTCTGAGAGGGTCTTGGGGAAGGCCCCCAGGACTCCCAGGGGTAATGAAGCGGGTGATGATTGGCCTGAAGCGGAAAGGTGACACGATCGGTGGAGTCGAAAGTTCAGCGCCGGTGGTCGGGATGTTCGGCTGAGATCGCCGGCGTTACAAGGGTCAGCCAAAGTCGGTTAACCTTACTGGCGCATCTGGGGTCGAGTATAAGTGATAATTGCACTGAACATCGCAAGTGGTATGTCCAGTGCTACATGCAAAAGTTGTGAAGATTCCTTGCGTTGACGTGGCGGGGGGTAGAAGTTGACGGATTGAATACATTGGACGTTGGTATTGTTACCGTAAACCACCTTGGTTTTGAAGCGGATGAGTAATAGCGTGGCAAATACGGCGTAGTGTCGGAATCGATAGTCGACTGTCGACAGTCACAATTAGTCCAAAGTCGCAAGACTCGGCATTTTACTGGATTGAATACCTCGACAAGGAGATCAAGTCCACCTTGGTAGTCATGTGGACATTTGATTTTTTTTTTTCCTTTATTATTTTCTTTGACCTTTGAGTGACATTTGGATATCTCTATAGAGTACACGGACAATGGCCAACTATCCTCTGGACTATAGTGCACTATAATGTACCCACTCTATACTTCTGGTGCTGACCATACAATACAGTACAGACAGTACACTCAGTACACTCAGTACACACTGTACTGTCCCCTGTCCACACAGTCCACTCCCTTGATCACACCATCGCACCCATCAATTGTCCCATCTTGCGTCTTCACCAGAGTACGTCACCGATTCCCCTGATCTTCCGTGCAGTAGTGTCCGGAGTAGTCAGTATTCAGTAGTACGGAGTAAGTACTTCGTACTGTATTCTATGGGGTATTCAATATTCGAGTCTTATTCTAGTTAACAATCTACTGCACTCCGGACTCCGCTTGGCGAGCGGTGGGGATCCCCGGCATTGTCTACTCTTCTCTCCTCTCTTTGCTGCTCTCTTCTACTGTAATGTATTGTATTTTACTGTAATCGTCCCTTGGCTCGGGCCTTCAATTCTGGGCCAATTTTTTGTACTCCGCAAGTCTTGAAGGACAGCTCGGCTTTTCTAATTTTCTGCTTTTCTTCTTTCCTTTTATGGATGTCTTTTTTTTTCTCAACTATCAATTTGGAGTCTGAGGTCTGGTACTGGAATTCCCCACATGTGCCACTCTGCCATTTACTCACCTTATATCTATCCCCCCTTCGCCCGCTTTGTCTGATCTTTTTTATCTTCTCTCCATTCCAATCTTCCTTCTTCTCTCTCCCCTCCCCCCCTCCACCCCCACCACCCTTAAAAGAGGTTAAGAATTCTGAACAAAGATCATCCTTACCTCGACACAATGGCGACTAAGAAGCCCAACATCCTCTACATCATGGCTGACCAGATGGCCGCGCCACTGCTCTCCCTCCATGATAAGAACTCACCCATCAAGACTCCCAACCTCGACAAGTTGGCCGGTGAGGGTGTTGTATTCGATTCAGCATACTGCAACTCGCCACTTTGTGCTCCATCCCGCTTCGTTATGGTCAGTGGCCAGCTGCCTTCCAAGATTGGTGCCTACGATAATGCGGCGGATTTCCCGGCCGATATCCCTACCTATGCCCACTACCTCCGCCGTGAGGGTTATCACACAGCTTTGGCTGGCAAGATGCATTTCTGTGGCCCGGACCAGCTGCACGGTTACGAACAGCGTCTGACAAGCGATATTTACCCCGGTGACTACGGTTGGTCTGTCAATTGGGACGAACCCGAGATTCGTCTTGACTACTATCACAACATGTCCTCGGTCATGGATGCCGGCCCTGTTGTCCGCACCAACCAACTCGATTTCGATGAGGAGGTCATTTACAAGTCTGAGCAGTACCTGTACGACCATGTCCGGACCCGAACAGATCAGCCTTTCTGCTTAACCGTCTCAATGACCCACCCCCACGACCCTTACGCCATGACCAAGGAGTACTGGGATATGTACGAAGATGTCGACATTCCCCTTCCCAAGAATGGTGCCATCCCTCATGACCAGTTGGACCCGCACTCTCAGCGTATTCTGAAGTGCATTGATCTGTTCGGCAAGGAAATGCCCGAAGATCGCATCAAGGCCGCCCGCCGAGCATACTATGCCGCCTGCACTTACGTCGACACCAACATTGGCAAGCTGCTCAAGGTTCTCAAGAACACTGGATTGGACGAGGACACTATTATTGTTTTCACCGGTGACCACGGTGACATGCTTGGCGAGCGTGGCCTGTGGTACAAGATGGCCTGGTTTGAGAACTCTTCCCGAGTGCCTATGCTTTTCCATGCTCCCAAGAAGTTTGCCCCCAAGCGCGTGTCTGAGAATGTCTCCACCATGGATCTGCTCCCCACTTTTGCTGGCCTTGTTGGAGCCCCTCTGGTCAAGGAACTACCCCTCGATGGTGTCTCTCTTGTGCCTTACCTCACCGGCGAGGACGGTCCTCGAACTGACACCGTCTATGGCGAGTACATGGGTGAGGGAACTCAAGCACCTGTGGTTATGATTCGCCGTGGTCGCTGGAAGTTCGTCTACTCTGCCATTGACCCTCCAATGCTGTTCGACCTGGCCACCGACCCAGACGAGTTGACCAACCTGGCAGCCGGCCTTCCCATCGCAGCTGCGCCGGTCCGTGAGGCTCGTGCTCCCGTGAAGTCCGCAAACCCCTTGTCTCTGACCACCGCCAATCTGCCAACTCCCCGTGATTCCCCTCACGCGTCCCCGATCCCACAGCGTGCCACAGACAACTCATACCCCTTCCCATCGCCAACTCCTCCTCGCACTCCCAGCCCTGGTGAGGCCGCGCTGCCCAACACCACTGACCCAGTCAAGCTGCTGGCCTATTTCGTCGAGGAAGTGAACAACCGCTGGGACCTGGAGTCCATTCGTCAAGATGTTCTCCGCTCCCAGCGCCGCCGCCGACTCGTCTACTCCGCTCTTATCAAGGGTACACCCACCTATTGGGACCATGAGCACCGTGTGGACCCGGCTACCCAATACGTCCGCAACCAGGGCAAGGGTGTCCTCGACGATGTCGAGTTGATCTCACGCTGGCCCCGTGTGCTGCAGCAAGCCGCCAATGCGAATGGCATCTCCACTGCATAAATGCCATACCGTAAGGCTGGCTTTCTTTCTGAAAATTCCGTTCTTCTTTTCCAGCATATGCTTGCACAGCACAGCACACTGATTTAATCGTTTATCTGATCACGAACTTTTGCGTTTAAGCAACGTCTGTCTACTTTTATGTTCCGCAATGTTCTGCGACATCATGGCATTTCCATCCATCAAGGGTTTTTACTTCGTTTCTTTTTCATCAGCAAGGCGCTATACCCGGGAACTCAACAGTTCTATTTGTTTGTTTCCTTTTCTCATGTCATCTCATTTTCTCGATAGCATTTTGTGCGGTACGCTGCATGAATACAAATTTGTACATATTTATCCCGGGAATGGCGTACCCGATGGATGGCCAGTAAACAGACTGATATTGAAGATTTTATTTAATTTGTCTCCATTAGTACGTAGATGCTACTAGTAGTATTTACTTGCCATAACTCTCGCTGGCAATGACAGTAACTACATCACACTAGTAATGTTGAACACTAGGTACATTCGATGTACAAGTTGTGCTACTTAGTAGCAGTACTACCTAGTTACTATCTTATTATTTGAGTACTACCCGTCTATCTAGACAATTCCAGTCCGTCTGATATTCTGCACTCTGCAAGGAAGTATATTTGACTTTTCTAGTGTCGCCCAGCCCTACGGGTGAAGTGTGCATGATGTCATCCGTTTATCAATCCCCCCACCCCCGGACTTCCCTCCTCCACTCCTCCACCCATCATCCACTCTATGAACTACCAACTCAATTCTTCAATATCCAAGTTTCACAACTCAATTTTCTCACTTGAACCAAGGCTCATAACAAAGAAAACACTTCTCCAAAATGACTCATCTCACAGTAGCAGTAGCTCAATCTCGCACTCGCTCGAACCTCCCCGCCACTCTCGCCGCCCTAGAACGAACAACCTTAACAGCCTCCAAACGCGGCGTACACCTACTTCTCTTTCCAGAGGCATATCTAGGCGGATACCCACGTACTTGCTCATTTGGTGCAGCCGTCGGAGCAAGACATCCACGCGGTCGTGACCAATTCCTGGCTTACTTCAAATCGGCCGTTGATCTGGGTGATACACCTGCGGGAGCGGGCGACGACTGGGTGGATAGGAAATTACCTCTTGCAGTGGGGAAGTCCCGTCGTGGTGATGGGACTAGGGAAACCCTGGAACGAATATCAGCTGAGACAGGCGTTTTCATCGTTACGGGATTAGTGGAGCGTGCTGGTGGTACGCTTTATTGTGCGGTTGTTTATGTTGATCCTGTTAGGGGGATCTTGGGGAAGAGGCGGAAGGTTATGCCGGTAGCTGCCCCTTCTCCTCAATCAGATGGGATGGAATTGATTAAGATGAATTTGTCTAATGCTGACCTTTTTAGACCGGGTCTGAACGTCTAATTTGGGGCCAGGGTTCGGCATCGACTCTTCGTGCCGTTACGACTGTCCTGAATGGTGTTCCGCTAACGCTCGCTTCGGCAATCTGCTGGGAGAATTACATGCCGCTTTTACGACAAAGTCTGTATTCGCAGAATGTAAACATCTACCTTGCTCCCACGGCTGATGCCCGCGATACATGGCTCCCGCTTATGCGGACTGTTGGTGCCGAGGGCCGGTGCTTCGTACTCTCTGCGAACCAGTGTGTTCGATCCTCAGAACTTCCTGAATGGATTACTGGCTCTGATGAATCTTCTGCTATCTCTGCGGAAGGTGGAGTGCCTACACAATCCCAGTCCAGACCACAGCCATCTGGTAGGAAACTTTCTGTTACGTCTGAGGGTCCACATGAGATTGTCTGGCCGCAGGGTCAGGGTCATCCATCAGAGACTTCGTCAAAGGTTGGAGATGTAGCTACCCAGGTGGAACAGTTGGCATCTAGGGTTGAGCAACTAGGTCAGGCGAAGGCCGGGCCAGACGAATTTGTTTCCCGTGGTGGCTCTTGCATCGTATCGCCACTTGGTGCGGTACTAGCCGGGCCATTGTGGGAGGTTTCAACGGACGATTCAGCGGACAGCGAAGATGCAGCAGCAAGTAATCCTTCTGGGCCTCATATTACTTCGGCCATTGAAGAAGAAGCGATTGCTGTTGGAGATGGACTGGCAATTGCCGAGATTGATCTAGACGATTGTGAGCGAGGCCGGTTGGATTTGGATGTTGCCGGAAGTTATTCACGGAGCGATGCGTTCAAGTTGAGTGTCGAAGGCTTGGATTTAGCACCGCCTCCTCTGTGATGCACAACAGCATAGTATGCTTGCACAAGATCTGTCGAAGAGAAGTCATATCTTTCCAAAGAGATGACATCTCTTGTTGTCTGTTACTAGAACTACTGCTACTGGTAGTACCCAGCTGCCAGCTTCATTATCAAAATTCAAATATATTCATGTCAGACACCAGCTTAAAGTGTCAAGTATAAGAAATACTATTTCGAAAGACAGAGAAAAAAAAATGAACCTTCCCACTAAATCCACCAATAAGAACAGACGAAACGAAAAACGAATGGGATATCAATGCTTAATCGTGCTCTGCTCATCTCATCGCGAACCAGCATGAGTCGTACGTCCATGATATATACAACAACCTTAATTTTTCAAAAATCTTTTTCACTCTATCAGCCACACAGGCGCTTTCACAAGTACCATAGCTGATCCCTTGCCTCGAACCTCCACTGTAAGGAAGGAGGAGAATCGAATTCGAGGTGGCGCTGCGACTTCCGGCTGATCTGCCTTTTCCTCGTGTGCATGTCCAGCTCCCGGACGACCGTGTTCTGCTCCGGCCGACTTGCGATTTCTTATTGCGTCAAAGACGGATTTCTTCTTGGACTCGCGTGGGGCTGGAGAGGTTCCCTCGCCGGGGGCGGTTGAGTTCGAGGCCGGAGAGGAGTCTCCCTCTGCGCCGACTGGGTCCTCGGGCTCTTGATCCGCTGGTGGTGGAGGCTGAGAGGTCAGTGGTGGCAATTGACCTTCCACCTTCATGAATGCATCGGCGAAGGCAATGTTTGTCGGAAGGTATTCCACGTAAACGTCCCGAGCTTCGAGTGGGATTTTCTCGGTAATGTTAATGGTATTCTCGATGATCATTCGGACACCTGCTTCTAGACCGGGTAGCGCAGGTTCATTGAGCTGGGTGCTTAGGAAGGAAGCTAGCTCGGCGATCAAGTGCTCGATTAGCTCCGCGCGATACTCCTGTGCATCTGGGGTGGAGAGAGCATCGCCGAGACCGTCAAAGGTTGTGCGGCGCCAATTGGAAAGTCGAGCGATTGCATTCTCGCGATCTTCATCTGTACACGGTCGCAGCTGTTGTCGGCGAAGGTTCATCTCGATACTCTTGAGCTGAACACTTAGAGCGGGATCCAAACCCGGGTGGAAATGTTTGTGGAAAACCTCTTCCCCGAGCCATTTGCTGACTACAGCTCGGCCCATGGCTGTCATCTCTTTTGTACCGGTTGTGACAGCATCCTCTGTGATTAAGCCGTGCAACCACGATGGAACACTGCGCCAATCCTTGCGAACTGAGAATGCCAGGTCCTTGATGGCACCATCCAGACGCTGGAATCTATTTGCGTATTCATTATCATCTAGTACCGTTCTGGACACTGCCATACGTTGGTGCGCGACAGTATTCTGAAGGTGTTGGACTTGAGCCTCTTTGTCGAAGTAGTAGCGCTTAACTTTGGAGTATTTACTCTCTACGTGTTGTCAGTAAAACATTACCTGGAAGTGTACCATGGAAGGAGACATACGTAGTTCTTCATGTTTCTGGAGTAAAGCTCGAACATCGATTTCGCTGAGATCTTCGCGTGGGCGATTGCTGGTGGGCGTTTGTCGCCCGGGCTGATCGGGCATGTTTTGGATGGTGGCACTCCCGCGACGACTGGAATTCTCCGACGGTTGATCGTTGGATGAAGATGGCACCTGCGCGGAAGCCTGCTGCATGGCGTCAGGATGAGTTTGCGAACGAATTGGGGAGAGTGGCTCGTAGGATTGCCTGGAAGGGGGTCGTGCATTCAATACCAGGTCCTGCTGGGAACGTTGGGGCTGACCCCGATGACCCTCGAGGGGATTATAAGACGCTTCGTCGGTGGGCGAAGGCTGGCTGGATTGAGCCAGCAAGTTTGGATCGGTATTGGAGCGTGCAAGAGGCCGAGGATAGGGCAGATCGAGGGAAGTGGGGGGTTGCGAGGGATGTTGCGATCGCTCGTTTTGTTCACGCGATATCTGTCGAAGGTGCTGCTGCTGCTGTTGCTGTTGTTGATGTTGCTGCTGATAAGCTAAGGATGCCGATCGCGGTTCATAAGAATGGGTCGCAACAGGGGAGTGATCCTCTTGATTATTGGGGCGGGCGACCAGTTCTTGGGAAACGTTTCGAGAAGAGGGCAAAGGCACTTGGGGCGAGGCAGGCTGGGAAATTGGATTGGAGATGTGTTTGCCCTTGATAGAAACACTGGAACTGCGATCGAGGATACCAGAGGAGGGGCGCACAAACAGACTTCTTTTCTGACGAGGCTGAGCAGACTGGGCAGGTTGAGCAGGTTGAGCAGGCTGAGCAGGCTGAGCCCTGGACTGAAAGTGAAGTTGAGCCTGAGAAGACTGAAATGGTTGAGGCTCAGGGGCCACAACACTCACGGTCGGTCGGTCGCGTTGCTGCAGGTGGGGCTGACGTTGGCTTTGGGAACGCTGCAACGATTGTCCTGGTTGAATTTCCGACGGTTGTATATTTAAAGATGGTGGTGGAGGTAATGAAGGCCCTGCCCCTGATCCAGTTGAATAATTCAAGTTACTAGTATATCGAGGATCCCCCTCGTAGTCAGGGATGTTAGGCGGGGGTGCTTGTTGCGCCGGGGGATGTTGAATGGATCGATTGTCGAAGGCGGGGTGAATGAGATGTTCAACAGACCGAGCAAAGGAGTTGGAATGAGAGGAATAAGGAGGAACTGGGGGTTGAATCTGATTCTGATTTCGATTCTGATTCGGAATCTGATTCACATTCACATTCGCATTCCCATTTGCACTCGAATTGTTCGGTGACTTCCTCTTGAAGAAGGGCATGCTTGTGGTGTCTCAAGGGACACGAAGCAACAACTCATCAGGAGAGAAGGCTGAACGGTGGAGGCGATCGGCGCAAAGACGAATGAAGACGAGGCTGATGATTGGCGCTGATGAAGTCGGCTGTGCTATAATTAACCAGCTGACGTCGATAGATACAGCATTCAGCATTCAGCATACCTGTAGACAGAGTAGCCTCTATTCTAGAGCATGCAATATACAGAATACAATATGACAATCGTATACTATACAATTGTATATCTCGTACTCTGTATATCTGAACTCTTCCTCAATCAAATGCCAGACTCTGCCAGGGCAGTCTGTGCGAAGTGGAGTGCGAGGTAAACAAAGGAAGGATTCGGGGGGCTGCGAGGTGGAGTTTGGGGGCGAAGAGGTGGGGGATAACCAGCGGTTCAGTCTTTTTCTTTTCTTTTCTTTGGTAGAATAGAATTAAATTAAATTGGCTTGTTTACACTCTGTACTCTGTACTTCTTTGCTGATTATCATCTATATTAGTAGTACTAATATAGTAGTTCTGTTAGTTAGTAAGTGACCAGGCTGGAGACAGTGAGGCTGTGCACATCAATTACATCGTATTCCATAAACACATCTGATCTGGCAGTAAATACACTTGAAAACCCCAAGAAATAGCTAAGGTAGGCTGTCACCATCTAGCAAACTCCGTGCGTTTTGCCGTGCTGACCCTGCAGCGAGTGCTTCTCGCCGTGGTACTTGCCATGCGTATGCTGGTGGCGAGGATGAGCCCGGTGGCTACGCATGTGTCTATAAATGGATATCAGTAAAATTAAGAATGCAAAGCACTCTGCTAGAGTAGCCTAGAGCAGCAAGGTTACTTACGCCTTATACTTGGTAATCATCGCTTGGTCCATAGACTCCAGAGTTTGAAGAGCCAGCTTCACATCTGTCAGGAGACTGTCGCAGCGGTTCATGCTAAAGTCCTCGCGCACAACAACCCGCATCAATTGGAGTTTGTTGCTGTGTGGGGCCATCGTATACGCGGGCACAATCCAACCACGCTCGCGCAACTGGTGGGCGAGCGCAAATTCATCATAAACTCGGTCCGGGTTCGGGGGCAGACGGAATGCCACCAGTGGCAGTCCCTTTCCTTTACCCTGGCTCATAATAATCATGCCCATCTGCTCGAGCTGACCGGCCATGTAGTCGGCAATTCGGGTCAGGTTGACCATGATCGAACGGTAGCCATGCTTACCCAATCGGATCAGCTGGTAGTATTGTCCGATCACTTGTGAGGCTCCCTTGGAGAAGTTCAGGGTGAAACTAGCCTGGTCGGCACCCAGGTAGTTGATGTTAAAGACCAATTCCTGAGGCAGATATTCCGGAGATCGCCAAATAACCCAGCCAACTCCCGGGTAAACCAGTCCATACTTGTGACCAGAAACATTAATAGAAATGACCTTCTCGAGACGGAAGTCCCACGCTAGATCAGGTTGGGTGAAAGGTGCGACGAAGCCACCACTAGCAGCATCAACGTGGATGGGGCAATCAATACCCCGCTCGACCAGCAAGTCGTTGATGGCTTTGACATCCTCGTATTCACCAGTGTAGGTGGTTCCGATAATGGCACAGATACCAATGGTGTTCTCATCCACAAGATCAACAGCCTGCTGAGGATCGATCACATAACGAGTATCGGTACAATACACATACTTTTCTTCGACATCAAAGTAGCGAGCGGCCTTCTCCCAGCAGACCTGGACAGCACTGTTCATGACGATGTTGGGGCGCGACCAGTCCTTACCCTCGGCCTTGCGCTTGTTCTGCCAGCGCTTCTTCATGGCCAGAGTACCCAGCATAATGGCCTCAGAGGAGCCAATGGTGGAGGTTCCCATAGCATTCTCGCCACTGGGGTCGGTTGGGCAGTTAAACAGTCGAGCGATCATGTTGACACAACGGTTTTGAATCTCGGCACTGTGGGGGTACTCCTCGTAGTCGATGAAGTTCTTGCTGAAGGACTCAAGCATAATATCCTCGATCTCATCCTCCATGTAGGTGGTGACGAAACTAGCCAGGTTGAGCTTGGGGTTACCGTCCAAGCTCAATTCATCCTTGATCATACGAGCTGCGATCTGACGGGGCATCTCACGCTCGGGTATCTCATGCTGAGGGAGATGATCGGCAGCGAAGTGACTACCGTAAACATTGGTGTAGAAATCGTTCTCATCGGGGACGGGAGCGGAGAGGGAGTCGATCTGACGAGTAGAGGGATCGAAGACCTCGTCGTCCTTCTTGACAGAAGCGAGATGAACCATGATGAATTAGGTAGTGATAGATGCAATTCAGGTAATGGATAGAGAACTGAGAGCGGTAAGAAGTGAAAAGGAGAAAAGAAAGAAAAGAAGAGAAGAGAAAAAGAGGAAGAGGAGGAGAGAAGAGGAGAGGCACGTGTAAACAGGCAAGCGGGGCAGAATGACGCAGTTCTTTTTCTTTTCTTTTGCTTCTCCTTTGCTTATTTTCTTTTTCTTTCTTGCATTTGCATTGACATTTTATTATTTGGCTACATCTACGGCTGACTGCAGTTAATCTGCATGAATACTATTCATATATTACTCTACCCTTCCCCAGCAATTGATGATTGAATGGAAATCGAGTGAAGAGCTGCGATGGAACTGAAAGCTTGGAGAAAGCTTGGCTTGGATGATCGGACCCAACCTACCCGGCCTCGATTCATTTCAATCCTCCAACAGCAAGTTCTCCTCGAAAATGAACCAACAAGACTCTTTAAAACCGGGCACAGCGTCAATTTATGTGGGGCGATGCTGGAATTGGAATTGCTCTGTTTGATGCGCTGTCTAGTCCCTCATTGCTCACTGCCTCTCGACCAATCGATCGGATCCACGCTTTCATAGTTTACTCTCTCGCTGTTCGACCTCGGCGAATCGATAATAATAATCGAGACTGCCTGGATTCAACAGGGTCCCCGATGGTTGAATTCGCTTGCCAGACACAATTTGTTTCACAGGCAGCTCCACTTTCTTCAGATTGACCGTGGTCTGATTAAATCCACCATGCCGTCAGTGCCGAGTTCTGGTCATAACTAGGAAGTACAGTACTCCATAGAGTACTGCTATGCACTCATAACAGTGGGGAATAATCACTTACCGGTATTTCAGGGGTCTCAAAAATGTACATCGGCACATGGCGGGCACTCAACTCGCTTCGGATGGCATTTTTGACCCGATCAACCAACCCCGCCGTAAATGGTACCCCGCCTTTCATCAGCAAGAAGAGCATCACTCGCTCGTCAGTGTCTGATGGTCGTCGCTGGCCCACACAGATTGAATCTGCAATTTCATCTGAGAATTGGCCTTCAATCACTCGATAAATCTCGGCCGATCCGAAACGGACACCAGAAGGGTTGAGGACCCCATCCGCACGCCCGTGGAACATCAGCTGCTTCGTGATAGGATGGATTGAAACAAAGTCCCCGTGCGTCCAAACATCTGTCTCGGAGAAGTCAGAGGAGTCAGTAACCACTCAGCTGGCTTAATTTGGAAATGTGATATGGTCTTACCATCGAATCGTTCAAAGTACGCGCTTTGATATTTCTTACCGCTAGCGTCACCCCAGAATTGCGTGGGCATATTGGGAAATGCCGAAGTGGCTACCAGCTCACCAGGAACACCCTCTTCCACGGGAGCCCCCTTTGTACCATCTCCTCCCTCTATAGTCGAATCAAAGACCTCCACCGGTATGCCTAGACTGCACCCAGCACATCCCCCTACATATAAGGCGCTTAGGGGATTACCAATGCCAAAACACCCGGCAATATCAGTCCCGCCCGAGATATTGTTCAATCGAACATGCGCCGGAAATCCTTCATCGTAGAACCACTCAAAAAGTTCATCCCGCAACACCATGCCAGTGCTCGTGACAACCTGAAGCGATGAGAGATCGGCAACTTGGCGTGGCTGAATCTTCGCTCGTTGGAACTCATGCAGCCATCGTGGCGAAATACCCAGATGTGTAACCCTACAATATGACAAGTTAGCAGATGTCCCCAATCTCTACATCCGATGGGTCACAATACTTTTCTTCGGCTGCGATATGAACCAGTGCATTTATATCTGGTAAAAAGGGGCTTCCGTCGTATAAAATCACCCTAGACCCGAAAAGAAGTGTCTGAATGGCCGACAGGTACATGATCCACCCCGTAGTTGTATACTGACATGCCGTGCTCTCCGGTCCAAATTCAGTGTGCAAACCACCCTCTTTGTGGGCGTTTAGAGGTACACCCCCAACTGAGTGAACTATGCACTTCGGTTGACCCGTTGTACCAGACGAGTAAACGACCAAAAAAGGATCGCAGAATCGAACTCGCTCAAATTCCAGATATTCCTTACCCTTGCCTTTAGAGAGAAACTCAGACAACTTCTGGGCTCGGGGAATGCTTTGGATATCAAAAGGCTCAGATTTCAAGCGCGGCTGTGAGACGATACCTTGAAACTCGCAAACTGATTTCATTCCATCAACGATCTCTTTCATTTTCGGACGCAAGTCAATTCTTTTCCCATTATAAATGGCAAAATCGTCCATGAACAGCCAACGAGGCTTTATTTGCAGCAGTCGATCTAAGACTCCCTTCACACCCATATCTGTCGAGCTGGACGAGAATATCGCACCGAGTGCTGTTGATGCTAAAAAGACGAGAAGGGTATCAATGCTGTTAGAAGCACAAACGGCTATTCTATCGCCACGCTCAACCCTGTTAGCTTTCATCGCTTGGATCAGCATGCCTGTCCTCTTTCTAAGCTGTCCCCAGGTGAGGTGCACTGCCTCTGCCAGTCCATTCTCACGAATCTCAGTTATGGCAATTTTATCATCTTCTTTGCCAGTTTTATCTCCCGGGTGACGGGAGAAGAGTAGGTTCTCTGCGAAATTCACCCTCACACCAGTGAACCATGCAGGAACGCTGTCCATTCTTGCTGAACCATCTACCACGGAGATGTATTCTCCTTCGTGAATAATTTGAAAGTAATTCCAGCAGAATTCCCAGAACGCAGACCGGTTCTGAATTGAGTATAGGTACAGTTCATGAAAGGACTATTCACTCAAGTTAGATTGGCAAACTAGTTGTCCGCCATGCCATTGCTACTCACCTGAAACTTCTGACCTGTTGATAGCTCCATCTGAGTCCTAAACTGACCCATTTGAGTATTCTCTGGGCTTGGGTGCTCCCAAAGCTTCCGAGGAATGGATACTGCGTCCATTGTCGCAGAACCAAAATGAATGCTAAATAGTGTTCGCGGATAATATTTGTATGAATTGTAGCAAGGAAATCCAAGTTTCGAAAGCAAGCCCTTTTTTTTCTCTTATTTATTATTTAGACCCAGGCAACTGAACATACTATATAGTATAACATCGTCCCTTCGTCGGCAATTCCCTCGTTGCGGTAACCGGCTAATTGCGGCCCGCAATCCCCCACAAGAGCCAACCCTTGGCTACCTTTGCCCAGGTTAAGGAACACCTTGAAGGTCCCGCAAAGTTGTGGGGTCTATCTGACTATGGGGAAGTGTTTACCTTTATCAAAAGTATTATTAAAAAGGGATAACGGGGTTTATACTAAGGCAATTAGGGGATCGGTAAACTAGATGAGCTATATCACAGCCTCGTTACATGAGAGGGAAATTCTGGCGAGATGACTTTGAGTACTCCCAATGAAATCGAATATAAACAATAATTGTAATTTATAGGCCATACCCTATATCTCAAACTAGTGGAATGAACTATCTACTGTCATCAAAATCTGCTCCAGCTCCGTCTTCGATTTGCAAGTAGCAAAGACAAATCGATCAAATCTAATAACCACATATCGATTTCCTCCCATACTATCCCATATTAAGTTCTCGTTATACCCCCTCGGATATGGTCGGGAATTGCATAGAGATGATTGTGAGAACTCGTCGCTAGTAGCTGTGCGGAAGAGCGGCCGGTTTATGGCCTCCAGCCGACCCGCAGGTGCTCTTTCACAGGACACCCGAGGCACGAAGAAAGTAACTTCATCCAAGGAAATAAAGTAATCATCGGTGGCAATATTTGCTATTTCCCTTAAGACAGAATCCATCTCATCTAGAGTGTTGAGTAGAACCACGATTTGGAAGATGGCTTTCTTGCCGGAAAATATCGCATCGTCAGTAAATTGTACTTCTGCATCATGTCTCGGTCTGATGCAGTAGGTCTGTGGGAAACAGACCCCACCCTCAAACTCTGGCATAAATGGCATTCCCGGCGTATGTTTGTATCGAGTAGGTCCGGCTCCCCGAGGTCCGCGTTCAAGCCAGTGCTTCCAACTGGGAATCAGTTGCATAAACCAGAGACCCCAGTTGCGAAGAAAGATCTGACTCCAATTCCTTCCATTTACCATATCGCCATTTCGAACGGTAGTTGCAAGGGATGCGTCCAGTTGTTGTTTTCTTTCAGAATACCAGCCTGTGAACAAGCTTTTGTAATCGACATTAGACTCCTTGCATGCGATAGCGAATCGCCAGGCCAAGGAAATCGCATCTCGAAATCCGGACGTAATACCTTGCCCCCCGACTATTTTGCCTCATCAGTTTTATCATATCGAGACTGAGAAATGGAGAACTTACATGGTGGAAAGACATGTGCTGCATCTCCCAGAAGAATCACCCGGTCGAGGCTCCATTGGTTACAGCTCCGAGCTGAGAACCGAAATGGCCTTGACCTAAGAACTTGAATGCAGTCCTCAGGGTAGGAAACACTTTCTTTTAACCTGTAAAATGATCAGCGAATGAAATGGTAACATGCTTCTCAATCGTTATCCTCACCCATAGCGACTACCCGAGTGTGTCAAATATGGGTAGACGACCTCCCGGACTTTTTTCTCCGATGCCATTTCCTCGCCATCTTCATCGGCCGATATCACGAATTCGAATCTCCAGAGCCGGTCTTCCGGTAGACCAAATCGACCGCACACCGCTGGACGATCAGGATTGCAGAGAAATCGAAAATCTAAGGGAAAGAAAAGCTCGTAAACTTCTTCAGGTTTGTATCCGAGATTCCAAAGAGGGAAAGAAGGGTGAGTTTCTCTTGTTGGAAGATTCAGTTTCCAATTCAGCGCAACCCAAGTCTCTTCATATTTTGTCCTGCAAATCCTCGTTAGTTTTATTTTGTGTAGTAAGTAGTATGTCACATACTGCTCTGCCCATTCCAGCTTTATTCCCTTTGGTTCTAGATACATTTTGCGCGTAAAACCAGTCTTTCCATCAGCAGCTGCCAGAAATTTGGCACGTAATCTTTTCTCAGTGCCTGAAATGTCCTGGTATGTTGCATAGACCCAATTTTCATCTTCTGATATAGAAGTCAACGTGCAGCTATTTCGCAGCTCACCGCAACCGGCTTCCTCGATGGTAGAGCGGAGATGCTTCTCAAGGGTAGGCTGTTTGTGGGCGAGGATACCAACATGTCCAGTTGTTCCTTCACTCTATTGTCTTGGTCAGGGAATAGACGACAAGCGCGTTTTGTAATTCTCACCGATGCTGTATCAAAATACAGAAAGGGCTTTGCATGTAAGTTTCGATGTGTCCCACTGATAAACTGAGCTTTTGGAATCCCTGTTCAATCAAACTTCATATTAGCC
The DNA here is from genome assembly GCA_020086695.1 of Penicillium sumatraense. NCBI lineage: Eukaryota > Fungi > Ascomycota > Eurotiomycetes > Eurotiales > Aspergillaceae > Penicillium > Penicillium sumatraense. The sequence continues at coordinate 292,630 of JAGIKU010000556.1, read as the reverse complement.
AGAGGCCGGTATTTCATCTGAAGTGTCGACCTTACAAGAGCCAATATCGGTGAAGATATGCTCGTAAAGTCCGAGTCCCTGCACTAGTCGAATTCCGTCATCATCGAGGGCAATTCCTCGTGGATCAGTGGTAATTGAAGCTTCTTTCTCGAGTAAGATGTTCCGAACTCCAAGCTTGCCTAGATACCCAGACAACATTGCGCCGGTGGGCCCGCATCCGCAAATCAGAACATCCGTTGTTTCCCAGTCCCCCCGATCTGCCATATTGTGTGTTTTGGTTTTGTCAAGCTTGGTTCGGGAATTTTGGATCTTGAGTATCTTTCAAATAGCTTTTCATAAGGTCTATAGCCTCTTGCTCTATTTTGGGGGGCAAATGGTTAGTATGTGGGGACAATGTTAGTTGTGGGCCGGGCCACTCAGAGTATCAAAGCGCTGGACTTAGGCCCCTCAATAAATTGCCGTCTGGGGTACTCTCCTCTACTAGATAGCTTAATGTATATCCGTTGTTTGTCCCAACTGGTTCAATTGGTGGGGATTAAAGAGTGAATTGTAGAGCCGAGAAAGGGGTACCACATTCAAGGCAACAAGGGGTGAAATTTTCCCCAACCTTCATCCAGTACTGCACAGCGAACGATAGTGACTACCGGGTCAATGTGGTGAATTCTAAACTTGCATAATTTACGAATTTCACAGCTTACTAACTTGGTGTTAAGAATATTTTTACAATACAGGGGTGTATGGGTCAGCTTTACAGTTTGTTATGTTGGTTTCTGACTGTTCTCTGGGCAAGGTACACCAAGCTCTAGATCGAGTATTCACTAGATCTTCTCACTTTCATATCTCCTCAGCCTCTAGCCATTGAGGCAACCTGTTTGTCACTTCTCCTGTGCATGCAGTCTCTATGCATTGCACCAATCCTCCGAACCGAACTTGCCGACCAGTCAAGCCTTTCCCATAATGGGCATACTTGGCTGAATTTGTGATGATTGTTTGTGAGCTTGGGGGAATCACTGGCTCCTGAATCATGCACCAGCAGGTATCAGTTATTATCAGTGCACCAAAATCTTCGAGCACAGATATGTGGCCATCTTGAGCTGCTCGAGAGTATGTATCACGATTACATGTTACTACAATGGTGGTTTTCACGCTCTTCTTGCGACCTGAGCAAAGATTGACAGCTCTTGCTATCTCTTCATATGAGAAATGGGGGTTCCCTAATGATACCAGATCAATCTGGACATTGCTTTTGCTCGGGTTGTAATCATTGAACCGAAACCATTGCTTGGCTAGGTCCGAACGTGTGACTGTGACCTGCGATGTGTCCTTCAAGTGGGCCTGAATATCTGAGGAGCTTCTTGCTTCTATTGTAATCCCGGCAATATGAAACATCGGCGACGAGCTTGTTGTGGCAAAAGCAGCACCAAATGCCTTGAGATCTTCGATGGTTGCAGGCTGGTTTTCTAGTCCGGTAACTATTGGAATGCAATCGGCAGCAATATCACCAACAAGGTATCCCAGAAGTGGATAAAGAGTATCATCTGACCCTTCGACAGAGGCAAAGTGAACTTCCACTCTGGCTTTACGATTTTCACTTATGTGACAGCCAGTGTTTAGTGCTCGACCGGTAAGAGCACACATAACGTCTAGATAGTCTGGACATTTTATGGTTCTCGCCCCGAGAACGCTATTTGCGAAGACAACAGCATTTGATTCAGCCCACATTATGTTTTCTCCCAATTTTGGAGCTTCTTCAAGAAGATATGGTGCACAGGTAAACGTCGGTCGGGCTCCCATTTCCACATACGCATGGGACAGTTCCTCAGAAGGCACTCCAAGAGCCGGATCAACTCCCTGGGAACGCCATAACCTTTGATCAACAGATATTGAATTAAGTGACGTTGTTACTCTGAATTTTCCTCCCATGTCGCATAATCTTCGCGCGAATTCTAGAGTTGCGGGTCCCGTATAGATGCAGCAGTCGATGTGAGCGTTGGTAATATCGATCAGAGACGTTACGCCTTGAATCTGCGCTGTGCGCAAAATGACTCTCATTGCAATCTGTGCTGCTTTTCCATGCGAGCCGTTCAGTAGCTCTTGGTCAAAAGGGGTCAAATTTACAGGGATATCGTTGGGTTGGCCCTGCGGTCTGTTTGAAGACGCTTTCAAGTCTCTGTCACCAGTAGCTCTTCCACAAAAGATCTGCCCATTTTCGATTTGAGCCCACTTTAATTCTTGGAGTAATTTCAATGCAGACATCGGCACGTTCAAAACAGGAATACTTTTTCCAAACATTTCTTGGGCGACGAGAACACCAATGGTCAGAATCATCTCCTCTCGGCCGAATATGAGAGCAAGCGGAGCACAATCATTCAGGATCAACTGGAGAATAACACCGCTACCCGTGCAAGATCCGCGGCCACTTGGGATAGCAAGAATCTTTCCAGCCACAGATTTCCCAACCAAGGGGTGGTGACTGTCAATCACGATACCAGTCTCTGGGTCTACGCCACCCCAGAAGCTGAGAGGAACATCACTAGAAAGGATTTCCCCTTCCGTGCTTCCTGGAATAAGCTCACGCGCTTCGATTGTATCCTGCTGAACGATTAGATATCTTTTTTTTCGGGACTTCTGGGGTACAACTCACAGTCATTTCTTTGATGCGATTTTTTGGAGATCAGAAATCCAATATGTGCTAGAAAGGAGGTATGGGCAATTGGATATGTGTGTATTAAAGAAGGTGAAGGTGGTGAAGGTGAGAGATAGAAGTAGTAGCGGTGGATGCCTGAAGGGCATCGGTGCCTCAGGCTACTTTCGAGTAATAGGAAGAGTCAAAGTCGGTGGTAGGGAATCAAAACATTTAAACAGGTCGACTGGGCTAAAAAGTCATATTCACTGAGTCTCAGATATTCTGGATTTGGAAAGGGGGTTTATCAGAACCAAAAAGAGGCAAGGAGAACCCTTCGATATCTTGGGAAGATATCGGGTGGGAAGTCCGACTGCGGGCCATGATACCCCACCTTTAAGGAGAGGAGATGATAACAATTGGTTATTTGTAGCCGATTTGGATGTAAAAATTTTTTTAATTTTGCATATACATGTAGAAACCCTTTTCATAAATGTGCATCTACCATTTCTATCCCATGAAACATGCGTATATAGATACCAGAATAAATCAAGGCACTCGCTCCGTCGGGAAATCCAGCCGAGTATCACTCCTCGTTGAGTGCGGGGGAACAAACAGTCGACGAAAGAAGGTAGGCATTTCCGGTCCCCACATAGCTTACTGAGTATAATGCCCAATCAGTGATTTCTTATTTGATTAACTTATTGCCATCTCAGAGTTTCACTTAGACTGCATATCCCTGGTACATAAAAAATCTAACTTTGGTGCCCCAATGGCCACGGTTTATGGGAGACCGATCATCGGCACAATTCTGAATGAAGCCACAGGCCAGATCAGAGCATCAATAATCCAACTTAATGGCCAGACTATTTTTTGAAACTTAAAGATTGTCCTCGTGTGCTTCGAATTTTAGAATATTACCCTTCTTTCAAATTACTACTAAATATAGGTATAATATTTTATTTGACTCTTTAGCATCATGCGATACTGAAAACTCAAGTCTATCCTCCACTGGGGGATCATTATACTACGAAATTGTATGAGAGAGAAAACATTTCTTAGCTCGTGCATTTTAATTTTCATTCTGGACTCACCGGTAGTTCTAATTCACGAGAACCGATGAGAACCCAACTTGTGCCTTCAGATCATTTGGCTGTTTCCATCTTGTGACCAATACTATTGCAGTACTCCTGTGACTCGGCTTTAACAATGACGATTGAATCTGCTAGAAATTTACATTAGAGAGGGCTTGTCACACTTTGTTACATATGAGCTTGGAGTAGAAAAAGGTAAGTTCCCCAACCATCATGCCATTGCAATCCCCGACTCTTTATAGCCGTACAACATTCGCCGGTCGAGATTGATATTTTGAGAATTACAATATCCAGTATAAAAGCAGCCAGGATCCTAAGCCTTTCTCAAACTTTTATTTAGCCTTTTCTCATCTACCTTGCACTATCTACCTTGCAGAAGGAATTTAATAACATCCTCGGCTATCATCCACTCAGTCAACATGAATATAACCACCAGCGTTTTTCTCTTTTTAGCTTCTGCTTTCGCAGAGGATCCAATGGTAAAGCCAATTAATTTATCATTCCATAATTATCCGAGCGGCAAAACATATCCATTCCAAGTCACTAGGCATAACGAAAGGATCCATCTTGGACCCATACCAAGCCCAGCAGAGGTCACAGCAGTTCAGCTATCCCCATCTAGTCCCACAATCCATTGTGAGGTCTACTGTGGCGGTACAACCCCACTAGTCACTCTAACTGAGTCTTTGACATATTATACATTTAATCCGCCAAAAGACCTAAATGATATTTTGGTTTCGTGCGGCTTCACTTAATCTCATAAGTTAGAGGTCTTTAGGAGACCACTTCATTATTTAGGTACGCTCCCTCTTTTTTTGCTTCTTTTTTAGTTCAAATTTGTGAGTCGCTAGCTGATTTAAAAATACAATAGGCCTGACTATCCATTCTCATGTCTTGGTATAGGTTTTTTCCCTTGTCAAAGGTTTTCCCTATACCCTTGTGCAAATGCAGAGGCAAGTTCCTATTGTGCACCAATGTATTACAAAACCACTTATGACATTTCATCTTCAACCAACAAGTGTAGTACTCATTCCGAATAATTGTAGAAAATGTGACATTAGTGCGGAAAGAAGATAGGCCTAGTTCTTATATAGAAAACATAGAGATGTGTCTATAGGTACGCATGTAGGTTCTGACTACCTAGTCCTCTCATTAGTCCAGGGATCAACCCGGTTAAAGGTCAGGAATACCCCTAAAGATGAGGCTTAGTGATATATTTTGTGTATCATGTCAGTGCTAAGCTGACAGCTGAAAGCTGACACAGCGAGAAACTATATGCCTATTTGCTTCCGACTTAGCCCCAATTATAATACAATCGTCATGTTCAGCGATGGAGCCTGATACAATTCCGTTCCAGACTACCCCGTTCCCGCTCCCCGCGACCCGATCATAACAAGCTTCAAATGTATTTAGAAGAGAACTAGAGACGAAGAAGTGTAATTATACGACCACATCAATGATTTTCATCATGATGGAGCAAAGGTGTTAGATTCTCTCATGATGGATTATGTATGTGGCTGTCGGAGCCATGTCTTCTACTGATGCCTAGATTTGGATGCTCCAGCACCGTATGTATGCTGTGCTACGTTATCCTCACAGAGCTGAAATACACGGAGTTCTAGCAGGGCTTGCATCTGCTAGAGTTCCGATTATCACAGTATAGCCTGATTTTGCTTCCCTTGTGATCGAATTTTCTCGGGAGCAACGAAGAAATGGATCAAGTGGACTTGGTTCAGAAGAGGGGTCGCCAAAACCAATTTCGTGCTACATGATCGAGTATAAAGAGGGGGGTTCTCTTTGCTTTTTTACTCAGGCGATCTAGCTCAATAACTGGGATAATAAAGATCTCTAGTCACTAAGCCCCAACATATGCGAGCTGGCCAATCTTTCTAAATGCGGATCGCAATTAAATCACTTATTGTAGCCCTAGCGGCTAGTGCTCGAGGTAAGTTGTCGACGCATATACTCAGTATTGGATAAAATTGGATAACATGAGTAGGGATCAGCGTAACGTCGCCCTCGAACGGGCAATGCGTAGACTTAGTCGAGGATTTGAATGTCACATGGACCGTTGTGAAGTACGTATTCATCTTACGTTTTCTTCATTTCAAAATACAAGGCAGATCTCTAACCAAATTTAGAAATGACATTTCTGAGATTTCTTTCAGCCTCGTTAATTACAGAGGAGCTTATCCTCCTATCGATATGCCGTTGGATTTTGTCGTGATGGCATCTGACCTTTCCTTCGCTCTGCCTGGCGTGAGCCATGATGTAGCCGCGAACTTGTCCACGACCAATGACGGGTAAGAAACTTCTACTTTGTTTTTCATTATTCGGGTAATTAACACTTAAATGCAGTATGGGCTACCAAATCAATATTGTCCCCCCTGATAGTCCCCCGGGTACCGCCCCCCTAGCCCAGTCGGGAGTTTTCATGATAGCAGAAAATGGTCAATGCTAGCGGGGAGCTAAACTATTTTCAAATAACTCCGTTGCTTTCCTGTAATGGGATGGTTGAATATGATACTTTGGGTATCGCCAAGTTGAAATGAGGGTTGAAGTTGCGCAGTTTCACAAATCCAAACTTCGGGGGTCAATTCAAGAAGCTTTTAGGTTTTTATTCGATATCCAATTAGTATTTATATTCTAATAATTCACCTACTAGCTCATTATTCTCTTCTTCAATAATTTCTCAGTGGTAGATCACTTAGTACTCCTCCGCAGCGGCTCGCTAACCTCTAATAGTAACCTACGATTCGGAGCTACTAAAACAACCATCCGGGTTAAGTCAATATTCAATAAGATTTAGTTGACTGTTACTATTTCAAGGCCTCCAGCTTGGGAAATGTGTCCTGGTATTGTATCCCTGTTGTGTCACAGGCGGCGTTCGCTGACACGAGTCACAAGCTTCAATCTAATAGGCAAATATTATCAAATCTTCGGAAATGAACTCCACCATGACATCGCCACTCGCGAGAACCTACATGATTATAGCATTTCAATTTAGATGAGGGAGGCCTTAGGGACTCAATTATCTATAAAGGAGTCCGATATTCCAGAGGGGAATGATTCCACAGTCCCATCGTGTTCATCATCAGATCACTTAGTACCAGCTTTTTTCTACATCATACAACATGCGCTTCACCATTCCTTCTTTTGTTTTTGCACTTGCTGCAACTGCTAAGGGTAGGCATACTTTCATGCAAGTTCTTGCAAGAAACTAATCATTGGAACAGCGTACGATGTCACCTCGCCGAGTGGAGGCTGCGTTGATATCAGCCAGCCTTTGAACGTTACTTGGACGGCTGAGCTGTAAGTATTCGTTCAACCAACTTGCTATTGGGCAGACCCGTACAATGTATTCATATCAAATTAGTAATGCAAGTCCACCAACCGTCTCTTTCGTCCTCTCTAATTACCAGGGCGCCTGGCCAAATGTGGATAAACTCTATGAGAATCTGGTTGTGGACGGAACTCAGGGCCATGTCACTTTGCCAGGACTTGATACTGCCGAATCTTTCAGTTATTCTCAGAACAATGGCGGGTAAGATCTACTTTCTCCATATTTCCGTTCATCAAGTGACTCACCAATACGATGCAGAAATGGTTACAGTATCTGGATGGTGCCGCCCAACAGTCCTGGACCACACAATTCAAATCATTTCGCTGCGTCGCACCAACCATTCCGTATTGTGGCACCTGGAGCCAGCACCAATTGTTAAAGTGCTTAAAGGGGGCATACTCGGCTGCTTTACGACATACTCATTGTCATTGACGGTATCGAGTTGGTCATTAAATGGTTAGGTGGGGAGGGGGGAGAAGATTGAGAAGGATGAGTGCTCCACTACTGGACTGGCACAATACTCTTTATGAGTAATTTGAAGCTGTATTAGATACGGGTCAGTCCGGGCTTTCACTAAGCTCATATGCGTCTGCTTTTATCGAGGAGAATAGAAATACATCTGCAAAGAGTCCATTTATTGTTTCAAGACGTAGAAATCTTACCCACGTCGATGAGGTATAATATCGAAGTAAGGGAATTTTCTTGTTACTCTGCTAATATGTGGCAATTCAGTCTAAATTACATGCCTAGTAGGTACCATGATCCTCTATATCTCCTGCATTTATCATGTGTTGCTGCAGACTACATCTAGATCAGCTGACCAACCCCTGTCAGTTAACTTACAACAAAGTTATCTAACCTCACGATGATAATCGATATTCACTGATCATCACACAGTCAGGACGACAGCAGCCACTCAGAAATGCAGAGTGCGGGGGAGAAAGGGCTGATCTGGAGGGATCATTGCCTTGTTGGTGAATGCCGAGCCCGACGGCTGCTGTCGCTGCGGGGTTAGGTCTTGGCGAGATTAAGTTGAGAGATCAGCCTCAATTTTGGGACTTTTTGATAGATCTTAAACAGTTTAAATATAAACAATGTTTATAGTTCTGGAATGAGTTTAAAACTCAGTGGGTCTTGTATAATACAGATAGTGCATAGGATAATGCATTGATTCATGCTGTACTAGTGCTACTCTTCTACGTGGCATTGATTTTTAGATATATTGATTTCGTATTTATGTTAAACCATATCTAGTATCTACCGTTTCTAGAGTGGTCGCAAGCAAAAACGCCAGAACGGGTATACGCTCGAATGCAATGCATAAGCCAATCCATCAGGAACGTGGATCATTCATATCAGGCCAGCCTCCAGCGGTGATCCCGGCACCGTGAATCATCCAGGGAGATAAATTCAGGAGGAACATAGCAAGGGTGGTAAAGGGAGCCAAGGTGATAAAAGGGTGTAAGGGTAGGTAGTAAAAGCGATGTAGGAAAGTGACTTCAAGTCAGGATCGAGCGAGGGAAAGGTATAAAGAAAGGGGGGTTGATCTCCAGGATATAGCAAGAAGGTAGGGGGGATATAGAGGGATAAATATAGGGAGACAAAAGACTTTTAGAAAAGACTTTTCCTTTACGCGCAGACTTGAACGGCGATCAAAGCGCGAGTCAAATCTTCGGGCGCGAAAGGTTGGTGCATGCCCTTGCGTGGGGTGCGTGAGACGGGTGAGAGAGTGCGGACAATGGGGGAACAGTAGCGAACCGACTCCTTCAGTTGGGATATAGGGTCCTCTGGGAAGTCATAGACCGAAGTCTCATTGAGCAGCGTCATCATGGATCCGTTATAACTATCGGAGTTGACGACAGTTGAGGACTGAGAGCCGTTGGGGTTGGTGGGGCGAGAGTTCAGGATGTCTTGGTCGGAGACTGCGGAAATGGCGTCAGGCACGGGCCACGATAAGAAGGAGGGGAAGAAGAGGAGCCAAAAAAGAAAAGGACGGCAGGGATCGGCGAGATTCCGAGAAGATGCCGGTGAGGAAAGGAAGGGAGATGTTTAAGATGGAACATACCTTGATCGACGATTTCCACGCCGTCGTCGTCGGGCGAAATATCGCCAGAGTCATCACTGTCGATTGGACCGGGTAAATCAAAAGTGGCGCAGGGCGACAGGGACAAGTCGAGTGAACGCGTGCGTTCTACTGTAGCGCGATCGAAGGACCAAGCGGCCAAACGTTTTTGGTGTTCCTTGTCAAAAGGACCACGAAATTTGGATGGGGGCACCTCATGGCGACGATAATATTCCACCTTCGGGCGACCAGTATCCTGGCTGGCAGAAGAACGGTGGAAAACACGTCTAACTTTCTCGCGAAAAGTCATGGTGATGGTGATGGGGGAGGGGTTTTGTGGAGCAGAACACAGGTACAGAGATACAGGAACAGGAACACCAGGATTCGAGAATCAAGGATCACCGGAATGATCGGATATGGAGGATACTGGATACTGGAGTAGTAGTACAAGAGTACAGGGTTCTGTTCTGTTCTGTTCTGCTTCACAGCAGACGCCTCCCAGATTGGGGGTCGACGGTGTGCAAGCACGAAAAGCGGGATGGGAGAGGAGAGGAGAGGTGGACCATTGGAGAGAGGAATTGGGGGGGATTGGGGAGAAAAGAGGAAAAGGATGAAGTAGGAAAGAAGAAGAAGAAGGAAAAGAGAAGGAATATGAGTGTAAGGTAGGATGTAACAGATAAGCGCAGGATGGGACAGTACGGGGTATGCTGTACATCCAGTACCATCAACCTCACCTACAGAATACGGATACCCTCACTTCAGTTGAACCAGTTGAGGGCTCAACTTCACCGGATCGGTCTGTGCGGCATTTCCCTTACACACGGCGTATCGTAAGTGGAGCTGGGAGATTACACGATGGAGTCCCGAGTCCAAATTCCGTTCATGGGATTGGACTCTCCAGGTCTACTCCATATTCGTATCAGTACCACCAGAGACACCGTGAGTAATAGTAACGTCCAACAGTCCATCCAATTGACTGTAGATTGTAATCTATCTCACTATCCCATAGGATGGTACTACAGATAGTAGAAGTGTACCTCCATGCTACGGTGACTCCGTAACTCTATCAATTTGCCACCTCAACCAGAGTTTTGCCGCCTGCATCGAAGGCTTCCAGAAAGAAAACAGGAATTCGGGAAAGAACCGGGATCAGGTCAGCCTCACACAGCCTAGCGACATCATCGTGGGCCAGGCCACGCCAGGCCACGGGGGCCACGGGGGCTACGACGTCAAGACCCAACGGGGCAATACTGGTCTCGGCGACGCTGGACGCCGATTGCACCGGAGGAGGGCACACCGGAAACAACCGCATCGGGGATGAGACCAATCGGGAGGCAATGGATGACGAGCGAAGATGGTGACTGGTGGAGGTGAGGATGAGAAAGTGGGAAAGTGGAGATTCCATGGACTGCCCTTTGCACTCTTCCAAGAGTGTTTGCACTCTCGGCATTCTTGACCCGGGTTACCGCTTTTGGCAGAATGACTGCCCATTACCTGGTGGGCAGCCAATGGTTTAGGCTGATAGTGGCAGAAATGGGGAAGCAGATATCAAGTAGGCCGGCTGGCCCAATGGCAAGGCGCTTGACTACGAATCAAGAGATTGCAGGTTCGACCCCTGCGTCGGTCAATTTTTTGTCTTTTAGCATGCCATGTATAACAATAGTATTTTTATCTGTTCGATAAGTCATTTTTACAGAATATAGTAAATATCACTATACTATCTGGTAATGGAACTATTTTATGACCAATATCACTATTGCTAATAGTAGTACTATTTCTGGAGATGAGACTCCGAAAATAGAACGCTGTGTAAACAGTATGGAGTACCTCTACCGTGGCTGATATATATTCCCACTTCGCGCCCGCGCCCACTCTAGTGGAACATTCTTTTGGTTCATTTAATGAGACATGCAGATGACAATTGAAATGATGTAATTATTCCACTGTGCCTACATTATAGGTATACTAGGTACTAATAAACACCTGTTTATTTGGGCAAATACTAATTGACAGATCTGTATGTACGACATCAACGCTAACCGTTAGTAACGGGCCGCAGCAGCCCTATTACCCGATGCGGCATTAGGGCTGCAGGGGCCCGAGGCACAGACGGGGAACATTTATGCATTGTACCTACAATTAAGCCATAGTACGGAGTAATGTAGGTACAGAGACTACCTAGTAGGTACTAGTAGTCACAGACTGATGAAAGGGGAATACCATTTGCGTCTGAAACAATGAAAGGATGAATTAAGACACCATTCCAGGCCGCAACCAGGAGAATGTATGTTGATCCAGGTGATCATTTACTCCTAGTAGGGTACTAGTAGTATACTGTGTACACCAAAGAAAGATCCAGTCAAAGATCTTTCAAGTCAATGGATGACCCAATTGCAATTCAAAGAAATAGATATGAATAGATACTATCCACAGAACAGATGAAACCAAAAAAAGAAACAGAAACCAAACAATGATGCCATTTGTCCTCTCGTTTCTTTGCCCCAGGACGGCCTCGACCAGGGGCCACCAACATACCGGAATTGCCCATTAGCCCATCCCTTACTTTTTTACTTTTTCCCTTTGGCCCACCTTCCTCCGCCTTCATCTTTCTGTCATCTCATCTCATCTTCATCTTCATCTCCCTCTTAACTCTTTCACATCTATTCCCACCTTACCTGTGAGTACCTTCCATCGGATCCCACACTCATTGCGACGCTCCCAAAAAAACATTCCCCAATTCCGTCGCGCGCACCCGCTGTCGTCATTAACGTGGCAACTCTGACCCGCCGCAGACCTCACGAATCGTCACGAACATAATGCCTAAGAAGGGTGGAAAGAAGAAGAACAAGGGTGGCGCCAAGGCCCCCGTCGCTGCTGCGGCCGACAAGGTCGCCGATACTGCGAAGACTGTTGTGTTAGTCAATCTCCCCTCAATGCGCCAGACCAAACGCGCGAAAATGAAATCAAGCGAGAATTTAAGCGTTTTCGTGGTGGTCGCGTGCCACCTGCAGCTCTACCCGCGCACCGCTAACACTCCCCTAGTCAGCCCGGACACGAGACTGAGAACAAGCAACTTTATGGCGATGAAAAGGCCGACACCAACAACGCGCAGACAGAGGTTCCCACCGAGTCGAAGACGGATGCCGCCGCCGACGTGAAGAAGACTGATGCTGCCGATGCTGCCACGCCCGCCACCACCACCACTGCCGCCGCCACCGAGCCCGAATCCAAGACTGACACCAAGGCCGAGAAGAAAGCTGAGGAGAAGGTCGAGAAGAAGGTTGAGGAATCCGCGCCCGCTGTTGTTAACGACAAGGTGGAGGAGCCCAAGCTTGATGCACTGAAGACCGACGCGAAGGAGAAGGGTAAGAAACTGTTTCTGTGAGCTCAATTGCGATTTTCCAAGCTAACCCACCCTCTTTTGCAGCTGTCCTCCCCGAGAGCTCCGTGAAGGAGACTTCCCTTGGGGCCGATATCTATCCTTCCACCAGTGAAGCCGCTGCTGAGGAGTCCGCTACTTCGACCGCCGCCACAACCGGAGCTGCCGCCGTTCCCAGCTCGACCGAGCGCCCCAAGACCGCCGAATCGGCCACCGTCGCCGCGGCCGAGCCCGCTGCTATTCCCTCCGAGAGCGATGCCGCCCACACCAAGCGCCCATACGAGAAGCCCATCTTCTCCAACGACGAGGTGAAGCCGCACAAGATCGCCAAGACTGAGGAAGAGGAGAAGGCCACTGCTAGTGCTGCGGCCGAGAAGCAGAACTTGGCCGGTGCTGGTCCTGCCTCGACAGCTGCCTACACTGCTCCCGAGCCCGTGCCCGAGCCCAAGAAGGTCGAGGAAAAGCCCGTCGAGAAGAAGGCCGAGAAGCCCAAGGCTGAAGAGAAGCCCGTGGCTACCCAGCCTCCCGCCACTCAGGCGCCCATCCCCAAGTCCTCCACATCCACTGACAAGCAACCTGCTTCGCCCGACGCGGTCGCTGCCGCCAACGCGGCCATCAACACTTCCAAGGCTGACAAGACCGCTGCCCCTGCTGCTACCGAGGAGCTGAAGAAGCCCGAGGCCGCCGTCAAGCGTGGTGAGGAACCCGTGGCCGAGGCACCCAAGCCCGAGACCAAGCCGGCTGCTCAAGAGCCCGCCAAGGCCAGCGAGGAGACCAAGCCCGAGCAAGCTGCTGAGCAGCAACAACCCGAGAAGAAGAAGGGAGGATTCTTCGGTTGGCTGAAGCGGAAGTTCAAATAAACTGACGCGGAGGCTGTGGCTGTTGTCAGTGAGTTAGTTTTGCGAAGATTTTCTTGATGATCCAGTCCTTTATCACAAGGATGTGGATGTACGATATCCAGGGAATGGTAGGAGGGTTTTGCTTGATTTTTTTTTCTGCTCGTTGAAATGATACACCATCGAAATTATATAACATAGTGCTTATTAAAATAATTCTCTTTTCTGAGGACCGCTGCCCCTTTTTCTATTTTTTCTATTTTTTTTTTTTTGGCTCTCCTTCTCCTGATTTGTAGACACACCGCCATTTGTTGCAGGCTTGGTGGGCTTGCCCAGCCCCAGTGTCGATACTACTAGCATTAGTGTCAAGATTAGTTCGATGGAGCTTGATGATCTCTCGTCATAGCTCCAGGACAGTTCAGCTCTGTTGGGTCTATCTGGTGGGTCGATGGGGTGGACATGACGCATCGCCGTGACTCCGCAAGTGCAACGAACGAACAACATACGAAGTACGGAGTACGGTGTACGCATTACATATGATAGATATGCTACATCTGCCGCAAATGGTATTTCTTATCATAGCATAGGAACGACGTTCCTATGCTTGAAATATGACCTCTTGCATGCTGTCAGCCTTGAATCATGTCTTACTACGGCCAGAGTTATGCCACAAGAGAATTTGAATAAAAAGAGGTGCGTCTTTCTATAGAACTTGAAGTTCTAAGTGACTGAGAATCTAATCCATTGACTAGAATAACCCTTGCATCTCTTCGACAAGAGCTAGCAGCGTCGTCGCCAGACTCTGCGACACCTTAAAATGATTTATCCGTTGCAACAAATCAATAATCCGAAACAAAGACCCCAAAGCCAACTTGCCTGGAGAGACAGTCCCCAGCTGCTCGAGAATTCCAATCCCATCCACGCCGGGTAGATGAAGTTCTTCAAAATGCCTAGCATCGTCCGCGGATAAAGACACAGGGATACGTCCCTCCCCCTCTTTATCACCTTGTTGTCCACCATCTAGTTTGTCAAAATGCAAAAAGCAAGCCCAGACAATCCCACAATGATATAGAGACAAGGGAACATGGATAGCAGGCTCGGCACCAGCAGGTAGAGCCTCGAAGGTCCGTTGGAGAAGCATGGCATGCAGGAGAGCGCGCTTGGCATCGGGACTTTGGATCCAGGATCGGACGGATGAAGCATGCATTTGTGCCAAACCGTACCCTTCTCGACCACAGGCACATTCTAGGACATTGATGTTGGCGTACAAGTTGATAAATATTGAGTGCCAGAGGATCATATTACAGGGCCAGGACAATGCCCACGACCACGACCAGGATGAACTGGCCTTACTTGGGATTGTCCGGGAGTAATATTTTGTGTGGAAATCTGTTAGTAGGGCATGGCATCTTTCGCGGGTGCTTAGCCAATCCTGGTTTAAAGGGGATGAGTCGCGGTCCTGGTCTTCGCTCGAGATCGCGCTAATGGATTCGAGGGCCGCAAACATGGCGAAATCGCTGAAGCCTTGTTTTGGGCTGGATGGGTTGCTGTTATGTGATTCTATCATGAGGGCTTTCCAGTTTTCGGCGCTGGATGCAGTGAAGAGCTCGTTTGACGAGACTTGAGGGAGTCGGTCGATGGAGTGGCGGAGGATAGGTTCATGATTGTGGATTCGTGCCAAGAGAGCGTCGTGGATATGCAGACCTAATATGATTCTCTGTTTGACTTCATATTGAGCCCAGTCCTTCCAGGTCTCTTCTAGAGATGGGCCATCGGTGTTGTTGAGGAGGAAATAGTATTCGGGAGGTTTGTTGTTGAATAGTCTTGCCTTGCGTGCCCACTTAATGGTGTGAATGAATGTAATTTGTATTCAAGAGGGAGGAAACTTTTACTTACGGCGATGATACTACCATGGAACACCTCAATACCCGTCAGGTCTTTGGGTCTCTACGAAGTAGTTAGTTGTAGTTTCGTGGCACAGTGCATAACAGCTGAACTTGCTTACCCCCAGTAAAAGACCGAATGTTTGTCCAATGATGGATGCTTGAAGAGCTACTAAAGACGAGCCCCCGGACTTGAAGGTATAAGTGTCCCACTAGAACTGTCAGTCATTGTACCCCGAAGGAAATGAGTCGAGTGCATTTAGTTATACATAATTGACTTACAGAAGCAAGAATAGCTTTATTCAACCTCTCAAACATGCTAATCCCATGATTGACTGCACGGGAAGAGCCAACAAACAAGCTTCCAACAGAACAGATCGACAGGAGAAGGACAGAATTCTGTATCCCTGGTCGAAAAGTAGCCATATGTACCACTGGGAAAAGAGGATGGAATTTGGAAAAGTATGCTTGAATGCAGAGATCCTATTTTTGATCAGCATATTGCTTGGAAGGATAGTGTGATCGGTGAAGACAGATACGTACTAGAAAAGGAGTGGAAGGCAGAATCCCAGTCTGCACACGCTGTTGCAATCTATCTGCCAATCGCTTGCGGTAATTTTCATCCATATAACTTTGCTCATGTGATGGGTCAGGGGTCATTTCTCCTGACGATGACATTTCACAAAATGTATGCCATTTTCTTTGGACTGTGATGCTATGTTGCTTTTCTTGAAGATCGACTGGCAGAGGTTGCATAGGTGTGGCTTCCATATCAAATGCACTCATTTCTGTTGTAGGCATATACTGAGATGTTGCACTGAGTAAAGACATATTCACAGCGTTCAAATCAAAATCATCACCGGTTAGGAGGGTTTCCCATTCCTGATCCAATTGAGAATCCCATAATGGAGGAGGTGGTAGTGGCGGCGGTTGAGGACTGCCCTGGTTCCTCCAGGCGTCGCTTGTCTCCAATGAAAAGAATGAAGTCAAGGGAGCTACCTGTGAGGGGTAACTATGCTCGCTTATGGGAAAATCTGGTGTTTGCTTGTCAATAGAGGCGCTGCTGGGCGGCGAGATCATATCGTTTGTCATCTCAGGTTGGAATGGAACTGTTGGAGCTCCTGTAGTAATTGAAATCTGCGACATGAGTTTGGGGTCGAGACATCCATTGTAATCCGAGTGAAGAGAAGCTACTTGGTTATTGCTGTCTTCACGGCCCGTTGTATGGCATCGTGAGTGACGTAGAAGAGTATCTCTGTGAGAGCATTAGCATTGGATTTACCACAAGATGACCACGAGAGGAAATTACTGTCGAGCAAATGATTTGCTGCACACATGACATTCAAATGGCTTCTCCTTTGTATGCGATCTTAAATGCCGGGCTAAATGTTCGGCTTTTTTGAAGGCCTGACCACAGACAGCGCAGACTCGTTCCTCTTTAGACGTCTTGCGGCGACGACGTACTTTGCTGCACGAAGGCCTTTGATGGTCTCTGTCGGATAGCATGATCTCGACAGGAATAGAAATTGGCAGGAAAAAGTGTGAAGCCTACTCCGTCAAGATTGTGCAAACGAAGTAGCATTCTAGACTCGAGACTCAAGCGTTTCCCCGCTCTTTAGGATCTACATATTCCACAGACACTATTGCCGGGCCCAATGATTCCATGATCCAATGATCTTCAACAGAGGCTGAGAACAGACGACCAAGATGAATCGAGACCGGAGAATCGCGTGTTCCAAGTCCGAGCGGATGTAGACACCATCGGGGCATCGGTTGCTGCGGACGCCGCGTGGAGAGAAAATGTGGGAACTATCTTGCGGGGCCTTTCCGTATATCCGAACGCGCTCAACTGTGGCGGATGAGATTCTGGATGGCTGCAACCCCTTCAATCTCCACCTCAACTACATCACCTTCCTTCAGAAACTCTTTTCTAAAGAATCCGACTCCCGGTGGTGTGCCAGTGATTATGAGAGTCCCCTTGCGTAGAGTCGTGCCACGAAAGGTGAGTGATAATTTGACGCACTGTCCAAATCGTGTCTGCGGTACTGGTTTCTTGTTTCACCACACCATTAACCTTTGTTGTCAAGCGTAGTGTCGGAGGATCTGGTATTTCTTGGGTTGAGACAATTGCATGACCGATCGGCGAGAATTTATCAAAAGATTTAGCGTAGCAGTATTCCAATACTAGGTTGACCTCCCGATTTCCCAGAACTTCAACTGAAAGTTTCGGGCAGAAAGGTCATTGCCAGCTGTATATCCAAGCACATAATCAAGTGCACTATCCTCTGTCACATCTTTTGCATCTTTCCCGGTGAGAACGGTAAGCTCGCCTTCGTAATCGAGAAACTCACGCGCATCGGCATGGATGTCGATAGGTTCAAAGGGGCCAGCAAGTGAATCGGCACCCTTGGTAAAAACAACTGGATATTTCGGCACAGAAAGCTGGTTTGAGTAGGTTGTTAGCAGGAAAAAATGCTAACACAAAGAACGTAATCTCACATCTGCTTCCTTGGCATGCTACTTGTAGTTCAGACCAATGCAAAGCACAATCGGCGTGTTCTCAACAGGACATTCAAGCTGATCGAAAGCTGATCAAGTTAGCTTGAAGGCGATTAAAAGTTTTCAATGCTGAACTTTGTTACTAACAGATTCACAGTGATAATTGAATAATTCTAGGCTATCTACTGAGCTAACTGCGAGATAAGAGTCGATTTATACAATCTTAGAGGCGGGGATGGTGGGATAGATCAGAATGTGGGATCAATGGTAGCCCCGCGACTTGGTTAGAAGAATGCCGAGAGCACACCATGTAAAAAGAGAAAAAACAATAGAGTATATCAAATAATTTTGACCAGACAATCAAAATGAAGTATGGCTGCATAACCCGAGCAAGTCAGTTTAATGGGGACCTATCTACGCTTGTTGCATCTTCGTCTTGACGGTGAAACGGGACTACAAAGACATAGACCTTGACATTTTAGATTATTTTCAGCTTTAGAGTGATACTTGAGGAGCCATATGATATAAATGAGGGCCATATAAGTGAAAATAGTGGTGATAATTCCACACCATCAAGAATTGTACAGACAGGTAGGTGTAAGGAAGATTTGTCGACTAGCGATGTAGATTCCTTCCATCAGTATGGTTTTCGCTTCAACCAGAGCAGAATAAAAAAAGTAATTCATCCTTGGGGTATATTGAAGAAGAAAAGAAAAGCTCAAATCGAAAGTGATGTCTCAGACGATCATAATAGTAGTGTTTTGTTCAGATCTTGTGTGCGTAGCACAGTCATTTGCGATAATCGAGACTGCTAAAAGTCAGTTACAATGCCTGTGCGAGGGACTCAGTTCGAAACTACCAAGACATACTCAATGTTGGTAAGAAACTTGCTGAAAAAGGTATTGCATCAGCTTTTGCGATATCTTAAAGGAGAACCAAACGACAAGTTTTAGGTCCATGGGATAAGCTCGATCAACAGCTCCCACGTTCTGAGCACATTGCATTTTCAATAAAACCGTGGGAAACGTGGGACAGACAGAATGATTATTTTTTCAAAGTCAGGAACTGGGGATTTGAGGGATTATTTATAACATTGTGTAAGACAGGACTGACCAAAATTTCTTTCTCGACTGAGTCTTTCCCGACCGACTGTCTTGAACCAAGCGTCTCCGATGAGCCACGCAAAGCGGCATCATCAAGATAACTTGAATAAACCCCCCCCCCACTTTCTAGTGACTGGGATAATGCAGGACCCCTTGTTTATTATACCTGAGTGATGCAAATGAGACGGGGTATTCGTGTTCGTGGCTTGTAGTGGCTACATATTGACAGCTCCGATCAATCAGGTGATAATGGGCTCAGATCTTCTAGAATTACATCCTCAACCGAGACTTTGAATAATACTATTGTAGTATAGATCAATTTATAGATGAATTGAGCAAATAGTCCGTTTTTGCTAATGGCAACTTTCTTACATTGACCTATACCTACCTAGTAGATGGTAAGACGTGGCGTACATGCTACTTGGTCCGGATCCCAACACCGCTTTTTTCGCCAGTTTCTTCCTAAAATTGGCGAAATTCACAGCCCTCCGAAGTTTCTCGACTGTCATATGCTGAAGTAAGCCATTGGTAATGATTTTACTGCATATGGAGAGGTAAATGTTGTTTTTCATCCCAAAAATGGATCTGAAAAGAGGCTGAGTATTTTGAAGATGAGATGGAGACAATTGTATGAAAAAGGACGCCTGATTGGGTGAGAAATCAAGGATGAAAGAATAAGATGGTACCAAAAGCGGTTCCATATTTTCAAATGGAGATAATCTTTACTTTGGGTGTTTAATTGGAGTCTAAACATTCGGATTGTACATAAGCATTGCCTTATACTCCGTCTACGAGGACGAACGGAGATAGCATTTAATTGAGATAAAGTGAAAGAGAGAAACTCCAAAAGCATGAAGCATTCTCTGTACTGAAGAAGGAAAAGATTTGAGATCCCTTGCAATTACAATGTAGGTAACATGGTATCTCAGAAAATCGAATTTTCATGGCCAATCAATATTGATACGGGAAAGGAGAAGAAAGAGAACGCATATTATTACCGGATTAGACCGAATTGGCTGGCTAGACGGTCTCAGATCTGCAACAGAGTTGCATTTTGGTTGAATTCACGCATAATTAGCAATATTATTACCTGCTACGTAGCTCGAGTTGCCGAGGCAGCTGAAATAATAGTTCAATGATACCAGAAATACCTGAAGACATTCGCAATTATTTTCGAAGCAAAGAGTACATAGCATCGAGGGTCATATACTATATGAATAGTATCAAAAGTCTTGATTAGTAGAAATGCAGATTGAATCATATACTAGTAGACTAAATGCGTTGAGCATTATATGAGTTGGTATACGGTAGATGTCGACTATCTCGTATTAGTTACTGCAAGATGCCATGAGTATTTCTAAGAATAATCGGCACTGGACTCTTGGTGTTACTTAATAACTATGTATATACTACTAGCCAGTTCGTATAACTAGTATGGTACCTAGTATAGGTATACTAGATCATAGTACTGAAGTACTGATGTGGCAGTTCAGCCTCTCATTGCACGCATTGCAATCACACCGTCTCTCTCTGCCTTGCCCGGGCCCACGTGGGCTGCAACCACCACATCTCTTGGACTTTTAGTACTTACTCCAAGAAGGGTAAACGGGTATATCTCTAACATGGAAGGATATCACCACTTGGAAAAGGTGATTGGTGATAAGAGAAAAGATGATTCACTATCCCAAAGTACAAAGTACCCCTCCAGCCCACTTCCCCATTCTCGAATATTTCCTTCAGTGATACACCCTAACTCTCACTTTCACACCCATACACCCAGACAGCCCCAGACACATCGTGAGGATTCCCAAGAGGATTCACTGGTAGGTAGTACCTCGGTACTTCCTCTACATGCCACATGGCTCTCGCCATGTTTCGACTTGTACCGCGTCTACTTTGTTTTGCTTCACCCCGACACAGTGATGGGACAGAATCGACCCTCAATCGCATGAATGATGCCCCTCGCAGGAATTCACTTCGAAATTCAATTCGAAATCCCACTGCTCGGGCCGATTGCCCTCAGCCTCGAGCACGAGAACAAATCCCAACAAGAGCTAGAGCACCGCCGGTTTCTTCCATGTACAGCACCACAAGCACAACTCGTACCTATTTCGTATCTGATGCAGAGAGCCTGGTCACCGCCACGACTTCTGCAACCAGTCAAAGCCCTTCCTTGTCATCCGGGCCTCTGGTCAAGCTTGCCACCAGCCCTTCTTGGGAATACGGCACACCGTATGTCCCGATTCTGCAGCCGGATGGCTCATTAAGACCACCCCCGATATCATTCAGTGGCTATGGCACCTTCGGGGGCCAGTTCGTTCCGGAATCAATCATGGGATTCCTTCACGAGCTGACGTCGGTATTCGAAGCCGCCGTCTCCGATCCATCCTTCTGGGCAGAATACGCCACCTTGCAACGCTCTCAGCACACCCCATTGACTCTGGCTAGCAAGCTCACAGACACAGCCTCCGGGGCAACAATTTGGTTGAAAAGAGAGGACCACAATGATTATGGCAGCCACAAAACCCGCAATATAATCGGTCAGCTTCTACTGGCACGTCGGATGGGCCGCACAGAAGTCGTCACAGACTGCGCAGCGGCCAAACATGGGAACTTCACAGCGGCAATGTGCGCTCGTCTCGGATTGCGGTGTGTAGTCGTCATGGGTGCAGATGATGCACGCGCGCAGGAAGAAGACGTTCTTGAAATGAAGATGCTCGGGGCCAAGATCGTGACCGCACGAACCCCTTCTGGCATGGGTTCGCTACGCGCTGCAATCACAGAAGCACTCCGCTATTCAGTCTGCAACTATGAGACGATGTACTACCTGATGGGAGGCCCAGTGGGTCCTAGTCCATTGCCCACTGTGACCCGCACCTTCCAAGCCCTGCTTGGAGAGGAGGTCGCAGCCCAGATGCACAGAGAGGTCGGTTGCAAGCCAGATGCTGTCGTCACCGCCGTTGGCAGTGGCTGCGGCGCAGTGGGACTCTTCAGGCCCTTTCTTCACAGCCCCACTGTGAGATTGGTTGGCGTGGAAGGCGTTCATGCCGCTGCCTTGACTCAAGGTTCACTCGGTGTTCTTCAGGGCTCACGGACGCTGATGCTCCAAAATGAGGATGGACAAGTCATCGACTCATATTCAATCTCGCCAGATATGAACCTCTCCACGGTGGGACCTGAGGTGGCATACTGGAAGAGCGTGGGCCGTGTTGAAATCCGGACTGCCACGGACGCGGATGCCCTGGATGGGTTCAAAAGTCTTTTGGCCCACGAGGGGATTGTATCTGGTTTGGACTCGAGTCACGCGGTGGGTGCAGCTTTGAGTCTTGCGGAAGAACTGGGCCCTGGTAAGAACATCGTTCTGATGGTGACGGGAGGAGATAGCATTGGCGTGAGAGTGCAAGATGGGAAGAGGTTCAAGTTGGATGTTTGATGTCTCCCCGCCTTTTTGCCTCGGGCTTATTTACACCCTCCTTTTACATACTGATTTGTTTGTCTTGCTTTTTGTTTTGCTCTGACATCTGCTTGAGCGTCAGGCTCAAGTATTTTCACAATACCCCATTTTGTTTTCGATTATTTATTTTTCTTTTTTGGCGTCCAGATTTCCTTGTTTAGGACGATCAGTGGTATTCGATGTTGACTGTGACTGTTGTAACACTACATTACGATGACTATTTTTATCTTTTCATACTTACCAAGTATCAATTTTTACCTTTATTCTTAGGCAAGAGAGTCAATAGTTCGGTGTGTTATGGTACATGATTCTGTCCTATTGTGCATATAAGCAATACTATGGAGTGCTGTAGATACTGTAGGTATTGTAGGTACTCTAGTAAACTTGGGAATTTTTCAATAAAGATGCAGGTTCCCTTGTCTCGAGCTACACTGCATTCGTACAACTTGAAATCGCCTCCGTTGCTAATAGCCAATCGATTTCCCCATCAGAGTGGTTATACAAGTCCGGCACGCAATAGATTGAAACTTATTTTAACATAAGCACTTTTTGCTTTTTGAGAAGTTCGTCAAGTCGTTTCACAAGGTCATCATGTATATATGGTCCATCCAAGAGGTAGTAGTCTATGATGATCTTCATGTAGATCAATCCTCATGCGTCACCGACATATCCAGAACCTCCACTCTTCCTCGTCCGCGAGTTTCATTGCCGACGAAGTCGTTCAGTCCTTTGAAAGCCCCAGGCTCGGCAAATCCCACAACCTCCCACTCGTCACCGTTCACTTCTTGAGACTCGACCGATTCAATATAGTTTAGAATCTTATCTTTCACAGTACCAGGTGCCTTGGGACCGGTTTCTACCTCTTCACCACCGGCTTCAATATCGGAATCATCTCCTCCTTTACCGGACTTCTTCGTTCCCTTCTTATTTTTCTTGTTGGTTTTGGGATTACCAGATGGTGCCTCTTTCTCTTTGCTCGGGGCAGCAGCACTGGGAGCAGCCTTAACGGACTGCTTCAGGAACGATACTGGGCAAGTAACACGGAGTCGCATCCGCGCACGCATCACAGGAATCGGTTGCCAGGCGATGAGCGCTTTCATGGCATCCAAGGCTTGACTCTTTGCTGATCGAGTGGCTGAAACACCGGTCCAAAGGGGTTTCTTTGGTTGTGTTGGCTTCTCATCATCTCCCCCATGACCATCACCAGTGGATTGCTGTTGATTTTGCTGACCACTGGCCGAGCTAAGCTGATCCAGGGCCTTTGAGATCATGCCCGATGTATAGACGCGCTTTGTGTTGGGGTCAACAAGACGGCCTGACACGATATCCAAGACTTCCTTCTCAACACGTTCTAGGATGTCCTTTCGCTCACGTTCACCGACTTGAACCTCGCCTTTGCGCAAGATTTCTTGCAAGATTTCATCGCGGGGGGTATCGGCGCCGAAAGATTTGCTGAGTTCAGCTGACGGGGCGGTTTGAGCTTTTGAGACAGATAGGAAGACGGTTGGGACTTGAAGAACGTTGTCAAGGTCTTTTTCAGCGCCAGAACGATATTCTAACAATTTGTTCTTATAGCAAGCCAGTTCAAATCGCTTCTTTCCTAATGATGAATTTGTGGTTAGTCTCAAACAGGTTTGGCTGTATGCAAATGGTAGTTATATAGAGAATAAAAATGTACCTTTCTTCAGTCGCACAATCGAGACATTGGTGAACTTGATCTGGTTGGAGGGTTGATTGATCGGCATAGTGGGATGGTGCCGCGGTAGCGGTCTTGCAGACTTAAATAAAGAGCAGTTTTGGAGGGGAAAAGAAAGATCAGTGAAGTCGCTATGATTCTCCAAAAAAAATAAAATATAAAACAGGACCACTTTACGCTCGGGATATCACACGTCGTGAACTGGAAAAAAAAAGAGTGAAAAAGTGGGATGGAAATGTATTTGCAAGTTTCCCAGCTGGGCGTCATTTCAGTCATCAGTCATCAGTCAGCAGTGACTCACCGCTCTACACACCGCCCTCCGAAAGCGGAAGGGGTGCCTACGCCGATGACGCTGCCAAAAGAGGAGGAAGGAGCAAGTCTTGGCTGACTCAAGTTGGCTTTGGCTTTGGCTTGGTCCCCTTCCCCAACCTCTCCTCATTCTCTCCCCTGCAGCTCGTCCTCGGGTTCCTGACATCCTACTTCATCAGATCCTCAGCTATCGTATGTCCTCTTTTTCTTGTATCTGCACGTTGATTTCCCATTTTCTCCGCTTTATCTCCCTAACTCATTCCCATCCTCCTTTCCTGAGTACCTTGATTCCCCCGATCGGTTACTGATAAGAGTTGCCGCCTAGATCCATACCCCCGCTTTCAACCTCTCCATCCTTAACCCATCCATATTGTTATTCTATATCATTATATTTTGAAATTCATCAATCATGAGAGTCATTCCCACCGCCCTGTTGGTGGGAGCTGCTTCGGCGGCCTCACCACCCTTCCAGCAGGTCATCGGCGCTCAGAATGAGCAGCTGGACAACTGGGCCCAGCAGGGCTCGGATCTCTTCAAGCAAGGCCATGATGCTTTCAAGCAGGGCTCCGAGTTCCTCTCTAAGCCGCTGCAGAACCTCCAGGACCAGTTCAAGACTCTTTCCGGCGAGGCCCGTCAGCTCTGGGAGGAAGTCGCCCACCACTTCCCCAACAGCATGGAGCAGGCTCCCATGCTCTCGCTGCCCAAGAAGCACAGCCGTCGCCCTGATTCTCACTGGGATCATGTCGTTCGTGGCGAGGAAGTACAGAGCATTTGGGTCACTGGTACCGATGGCACCAAGGAGCGGGAGATTGACGGCAAGCTGGAGTCTTATGATCTCCGCGTCAAGAAAGTGGATCCCAGCTCCCTCGGTGTCGATCCCAACGTCAAGCAATACAGTGGTTATCTTGACGATAACGAAAACGACAAGCATTTGTTCTACTGTGAGTTACCTACCATTGCAATAATCTCACTTTTCAATATCTAACTTTCTCTAAAGGGTTCTTCGAGTCTCGCAACGACCCTGAGAATGACCCTGTCGTCCTCTGGCTGAACGGTGGCCCCGGCTGCTCTTCTCTCACTGGACTGTTCATGGAGCTTGGTCCCAGCTCCATCAACAGCAAGATTAAGACTGTCTACAATGACTACTCCTGGAACTCCAATGCCTCTGTGATTTTCCTGGACCAGCCAGTCAACGTCGGCTACTCCTACAGTGGCAGCGCTGTCAGCAACACTGTCGCCGCTGGCAAGGACGTCTATGCTCTTCTGTCCCTGTTCTTCAAGCAGTTCCCTCAGTACGCTAAGCAGGACTTCCACATTGCTGGCGAGTCTTACGCCGGTCACTACATCCCCGTTTTCGCTTCTGAGATTCTTGCTCACAAGAAACGCAATATCAACCTGAAGTCCGTTCTGATTGGGAACGGTCTGACTGATGGTCTCACTCAGTACGAGTACTACCGTCCCATGGCATGCGGTGACGGTGGTTACCCTGCTGTTCTGGATGAGGGTAGCTGCCAGTCAATGGACAACGCTCTTCCCCGCTGCCAGCAGATGATTGAGGCTTGCTACAACAGCGAAAGTGCCTGGGTCTGCGTCCCCGCCTCCATTTACTGCAACAACGCTCTCTTGGCCCCCTACCAGCGCACTGGCCAGAACGTCTACGACGTCCGTGGAAAGTGTGAGGATGAAAGCAACCTTTGCTACAGTGGCATGGGCTATGTGAGCGAGTACCTCAACCAGGCTAGCGTGCGTGAGGCACTCGGCGCTGAAGTCGATGGCTACGACACATGCAACTTCGACATCAACCGTAACTTCCTGTTCAACGGTGACTGGATGAAGCCCTACCACCGCTTGGTCCCCGGCCTCCTTGAGCAGATTCCCGTCCTCATCTATGCCGGTGACGCTGACTTCATTTGCAACTGGCTCGGTAACAAGGCCTGGACTGAGGCCCTCGAGTGGCCTGGCCAGAAGGAGTATGCCGGTCTGGAGCTGGAGGACCTTGTCATTGAACAGAACAAGCACACTGGCAAGAAGATTGGCCAGGTCAAGTCCCACGGCAACTTCACTTTCATGCGCCTATACGGTGGTGGCCACATGGTCCCCATGGACCAGCCTGAGTCTAGCTTGGAGTTCTTCAACCGCTGGCTGGGTGGCGAGTGGTTCTAAGCGCCACACAAATTGCTGTAACCTTCTGCATTGGTCTTCCTATTCATATCTCCCGTGGTGTTGGTTTCATTCGACTTGAGGTTGCATAGAGGATCTGTCATAAGACTGGCGGAGAGATGATCTCAGCAGATAGTAGTATTTCGCTTTTCGGGAGCATGTTCGCTAATGCAAGTACATAGTGTTTAAGCATTTGATTTGAATTTAAATGATCTTCAATTATTATCGAATCATATTCTACCTTAGAACCAGTAGTAGTTAGATATTAGACATACATGGCTAGCACGATCGGTGGCATAGTTGACTTCAATCTCGTAGCGCTATGTTCATGGGTGGGCATGTTAGCCAATGGACAAGATAGTAGTACTTTCTACCCCAGCATGAGTAGTGGAACCGGGATCATAGCCTGGGGTAATTTAGGGGGTATTTATGGCGGTCTAGAAAGCCCAGAGCCAGATTACTACAAAGGCCAGATGCATTACTAGATTCCGTACGAGGACATCAGGCGTACGAATGAGTACTGAGTGAAAAAAGATGATCGGTTCGTTGCATAATGGTATGATTCATTTTCAATTTTTAGGACTGGCACACCCAGCCCAGCGGGGAAAAGATCCCACGGATGCCCATAGAAACACACCGACAATAAAGGAATCCCTCCATAAACCCCCGGAAAACGACAACAATAGTTTAGCCCTTCTTCTTGCTGACACCGACGGTGCGACCGCGGCGGCCAGTGGTCTTGGTGTGCTGACCGCGGACACGGAGGCCCCAGTAGTGACGGAGACCACGGTGGGAGCGGATCTTCTTGAGGCGCTCGAGGTCGTCACGGAGCTTGGAGTCCAGAGCGTTGGAGACGGCCTGGGAGTCCTTGCCGTCGGTGATGTCGCGCTGTCTGTTCAGGAACCACGTGGGGATCTTGTACTGGGTAGGGGTCTGAAGGATGGTGACGATGCGCTCGAGCTCTTCGGTGGTGAGTTCACCAGCACTAAATGAGAAATTTTGATCAGCATTTCTGCTTATGGGGTTCCAAAAAAACAGTTCACCAGCAGTTCTGCAATGTCCTGAGTCGAATGGCCGAATATATCATGGTCCCTCCGTCACATCTTTTGAGGTGTGTCCTTGGTCAAGTTGTCGGAGTGGTAGAAGAGAAAAATTCCAAGTCGTCCATGTCGTTCCCTGTCGAATCACCCTTTTTTTCCCTCTTTCCGTTCCACACTCGATTCAAGACATTGCAGAGTACTAGTGAAGTCGTATAGATAGTCGAAACGTACCGCTTGCTCAGGTCAACATCGGCCTTCTTGCAGACCAGGTTGGAGTAACGACGACCAACACCCTTGATCTGGGTCAAGGCGAACATGATCTTTATAAATTGGTCAGTCAACCGTTGGTATTTTGGTTGAAGGTAAGGCTGATATTTACCTTCTCCTTGCCATCGACGTTGGTGTTCAGCAACCGCAGAATATATTGGAAGTTACTCTTCTCTCCCGAGACGAGCGCTATTCGCAAAAAGGTCGCATGTTAGCTTTGACGAGTCTTTATCGAGGAAACTGCGACCACATCCCATACAAAATCCATGGCATGGATTTTGTGCATCGTTTGGATAGGGCGTAATTCAGAAGATCGTGGGGATTGGAACGTACACATGATGGGCGGTGGGCGCGATGGTATCGCGATGTGTTGTCGACAGAGGGATGGAGGAGGAGGAAGTCTCGAGTGACTTTGCTTCCGTTGTGGGATCGGGTAATTGAGACACTAGCCTGACTGGGACTAGCGCCATTAAAGGGCTCGCTTGATTGACACTAGTCCGAATAGGGTTGGGCAGTCAGGTGACCTCACACCTGACAGTTTGTGAGGGAGATCACCTGACAGTGTTTGGTCACTTTGGTAATACCACTGTATATTTCTCGCCTACATTACAGGTAATTTACAACATCCTCGAAGTTTGGTTTAGGGTTGTTCTTTGTCTCATCAGTTTAGATCACCTCATCTAAAGTAGCATCCAGCATGGAATCTGTCCCTCCCCCTCCCCCTTCTCAAAAAAAAAAAAATTCGAAAAAAAGAGACTGGGATTTTTCTTCTCTTGTGTCGAGTGATGAAATCTTAGTCCATTGGGGCAGGATATGATTGTCTCTATTGTGGGAGCACCACGGCTCGACTCGAATGATGAATTAACTGTCTTTCAGGTTCGAATGCCATCGATTGTCGATTTCTTTCAGCATTAAAAAAAGCCTCGTGGCTTTTTCTTTTTCAAAATACTACCTGGTCACATTGGCTACCCTGTATCTCTTTCATAGCCATAGGAAATTTGCATTGACTAATTGTGGACATCCATGTCAGTGCTGGTGACTTCGGGCAATCGAATTTATCGTTCGAACTTCCGGTTCAAAGAGAATCACAAAGAAAATGATGTTGTGGCTGCCATTTGCTGTATCCTTTGACTGGATATAAAGCAAGTTCTCGATCCCCTAACGCTTACACCAGAGACGTCCAAGAGCTTCGAGCAAAATTCCTTCACCGAGCAAGATATAGACACACAGTGTTCTGACCTTGAGTTGACTTTCATCTTTTTATTGCTTCCTTCATCTCCTCTTTCTTTCCTTGAAACTACCTACCAGATTCGAGTCCAAAGCTAAGGAATCTCTTCTGAATATGTCGAGAGACGTCAGGGGTGGCCGCTATAAAATACCCCCCGGGTTTCCTAAGGAGGAAGAATACAAAGTGCCGCCTGCACCTGAACCCTTTTTTGACCTCTGGCTGCTTCCAGACATCCCGGAAGATGCACCTGTTATTTTGAACCGCCCATGGACCGCACTTCTAAATGATCGTGCTTTCAAAAAAAGTGTCGTTATGACTCTCGCAAAACATCATTTCTGGGGCATCGACTGGACTCGCGATCCCAAGTTTACCATTAATAATGCTCTCAGCTGCCTTTGGAAACTATTCTATTATATGCCCGACCGTAATAAGCCTAAAAGCTTTGAGGAACTGTTTGACCTTGATCGAGATGCTGGCCCTCGACTCCTAGGGTACGGCGTGCGTTACCCGGAACCAGACAAGTTCAAATTAGCCTCTCAGTTTGGCAGAGGCAGCATCTATAATATTGCTGCGTTCCTAAATAGAGGAGAAAATGAGCCTCTGATTCCGCCTCAACCCCTCAGTATCCAGCACCCTAATCTGCCTCCTGCGATGCAAGGAGGAGCAGAATACGATCCAGCTTTCTCTATGCCGGAAGATGCAATTGGGATGAATTTACCCCCAAGTCATATTCGGCAATATCTCTTTCCGCTCTACAGGAAAAAGCTCCCCCGAGACCCTTGGATTCCATTCGAGCCTGGCCAGCATCAACACATAGTTTCTGATTTCCCTGCTCGGAAACCGCTGACTTCAAAGCACCCAAAAGCCGCAGAGTTCAATGAAACAGATATTACTGCTCTTAATCATGAGACCACCCCTTCTCATAAATTTCCGCCTCTACCACGGATGAAACATGCTAACCAGCAGCAAGTCAATACGAAGATTATGGAATCTCTAATGGAACTCACCTACCATGAGCTTCAGCGGGACATTACAGCCCCATGTCGAGGACCATTGCCTAGTAGAACAGCAAGCCACACGAGTGATTTGGATATTGTTGAGATTGGGCTCCACCCCAGCGCTTCAAAAGTGACCGTTGAACTCGAAACCATGAACATAAGTGTCCTCGGAGAGCCATACTCATATAGAGGCAGAGGTCCTGTTGGTTCCGATGTCTCCCCTTCCATAAATGCCGTCATTGTCCTAGGCATGTTAACGGAAGCGGGGTGTACGACTATTGATCGTCATTTGAAGAGAGATCGTTTATTTGATACTCTTGATAAAGCTTATATTGAAGTGACCAACATGAACTGGGACTGCATGAGCATTGAGCTGTCTACAGAGCTCCGTGATTCTTTCCACCGGGAACTACACAGTAATTGTCCTGGCTTGGGTATAGGGGAAATTCTCCCTCCCTGGGCAGTATGGGCGAAGTTGACAAAGAATTTTGCGCAATTCCAATTCACATATCAAGATCGAACGCATCATTGTTCGTGCGAAACTAAAGATCATCTAGATAGCCCGGTCACGATCGGCAGCTGCGTTTTACCGCCCTTTGAAGAGAATGATCGCTATGGAGTCACCCCAGGCACATTGGTTGGGCGGAAATTTGGAGCAGCGCGTAGATGGGACTGTTCAAAATGCAAAATGGTGAAGGGGAATGGCAATCTTACGGAACGAATAATGACGAGACTTCCCCCTCGACTCAGCTTACTGGCCAACACCCAAACACAAATAGTGAACCATGCAGCTGATTTCCATGTTCAGTACCACGATGAAAATGGGTCGCCCCAAACAGCAACATATCGATGGCTCGGAGGAATCTATCACCGTGAGGGGCGCCTTCGGGTTTTCTGGACCGAAAAAGAGCGTGGTCGTGAAGACCCTATGACCATTCGCGGATACGATCCCCTCAGCAGAGAAGGGGTCATTGTTGGGTCTATCCCGGCGTTTGGTACTGATCGAGTTCCAAGCGAGTGGTTGCAATCGGCGATTCCCGTTTTAATCTACGAGAGAGTCATCGAGCCTCAAAGAAAAGTGTTAGAATTATTCGGGGCTAATATTACACATATGTTGAAGAATACCGCTGCGAATCTATCGGCTCTCCAGGCCCATACTCTTCCTCCCCGTTTACCCGAGTCTGGAGTCAGGGGTGTGAAGAAGCCTCTATTGTCGAGCCTGGGCGATCAGTACTTTGATCATCAACGTCCAACACCAGGAATTCAACTCAGGCTGGACCCACTGATTGGAAATAAAGAAATGAACATCTATTCTATGCTCAAGGTAAATCCACGTCATACCGCTGTTCCAATACTCTACAAATCTGTGTCTGGCCAGTGGATGCCGGATCTGGACTCGGGTTCCAGAATCATCCGACCTGATTACGAGTTACCTCCATCGATCCGATTATTTAACTCCCTGTTGAATAGTCCGGAGGGTTACTTTGACAACCCTCAGCAATGGTCATTAGGTCCCGTAGAGGTGAAAGAGACAGAAAACGAAGATGTAGAAATGGTGGATCAGTCACGGCAAGTCCAATCCGCAGAGTCAGATGGACTTGAAGATTTATGGATGGAGTGGATAAACTTTGACCCAGATGGGCCAAATAAAAGGACAAATACATCCGATCAGTCTCTACATTCACGAGGTTCTGGTGACATACCTATGACCGGTACGACTTTGGAGCGCACTCGCAGGGACCCGCCAAGGGTAAGACCGGGAAAGAAGGATACATCAAGGGCGCAGACTGTAGGGGTTGGGCAAAGAGGGACCAAAAACCAGACAAAGAGATGATTTGCACAAACAGGAGAGGAGAGGAAAGTGACGAGGTTAAGATTGGGGGAGTAGTTAATAGTTACTACTAACTAGTAACTAGTAGTAGGGAGTACTAGTCATATTGATATTCGTTCATTCTGATTTATCTTCGAGGGCTAAATGTTACACTTGATTCATTTTATTTCTGCAGTACTAGTACGGAATACGGTGGTAGTCTTCTAATTGTTATTATTAATAGAGTGACTCTTGTATAACAAGGGCGATACCCCCACTTTACTAGTCCGGGGCCGACTGGGGCATTCCGGGGCTGGTGGGTGCCAATCAGCAACTCGCTATTAGGCAGCGCGGGGGGAATCGTCTCTTGTTTACAGTCAGGACCTTGTATGAAGCACAGTTGAATAGTTACCAGCAGTTATGTATGTGACTGTACTCAAAAGTGCTGCCCGGAGTCCCCCGCATACCCCGGACTTCTGTCATCCTCCTATTCTCCTCTTTTCTCTCCTCTTTCCCTTTCCCTTTCCCCTTCTCTTCTCTTCATCCATCCATCCAGCATGGTTTACTTTACTCTACTCACACTCCCATTACACTGCAAGGATAGAAAGGATCAAGTATCTTTCGCTCATGATCTATGATTTATTTACAAGTCTGGATTCAGCAAACATATCTACTGCCCAGATTAACTAACAAAAAGGGGAATTTATCCAATGCCAAAATAACCATCACAAAGCAGAAAAGGGGAGAAAATAATCTGAAAAAGCCGATACCCAACAACACTTTACAGACGAGCTCGAGGCTCACTCTTCTTGCTTGGTCCCGTGGCAGTGTTGCTCTTCTTTGGTGCAGAGACATAGCCACCCATTTTGTTATCGGTGTTGGTGATCACTCCCTGTGCATCACGCTGAATACCCAGCTCAACCAACTTCGCAAATGCCTTGGCAAAGTGGTCAAAGAATAGATCTTTATCCTTGGCATACTGGTGCACCCAAGGTGCGAAAGCTGGGTCTGTCTTCAGTGCCATGTCGGTCGGCAGCATCATCAGAGGCTCCTCGTCCTCGTCGGCATCAGGATCCTCATACACGAACTGACTCATGCCTGTCGACAGCTTTCGGGGCTTCCAGTCCAGCTGCAACAGCAGCTTAAAGAATGAGTTTGAGAACCGTGTTGGGTTTGTCACCCAGGGTCCCTCGAACCCACTACGGTCGCCATGGCATCGTCCAAGGTTGTGGCCACCAGCCAGCGCAACGATCTCTTGGTCGTTGAAGCCCATGCGGTAGAAAATGAAGCGGAGATGGTCAGCACCAAGAGCGCCGTCTGGCAATCGACCCCGGGGTGGCACCTTGGAGTCGTCTACCAAATCTGTTCGTCCACCCTGCCAGGGAATCTCTGGGCCGCCTAGCTCCTTGATTGCGACTACGCCCGCCAGTGTCCACAAGTCTGAGTATGTGATCCAAGGGTGTTTCTCTTTGATGGGTTCCAAAAAGGCCCGACCGTGCTGCAAACCTGCATTGGCCGGGTCGCCACCCTCCGCTTCATAACGCATACCGGCGCCGTTCGAACCGCCAGTGTCGGACTCGAGGTCATAAGTACCGGAGGAGTGCCTACACACAAGAAATGATCAGCAAAATTGAATTCTTCGCTACTCATGACAGTATTGTCGCCGCCGCCCATTTCGATCGGGTATGCACCGACGGAGTCGGCAATCACTCCGCGAAAAAAGACGAGAAGCAGAAAAGGGACGCCGATGTCAACGTACCATGCCAACCGGACGAATACTGGACCGGCGCTTCCATCGTCATAATCAGGCTTCTTCAACTGAGCGACGATGTCCTTGCGGACTGCCTCATAGTCGTGGATGTTACTCATTCTCGGCCGACAGCGCGTGGTTCGGGATATTTGCAGACTTGGTTTTTCTAGAAGACGAAGAACGGATGATTCACAACGGAACAGATAATGTCTGTGTCTAAACAAGAACAAGAAAAGAGACAAGATGAAAAAAAAGTCTAGAGAAAAAGTGAGAGAAACGAAGAGAAGAAAGGGTCCTAAGTCTGGAGTCCTCCCACATGAAGGCCAGAGGAAGTGGATCCCCCGACCGAATCAGCCTGCGCGTATTCGACGGTCAAAATGCCGAGGTTCTTCTCGGGCTTCGATAACCCGTTTATCAGTATCCGCCGTGGTTTTTCACGCCTTCCCATCCCCTCGTGTCAGCGATGTGCAGCCTTTCGGATTATTCCCTGGTGGCGAAAAATTCCGATTTTCGGCCCGTATCGTGGAGTTTTATTCTCGTGGCTTTTTTTCCGCGCGATCGAGGATAGAAATGGGGTGCTATAGGGGATATTATCTGGAATGAAATCATCCGCCCCGGTCCAATGCTATCGGCGATGAATATGAATGCCTCGGAACTTGGAAGCCGATATTGTGTCGTCCCGTTAACCGTCCCGTGATCCTACCATGTCCCTAGTAAAACAGGCTGTTTTTCTACTGTCCCACGGGGTTCTTCGGGCTCTGGGGATCCATTTTCGATCCGCTTTTATTTTGGGGGAATCATATTCTGCTAATCGCCCCTTTTTCATTTGCTCGGCTACCTAACTCTTGGGGTTGGTAAAAACCGCGTTAAACATCGCACAAAAGTGCTCCAGATCACCCCAGCTAACTTTAGTCCAACTAATTATATTTAGGAAATCAAACAAAACTACAATTAATACTAATGAGTGCATTCTTATTGAGCAAATTAAAGAAAAAATTCATCCAAAGTCATATTGTGAAAAATAGCGGGAACATCCATTTTTCCCGAGTGTACTCCTTTTCTACAAATTTCAACATCATAGCATGTTGATAGTAATGCATCATATCGATGACTATATCTCTTCCGGGAGCTCAACAGCAATCTTTTGCCCTTATAGATACATAGAATAGAATTTGTGTTTCACAAGTACTGATGACTTCTTCATTTTCATACGGCAGTTTTTAGCTATTGTGACAGTGGCTACTTCTGACGCATAGCTATGGGTTCAAACTCTCGGAATCTCTATGATGATTTCAAAATAGGCTATAAGAGCATTATTTCTTGTTAAGTGCCTCTTTTGAGTATGCGGAATATCTCCATGAACATCCCAGCTCCAAATTTTGCCTTCATGTCCAGCCCCTTCACCGAGAATGATTCGAGAAGTTCCCCGGCGCCATTCTTGTCCGGTACAAGATGATCTTGACAGGTTATCTTACTCTTGTGTCAAACAAGATAATCGCATCTCAAGCAGTTTTGCCCTCTCTTGGATTCTTTTTATTTTTAATGAATAAGCTTGTACCAAGGCACGAGTCTCACTGCATAGATTGGTATACTCCTTTCTCATGAAATGCCTTTGCACACGCAGTTGATGAATTTTTTTTTTCAACAATTGTTGACGAGTAAAGTTTCTTTTGCAGATTTTCCTGGCCACATCGTATATCGGGTCAGCGCTCGATGAGCGAAGAGTACCTTGACTTAGGTGCTGACCTATACAAGAGAAAGTTGTCTGAATGTCTACTGCGATCGATCGGATAAGGTTTGTTTGCTCATTCGGAGCCAGAGACTGTAGATTATCAAGACGAATTGTCCAAGGTGCATTTTCCTTTCCCGCCATTTTGAAATGAAGAGAAGATGGCCAGTCCCCAAATGGAATTACCTCCCTATAAATAGGAATATCAACAAGCGGGATGTCAGTCGGAGAATAAAGGTCTACTATTCCTAATACTGCACAGGGGCTACAATGATATAGAAGAGTAAACGATGATGAAGAAAGAAAAAGGAGAATAAGCCATGACTCCCGGATGTCTCACAAAAATAGGGGGCGATGTGA
Source organism: Penicillium sumatraense (assembly GCA_020086695.1). Lineage (NCBI taxonomy): Eukaryota > Fungi > Ascomycota > Eurotiomycetes > Eurotiales > Aspergillaceae > Penicillium > Penicillium sumatraense. Next base: position 257,007 of record JAGIKU010000556.1, on the reverse strand, counting down.
TTCATGCAACACCCCGTGTTCTTTGAAGACAAACATTGCCATTCCGCGGCAGCTAACTTTTGCCTTTCTTTCAGTCTCAATGAAGACATTGAAAATGAAAATGGATTGGGTGATTGACCAGGAGCATGAATTTAGGTGATGTTATTTGTCCTCTCTTGATTTACTAAAGCTTATCTATATCTACCTAGTACGTTACTGTAACTCCATCTTAGATTGGGCTGTTTTACAATGCAGCTACAATAGCATCGCCAAACTCTTTGGTACCCACTTTTCCTCTCAGATCAGGGGTTCTAACACCTGAATCCAGAACCTTTCGCACGGCATCTTCTATCTGTGTTGCCTCAGTCTCCATATTCAATGAATAACGAAACATCAATGCGACACAAAGAATCATGGCCACGGGATTGGCAATATTTTGTCCCGCAATACTAGAAATCTGTTAGTGATTTGCATAAATTGTAAGAATGTTTTTCCCGCTTACGTTGGGGCAGAACCGTGGGTAGGCTCATATAGACCGTATGGTCTAGTCTTCAATGCTTTATCCCCAGGTAGACCATTTAGACTGGCACTTGGGAGAACACCTAAGGTTCCAACAATCGACCCGGCTTGATCGGAGAGCATATCTCCAAAGGTGTTATCAGCGAGAATAACACCGTTGAGGGATCGTGGGTTTGTCGCCATGATGAGTGAAGCGGAGTCGGCTAGCTGGTGAACTAGCTTCACTTGTGGATACTCGGTCGTAATAGTCTTCTCTACTACTCGGCGCCAAAGACGAGATGAAGCGAGGACATTTGCTTTGTCTAGGGAAATGACGGGCCAAGGGGGATCATGGCGAAGGGCCACTTCGGCGGATAGGCGAGCAATGCGTTGGATTTCTTCTTCCGAGTAACCCCATTCATCCATCGCTAAATTCGTTAGAAAAGCTGCAATTCAAATCTACGATAATATCTTGAATGGCTGAATCATCACATACCATATGTTGGATCTTCCACTTTGCGTCCGAAATAAGCACCGCCACAATTCTCTCTCACCACCACAAAGTCAACACCTTCAATGATTTCCTCTCGGAATGGACTAAACTCCTTTGCGATGGCCGAGCTTGGGGATGTGGCTGAACAGGGACGCAGATTTGCATATATATCCATTGCTTTGCGCAGCTGAAGCAATCCACCTTCTGGGCCATCAAGACCACGACGAGCTCCATCCCATTTGGGACCACCAACAGCAGCAAACAAGACTGCGTCAGAATCCAGGGCAGCTTGCTTTACCTCTTCGGTTACGGATTTTCCTGTAGCATCAATGCTGCACCCTCCGATGAGCTCGTGTCGTAGTTGGAACTTGCGCTGTGGAGTTTCAAAGGCCTGGAGGACTTTGACTGCCTCGGCCATGACCTCAGGGCCAATGCCGTCACCAGCGAGAACAAGGATTTTGTGTGCTTCTGCCATTGTTGTCTAATATCCACGGGCTGTTATAATAGTGGTAGTATAGGTCTCCTTTGGAATATTGTAAGCAGTAGACAGGTGCGTTGTATTGCTGGTTAGCTCTCCTATATCGGTGACTCGGCCTTTCCCCCGATTAATGCGGGGTTGGAGTGCCTCGGGCATTTTCCGATACGAGACCCTCCGATATAGGAATTAATTTGAGGGGAAGTGTGTCGGTGGTGGTTATTGGCATCTAGATAGGTTATTTCGAACTTTAGATCAATCTAGTCGTTCAGACAGAGTCCTGCTTAGGAGTCACTGACTAACTGGCAGTTGGATATGAACCGAGTAACTGGCGAACGAATTGAAAATGCTCGCGAGAGCTAATTTTTCTCTTAGTATGATGAAACAGCTATGCTTGATTTCAAATGAAATTTCAGAGAGAAAAAAAAACGACTTAGGCTTGAATAATCTGGTTCTCCAATCATTCCAGTGAATCCAGCACTGCAGTTGATAACTACTAGTAGTATCTGCGTAGTCTCAGGAGTTATCACAAGGTACTTCCTCATTCAGGGAAACGCCTTGTGCTTTTATTTCTATTTATTAATTTTCCAAAAAAAAAGTAAATGACCTGGAAGTAAAATGACAGGTACTATGGATAGTACCTGTCAAGTAATTAATTAACTACAACTAGCATAAAAGTCATGATGGTCTAAAGTGGAGATCAACTCGCACTGGCGACTCATGAAAGTACTATTCACTTCGACTGATCGCCGACTTGTCGATGATCCAAATTCTCCGGTAAAAACTCATATTAATTGAGTGATAATAAAATTTACTAGTAAATACCAAATGCATCTACTACTAACATTGTTAGTACTTAGTTAAGGTACCTTACCTAACTACTACTTAGTTATTATTAGTTGATAGCCCCTCGTGTTTGCACTGTTTGCCTGATGACATTTCCCCCGCAAAAAAAAAAAAGTCCCGCCGTTGCCCGTCGCCCTTCACTTTTTAGCTTTTATTCCTTCGAAAATCCTTTAGGATCTGCAATTCGGCTTGATTCACCATGTCGCGAATTGAGGAGCTACCGGATGACTTCGACGAATCACTCAACCTCAATGAGGCCCCTCCCCAGGGACCACCCGACTTGCCGCAGCCCGGCTTTGACGCCTTTGCTGCGGCCAACGAGGATGTGCCCTTCCCTATTAACGAGGAGAGACTGAAGGAGTTGGAGAATGATCCATCTGTTCCTAAGATGCCGCCCGCTATGGCGTCAGTCAAATCACAGTCCAAGGAGGAACTGCTCGATATGATGAACAAGACCCCGCTGTTCATGACAGACATCGAGAATGCCGGTGACGAGAGTATGGATTAGACCTTCCCTATTTGTGTTCCAAAAATTGCATCGACTAATATGATACTCTTCTTCTTCTGATAGATGGCGAGAACATGCTCCTAGATGCTATCACCGCCATGCAAAACGAAGGTACCCGTGCCGAAGTTGCGCAAAGTTTCAAGGACCAGGGTAACGAGGCTGTCTCCGAACTTCGATGGATAGACGCCAAGGAGTTTTACACCAAAGCTATCGCCGTTATCTACGCCAAGGAAGATAAGTGGGAGAAGCCTGAGGATCTTGTGGAGGAGAAGAAGCTGCTACGGAAATTGGAGGAACTCTCACACATCAATCGGGCACTTTGCAATCTCGAACTCGGTATGCTCTATTGTCTTCATATTCGATATTGTATAGAGCTGTGCTAACACAATCATTACTCACAGGAAACTACCGATCATGCACTTTGGACTGTGCTACTACTATTAAACTCAACCCTGTCAACGTCAAGGCGTACTATCGATCCTCGATGGCTTTGTTGAAATTGGATAAGGTGGACGAGGCTGAAGATGCGGCGAAACGAGGCTTGATTGTTGGCCCTGATAATAAGGCACTCCAAACAGCCTCGACGAAGATTGCTGAGCGAAAGGCTGTCAAGGAGCGCATCGTCGCTAAAAAGAAGGCCGAGGAGGATCTTGCTCGGAAAGAAAACTTGGTCCTTAGCACAGCTTTGCGTGCGCGTCAAATCAGAACCCGCAAGACTGACCAACCTCCCGATATGGAGGATTCTAGAATCCGGTTAGTTCCTGATCCTCTCTCGCCAGAGAGCTCAGTGGAGTTCCCGGCTGTTTTCCTGTACCCCATGGATGCCCAGTCCGATTTTGTCAAGGGCTTCTCAGAATTGCATTGCATTGCCGATCATTTGGACTACATTTTCCCTCTTCCATGGGATACAAAGAAGGAGTATACCATTCCCAATGTTGAATGTTTCATGCAGACTGTCTCTGGTGGCCTCATCAAGGCCGGCAAAAAGCTGCCCCTGCTGCAAATTCTCACCGGTGGCAAGGTCGAAATCGTGGATCAGCTGGTTCGAATTTTCGTTGTACCATCCTCTAAGACTGCTGCTTTCATCGCGGAAATGAAAGCTCGGAAGGAGGGTTGAAGAAAGGCAGAGTCGCAACTTTTGACCATCTCACACTGTTTCCGAAATCTTCGAAGCTCGGCCACCTGCTTACGAAACGACTGCCTGGTCATCAACGGGGACGAAAAATACCATCGAATCCAGAAGTCTAGCAATTATATAGGCCGAGATGCCCTTGGTACTATGCAATAGTATACCGAGACGATAGCGACCCTGGAGGGTGATATCAACAACAAAAGCTCGATACCCATTGTTCAATTCTTGTGAAATAGATTCCATCAATATACATACTCCCACTAGACTGGTGAAACCTCACGGAATCAAGAGATAATATCCATACGTGCAGAATTAACTTAAGCTATTACAGAAGTCGGAAGAGTCGCGCAGAAGGGATGACTAGGCCCAGAGAACGTTCTCGACTAAGTTAACATATCAAGGGAACGGACTAAATGAATCAGTCCAATCTCGATATCCCTTTGTTATTTAGCTATGGGTGATTGATGCCCCATTTAATCTTGTTGGGAAACTGGTGAGATCTCCTGTAATGGCGGGCGTTGTGCCGTAAACCCTTTTGAAAGGGATAAAGTAGTAGGTCTATTTACAATGTGAATGCCCTGGAAATCTTGAATTGAAAGGCCATCTTACCCTCCAGTTTTTTTAGATAATGTGTTTTATCTTTTCAATTAGCTCCCCAATGCTGTAAGGTTTATGAATGATATCATCCATATAAGCATTGAGCATTTCAGCATCCTGTTCCGCTCTCACATTCGCTGTGACACCTAGTATCGGAACATGCGCAGAGCTTTCCTTCTCTGCATCACGAATTGCTCTTGATGCCGTACATCCATTCATAACAGGCATTTCTTGGTCCATGAGTACGCAGTCGAATTTGTCATTTCGAGCAGCATCTACTGCTTCTTGTCCATTGCTTGCTTCTGTAATTTCGAACCCTGCGGCTTTCAACTTTCGGGAAAGAATTCGTCTGTTGATTATATTGTCTTCAACGAGAAGAATGCGATAACTTTTGTCGCCAGTAAATCCTTGAGTTTCAATATGTCTTTTCTCTTCTGTAACCTGAGAAGCGAGGCGATTTGTATGCGTTGTTCTGTCATCCTGGTTGGCGCCGGGTCCCGACTCTGAGACCCTAGTCACTGCCGGGTTCTCCGAGATCACAGGTTGTTCTGTTGTTCTGTTTACTCCACTCATTTCGTTGCCCAAAACTTGAATACCAGCGGCTAGTTGATCCATTTCAGAAGACTTATTTCCTGCAAATCTAGCTCCGCTCGGTTTATCACTCCGGCGTACTTTGAAGAAGAAACCGAATGTGCTTCCGTGTCCCTCCTTGGAGCTCACCCCGATTTCGCCCCCATGCAGATGGCAAAGTTTCCGGCAAACATTCAGACCAAGGCCAGATCCACCATAAACGATCTCGGTCTTAGGCGTTGCTTGGTTGAAACGTTCAAAAAGTCGTTTCTGAGCTTGATCACTAATTCCAATACCAGAGTCTCTGACAGCGACCATGATATATGCAACTTCGCCAGATCCCCATTCACTGGCATTTGTCGCGTCCTCTTTCAATGCCTTTTCTCCTGATTGGAAGAAAACCACATTTGGTGGATATGAAGATGGTCGTTCTCGTGCAGCTCCTACTGAAACCCGAATCATTCGCTCATTCTTCGATTCGCTCGTGAATTTGATTGCATTGGAGAGTAGGTTGACTAGAACCTGGCCCATTCGATCAAGGTCAGCCATGACCCAATCAATTTGAGATGCTTCATATGACACATCGGCTTTATATTCGAAATGAATATGCTGTTTCCGTGCCTCGGGTCGAAAGATCGTGAGAGGGGTTGTTAAGTCCTTCTTTGGTTGAACACTCCGTGGAGACAAAGCTAGCATTGAAGAATCGAGTTTTGAAAATGTCAGGACGTCATTCACAATCTTCTTTTGATGTGCGATACAAAGACCAATGGTCTCTGCAGCTTCCGCGATATCATGTGTTGGAATTTCTGTCGCTTCCTTGTGGTTCACTGCCTGAAGGATATCCTCAGTGCAATGTAATATGGCGGACAGAGGGTTTCGAATTTCGTGACTAATCATGTCGATAAATCGCTCTTGTTGCTGCTTCGACTGCTGGGCCGCCTCTGCTGCCTTTCGTTGCACAATCTCGGCCGTTTTCGTTGAAGTAATATCCGCAACAGTACAAACGAATCCACCTTTATCGTCTAACCCGAAACATTGGAGATTTGTGCTGCTAAGCTTCTCTAAAGTCATGGCACACCAAATAGATTCTTTGTCGGAGGTACGATATTCAATACGAAGGGTCCCTCCATTTTCTGAAGCTTCGTTGTACCCAGCTACCGCTCGATCATGGTCATCCGCACAGACCGAGCGCAGCCAACAATCACGAAAATTAGATTCAAGGCGTGGAATCAGTTGCTGAAGTCGACGACTCGCAGATATGGTCTTGTACTGGTGATTGAGCACTGCAATACCATTCGGCAAGATGTCGACCAGCTGTTGGGCTGTGACATCGGCATCGAAATTCCAAGACATTGAATTCTCTCACAGGTCTCCTCCTACTTGATCGCGAGAAGTCAGCTTCACCAGTATGACATTGTATGGGGATGTTTTCCTTTTACCCTTTGTTCTAATAAATCGATCGAGGGGGTCGCTGATCGGTAGGTTCGGCGGAGTAATAATGTATGGAGGTGGGGGTGTCACATAGCAAAAGCTACATATACGGCTCGGACAGTCGGGATCATATGAATTGAAGGAGTCCGATTTCATATATATCGAGAACTGGTAAATCCAAAGTGCTGCAAAGAATAATTGGAGGACGTGAAGTAACAAAAGTTTTGGGGAACTTCTAACATCCCTAAAAGAAGTTCATTCAGTTCCTTCCGTAGCCTTCGGTCGTTACGTCATTGCGGAGTGCTGCAAAATCGCAAAGTCCAACGGGAGAAAGTGGAAAATATCTCCAACGGGGGATCCAAGGGGATCATCCCCCTTATATCCAATAGAATGTGTAACAGTACGCCCTACTGACTAACTAGTCGTTCTTTCATCTCCGCTTTCGGATGACGCGCGACCACAGCTACGAGCTAGTAGCTCTAGTTCAACTGGCTGTCGAGGAGATGTAAAGAGGGGGAGATGCTAGAGATTCTACTTGAGCCTTTGAAAGAAGATAATGAATCATGTGATTATATGATTATATAACCATCGTAAAAGATGAATACGATTCCCCTGATATTAATATGGGCTCATCGCTACAATTCCTGATGATTGATGTGGGGGTGTGATTATGCTAGTTTGAGCTTCTTCGACTCTGACAACCAAAAAATGTGCCTGTTACTCTCATCTTCTTTCCGATTTGCCCTCGCCCATTTTCAACCTACACAGTACTAGCTACTCACCGCAGTAGCTTACTTTGCAAAGTATCGAAAGTGGTTTTAGAGAAGGCCTTGGCTGAGTAAGTAAGCTTTGTGCTTGTGGGGTAAGTCGATCATGTCAGAACGATCAAAACAGCCTAAGCCCTGAGAGCTTTTGGGTTGAAATCTTCAATGGCCAAGACAAGGGAGGCGAGTAGCGAATGAGATGGCAGCGAAAAATATGTAATATTTCTATCTTTCATAACTGATTAACAGTTGGAATTATTATTCCTCTTTTTACTCCGTGCGTTAATACTAGGAACATACTGGCAGAAGTGCAAGGGGTCCAAGCTTTGCAATGTTATTTATGCTATAAGCTAGTTTATAACCAAACAATAGTATAAATATCTTCAGCATATGATAAAACCAAAATAACGAAATTTTCGAAATTCCGATGATACAATTAGAGCGAAGACACATTGGTGGTATACTCAAGAGGAATAGAGGGTGATGCATTATCGGCTTCACGTTTAAGAGGCCTGGTGTCTTCAAAGGAAAGAAACAGGTAAGGAAAGGTCGGGTACAGCTGTACTAACAACATACTATGTAGTAGATCCAAAAGACGACATTAGAAGAACTCTAATGAAAGTGTGACGAACCCTAATTGCATTTAGCCATTATGCAGTAAAATTAATTTTTCCGGTGTGAGACGGAGTTGTCTCCGCTTCGTCTCTTCCCCGCGTTTCTTGACAAACTCGGCGCGTAGTACAGACTGCGAGGATCTTTTTCATCAATTTGCTTAATGGAGAGAAATGATGATCACATTTTATCTCCATCTTTCCTTCATTGGATGTGGAATTCGATGTAGATGGTGTGTCTTGGACTACGGTAGATAACTAAAACGACTCCACCGGCCTTAATCTACATCCGAAACAACCACGGTGTGAAGATACTCATCAGGAAGCCACCAATGCAATAAACCGGCTATATCACCGAAAATTTATGCTAAATTATCTCCAGTTGTTTTTATTGTAGCCGCGGCCACTACGCCACGGGCCATAGGTCCGAATGGAGAGTGGAATAATGGCATCTAGCGCCGGAGAAAGGTCCATTCTGCTTCCATTTGTTGGCCTAACATAAAGTCGCATTGTTCCTGACTAGAATCTCTGTTTTTCTTTTTCTTTTTTGGAAGCAGTTTGGTGTCATTCCTAGCCCTTAAAAATGGTTCGACTAACCTCTAAAGCATTGGCCCTGGTTGGCATTCTGCCACAGCTGTACGTACCTAGTTCATAAATTCATATCAGCAGGCTAACCCTGAATGACTTCTTAGATCGCTGGGAGCCGGTCTCAACACTGCAGCTGTAGCCAAAGGCCAGCTATATTTTGGATCAGCAACAGACAACCCAGAGTTGACTGACACTGCATATGTGACACAGCTTAACAACACTGACGATTTTGGTCAAATCACACCAGGGAACTCTCAAAAAGTAAATTTCCAAGAGCTTTTTACTGTGTCCTTTTTGAAAAAAAAAAAAAATCATTAAAAACTGACAAACTGCATAAAAGTGGGATACTATCGAGCCTACGCAAAATACATTCTCCTATACCAAGGGAGATGTTATTGCGAACCTTGCCAAGGCAAATGGCCAAAAGCTTCGCTGTCATAACTTAGTATGGCATAGTCAGCTACCAAGCTGGGGTACATCTATCCCCCAGACATATAATAATCGTTTTATTCTAACTCCTTCTATCAGTCACCAGTGGCACTTGGACCAATGCGACTTTGCTCGCGGCAATGAAAAATCACATCACCAATGTTGTGACCCATTACAAGGGAGACTGTTACGCTTGGGATGTTGTCAACGAAGGTATTTACTATGCAATAGCCTTTACTCGGAATGAAGCTTACATTTTTCTTTTCTCTCATAGCCCTCAATGAAGATGGCTCTTACCGTGAAAGTATCTGGTACACAACTATCGGCCCTGCCTATCTTCCAATTGCCTTTGCGACCGCCGCCGCCGCCGATCCCGATGTGAAACTATACTACAACGATTACAATATCGAATACTCTGGCTCCAAGGCTACAGCTGCACTGAACATAGTCAAGCTGATTCAGTCTTATGGTGTCAAAATCGATGGTGTTGGCCTGCAGGCCCACTTCATTGTAGGAAGCACACCTAGCCAAAGCGCGCAAGCCAGCACTATGTCTGCATACACTGCTCTTGGTGTGGATGTTGCAATTACTGAGCTTGATATTCGCATGACGCTTCCATCCACGGATGCCCTGCTGGCACAACAAAAGACAGACTACTCGAATACTGTGGCAGCATGTGTTGCTACAAAGGGCTGTGTTGGTGTCACCATCTGGGATTGGACCGACAAATACTCATGGGTCCCAAGCACTTTCTCCGGACAAGGTGCTGCCTGTCCCTGGGATGAAAGCTATAACAAGAAATCTGCCTACACGGGAATCTTGACTGCGCTGGGTGGCACAGCGACCAGTACTACAACTACTGTGAAGTCCAGCACTTCGTCGACCTCGACGACAACTAGCAGCGGTGGTTCTGCGACAGGCGTTGCCCGTTGGGGTCAATGTGGTGGCAATGGATGGACAGGAGGAACAACTTGTGCAAGTGGGTATACTTGCACGTATTTCAATGATTATTACTCGCAATGTTTGTGAATAAACCGAGCCTCCGCTATGAGAGGCTGGGGATAATATTTCCCTGCAGAAGTTTATCTCGGATATTATTTCCACTCTTTTGAAGTTCGAAGTTTGAAGAAATCATTTCTTGATGATATCGTAACTTTCGTATATTTGGCAACGCTATTTAATGATATGCTATAAGATGAAAATCGGCTCGGCTTTTGCGATACTCGTATACTCCTTCCAAAATCCAGGGCGGCCAGAAAGAGGAAAATGAATGAACACGCCAGACAGTGTCGAACCACCAAAGTGCTGTCGCACTTTAATCAAACGCTTGAGAAAAGAAACTCGTCATCATGATCTGCCAGCACAGTGTGTTAAAGAACGCTTTGAACGTCCGGAGTCAGTTATTATAGTAGTAAGGGAACCCGTAATTGTCCATGTGCTCTCTAAGAGGTTCCGATCCAGGATGTCCTGGCTGAATGTCCTGACCGGGGACACCTGGAGTCTGGAATCCTTGAAAGTCAACATAAGGCTCTGTAATAAATGGCTGTGAGCCGACAAAAATTGGGGAATAGTAGGCCATAGTGGTAGGACTGAGGGTGCTGGCGACATCAGGTCCTGAATCTTGGCGTTTCCTCTTGACTTGTGGTGAGGTTGAAATTGACGCATGGTCAAAGCTAGGATGTATAGGAAGGTCTTGGTGAATATATGCCCTAGTGGGGCTTGGGGTATGTTGGGAGTTGGAAGGGAGTTCCCTGTTATTCACGAATATAGGCTGCGGAGGGTTCGTTCTCGAAGGGCTGTCAACGGTGGGTGCTGTTTCTATTTTAGGCTCTGGATTGAGGTCTTCGTCGATCGGGGCTGGTTTCTGCTTCTGTTCGCCACGGTTCACGAGAGCTTCTGCCGCATCGGGGAGGTTGGAGCGCGAAATTGACACCATTGCTTTTCCATCTGCGACCAGTCAGTTCGGCTGGCTGGACAACAGTGGTAACTCGGTCAGCGTACCGGTCACCTCGTCCAAGAACTTTTCTTCCTCTTCTCTAACTTGATAAACCTCGTCCAATATCGCCAATCGTTCTACCGGTAGTATTTGTCGACGGATTGGTTGGTCTGCAGCTTTTAATTTCCGTGCGGTAATACCGTAACTGGTGCGCAATTCGCATAAGATATGAACTAGAAGCCTGATTCGTTCTTTCAATTAGGTCAGTAAGGACCTGCAGTATACTCCCCCCGGGTGAATTGATGAATTGATGGGGGAGTGAGAGAAAGCTGCAAAAGATTAAGGGATAGGAAGGGATCCAGCTCCTTACCTGCTTTGGGAAGATGGTCTGGCTCTCGATGGCTGACCCCAGTCGGCCACCAAGGAGGCTTTGTATCATCAGGATCCAACTGCTGTGTCTGTCCTGCCACAATCTTGCGTCCATTGTATGGAAAATTCACTTGTTTGCGTGGCTCGACCAATTTGACGTAGGCCTTGGCTAGCACACGACAATTTGTCTGCTGTAGGTTTTGAAAGATCTTTTCATAGTACCGTCGCAGAAAATCTTTGTCTCGAATTGATATAAAAGCTTTCTGGTTACTCCTCATGCTTGGTTCCATACCCCAGGGCCTCTGCTGTGGCTGTGGGTTTGGGGTTTGCCCCGACCAGCGAGGCCAGGTCCCCGGCCGTGGTGTTGACCATATTGGGGCTTGAGTGGGAGCTCTTACGCCTACGGGGGCTCGAAGCTGGTTTTCGGGGTCTCTTCTCTCTGGGACGGGAGCAACACTGTTAATCTGAGTCGTAACGGGGATTTGTTCGCTAGCGACTTGGTGGTAAGAGGGCGGCACGCCCATCTCAACTATATTGGGATAAGCATTAGCATCTTTGCTCGTGAAAATATTCCACTCTGTGGGTAAGTGTATGCTTCGGTATTTTCTTCTCTATTTCAGTTTATTTCCATTCAGATATGTGACACTTACGCTGGGAATGTGACTGGGCGCCACTAGAGCGCTGCACGGCTCGCAGAAACTCATCGGTCACTAGTGGTGACAGGATAGTCTCTCGGCTGTTGGCGACAGATAATGACGACTCATGGCGAAGGTTGCCCTGGCGATCAATGTAAATCAGGGCAAAGTGCGGATACTCCAGCTCTTCCGGCGAATTCTGGTGGTTTTGCGCCGACATGGTTGCTGGGACCTGCGCGGGGTTTATCATCAGCGGGGGGGGAGAGCGAAGGTGTAAAGAATGGCGGCAGTATATTACCATAGAAAAGAGACTAGTCGATTGAGGCTTGAGCCCGATATTGTTCGGAGATAGAATCGTAGAGTTGTCCCAATGAAACAAAGGAGAAGAAAAAGATGGCTTACAGCCAGGAAGCATCTCTGATGAATTGGCGAGCACACGAACACAACGGCATTGGGCGGGCAAAGACAAGATCGTCCCACTAGGAAAGGGGCCAACTCTGGGATCCGGAGATTTATAGACAATCTAAATCTATTCAGCCTGCTGAGTCTTGCGCCGAGCTTCGCCCAACCTGCACAGCTGCTTCAAGGATTGTGGAGAACCCACGACAGAGTCCAAAATGAAAATAAAAATAAAAAAAAGAACTGGATCCTACTCACTTCACCATGATCCTATAAACTTGGGCCGCTAAGCGCACGCACGGCGGTTCCGGGCTGTTTTTTCCTTACCGTTGTCCCACCGCAGGATCGGGGGTGGATCTATACCGATGATTGATTATTGTTTTTTTTTTCTCAAAGGGGAAATATGAAGAAATTGATATTTTTTTTTCTTCCTCTCTATTACTTTTGTCCTCCACCTCCCATCACGTCGCCAGTGTATCTATGATACAGTGTTGTGATGGAATAAACTTGACCAGAAAAAAGGCTACAAGGGGGAAGAGGCTATGGTGAGAGAAAGGTGGATAAAGACTTGAGGGAATTCCCACCTCATTGGAAACCGACAGGCTGGTCGGGTTCTACTAGACCAAATTTTCTCTTGGTGAGAGGTACTCAAGCCAAATGACTAGCCCTGAAGCAAGGTCTGGATGAATTTTATCCCAAATACGATTTCCTGGGAGCATCGGGCTTTGGTATGCAGATCAAAAGGATGATGACAGAAGTACGGGTTCTACCTTGTCTGTGTGCTCTATCGAAAAAAAAAAAAAAACAACAGCATTATTACATAGCATTTCTCTTTCGAGACAGTTGCATCGATATCCCTTCTTAAGGCATCCATAATGACAGATCGAGGATGCGAACCGCTTTGCTCCCCCAGATCCTTAATTAGCTCCCCGTTACGGAGTACGGAGCACTGTCATCGGAGGAACGCTACATCTGCATAGAATATGGGAGTATTAGGGGCCTGAGCAAACACGTAAAAGTGCCGGTGTGGCGCTGACACAACTAAATGAAGATCGGCCCTCGAACGTTGGGAAATGCGTGGCCCACTCTGTCTCTGTTGCGCCGGCCCGTATCCTACCTATGTACGTGTGTATGCAAGATCGAGATCGTTTCTTCTGTGCGATACCCGAATCCACATGGCTAAGAGGAGACGTCTCTTTTGGGGATTTTTTATTCTTTTTGTATTTATTTGATTTAGCTCTCGTTTATTTATTTTATTTTTTATTTTTATTTTTTTTGCTTGTTCCTTTCGCGGTGGACCTTCTCTCCTCGCCCTGTACCTAGTAGTTCCCATCAATAGTTTCGGTAAGGCTGGACCGAAATCTGGGTAAGCTTGTGTGGCTTGTAGCTGAATATCTCAAACTCTGCTTTTTTTTATTTATGCCGTTGCCGAGGTATGCATTTATACTAAAATAGAATATATGAAAAAAGACACTACAGTGACAGGTTCCCAGGTATGCTTCATGAATGGTGTATCACAAAAAATGTTTGCTCATTCACCGCTGCAATAATACAATTCATTCAAAGGTTAAAGCTGTAATGCCGATGTTTGTAAGGCACAGACATATTCAATTAGTCACAGCATGCCTCCTGATTCTTATTGCTTGGACTTGCGACATATGTGCATACATCAGTCCCGACCCATGGCTCATGGTCGGTGATAAATCGGCTTATCGCCCCGGCCAGTTTTTGACTAATGAGGATGGCGTACTTTTTTTCGGGAAAAATCCGATGATAAAAAGCGCCATTGATCAACGATCTATCAATTGCACAACCGACTAAAATAAGAACCAATATGGGACCAATGATTTGATATGTGTATTGAGGGGTGGAAGGCAGTCATGTAACAAGACAAGCTAGTAGAAAGAAGCAGCAATGTGTACAACTCCAGAATAAGTCCCGGTGGATGGCAGTACTGTATGGGATATACAGGGTGGCGGATTTGAATACGAACTTTATCTAGTATCCATCATGAATATAGTCGCGACATGATGGGGACTTAGATGGGAGCCCGCTGAAACCTGGAGCCTCGATTCAATGCCAAGGGTTAGCATACGTTCCTGGAAATTCGTACGTACGAGGCCCGAATTTACACGAAGTATGGATTTGCGCCACTTCCAGTGGCTGAGGTTGTCGATCAATGCCTTGTACTGAAGTGGAATTCAGAAGGGGAAATCCTTTTTACACGACAGATGCCGGGAGAGATGGCGTTTCCCCGCGAGGGGGACAGCTGAAACCTCTCCCTCTCTTTGTAAAGAAGGTTCTCTTGGTATGTGCATATATACAGCACGGAGCACAAAGTAGCTCAACCCCTCTATGTATGTACAATAAAGGAAAAAAGAATTGGTGAAAAATCCCAATGTGAGCTTGAACTAGACTACCAGTTTAGGAAATGGTAGTTTGCCACTCGGCCGGCCGGAACCCTCTCGGTGCAATTTTTCTTTTTCTTTCTCTTTCTTTCCAGTAACGAGGTAGGATATGCATATTGGAGTACGGATGTACTAGCCCTTAAAACCAGGACTCGTAAATTCTACCTCATTTGTGATTCGATTCCCAGAGCCTTGGATCATCAAGTTTCGTTCATTCCAAGTAACTTAGATACTTGCCAATGAACACTGGGTCCTTGGGACGTTGAGCCGTTCAGTTTCCGCCACTCGACCCGCCTAGCTCTCGAAAACAGATCCCGAGACCCGCTGAAGGGCTGTCACTAGACTGTCGATCCAGATGAGACACTGTTAGTCTCGGAGAAACTATAGCCGTTAGTGACCAATCAAGGCCTCAACTTGTTTCGCCGTTCTCCTCTGGCTAGAACCAGTGATCATCAACCTATTGCGCTCACCTTTGTAACTGTGAACGGATCATACCCACTCGGCCTTTTCTTTTTCTTCATTTTGGTCTTCGCGAACTTCGCTAAACGTGCACCGCCATCAGGGAGAGCAAAGGTCAAGAGGCTCGACCATTCGGAGCTCCCGACGCTTGTCTGCTCATTACCATACATAACGGAGAACACAAATCAGAGTTCTCCGGCCTGCAAGTCATGCACGATGTGGATCGACGGCCATCATTTAGGGTTGACAAATTCCTTTGCATAGTGGCGGGGTCTCAGGTTGGGGGCCTAAAGAGTCAAATCTGTACGTACTACATGTACATATGTACATCTCTACATATGTACAGTACTCCGTACTCCATAAGTACAGGAGATAGTGTTTCTCCGCCAATAAGCTTAACTATTGCCCCTAGAGTACGCGATTGAGTTTGGATACATCCAGGGTTCGCGAGAGAAGGAACACATTTAAAGGGGTGAGAAAGCCGAGGTTCGTACCTACCAAGATACTCCACAATGATAATTTCTACAGTAGCTAGCTATTTGGCAGTGATTATTTAATGATGACCGACACAGTACGGAGTACACACTACTGTAACCTATACAGAGTAGACAGTACATACCTAGCTAGTGCAGGGCAGAACTACAGCAGCTGCCCAACGGATCGTCCTTTCACACTAGTATAGATGCGTCGGATCTATCATGCCAGTTAGCGTTTAGGCATTAGGCAGGTAATATAGGAAGGTTGCCCCTGTTCCGAGCACCAGGATCCTTAGAACGGTAGTTCAAATGTAATGGGTTGAATATGCAGCCGTTTTGGCGTGCCATTGAAGTTTCCCATATCTATTACCCCAGGTCGAGGCAGCAAGGGCCACTCAGAGTATTCCATACTAGGTCCGGGATCACATCTCCGGGGCTCCGCTGGTCGTGGCTGGCTGACCGACTGCTGTCACCATAGGTACTCCGTACTCCGTACTTCATGGATACCAATGTACAATACATGGAGTAAATGATGACAGAGGGAATTCCCCCCCTTTCTGAAACGCCACACTCCGTACAGACTGTAACTAGTGAGGTTTTTGTTTGGAAAAGATCTCCGGCGTGCATTTCCTGGAAACTGGGAAAAATGGATCCCTCTAAAATGGCTTTGTGGCGGGGGTGAGACTTCCTGGCGGCCCACTGCGCCTCCTCCTTAGCGAGCTGCAGGATGCCCGTTCGAGATCATAACCGTGAAATCACCGCATCTTTTGTTGCAGTGGATCCCCGAGATATGTAATTGTTTTGAGGAGCTCTCCTACTTGAAATACTGATACAGTAGTACTATGTACGGAGTACGAAGTACTCCACTGACTGTTGATTCAAAGTAGTGTGGTTTTGTTGGGTGATCCATGCTGCAAGTGTGGCTGAATCCAAGTTCATGTCACATGCCTTTCGTTCGTAGCCTCTCATCACCGCAGATCGTATTTGCAGATCCCAAGGCTAGGAGCAGCACTCCGTACTTACAAAAAAGAAAAAAAAAAAAAAGAAAACCAGTGGATGGGTGCTCGGAGTCGCCGTTCCTAATCATAGTGGCTACTCGAAGCATGATCAGTCCTTTTCATTGGATTCCTCGTTTTTAGTGTCTAAGCGGGGCCACGACAGCCGGAAAGCCCTAATTGGAGATCGGGGCAATACTTACAGTGAGTCTACTTTGAGTACAACTGTACGGAGTACGGAGTAAGTAGACTGGTCTGCATTTCCCCATCTTTCTCTTGGCAGCGCAAGTCATGATGCAGAATAAACGCGTTTGTAAAACAATCCTTCCGTACTCCGTACTCCATAGAAAAATGACAGAATCCTCCCGCTCTTGTTCGGTATTGCTTGAGCTAAGTCGTTAGTTGGCGCCGGCGGCTGTCTACTCCGTAATCTAGAAAGTATGCAGCCACACCGTCCAGCCCCTTACCATTGATGCTAGTACTAGCATGGAAAGATCATCTTGGCCGACAGGCACCAGCCACACTAGGCATCGGGAAAAAAATTCCCTGGGTTCACAGATCATTTGAGAAAGCGAGTACGATTTCCTGCGCCACAGATGGGCCCACGATCCACGTCATGAGGCGTTGGCGTGCGGCTGAGAAATATGTAAGGGTCTAAGCTCCCAAACTCCGAGAAACTCACAGATCCAAAACTATTGAGTTTCTCAAGTCAAACATACAGCTTGTTCCACTCATAGCAGTTTGGAATTACAAAATTTTTGAAATTAGTAGCGAAGGAATCTCCCAGAGAGGAAGGAGTCGATCATCACATGTCAGACCGCGACCTTGAGAGCCTGAGGCATATAAATTCCACGTGGGTAATATACTACTAGAATTAGTGTAATGGATATACCAAAAATACCATCATGTTTAGCGCTGGCCGGTGGTATTTTAAACCGCTGCAAAACACACAACAGGCTGGTGTGGTCCCGTGACTCTCCGGACCTCGGGGAAGTCTCACATCCCCTCCTCTTTCACACACACACACACCACCCCCCTCCAAACCCTCCACTCGCAGCCTAATTCTTGCAGAGAAGCCCTGGGAGCGGGAATTTCAAAAAGACACTCGTTCCTCATCGGTGTGCAATCACGTCCCGATCGAAATTCACCGAGAGTCCACTGTCATCGGGCCCGTGTCCCCACTCCAACCAAAAAGGCTCCGCTGCATTAGCCCGTCCGCCCACGGCTGATCGCTCTGAATCCGGGCCACACGTCCCCCCCTCCCCAAAATCTGTCTTGCTCCGAGGACAGTTCTGTCAAAGCAGTGGTCGATCGCGTTCCAGCACCACCCCTGCCCTTATTGCTCTTGTCTGGGCCAATCACCGCTCTCCTTTTGCTCTCTTGAATCTGATTTCCCGGCTGCTGCAGCAATTGCCCATATCCCTGAATTCCCAAGTACTAGGCTTTTCCTTTGTCTGTTGTGTGGCGCGTGCGTAATCGACGTGGTTGTTTGAAGTGGCTTCTGTTCAAGAGGTATCGCCCAGGAGCTCTGCAACAAAGGGAAGATTACTGCGGGCCATCTCGATATACTTCTTCCCCTAGGTCCCCCCCTATCCTCACGCCAAAATCCCGGGCCTACGATAGAGCCTTTAATACACGATGGATCCCAACGCCGTCTATCCCGCTGGTTTTCCCGTCCCGACACAAAGCCCCCCAAACCCGATGGCTTTCTACCAGAATTCAATTCCCCAATATCCCCAGTCGAAACCGCCGGGCCAGCCTGGACAACCTGGACACCAACAGCATTCCTTTGGCGCCATGCAAATGCAGCCAGGCGGTCCCACCGGAGCTATGATGCCCTCAGGCTTTCCCCAGCAATCCAACGGTACGTGATCAACCCCCTTCACCCCATTCCCCCCTTTTTAAAATGATTAGCCCGCTACGGAGTACACTTGTCACTTTTCCATGCGGGGTCTATGATTCTCCAGTTACTGGGGAACAGTTTAAACCCTATTTGCGCATGATCTGGCCTATAACCGATCTTGATTTTCTTGAATATGTTGCGCTACCCCCGGAAGCCCCTGCAGCTGTGATCGATTGCCCTGTTGATAGCACCAAAAGCCGTCTCAACGGTTTCTTGCCGAGACGCGGTGTTTCGATTCGTTGCCAGTCGGATTCTGCTTGCTGCAACGCATCTCAGGATCGCGAATCTCTGTTTGATTGATGTGGGCTGACCGCCTATTGTAATAGCAGCACCTATGGACAACTTCTCGGCGTCATTCACCCAACCTCCCGTCCCCGCGGGCATGAATCAATTCTCCCAGCCCAGTACCGCAACCAATACCCCCTCAACAGTCGCACAGACTTTCTCCCAGAATATGGCCTCCCTTTCAGCAAACAACATGCTCCCCAACCAACAAAAGCCACCCCATATGAACCCACAATTGAATGCCCATATGAATCCCCAGATGAACCCTCAGATGAATCCCCAGATGAGCCAGCAGATGAGCCAACAAATGAGCCAGCAGATGGCGCAGATGAATAATTCTCCCCATGTCACCCAACCCGGGACCCCAGTCCAGACTCCTCAAGGGCAAGGTCAGGCTCAGAATGCGGCTCAGCTTCAGGCACATATTCAAGGACACGGCCATGCCCTGCAGGCCCAAAGCCCCGCTCAGGCTCAAGCTCAAGCCCAGGCGACCGCTCGTGAGAAGGCGCGTGTCACCACTCTTCTCGATATCAACTCCACACTGTTGCAGGAAGTGTTGAACTTACAATCGGCTGGCAAGGCCGGAACGGCGGTAAATGCGGAAACAAATGCTTCGGGGGAACAGGGACCCGATGCGACCAAACCTCCTGGACAAAAACCAACCCAAGAATACATCGAGTGCATGCGCCGACTGCAAGCCAACCTTGCTTATCTAGCGACGATCGCTGATCGGGCGAAAAAGGCGAGCGGTGTTACACCTCAAGCTCCCGCGATCATGACCGCGCCCCCAAACCTCCCTGCCGTGAAGGATCTTTATATCAAACTGAATGAGCTGTTTCCAAATTCCGGCAAGGTCTCAACTCCTCAGAAGCTGAGCCCTGGCACAGCGCATGGTAACGGGGGCCCTAGCCCGTCGCCTGTATCCGAATCAGTTGTTTGAGAAAGAAAGGGACCTGTACCATGCTATTGATGATCTTTTGTCTTCTTGGATTCGGTTCTAGATTTGCTGTGATGAACCCCCGCATGATTGATCTCCACTATCTCTCTCTCTCTTACGCTCCTCCGCTCTCCCACTCTCTCCATTATCCCAATGGTTGAAGCCATCTCATGGAAGGGAAAGGTTTCCTCAGCCCAGAGATCGCTCGGGTGCGGCGCCTCCCGTTCAACCGGCTCATTGTATTTGACGCCACCGAATCAGAGACTTTCCTTTTTTTCCTCCAGGGTATGCAAAATCAGTGAAAGGTGTGCAGCCTGACCTCCGTCAAACCCCACCGGGCGCACCACCAGACCTGGTCATCCGTTATGATGGAGGGAGATCTGCCATCCTGCAGGCGCGTTATGCATGAGTGATTCGGGAGGGCGAGCTCTACGTCGAGCATGTAATATCCATGTATCCCGTCAAATGTACTTTGAAAGATCGCTTGGTCTCTGCAATAGCATATTTGGACTTGTGCTTAGCCGTGAATAACAAGCAATCTACGGAGTATATAGGTGCTAATACTATTATAAGTTGAATATACTCTATACCACCATTCACCATTTACCTTTATCTGTAGAATATACTATTTACCAAACTTCCAAATATATTTTATATTCATACTCAATCAATACTAATACTCTACTCTACTCTACTCGACAATCCATACTGCTATTAGGCAGGACTGGTGATGTGCGCGCGTGCTCTGGTCACTGGCAGTCCTTGTGATCGCATCGGATCGTCCCCAAATCAAATCAAATCAAATCGCAAGCTCTCCACGTCCAATCACAATCGATCCTCTCCACTCCGCCTCGCCTTTTTTGACATTCGCCTCAACCACCCCAAGAAACGATTGAAAGCCGATCAATTCGGCTTATGTCTTTGTTGGTTGCGTGTCGAAGGAGCCTGTCTGTCTCTGTCTCTTCACTTCGGTCCTTCGCTCCTCCTCCCTTTGACACTTTTGATCGTCCTTCGTCTTCCGTCGGTCCTTTACCTCGACCTTTTTCACCCTTACCTTTCCATCAACCTCGATCCAATCTTCAACTTCCATTCCTTCAAGCTTGTCACCTCCACCTCAACCATCGTCCTTTCTTACAATCGTCCTGCGCTATGGATGCTAATGGCGACATTGGCGCTAAGCGGAAGCGCAGCGCCATCGCTGGCACCGTCGATCGTCCTTCAAAACACCTGAAGCCTGAGAGCTCCGTGCTGACACCCGGCGACGCGACCCCAGCCAATGGAACCGTTTACGATATCGAGGAAGAAGAAGATGCAGCTCGTATGCTGGCCGTTGGTCCGGCGCAAGCAGATTCTCCTGAATGGCAAGCAACCATTGAAGCTGTGGTGAAAAGTGTTGTCTCAATTCACTTCTGCCAGACTTGCTCTTTCGATACTGAGCTGTCGATGAGTAGTCAGGCTACTGGTTTTGTCGTTGATGCAGAGCGTGGATACATTCTTACCAACCGTCATGTCGTGGGCGCGGGTCCATTCTGGGGTTATTGTATATTTGATAATCATGAAGAGGTAAGAAAAAAGATTGGCAACATTTCCAGTTTCACCGGGATGATTTCTTGAAGTCTAGTCACTGACATTCTTCTCTTATAGTGTGATGTTCGGCCTGTCTACCGAGACCCTGTTCACGATTTTGGAATC
The DNA here is from genome assembly GCA_020086695.1 of Penicillium sumatraense. Lineage (NCBI taxonomy): Eukaryota > Fungi > Ascomycota > Eurotiomycetes > Eurotiales > Aspergillaceae > Penicillium > Penicillium sumatraense. The sequence continues at coordinate 235,592 of JAGIKU010000556.1, read as the reverse complement.
CTCAAGTTCGACCCAAAGGCGATTAAATACATGAACCTTACTGAGCTCAAGCTCCAACCCGATGCAGCTCGTGTAGGTGCGGAAATTCGAGTCGTGGGTAATGATGCCGGTGAGAAGCTGAGTATTCTCTCTGGTGTTATCAGTCGACTTGATCGGAATGCCCCAGAATATGGAGAGGGTTATAGCGATTTCAACACAAACTACATCCAGGCTGCAGCGGCCGCCAGTGGTGGTAGTTCTGGTAGTCCCGTCGTCAATATTGATGGGCATGCAGTAGCTTTGCAAGCAGGTGGGCGAGCAGATGGTGCTGCTACAGATTATTTCTTGCCCCTAGATCGCCCGTTGCGTGCTTTGGAGTGCATTCGTCAGAACAAGCCTGTCACCCGAGGCACTATCCAAACCCAGTGGATTCTCAAGCCCTTCGATGAGTGCCGTCGCCTTGGTCTGACCCCCGAGTGGGAGGCAGCTGTCCGCAAAGCGTCACCAACTGAAACCAACATGCTTGCAGCTGAAATCATCCTGCCGGAAGGTCCTGCGGATGGCAAGGTACTAGAAGGTGATGTGTTATTGCAGGTGAATGGGGAGCTCCTCACTCAATTTGTTCGTCTTGATGATATTCTGGACTCCAGTGTCGGTGGTAAAATCCGATTACTGATGCAGCGCGGGGGTGAAGATGTTGAGGTTGAGTGTGAGGTTGGCGACCTCCATTCTATCACTCCTGATCGCTTTGTTACGGTTGCTGGAGGCACTTTCCATGACCTGTCCTACCAACAATCTCGACTTTATGCCATTGCCACCCGTGGTGTGTACGTTTGTGAAGCAGCTGGCTCTTTCAAGCTGGAGAATACGTTGGCTGGGTGGATCATCGATTCGGTTGACAAAAGGCCGACTCGAAACCTGGATGAGTTTGTAGAGGTCATGAAGACCATCCCCGACCGCTCTCGTGTGGTTATTTCCTACCGTCATATTCGAGACTTGCATACCAAGGGTACTAGTATTATCTATGTCGACCGCCACTGGCATCCAAAGATGCGTTTGGCTGTACGAAATGATGAGTCTGGAATTTGGGATTTCTCAGATCTCGCCGGTCCTATCCCAGCGGAGAAGCCTGTCCCTCGTAAGGCCGACTTCATTCAGTTGGATGGCGTAAGCCAACCAGCAGCGGCAGAGATTGTGCGCAGTTTTGTTCGAGTCTCTTGTACTATGCCCTTAAAGCTAGATGGTTATCCTCAGGCCAAGAAAACCGGTTTTGGCCTAGTCATTGACGCCGAAAAAGGTCTGGTCGTTGTCTCTCGGGCCATTGTACCATATGATCTTTGCGACATCAACATCACTGTTGCTGATTCCGTCATCTTGAACGCCAAGGTTGTCTTCTTGCATCCTCTTCAGAACTATACCATCATTCAATATGACCCCAGTCTTGTGCAGGCACCTGTTCAAAGTGCTCGTCTCAGCACTGAGTACATCAAACAGGGTCAGGACACCATCTTCGTCGGTTTTAACCAGAACTACCGCATTGTTGTTGCCAAGACTGCTGTCACTGATATCACTACCGTTTCGATCCCTGCCAATGCGTCCGCACCCCGGTATCGGGCAATCAACCTCGATGCCATCACGGTCGACACTGGACTTAGTGGGCAGTGCACAAACGGTGTTTTGATTGGCGAGGACGGTGTCGTCCAAGCACTGTGGCTCAACTACCTCGGTGAGCGCACCCCAAGCTCTCACAAGGACGTCGAGTATCACCTTGGCTTCGCTACTCCATCATTGCTTCCTGTTACGTCCAAGATTCAACAGGGACTGGTTCCCAAGCTTCGTATCTTGAATATGGAGAGCTATGTCGTTCAGATGAGTCAAGCGCGAATCATGGGCGTCTCGGAGGAGTGGATTCAAAAGGTGGCCCACGCCAACCCTTCACGACACCAGCTGTTTATGGTACGAAAGGTAGACTGCCCGCCGGCAGACTTCACCTCCGATGTCGACAGCTTCCAAGAAGCTGATATCATTCTCACTCTTGATGGCCAACTTATCACTCGTGTCTCGGAACTGGATGTCATGTATGAGAAGGAAGTGTTGGATGCTTTGATCGTCCGCAATGGGCAGGAGATGCGCATTCGTGTTCCAACCGTTCCAACCGAAGATCTTGAGACCGATCGGGCTGTTGTTTTCTGCGGTGCTGTCCTCCAAAAGCCTCACCACGCTGTGCGGCAACAGATTTCTAAACTGCACAGTGAAATCTATGTAAGCGCAAGAGTAAGTATATACCAGATTCATCTCGAATTATCTTCTCCTCTCGAAAATGACTAACGTTGTCTCTAGAGCCGTGGTTCGCCAGCTTATCATTATGGCCTTGCCCCTACCAATTTCCTGACCGCTGTCAACGGCGTCCCCACCCCCAATCTTGATAGCTTCGTCAAGGAAGTACGCAAGATTCCAGATAACACTTATTTCCGACTCCGTGCCGTGACATTCGACAACGTTCCATGGGTGGTTACTATGAAGAAGAATGACCATTATGTGAGTACCACCTAAATACCTCCCGGTTCGATGATTCCAATACTGATGAGTGGTGTTATACAGTTCCCTATGTCCGAGTACATCAAGGATCCTTCCGTCGAAGCTGGTTGGAGCACCGTTTCTCATGGCAAGTCCGAAACGAAGCAGGGCGTTTCTTCAGATGCCGCAAACTTGAACCCCGATGCCATGGACGAGGGTGGAGATGGAGGTGCAAGCGATGTTGAGCCCGACATGGAGTGAGTGTCGTATGCGATTGTGTATTACCCCCCGTGTAGTCTTGTATAATATTCGGTATCGTGGCGCGACCAGGTTAGGGTGGACATGGGGGGTTTTTTGTTACATTCTTGTTTCCTGTAAATGGTGTACACTCTGGTCCACAATAGCAGTGGCTAGGATACCTAGCCATATGATAAAAAATAAAAATCGGTTTGACTTGCAATGTTATACATCTGGAATATAGGTACAAACTAGTAAACTAATATAGTTTCCAAATTACATAGTTATGTCTATCTGGGCATACTGACCTACCAAGAGTACCTTACAAGTAAGGTACCTTAACGACTAGTCAGGTACCCTGAGAGTTGCCCAACGGTGGTACTACCTACCTTAGGTATATTACTAGTGCCTAACTGGGATTCTCTACTTTGTCAGAGTTTAAACCTTTAAACTAACTCATTGATATCCCATGTCATGAGTAATATGTTATGATTCCAATCGATGAGACATTATCATACTAGACACATTAAATGTCACGTTTTACATTCCAATGTAAGATTATCATTAGTAGACACCTATACAGTAGGTACTCGCGACCTACCTACCTAAGTAGGTTAGGTAGTACTAGGTCATTGGAAGGTTCCAACGATGGGTCGACTAAGTGAATTCAATTCACAAGTTGTGTCAGAGATATATCCATCACCTACCCTACCACTAGGTAGTCCACCGCGCCCAAACTTTTTTGAATCACCAGCGAATTCATTATACTCGAGTTATACACCCTGTCATAGACACTGGTAATGTGAGAAAAAAAAAAAATTAAATTCGATAAGAATTTACTACGGGCCAAAAAAAAATCGATAATTCAAAAGGATAGAGTGATATGATCGGAGCAAAAAAATTATAAAAAGAATGCATCATCCGTGAATCGAACACGGGCCTCGTCGATGGCAACGACGAATTCTACCACTAGACCAATGATGCTAGTTGATGTAATGGTTCCCTATTTATGGCATTATGACCGAAAAGTATAGCTTACATACTTCAATGCAAGCTGACCTACGTTGCTAGCAATATAGTTGCTCCTGGTTCGAGCTCACACAATAGTGGCATGATTGGTAAAAATCGCGGAGAAGAATCATCATTTAAATGCTCTGTTAGACAGTGCCGCCCACGGCCTACTGCCCAGCCATTTACTAAACCCATACTATGACTAGTCATGAAACCCAAGTGTTCAATTAATGGCCATATGCACCAATGGATGCCTCTTAACTGTGTGCTGTCTAAGCGACGCAGAAGTGATGAAGATAGAAAAAAAAATACAGAACGCCAATAAATCAAGCCCCCAAACGCCAATGCCACCGTGATCCTTGCAAACATACCACGCTGCCTCAAAAGATACAAGAAAACGCTGCGAATGAATTGAATGTTATGACACATATACGGCCCGGCCGCTTAAGGTTGGAAGGACCATCCACCGTTGCGACGAAGACGCTGGCGCTCAGCAATATCCTTGACAATCTCTTCTTGAGTAAGTCCATCCGCACCGGACCAATTGGCACTGCTTGTTCGGTCGCGGAACTTCTTGATCTTCTTGTCCGCTTTGAAGGTTTCTTCAAGAGAGAATGGAGCGATGGGACCGAAGATAGAATCGGCCTCCATTCTATCCTGCTCTACCAGCAACTCGTGCAATTCTTTCGCTTGTGCCCATTTAGGAACAGGGAACATTTCCGAATCAGAGTCATCCTCGTCTTCGCTGTCAGTGGCAATCTCTGGGAGATGGATGCTTTCTCCGCTGGGGTATTTGGGAGAGGGCTTCACAGGAAGTTGAGCCGGTGCACGCTGAGCCGAGCCGGGAGCAGCTGGCTTAGCCGCATTAGCAGGCGGCGCTGCTTGGTTTGGCTCAGCGAAGGGGATTTTTCCGCTGGCGTATTGATACATGTTGGGAGCAGGACGTTGTGCCTGGCCAGGCTTGAAGATGCTAGACCCAGATGACGATGCCATACCAGGCTGGTTGAGAGTCGAATGTTGTGGCTGGGTAAAAGCGTTAGATTTGCAAACAGAGGAATGATAAAAGGAAGAAAAGGGGAAAAGAAATATCCAATACATACTTGGCGCATGTTTGACACGCGTTTAGGCGGACCCATTGGAGGTCGGAAGGATGGCCTGGAAGGCTGCTGCTGCTGCTGCTGCTCTTCCTCACTCTTATTCCACTTGTCTCCGATAGCAGAGTGTACGTTGCTGATCTTTTTCACGGGAGGTCGATTGCTAGCCTCTTCATTCATGGGTCGCTTAGGGGGCCTAGCAGGGTTAGGGGCAGGTGGATTGATTCGACCATAATGCTGTGCTGGACCTGCGCGAGACTGCGGTCTTGTTGCTCCCAAATCGTTCCTTTGAGAAGATTGCATGGCCGTCTTCTCATGCTGCATAACAGGTCCCTAAGTTTGATCAGTGAAATCCTCTGAAACAGCGGAATGGTACGAATTACCTCATTTGCGATCTGCTGGCTGCCTGTACGTCCATGTCGCCGGGCATTCTCTTGTCTTCGTCTCTCGATCGCTGCCTTGTTTGATTCTTCCTGAGCAGATAGTTCTCGACGCCCCCGATCAGCCTCAGCGCGACTCTCAGCCCGGCTTTCCGCGCGGCTCTGGGCTTCCTGGCGACGAGATTCTTCTTGCTGTTGCTGAGCAGCTCTTTTCCGATCTTGCTCCCGCTTTCGCTCGCTAGCCAGTTGAGCCTTTCGCTGAGCTTGAGTTTGGCTAGAAGTGCTACTCTTCAGGCTATTCGTCGAGGAAGCCGTTTGGAGTGACTGGTTGCTGCCCTTCTTTTTCAAAGTTGGTTGTTTTACCGCGGAAGATGGTGCAGGAGCATTCACCTCATTAACGTTCGACGAACTCGAAGAAGCCACGGGAATTTGACGCGTAGACATTGTGCTACCAACCCGAATTGACACAGGTCTTGGCTCCGGTTTTTGGACCGGCTCACGGGTCGGTGGCTTGGGTCGGCGGTCGGCTTGCTTTGGCTGGGGGATGCCGTATCTTGCGTCAGGCTCACGCGATGGTTGTCGTTGCGGCTGTGATGGCTTTTGCGCTGTGCGCTCATCTGGCTCTACAGAAGATTTGTCCTGGGAAGCCTTGAGGAACGCTGCTCGCTGTCTCTCCTGCTCCTTGGCCTTCTCCAAACGCGCCTCCTCTCTTCGTACCTCTTCTAGCTGCGCCTCTGCTTCCCGCTGGCGGTCTTCCTGTTCCTTTCGCTGGCGTTTTTCTTCCTTCTCAGTCGAGCTCCGAGTCCGTCGGCCTTCCTGCCGAGGAGGGCTGGAGATATAACGTGGTTCGGATACTTGAGCGTCTTCCTTTTCATTAGGGTCGACGCTCATTTGTTCCTGCGGCTGAGTACGATGTGATACAGGCGAGGAACTCTCGACCCTTGAAGGGCTTCCGGTGCTTGTAAACAAGCCCTTTGCAGATTTCATGATTGACTGCAGCCTTATTTTAGAGGCGCTTAGTGGTCCTTCGAAACGTCGGGGAGATCCAACAGGAGTTGTAGATCCAATCATGGAAGTTGAGGCGCTCTGCTGATGGCCCTGCGGGCGAGGAGAGGAAAAAATGGAAGCAGAAGATTTTGGCCTTTCGGGCTCTGCGGTTGGCTTCTGCTTTAGCGCTGGGTTAATCTTCCTTCCGGGAGCCTGATCTTTCTCCGAGTCAAAAAGCTTTTCCATGACATCTGTAGTTTTGCTTCTAGTGAGATTTGATCGCTGAGGCGAGCCAATAGATTTAATCCAGTCCTCATCCCCTGCAGTATCCGCCTCAAGAGCGGGCGTTTTTCTAGCACTCTGGTTCGAAGAGTCCGGCTTCGACCCGGTCTTGGGAGCTGGGAGCTCTGGATAAGCAATTTGACCAGCGGACAGACCTGCTGCTGCCGGGATAGACTTGTTAGGACGTGCCTGGGGTTTACCGAGCATGCTGATTCTCTCATGAAGACTTTGTGTCGATTTTTTGTTGTGCAACTTGCTAGCCTCATCCATCTCGACGTCTTCTTCCGGTTTCTTCTCATCATCAACGTCCATAGCGCCATCACTTGTGTTGTCTTCAGATGTACCCTGAGCCGATTTATGGCCACTAGTCTGTTTGCCAAGGTAATTGGAATTCCTCTTGTGGCTCAATTTCGCCAGATCAATGTGGCTCGTTCGAGAAATTCTTGCACCGCCCATGCTCTTTTTGGTGAGAGGCTCTCTAGCCGGCAGAGAGGCAAAGCTCAAACTGCTTTTGCGAACAGGGAGTCTCTCTGGCGTAGAGCCATCGGATGGTGATCCGATGTCGTCAAAGTTGTCGTCTAGGATGGTATCTTCCTTTGTTGTGTTTTCAGTTTCCATCTCATCATCTTGAGGCTGCTGGAGATCTTTCTTTGGTGCGTAGGTTGTCACAGGCTTCTCGGTTTGAAGACTGGAAATCACCTGTTCCTGATCTTGCTCCTTCGGTTTCTCCTGAGCCTTGGACTTTTCTTGTCGGGCTGGCTGGGAGGCTGGAGCTGTATTCTGATGTTTGATCTTGGACTGAGGCTCGACCTTGGGTGTTATATCTACATCTGGCTCGGATTCCTCGCGCGTTGTGGCTGTCGGGCGGGTGGTCTTTCCTTGCGTTGGTGTCGGGTCCGAATTTGCCGGCTCAATGGTCTCTCCTCGAGAGCGGACATTCTCTTGAGCGGAAACAAAGGAATCTTCTGTCGTTCGTTGGCTAGCTGAAAGTTTGGGCTGGGACTGAAGCCCCATAGGCTCATCGACTTCAAAAGGTTGTGTGGCGGTCTCTGATTCTGGCTGGGTATCAGGTAAAACCATTTCATCTTCGTCCTCATTATCCTTCCCATCTTGATTTTCATCTTCCATCCCATGATATCCCGAATCGGTGTTGTATTTTTGGAAGGAGTTCAAGTTTTGGCTAAGATCCGGATACTGGGGTTGCGCTGAGACTTCCGCTTCCTTGGAGCGGGGTGGAGCAACCGCGGCGGGGGCTGCGGTTTTTGAAATGACACGGTGAATGAATGGACTGGGGCTCACAGCCTTATTTTCCACTTGCTTGTGCGCGGAAGAAAAAATCTCGCTCAGTGGCTTCTGCATGGTTAGCCCAGCACCCTAGACAAGAGGCAGTTCAATAGGCCGATATAGAACTTACCATGCGGTCATCTTCCACGTTTCGCTTTCGAGCGGTGCGAGGAGTTTTTCCTCGCATCTTTCCAGGAGTTTTAAAAACGTCGGTAAAGTTACTGGACTGGGGTTAGCACGAGGCCAAATCTGCTAGCTGGGCGATCAGGCAAGACTCACGCTTGGCCTTTGGAGAAAATCTCGGCCATGTGCTCATTGAGCCAGTCCATCTCATGGCGAACAGGGTATTCGACCTCTTCCATTTCTTGGTCGACTAGCTCCGCTACATTCTCCTTCTCTGTGGCAATCCAAGCGGCAGAGCCAACGGGCTTCTGTGCCCTTGCGCCGGTGGCAGCCATGATGTAAACAAACGCGTCGAGTGGGCTCAGTTGATAAGGAGAGTTGGGGTCGTAATTAAGGGTGAAAAGAGCTTTCGCGCACGATGATGAGCTATTGAAGAATCATTGGTGTGGAGGCGAGCCGTCAAAAGGGGGCGATGTCGAGTTGTCGAGTTGTCGAGGTGTGTCAGGAATGGAGAGAGGCACATTTGGATAAACAGACCTCCCAACTGGGTAACGCGTGGGTTGGATCACGTGGTGTACCCACTTTCGACTATACCGAGTAGATCTGAAAACCAGCATTCCCAATAACTATTGAATAACTATTATTGGATTGCTTGTATTATGCTAGTATATTTAATTAGGAGAGCTCTCATGAGTCAGATAAAGTATGAGCAATTAATGTGCAGTTTATCAACTCTGTAGTATAATCGGACATACCAAACCCACAACTGACGAGCATTGCTAACCAGTAACTAGTAACTGTGACTAGTAACTACATACCTCGTAGTATAGCCTTATTTGCAGATTCATATAGACAGAATAATATATCCCTAGGATAAATTACTCTAACCATATTAGTAGTCAGCCTTACTAGTAGTTAGTAGTTAATAGTTAGTTAGTACCAGTACTCTAGTTAAGTTAGATAAGTTAGTTAGGTCAGTCAGTAGTTACTCTTCTCAGACACAGTAACTGTTTGCTCCTTCCCAGATTATTCAACCTGGTGCTCCTTCTATTTTCAACACACACAGAGACACACACAGAGACACACACAGAGACACACACCTCTCTCTCTGTCTCTCTGTCTCTCTCTGTCTCTCTCTGTCTCTCTTCTTCTTCTGCCATTTCCCTCTTCGATTTCCCACCTTCCGAAGCCTCTGACTTTTCGTAATTGTCAATTTCCCCTTTTCACTTACGAAACTGTCACTCCATTTCACAACGAAGAATCATACTCGATGAGAGAGACCTTAACACCGTCAGAAATTCCTGGCCTTTTGGCAGAGGCATCTCGTCTCCACTCTGATATGAAATGTCGAATGTTGAGTGACCAACCTTTGAAAGGTGCATCTCACGATGTTTTCAAGCTCGAATTTGCTGATACGGTGACATGGGCTGTTCGTATCTGCCGAGAGGCGCATGACTGGCCCGCCGAACTAAGAGCCGTGAAGACACTCCAGCATGTTAAACGAGTTCATCCTAGCATTCGAGCTCCCACAGTCCATGGGACGAAACATCCAATCTGGTTTATGGATTGGATCGAGGGCACCCCTTTGAGCAAGTGGAACCTGGAAATTCCTGTTCATATTCGCCGGGGATTTCTTGACGATCTGGCGGAATTCTTGCTGCAGCTATGGATGACTCCAGTTCCAAGTTGTCTCTCCACCACCTCGGTGATGCCTTATTCGAATTGGTTGACACAAACTATCGACAAGCACCTTCGACGAACTCTCTCGGGAGAGGCACGATGGGGAGATGCTCTAGAGTACCTTATCATGAGGTCAATGGTTCCATACTATTCCATTGCAGTGGATGAGTACAGTAGGATCGGCATTTCACACGGGGATCTGAATGCTCATAATATCCTGGTAGACAGGGAACTTCGTTTGAACGGGTACGTCCAGTAGCTATTGCAGTTTCTTCTTTCTCCTTTCTTGCCCCCTTTTCTTTTTCTATTTATTGACATGTCTTCCATTTAGGGTGATTGACTGGGATTGGCTTTTTCTGGCACCACTGCCGGCTGTGATACACCACCCGTGGTTTATGGCAGATGTACCAGGATGGAAGAATGACTGGATCCAGGAAGGAGAAAACTTCGAGCAAGATCGTATCTATCTTGAGTCTGCAGTGAAAGACTGCGAGAGAAAGAGAGGGATGGAGCACACGTTGTCCATGTTGCTTCGTGGATCCAAGGAGCGAATGTTCTTCCAGGGAGCCATCACGATGCCCGGAATCCACGAACATTTTGTGGAGCTGCACTGCGCTCGCACGGATGATAACATGGCGATTGCCGGTCGACAGCTGGAAGCTGTACTTTCCATTCACCCGGAGTGGGAGAACCAACCCGGGGTTCATAGGATCCGGCAGATGATGAAGGAAGACAGATTCCACTGAAAGAAGTCTTTGAAAGGTCCTGAAGAAATAGGAGATACATACAAAATAGCAATCATCAGTATTCAACTATTCAACTATTCAATATGATCCAATATTATTTATGAATGTTGCAATATCACCCTAGTGTGTAAGTATAACTGAGTGTAAGTGAGTGTAAGTGTAAGTGTACTTATACACTGAGTAAGTGAGTGTTGTTGTTCGGCAGGAGCAAGTCTTGGCGGACGCACATGCGGTTGACATCACACCAAACCAAAATAAACTGGGATGGCCTCTTATCTTTTCTTGCCTTTCCCCCCTCTCCTCCTTTCCACTTCCTCTTCTCTTCTCCCTCAACCATCCCATCTTCCGTCAAGTTTCACTAGGAGATCTTCTTACTCTCTTCTCTTTTTTCTCCTCATTCTCTGCTCCCCAAATTCTACTCCTGCTCCGTCATGGCTGATTCTGGTGATGTGAGCTACCCCAACACGGGTAGTAAGGTACGAATGAAATCACAACAGCCGACTCCTCCCGACTCGACCTGCACGTAATTATACTGACTCACCTGCGCTTCCAATAGTATTTGATTCCCTTTCCTATACCTCTCCAGTCAGAGATCGCCTTGAAAAAATGTCCACATCCCACTAATCCTCGGTTTTATTTCTTGGGTTTCAGGCATTAGTGATACCGTGACCAAGGGTAAGGGGGAAGATGATCTTGACTTGTTGTTAGCGCGCGAATTATTTGTCTGACGTGATTTTTATTTCCTCATTATAGGCCCCGTTGTCGACAGCGTCAAGGCCGAAGCTTCCAAGACCAGCGGAGAGCTTCGCGATCTTAAAAACTCGCGTGTTACCCCCTCCACTACTACCGACAATGGCCAGCCGTTGACCCGTACGTTCCGGTCGAAGTGTTTTCTCAAGATAAGAGGACACTGCCAACGCATAAACTATTCGGACATCCTACTAATAATTGCGCAGACTACCACTCGCTGCTGTACAGCTTGTTGAGCGTGAGTTGGAACCATTTCCCTCGCGGTCGAGCCCGTGTGGATTGTATTGCCTATTGTTCACTTCTAATCCGATCTTGCATATACTATAGTGGGAACAACCCCGCGCGACCGCAGTGTCATACGCCAGTGTCATCGGATTCATCTTCGCCGCCCGTTATCTGCCCCTCCTCCGCTGGGCCTTCAAGTTCCTGTATATGTCATTGGGATGTGAGTTGGTCGCGTGACCGGATGGTGTGATCGAGACCCTGAGCCGTTTGGCTAACAAAGTACCTCAGTGACTGCCGCCGTCGAGATTGCTGGCCAAACGATCCTTAAGCAGGGTATCGCCAGCTCTTTCCGTCCCCGTCGCTACTACACCATCCCCAAGGAAACCCACGAGGCTGTGCTCGAGGACCTCTCCCAGCTTTTCGACTTCTTCCTGATCGAATTTCAGCGTATCCTGTTCGCTGAGAATGTTGTCCACACCGTTGCTGTATGTCAAGATGACGACCCTGTTTCCCATTTCTTGATATTGCAAGAAAGAAAATGTTCTAATAGCCCCTGTCTTAGGCCTTTACCGCTGCCTTCACCGGTTACTGGTTGATCCGCTTCGTTCCAGTCTGGGGACTTGCCGTGATCTCCATCACCACCGCCTACTTCGGTCCTCTCGTGTATATCAGCAACCGTGAGATCATTGATGAGCAAATCGCGAACCTCCAGGCTATCATCAGCTCCCAGACCAACCAGTTGAAAGACCTTGCCGGCGAGCGCACCTCGCATGCTACCGGTCTGATGAAGCAATATGTTGGCGACTACAGCTCCAAGGCTCAGGAGTACATTGGCCGTCGCTCTGCCTCGCCTGAAATGGCCAAGACTAAGCTGGTGTCTCCTGTTGTCAAGGGTGATGCGAACCCAGAGCCAGTGATCAAGACTGAGGACTTCCCAGAAGCTCCCAAGGTTGAGCCCGTTACCGAGCCCATTTCTCAGCCAGTCGAGTCGATCGAGAAGGAGCAGGAGCGTGAGCCTTTGCTGGCAGTTTAAATTCGCCCTTTGGTGATCCGGTGTCATGGAAGACACCGGGGCTTTGACGATTGCCCACGATTATCTGTCGATTATTCGACGAGAATACGAACGGAATATCCCGTATCAAATCTCAGCGAATTATGTTTTACGGCTCGTAGGACTGCTGGGCGGGGCTCTCCATATCGTTTGCCCGGTACATTTTGGTCTGTATATTGGGCCCTTCGACACGCGATCCTTGCGCTGATGACGAAAAAAAATAAGAAATATGTGGAACGCTCGGACGATGAATTTGTTTTCATGTCTTCTGTGGTCCTTTTATTCACATCACCTACACATTCTTCTCTTGCCTGTCCATTCCGCCTCCCCCATTTACCTGAACCCCCCGCATTTTGTTTACTTCTTCTCGGGTCCATATTGTTTTAATGCAATTGTCCTAAAATAATTTCATGAATTTGACGTTTCCCCACCCTTCATAGTCCTAACGGCGGCCCGCCCCTGCAGTCGTCCGGTCCTCGAGCCTCCTTCTAGGCCTTAGTCTCTCAACGTACGACTCTCCATATGCAACACACCTGGTTTAGAAGAGTTGCGGAAGCCGTCTAGATCCGCGGAACCTTCGACTCGATTAGCTTCGGACATTGTTTAGCACAGATAGATGGGCCTCGCGCATAGGGTTGGCATTGCTTCGCCCTCCTGCATGCGTAACAAGCCCCGCCTCGTACGAAGGCGTTGCGTTTCATCTTGGACGACTAGCCCTCCAGTCCTCAATTCTCCGCATCTTGATTTAGACCAGCCGTCGCGTACTCGTTTCTTCCATACTACTCTGCGTTTCCCCCTTCATTGTAGGCATCAAGGCCATTGTGCCATAATGCTAAGCAGCGTAAGCTTAAGGAATTTAAATATCTTCGGAAATCTTTTCTCTGGGGTGCGGAAGGAGGGTATTTACACAAGTACATTAAGCTAATGTAGCTTCGATCTATCGGAAACTCCTGGGGTGGTCAGCCTGGTGCCATTGCGAGATGCACATGCACATGTAGATGTGTGTGTGTGGTGTGTATTGACACGACCCAGAGACTGAAGACAATAATTTTAGATCTAGAGATAGCAACCTAGAGCTGGACATGGTGATCTAGCTACCAGTGTCTAAAGCGTAGACTAGTTTGATCTCGAGTCTCGAGGCGAATGTAGATCGAGGCCAGTATTGTTTTTCGTTTGCCTCATGCAGGACTGATTTTGACGATTCTAAAAAGCAGACATCTTGTGATTTGGGGGCTCTAGAACCGTATAGGCCCCTATCATAACATGAAGAGATTCATGAAGGTTACTAGGGCCGCCAATGTAAGAAATCTCTCTTGAAAAGGTCGAGCCCTAGAAAGTATACCATGGTCAAAACCCTCAAGCAGCATCCCCTTTCTAGAACCAACGGAGAGAGGTAAGCCTCCTACGAAAGAGCACGTAGGGTCGGATTTACCGCCATTTGAAAAGCCAATAGTATCTTGATCTACAGACTGACTGTCTTAGACATTGGGATCGCAGCCCTTTTTTGCTAGACTTTCGTCAGTCTCAGACTCGCACGGTTAGGCTGCTGGCTGACTCTTGCGCCTATCTATCCAGACAAAATCACCCTGCTGGTTGTGATAATTATCGGTATTATCGTGATAGAATATTGCTCAAATACTCCCTATATTGTTTCGGATTTGTTGCCTCGACCTGATAGCAGATTGTGATGTATCCCAACGGCCGATACTGTACCATTGATGTTGTACTCTCGAGAGATCAGCCCTTGTACCTGCTCGGAACATACCCAGCCTGCATGGAGAAAGTGGATACAATGGGGGAAAGATTTAAGAATGGGCCGAAGGAAAGTTTAGTGTGTGGCATACTACGATAGTAAACTAATGCCCGAAATAGGAGCACCAAAAGGTGGACTTTCTAACAGCCACCAACGTGTCGGAGTTCTGCAGAGAAGCATGCATGGAAGTTTCTTTGACATTTCCTTCTTGAGGCTCTAGAAAATTCTCCTTTCCAAGATGCATTCTCCTAAATTTAACTGAAAGAGCGGTCTCGTCGGGTGCGATAATGTCTCGCTTCCGGAACAACGCGAGAGCTGAGACGACGCACTTCCCAGACATGGCTGATGGAAATAAAAGGAGTCTTTGAAGCATGAATCTGTGAGAGGATGACCCGATCCGCATGTGCGTTCTCTAACAAAGGTCCCAGCGCTGTAAAGCTATTATTTTCCCTTTTTCCTGTTGTGGAATTTCTTTTCTTTTCTTTTCTTTTTTCTACAATATTATGGTCAGAAGTTTATATCTGCTTGCAGCATTGCTCTCAAAGGCAGCTTCCGGTCGTAGAGAGACTCGCCAGCAAAGCCTGCAACTGTCCGTCATACAAGGAATAAGTTTCCCTGCAGCTTGCCGCGGTCTCAGACCTCTTTGATGCTCGTCTCATCGGGCCACCATGCGGCGACGAATTCCCTGATTGGTTGCGGATCCCCCGATGTTAATTCTCCGGCTGTAGAAGAATACCGTCTCCAATAGTTTCTGGGGCCGAGGGGGAATAATATTATGCGACTGGTGCTAGTTCAATATTGTATACCATCTATTATGGTTTGGAACAAAACGGCCTGGGGGTAGAAGGTGGCGCCATCGTGACCAGGTGGTGATAGTGTGAGTTAGGGCTAGCATTTGGTACTATGGCCGCTCTCTTGCTTATACCCTGTGCAGACTGCCGCCATAGTCTGTTTGCATGCATATATACATTGACAGTTCAATCAGGCGGTGGGAATGTATGGTTTACCTCTATGCCAAAAGCGCTGTAGTGCAGGATATCCACATGGTGCCAGACAAGGTCCCATGGTACTTCGTGCTTTGGGCTTCCAGGTCTTGGGTACCCACATCTGCGGCAGTGAAACCCGCGAGGCCTCGAAGCTTGGAGACACGGGTTTCACTCTAGAGTAATCATGCCCACCCCTATCATCCAGGGGGATCAATGGCGGAAGTCGATGACAGGATGTACACGGCATAGCGGTCAGTCCAGAGTCGAAGGTCTTCGATGGAGGAAGTAGACCCTCAGGCCGAGGGGAAAGACAAACATATCCACTCCCAGGGAATCTGTCCAACTTGAATATCCCTCGTGATGCTCCGAAGAGATCGGTGAGGTATTCTTTCAAGGTGTAAAGGTGATTCCAGACACGTCGAGCCAAGTTACTACTATACACCGCTAGGCGCTATCTTCGTTCAACCTCCCGCTTTTACCCTTTCCTTCCTTTCCTTTTCTCCTTCATCACCTCGACAACGCATAGTGTGTCTTGTTGCATCTTGAAATCTGAATCAATAAAGAAACAAGAATACGCTCAAACAGTCAAACAAGGGCTGTAATCACCCTCGTAAAAGTACGGGACAAACCTGGAGACAAAGGCGACGGAGGCGATATCAAACTGGGGCAGTGTCTTTCGGAGGCATCCAGGTGTCTCTCGCAGGCCTTCTGGAAAACGCCTTTTGTTCCACTTCATTTGTCATTTGTCATTTACATTCATCTTTCTTCCCACCTATATTCTCCTCCATCTGATTGTGAATTGATTCCATATTTTCTCTCGTCCCGAATCCCTCTCTTTTATTCCCACACTCGCTGAATTCTCCCTCTATTTATCCATGGCATCAATCCACTTCCTCTTGAATCCAGCTCCTGAAAAGCCTCTGGCTATACATCCTGAGATTGATTCTAATCGCGCTTATTTTGGCGTGAGCATGACCAGAAACCTGCCCCCGGGTCGACATAAGAGTCCGGCAAAATACAAGATGCCCAAAGATGCCCCCGTCTTCAAGAAGGGAGACCCCCAGGGAGAGCTTCGCTATCCTCCCTGCGAGGATCGCCCTGAGGAAATAGCTGAAGAGCATCAAAAACTGAAGATGCATCCCATGGGTGCAGACGGGAAAATCAGTGATTTTGCCCGAACGATCCCATATAAGAGCGACAAGAAATCGTTCGAAGGGAGAACAGGTCGCCGGAAGCTGGAAGGTATTCACTATTTGGATAGCCACCGGATCCCCTTCCTTTGAAATCGACTAACTTAAACCTCGCAGTATTTCAATACACATTCCAGTATGGTGATAAACCAGGTGAATGGATTATGATGTGGGACTACAATATCGGACTCGTTCGCATCACCCACCTATTTAAGGCTTTGGGATATACGAAGGTAGGAAGGTTCCTAGGCCATGTCCGCTGTATAGAAGAGAGTTTTCCTAACGGCTCTGTTCAGACAACTCCAGCAAAAGTCCTCGCACAAAACCCTGGCCTACGTGATATATGCCACAGCATCACAGGAGGAGCAATCGCAGCCCAGGGTAAGTGGCACTCTTCAGTGGTCAACATTATTAGCATTAGGACGTGAACTAATTTGATACATGGTGCAGGATATTGGATGCCATTCGAGGCGGCCAAAGCCTTAGCTATCCAGTTCTGCTATCGTATCCGATACGCCCTGACGCCGATGTTTGGCACAGACTTTCCTGATCTATGCCTTGACGAGAGGCATGAAAATTTCGGCAGGATGATCCTTGACCAGAGTATAATTGAGCAAGCAGCCAGAACCGCTCACTATTACTACTCACTTGAATCTCAGACCCTACCGGGTGATACAATCGTTGGAACGGTAAGCACAATTTCCACAGCCTCTTCCAATTCTCCAGCCTGGAGAGCCGAAATGCCCAGCTGTCCTCCTGCGCTACTAGATGAGGACAGGGCTCGCTCTCAAAAATGGCCTCGTTGTAGCTATACAGACAGTATAGCAAGTACACGGGGTTCGTCGTCAGAGCCATACTGCATGTCCCCTTCGAGTCCAGTTTCCAACTGCTTCACACCAGTTAATGCTCCTCGCTCTCATGTCTCTGCTACGGAGTCATTCCTTTCTCGCGAGGCAAACCCAAGACTAGATGTCCCTCATTCTGCCACACTATCTCCACCTACCAGTGGAAGCAGAGCCGAGTGTAATCCGACAGCTGGAAACTATGATGATTCCGATACTGATGTCACAAGCGACTCAGTCGAGAATGACTCCGCCGATGACGAAGACTGGCGCGAGCATGAATCGCGGTGCTCAACAGAAAGTGGCATAATCTCAGATACGGATAGATCGAAGGCAACCTGTTCACGCGCTGTCAAGGCGAGAGCTCATCATCGTCCGTCGATCCCGAAGCATTTCGCGCAGGAGGTGAAGGCTGCGCATGCCTTGATTCATTTACACATGCAGGAAGCAACTGCTGATGACGAAGATGATGGTGCTTTGGTACCTGACGGGTCTTCCTCTGATGTAGTACGTCGCCTGATACGTACTCCGGATCAAAGCCATGGTGGTCGTAAGAGACGTCGTGCCTCTGTGTGAAATACCCGGATCCTGTAGCTCAAGGCTGCAACCCGATCTCCGAAGTTGGGTGCTTTTAGGATGTCAAAAATCACTTGGGAGGGCTAATTGAATTTGTTGGAGTTTATTGCATGGGAATGGAAATGGGAAATGGCTTGGTGATTCTAGATTGGTTTGGCGTTCGTGGTTTGGCGTTCGTGGTTTGCGTACGGGGTGGATTCTAGCGTTTGCTCATGTTCATATCGAAGGAAATACATGCAATCCGTGGTAGTCTCGCTCGTGCAAGAACTAGGTGTAATATGAAGAAATGGTGAATTGAGTTCGCATCGTACTAAACGCCGGCTCTGGTTGGCCACAAACTAGAAATGACATGGAAGAAAAAAGAAAGTATGAAAAATAAGTGATGCGGAACAAGTCCAAGGTGCAAGGGAAACCCATCCTAACATGCAACCAAAAAATTACTACCTCAGTCACTCTCGTCATCGTCAAAGTCAGCCTCCGATTCTTCCTCACTATCATCGTCTTCAATGACATAACGTTTGGCTTGCGCAGCACCACGACGAGCAGGCCGGGCGGCGGCTCGTCTTGGGACAGGCTCGTCATCTGAGCCATTCGCTTTACCGACAGGAGAATCCAAGATGTCGTTAGCCATGGCGTCGATGTCGTCTTCAGAGTAATCATCTGTTGCCTTCTTCTTGGCCGTCTTTGCCTGCTTCGAGGCGTAAGCCTTAGCTGCTGGCGATAAGGCAGCAGGAGCAGCCGCCGCATCGGCCTTCTTTGGACGGCCACGAGCTGTAGCGGCAGCCGCCTTTGGAGCCGCCTTAGGAGCTGCCTTGGTCTTAGGGGCAGCCCTAGCTTTTGGCGCAGGCTTCACCGGAGAGTCTTCCTCGTCATCATCGTCTTCAACCCTTGAAACCTCCTTTGGTTTGATTTGCAGTGAGCGCCGAGGCGAATTCTGAGGAATGAGCTTGCTGTAATCCGTCTCCTCTGGATCGAACTCGCTGACCTTGGAGGGCGACTTTGAAGGTGACATGGCAGCTGCCTTCAGACTCGCACTGCTTCCGGCACGAGAACGCTCCGAGAAAAGTTGACGAGACTCCGAGTCGCCACCGCCGATTCCCTTGACCATCTGGCTAACATCTCCCAGCATATCCTCCCCATCGCTCTCTGAATCGCTGGGTGCAGAGTATTTGACTGGCTTTCGGGCGCGGCCCGACTGAGCGGCAGGCTTAGCAGCTTCACTCTTGGCTATTTCGAGGAAATCATCATCTGAGTCCTCTGCAGCAGGGGCCTTGGCCTTGGCCTTAGCGGGTGCGCGTTTGGCTGCAGGCTTTGGCTTGGGAGCAGGCTCTTCTTCAGCCTCGCTGTCGCTATCGATATTGAAAGGATCAGGGTCAGCCTTTGGCTTGGGTCCGCGTTTAGCTGCCGGCTTGGCCTTCGAGGCAGGTTTAGCTTGTTCAGGTTCGCTGTCAATATTGAAAGGATCGGGCTCAGCCGTCGGTTGAGCTGATGCCCGAGGAGGAACCTCGTCGATTTCCATGAGGTCATCATCCTCCTCTTCTTTTGGCTTTGCCTTGGGTTTGGCTGCCGCGCGACTCTTCTTAGGCATGACTTCAACGTCAAAATCATCGTCAGAATCCCCAGCTCCATCGCCCGTCGATGGAGATGGTTTGGCGGCGGGTTTGGAGTTAAGGAAGTTGGCTAAACTGTTCGTTGGCTGTGCTTTCTTGGCTGCAGCTGCCTTCTTTGATTTCGGAGCGGCAAAGTCCTCATCATCAGGGTCATCGCCATTCGCAGCCTTGCGCTTGCGGGAGGCTTGGGCACGACCTGCGCCGGTCATAAGCTTCGAGGAGGCACGACGGCCCATGTTGCGCGCTTTGCGAAGACGACGATCCTCATCTTCAAGCTGGAAGCGCCACTCGTTGATGAAATCGTCGAGATCTTTTCTCCAAATGTCCTCCTTGGAAAGCTTGATCAAGGCATCAATCTCGGTCTCCTTGTCACCAATTTGACGACGAAGCTTTTCGACACGTTCCTGGGTCAACGACCACAAGGCCATGCCGAGCAGATAGTCGTAAGAGCTTGACAGAACTTCAACTTCGGCGTCATCATCCTCTTCGCCCTCCTCAACAACCGCCTCGTCCTCACCTAACTTCGCAGCATCTGCCACTTTAGCGAATGCCTTGAAGCCCTTTTCCTTCAATTCATTGACCAGGGCAGACTTCTTCTTCTTAGAGATCACCAACTTCCCATCAATGATCATCTGGACGAAGCGAGCTTGGTTACTCAATTTTTCAAGGTCTTTTTGAAGTTCGTTCAGCTGGTGCTGCTTGCGACGCTCGTAGTACTTGAGACGGACGGTGAAGAACTCCTTCAAAATGTCATCCACCGTAGCGTACTTGGTGATGCGGCCTTCGGGGTCAAAAGCGACCAGATTGCTAGTGGCAATACTCTTCGTCAATTTGAACTTCTCCTCCAAGCCATCTGACAAGGCAGACTTCATGTTCTTTTCATCAAGTTGGATGACAAAGTGGACCTTGTCGTGGGTGTTGTAATCCTTGTAGTCCTTGATGAAAGAAGGAACCTTGTCGGCTTTAATGATATCTTCAAGTTTATCCTTGAAATCTTGGGTCCAGGTACGAATGGGCAGCTCAGTAATCTCAACTTCCTTATCACCAGTTTCCTTGATAATACCACTGAATTTGAATCGGTCACCGCCCATATCAACGACTTCGCCGGTGAAACCGCGGAACCAAGGTTGCATGGGCTCGGTTTGCTCGCCATCCATCAAACGTCTCAGATTTTTCACCACGTCCTCAGGATTATAGTTGGGAATGGATGAGCTCCAACCAGTTCCGATACCGTCAGCACCGTTGATCAAAACCATCGGTACAACAGGCATGTAGGTCTCGGGCTCAATTTTCTTGCCATCATCCTCGTTGTATGCTAACAAGGGTTCGTCAGCCGTGTGGAAGATTTTGCGGGCAAATGGCGAGAGACGGGTGTAAATGTAACGAGCACTGGCACAGTCGCCACCTCCTTGAAGTCGACTTCCAAAGTTACCACTTGGTTCAAGGCAGTTGATGTTGTTGGAGCCGACGAAAGTCTGGGCCAAACCGACGATGGTTTGTTGAAGGGAGGTTTCACCGTGCTGGTAGGCTGTCATTCCGGAAACAAGACCCGCTAACTCAACAACCTTCATATCCTTCTTCAGATTTCGACGGAAACAAGCATAAAGAACCTTGCGTTGGCCAGGCTTAAGACCGTCGACAACCGACGGAATAGAACGCTGGTTGTCTGCCATGCTGAACAAGATAAGCTCCTTATTGATGAAATCGGTGTATGAGATCTTGGACACCGAGTGGTCGAGGTATGTACCCGGCTTGAACTGGCGTAGCCACTCCTTACGCTCATCAGCCTTTTTCTTTGAGAAAGCCAGCTCGATGAGCTCGGCCTCGTTGTCCTTCATGGTGTGAAACTCCTTCAGATGGCGATCAAGGTCGCGGAAATAAACCTGAGCGTCTTCTGTGGAACTAGTTCCCAGACCCTTGTAGTATTTGTGATCCCATCCCCGCTCGCCCCTGTGAGTTTCAAGCCAGTCCTCATACTCAGGCATGGTAAAGAAGGACCGCGATTTGGTCGGGTTCTTCGGATCTCCCTTCCAGACCTTGATAATGGGAGTGATGAACTCAATCAAAAATTCAGGAATCTTGAGAAGACTGGGGAATTGTGCTTGGAGGAAGTTGATAAGCAATCCCTTGATGTGACTTCCGTCGTGATCTTGATCGGTCATGATCATAAGGTGACCATAGCGGAGACCCTTGGTTTCTGTGTACTCTTTCTTATGCTGGAGGCCAATGAAATTCTTGATGTTCTGGATCTCTTGGTTCTTGGAGATTTGGTCAAACGACGCATCGCGAACGTTGAGCAACTTTCCTCGAAGGGGGAACACGCCAAACAGGTCTGGACCAACAACAGCACGGCCAGCCATTGCCAAACCCTTGGCGGAGTCACCTTCTGTCAGAATCAGGGTACAGTGATGACCTTCTCGAGTGCCTGCTTTGTTGGCTTCCACGAGCTTGGGGTTATTCATGCGGGTACGACGGCCACCATCACTTTTCTTCAAGATTTGATCTGCTTTTTGGGCAGCGAAATGCAGAATGTTGGTCATCACCTCCGTTTTCAGAATCTTCTTGTAGAAATCTTCTTCCAAGATACATTTACTACCAAACTGGCTTGTCTTGGTCGTCAACTGCTCTTTTGTTTGGGAAGTAAAGGCCGGGTTGACGATCTGAGCATTGACAAATATGAAGATGTGATTACGGATCTGGGCCGCCTTCAAAGTGGCACCGGTTTTATTCTTCTTCTTGACCTGGTCTGCAAGTCGGTTGCAAATTTGATCCGCAATATAGTTGACATGGGTTCCGCCCGAAGTGGTCGCGATCGAATTGACGAATGAGACTTGTTGGAAAGCACCATCCGAGACGGAGAAACCGATCTCCCATCGGGGATCTGGGTTGCAGGTGAGGATTTCATCCTTAGGCGCCGGGCCGTCGTCTCCGCGCTCCCTACGAATGGCTTTCGTATACATTTGCATGTATGATTTGAAATTGCGAACGGGAACGCGTGTTTTGTTCAGCTTGACAGTGACGCCCGCAGTACCGGCCAAATCGTAGACACGGCGTTTAACGAGCGCTTCGAAATCATCATCGATGCCTTCCATCCCGAATCTGGCAAAATCCGGCTTGAAGGTGACCATGGTGTAGTCATCGCCCTTGCTGACGTCTGTGATCTTTGCCTTGCCCATTTTTGTCATATTCTCTGTCCATGTCTGTTTATACTTCTTCTTCTGATTTGAGTCCTGGGTTTCCAGTGTGAACTCAGTGGAGAAGACGTTACAGAGCTTGGCACCATAACCATTTCGACCACCAGTAACCTTCTTCTGGGTATCATCGTAGTTTGAAGATGTGAGAAGGTTTCCGAAAATCAGTTCCGGGACATAGATCTTCTCCTTGGAATGAATTTCGATCGGAATACCACGTCCGTTGTTCCAAACACTTATTTCGCCCTTCTCGCGGTCGATAGTGACCCTGATCTCGTTCATCCCCTTATCATTGTGCTTGTTATCGGCAGCGTTGACGACAATCTCATCGAAAATCTTGTAGAGACCGGGGACGAAGGTAACTTGACGGAACTCCATTGACTCGGTCTCAGAATTGAACACCCACATCTGCTGTTGGGTTGCTTCAATTGAGCCAATGTATGTGTCTGGGCGTTTAATGATGTGTTCCAGTTGCGTCAACTAACAACAACCGAGTTAGCAATCAGCTTTTGTCGAGCAGTACTGCGCAACTCACCCTTTGATATTTATCGCCACTATTTGCCGATGCAGGCTTTCCGGCTTCATCAACATGGGACTCGTTCTCTACGTCTGCGAGAGGTTTAGAGCCGGCGCGTTTGGACGCGGCGGGCTTCTTCGCCTTGGGAGGGGTGTGAGAAAGAGCCGAGTCGTCATCGGACATTTGCACGTCAGAAATTTCATCTTCGCTATCGGCCTTGGCCTTCTTCTTTGCTGGGGCAGCCTTGGCCTTGCCGGTTAGAGTCGTCTGCTTTTTGGCAGCGGGTTTAGCTGCGGCCTTCTTGGGAGCAGCCTTAGCCTTGGGCTTCTATATAACATTAGACATGTTAGTAAAGACATGCTTCCTTGAGCGAATGTGACAAGCTTACCGGGGCAGGCTCGGGAACAAAGTCAGAGCTACCAGCGTCACTCTCAACATCAAAGATGTCATCATCCATGATTGAGTCGTCCATGATGGCGGCGGTGGTGGTGATGGAGGACTAGGAGCTGAAAGTCCGACGGAATCGGATTCAGACCGACTTGGAAACGAATGACAGCAACAATCCAGTCGGTGAGTGAATGGAATTTACGCGATGGATTGATCAAAACCCAGCATGCTCTCGTGGGAGGAGGGCAAGAGGGGAGAAAAGGAAAGCAGATGAGATGAGATGTGAGGAATGGGAATGCGCTGGCAATCTTCTGCTGTTGCCATTTTCTGTTTTGGCGCCCCCATGAAACGCGCCTGCCGGGCGGTGAGAGTTGTGGCCACTCGGATCATCGATCTTCCCCAAACTCGCTTCACCGCCTTCGTACTCGCCCCGCCCGTAAACAAACAAACAAATTGAGCAGCGCGTCACTCGGCGGGGAGATGCAGCAAGTTGCAGCAAGTTGTTGATAAGGACATGTATAGACCAGTGTAAGGTATATCGCCATGCAACTGGTAGGAAGTGAATGGCTATTGATGTGTTGAATATTGTATTTCCATTTGAGCCACCATAAATACTTCATTATACATTATAATACTAGTATCAACCAAATGTTGGTAGTGATGAGCAGCGGTAGTACACAGTATACCTATACTGTACTACCGACTAGTATGCACTACCAGCATAATTGTTGTAGAATTGGGTAAGGTTACCCCAAACTCACAAATGACTTGGAAGTCATTTATAAGCTTATTCACCATCTATGTCTACTTACTAAAGAGAACGAAGTAACTTAAGTACTATAATGTATTACTACTAGTAATTGGTGGCTGGCGGTCCTTTCCAAAGTATCATGGGAGCTGGTGTAGATTGTCAAGGCCCCGCCAGCCCTTAAATGCCCAAGTGACTTTAGAAATTAATCAGTGGCAGGCACTCACCAAGTGGGGAGAAGATAATTCATATACATTTGGAGTACATACTAATTGGCCCCAAAAATATTTGTCTTCTACTCCGTACATATGCAAGACAACGAATATTCGATAGTGTACTCCATACTCCGTAGTATGTTGTACATTTCAACCACTATTCTATGGGGATTCTACGTGGAAGAGTAAAGAAACCTTGAAATCTCCACTGGCCCGGAAAAAAATCACCGCGACGGGCCGCTTGGACCAGCAAGTCGATCCACTGGAAAGGGGGGATATTCTTCATACTAGGTATGTACAGCACGGAGTGCATGATGACAGCGGCCCCTCAAAAACTGGATACAGATGATCATTTTCGACAGAGCACTCCGTACATACTGCGTCGAGAGCAATACCGGAGTATTGACTGGGAGGGCTCCTAGAACCAAGATATAGTTTGTCATTGCGATGAATTTCGATGATATCCATTTAACCGGAACCAGCCACTTCTCAATCTCTCGTGAGTCGAGTCTTCCCCCCTTTACTCTAAGATTCATAAATGCTCAAGTCAAGATGAAACAAAGCGTCCAAGGGGTTGTCACAAAGTTTCATATCAAACGCAGGAGCTCCGCCAATGAAACCGCTTCTAGTATATCCCGAGCCAATCAAAGGTGATATAAATGACAGTACCAGTCTATCTGTATTTTGATTACCCCAGCAGGCTTGGCGCAGCGCCCCTCCAATATTGCCCCAATAACCAAAGAATATTGAAGAGGCTGTCGCTGTGTACCTGCAGGATAGGTAGATGGTATGTATGACTGAAGTTGCTGAAATATTCAAATGGACTCACTGAACGAAGCTGAAAGTGAAAAATATAGCAGCATTGTTTATTTCGTGTACGGGGAAGATAAGGGTGATATTGAACCATGGAAGTACTACGGAGTACCCTTGGGTACTCGAGCTACCTACGAACTACTCCGTAAATACTCGGTACTCGGTACTTTGTAGCTCCTGGAAATTAGTTAGAAAGGAGAAACCAATAGACTGACTATCAGAAGAGGCACTGATACTCCGTACTCTGTACTGTATACTCCGTACTCCGTAAATTCATTCGAATTAGCCAAACAGTCGGTGTATGAGGATCGACGAGGGGGCCCAGACTGCAGGAGGGGAAAGCTAAAGGGGCTAGTGAAATAGTGCGGGTGGGTTTGGCGCATCTCCTGACTGTCGTCCACCGTCCCTTTTTTCTTTGCCAGCCTTCTTCCTCCACCTTGCTGTGCCTGGACCTTTGTGATTTTTGGATTATATGGTGCTGGATCACCCTAAGGTGTGCCATATCCCTCTTCCTCTTCGCATTTGTGATGAATGCTTCTGTGTGTGCGCTGTGAGCTAATGTCATTCCCACAGCAATGAAGCTGGTCTTGCATATCCCCTCAATCGTCTTATCACTTCACTACCGAGTCTAATCGACCCGTGTTCGACGATCTTGTTGTCCGACCCCCCTCTCCCCATTTCCCTCAATCGCGTATCGCAGTCATGGAGAAATCCGAACCCACCTCCCCAGTGGCACCGCATGCCCCCAACCACGATTCCATGGTTACTGTCTCCCTCTCAGATATCCAGTCGAGTTCCGAACACACTCAACCAGATTGGCGCAACCTGGATATTCCTCCTACACCTGTGAACGCGAGTCACGAGGGTGATTCATTCGGTCCGATGCCTCTTCAAGATGCTGCGAGAACAAGCCCGGTCCCCGTGTCCGAGCCCACAACCCCGACGGCAACCAGAGATAATAAGGATGCAGAGGAGGAGACAGATAACGAAGTGGACTGGGAAAATCTAGAGAAGACCGAGGAGAAAGAGCCTCGGGGAGAAGGCTCAGACGAAGTAAGTGATGAGAAGAGAAAGTATTCAAGTACATAGGAGGAGAGGTTTTGACTAGAATTGGCACTGACATTCCTCGCCTCCCTTGCACAGTCAACGGCTCTTCTACTCGCTCGCCTTGAGCAAGAAAACAATGCTCTAGCTACGAACCCCAAATCTGGATTGTCTAACAATGTCCCCCAATCGCCGAGACACCAGCGGCAATCCCGCTCGCAATCGCTCATTCAGATCAAACGGCTGATCAAAGACCCAACACGGTCAGAACTGCGCTACTCACAGCTATCTCCACCGCCGATGACCGAGTTGGAATTCTGGGCTGCATTGGTGGCAGACTACCCACAGACTGCCCAACGATTGCCTACGTTGACCTCGAATAAAATCCAAGGGGGTGTCCCGCCACCTCTTCGAGGTGTTGTCTGGCCGAGCTTGGCTGGAGCCCGCGATCCTACCTTGATCGATGAGTTCCAGCGATTGTCTGGTGAAAGTAGCCCTTACGATGGGCTTATCGGCAAGGATATCGGCCGCAGTTTTCCAAATGTCGAAATGTTTCGGGACCCCAATGGCGAAGGCCAGCAAATGTTGGCTAGAGTGCTGAGGTGCTTTAGTCTTTATGATGCTAAGATTGGATACTGTCAAGGTCTTGGATTTGTTGTTGGACCTTTGCTTATGCACATGTCTGATGCAGAGGCTTTTTGTGTACTTGTTCGGTAAGATGAAGCCACACCCCCCACCCCTCTAACTCATAGTTAACCCATGCTTACAATCACCCCAGATTGATGGATCATTATAATCTTCGAATGTGCTATTTACCAGATCTTTCTGGTCTTCATCTTCATGTGTACCAATTCCAGAATCTACTGGCACGACACCGTCCTGCCCTGTTTGATCACCTCGAGTCATTGAATGTCGAACCGGTCTATGTTTCCCAATGGTTCCTGTCATTTTTCGCTGTCGCCTGTCCTTTGCCGATGCTCCTCCGAATTTACGATGTTATCTTTTTGGAAGGTGCCTGCGAGACCCTCATGCGGGTGGCTCTTTCCCTAATGCAACGCAACGAAAAGCGAATTTTAGCGTGCAGCGAATTCGAAGACGTCATGCAGTTGCTGCTGTCGCGTAGTCTTTGGGATACGTGAGTGTTGACTATTTCCTTTTGACGCGTTTTCGTGACTTTTTTACTTTCCTCTTCGCAACAACCCCGCCAGCCTTTCAAATTATAATTATACTAATGTCCTCATCCTTTTTTAGGTACGCGTTCAATGCAGACGACCTGGTCAACGACTTTGTTTCCTTGACTTCGCTCGTTACCAAGGAAAGTCTCCAAGCTTTGGAAGCTAGCTACAATCAGTCTCAAGGTGTTCCTACTGGCATCTCTTTCCCGCAGATGCAGGCTACGGCATCGCGTTTTCTGGGCCGCTTATGGGCTGGCTCCAGCTCACATACTTCAATGAAGTCGTTGAACCCCAATTCGAGTCCGTCACGACCTGCCAGCACAATCCGCCGATCGGCCTCCAAGCAGAGCATGACGTCCACACTCAATTCCGTTGAAACGACATCTGATGCAAGTACCGCTCCAACGGAATTATCAGCCGCTACGGCAGGCGCAGATAAACCACGCGTCAAGTCCAATATGTCTGCCCATCACAAAGATCGTGACCTCCATACCCAGATCGAAGATCTTCTGATGGCCTTGAGTGACCTTCAACGTCAGCATGCAGATCTCACGCGCGACTTGCAACAAGAAAGAGAAGAGCGGGAAGAAGATAACGCTGTTTCTAAAGAGTTACTCAACCACATTTGCGAGTTGCCCAATGAAAGTCAACCGGAAGAGCTAGTTTCCAAGGCACAAGCCCGATTCTCATCCGACGAGCCCAAAGAGTCGCCTATCACTCAAACAAAGCATCAATTGCATGATGATTTGAACCGATGGAAATCGATGCATGAGGTCGAGGCCAGCCGCTGTCTGGATCTCACGCGACGAATGGATGACTTCGAGCAAGAAAATTCCTCACTGAAAGACCAGCTTCGCGAAGCCCGTGGCCGAATCCAGGACGGATACCGTGATCGGCAACGACTGGAACGAATGAACCAGGAGCTCCGATCCTTGAAAACAAAAACACCCGTCGCGGAGTCATCAACTCCCCCAGAGTCTGCTAGCTCACCGGTCGAATCCAACGAGACTGCTTCACCAAATGGTCTCCGCCAATTGAGACTGGTGCGCACCAATTCGCAGAAGAGCCCAACAACCTTCAACAAGCGGTCGAGCAGCTTGGGTCTTCAGAGTGTGCTTGCAACCGAGAACAACAAGCCTGCCGCTGAAGAAACACTATTACTCGAACTGGTCAACGCAAAGACCGCAGAAGCCGTCGCCAAACAAGAGCTCGAAGAAGTCAAGGGAAAGATGGACGCATTGCGAAAGATGATCAGTGCACCTCATTCCCAAGCGGGGGCAAAACTTGAGAACCGACATTCATTTATCGGTCGCTCCCCTTCTCGAACCAGTATGACAAAAGCTCCCACCGAACCCATCAAGACACCCGGAACTTCTAGCAATGTTGGCGCCGGAGGCGGAGGGTTCTTTAGTGGTTGGGGCCGACGAGCTGCAACGAGTAACGAATCTCCTTCATGAATCTGTTTGAGCGCAATTTCCTTGTAACAATACCTTTCGATCAAGGCCAATGAAGGCCTGAATTGTGAAATAAGTCTACTTTGAGGAGGCTGTGTCAATATCATTTTCAATTCCGACTGTTTGTTTAACCAAGTCTTGATGATATCCATAATGGAAATACAACATGCTTTTCAAGCTAGTTTGACCATACGTCTTTCCCAAGTTTTGTAGAATAACACCCTTCCTTCCTTCCTAATTCCAGAATGTCCTCCACTGTGAAATATCACATGACTAGAATTTTGGGGAGGAGCCATCCAGGCAATCTTCCACATCTCATCAGGTTGCATAAACATCATTCCAGAAGTCCAGGGCTCTCAAGAGAAATACGATATCGTCTCGAAACTCCAGTGAATAGTCGACGCAAAGAAGTTATGTGTTCGTCGCCAGACATACCAACAGAAAACCCCATTCAATCGAGAAGAGGATTTGAATGTAAAGAAGGACAAAACTTTTCGAGCCTCATTTATGAGACTGCAGTCTCGTTTACAACTTTGAAGACGGGTATTAACATCAACTGGACAGAAGCCAGAAAGAGAAAGAGGGCTGACCAAGCTGCTTAGCGTTCCAATGATCAAGGCCTATAATGCAAAACATCCCAGAGAAAAGCAGCTCCGGTGCCCGGTTGGATAGGAGGTTATCACACGTTATCACCGTCGCCCATTTATTTGCCTATATGCACGGTCAGTCCATTATGGACTCAATGTTTGGAAAGGATAGTGATATCTTCTCTTCTCGAAATGAAATCACTGCCAGTAAGAAATTTAAAGAGTATTTTGACAGTGGGAAGCTGGCCATTGTCCCCGACATGAGCGATAGTTGGAATTGTGGAGTTGATCAGCTGGCTCACCGGCTCTAAACCAAGAGAACTTCGAGTGTAAACCCTGGACTGGAACTGCGAGGGATCAATTGGAATTGGAAGTTCACGACAAGACACATTGCAGCAACCCAGCTCTCTCACCATCTCTCCTACCAGCAAACACCGCTACTTCTATCTCCCATTACCTTTACGGGCCTGATTCGCAATCATGAGTCCGGGAAACACTCAGTCCAACCCCTTTCAATCTTTGAACATCTTGTGTTCAAAACCGATTTCCGACGTGCTGCGCGTTATGTTTACTTTCATTATTGTGTGCAGGTTTTACGAAGATCTTGGCAACTATCGAAAGATCAATACAAAAGATCGTGCCGCAGCTACTCCAGAGAAAGTTTTGTTTGGGGAAGCCTGGTCGTTACATACCCCGTGATATGCTGCTGCTTTGGTTGAAGAACTACCCTAGTTCTTAGGACTTGATTCATTGATTGTATTTTTAGCTTCTCTGATACAAGATACACCACTACTAGCTTAAAGCTCGCATTTATTAACAGCAAAAGTACAATCAGGGAGGAAATTATTCAATAATAACTCCAGAAGTTCTGGCCTGTTCCGAGATAGTGTAAAATCTACCCAATTGAATGCGACGGGGGTAGTCGGCAGCTCCACTGAACGTTTTCAAGCGGGGTAGAAGTAGCAAAGTACATACTCCAAATGAGATTATCCACATGCTAGTTCACAGACTGCGGAGAAGGGAGTTAAATGATTGTATCATAAAGAATAATTTATATAGTGGAGTTGGGAAACTAAATTATTTTTTCTTTCTTCGCGTCTCGCTTTCGCTCTACAGTTTTACCTCCTTTGCGTTCATCTTTTTGGTTTTGATCTCTCACAATGGGCTCAGCCGCCAAAATCATAGAAAACGATGTTTCGATTACCGGCTTTGAAGTCATAGATCTGAGATTCCCAACCAGCTTGGATGGTGTCGGATCAGATGCTATGCATGTTGGCACAAACGGTTCTCACCCTTATATTCGGTTGAAAACAAATCATGATGGCCTAGTCGGAGAAGGGATTGTAAGTCGTGTTTGATCTTTTCCGAGCCAAATTTTACATGAGCTTATTATACGATAGGCTTTTAGCAATGGAAGAGGAAGTGAATTGATTTGCATGGCCCTTGAAATATTCGCGAAGCGGGTCGTTGGAAAGTCTATGCACACCTTGACTCTGAATATGGGAAAGACTTGGAGATACATGGTTTCTGATTCACAATACCGATGGGTTGGCCCTGAAAAGAGTATCACACATCTTGCCGTGGCAGGTGTTTTGAATGCAGTTTGGGATCTCTGGGGCAAAATCCTGTCCAAGCCAGTGTGGAAAATTATCTGTGATATGGAGCCTGAACAAATTGTGAATTGCATCGACTTCCGCTATATCACTGATGTGATCACCCCGGAGGAGAGTATTGAGCTATTGAAGCAAACAAAGGAAGGCAAGAGTCATCGTTTGAATGAGGCTTTAGAAAACAAAGCTGTCCCTGCTTACACTACGTCCGCTGGCTGGCTTGCATTCTCGGGAAACAAGATGCGGGAGGTGCTGGAGGAAACTATTCAAGCTGGATACGACACCTTTAAATTCAAGGTGGGAACAGACGTTAAAACAGACAGGGAAAGACTGTCAACTGTAAGAGAGGTCCTCGGGTACGATAAGGGATACCAAATTATGATTGATGCGAATCAAGTTTGGAGTGTGCCCGAGGCCATCGAGTACATGAAGCAACTGGTCGAATTCAAGCCCGTTTTCATCGAGGAACCCACCAACCCGGACGATGTACTTGGTCATGCCGCCATCAGGAAAGCTTTGAAGCCGTACGGGGTTGGAGTTGCGACCGGCGAAGCAGCGCAAAATCGTGTTACATTCAAACAGCTTCTGCAAGCAGAAGCGACGGATGTTTGCCAGATTGATGCGGTGCGACTTGGTAGTGTCAATGAGTGCTTGGTAGGTTATGAATTACCAATTTGGGTTTCCGAATGTTAGAAGAGAAATTCTATACTGACATCAAATAGGCTGTCATGATCATGGCGCTCAAGTTCAACGTTCCATGTGTTCCTCACAATGGTGCCATGGGGCTCACTGAGCTAACCTCTCATTTGAGCACCATTGACTACGTCGCTATTAGCGGTAAAAAGTCCATGCTCGAGTTTGCTGATAGCCACAGAGAGAATTTGCGTCATCCCTCTCAGATCAAGAATGCCCATTATGTTACGCCACTTGATCCAGGATATTCGACCGGATATACAAATGAAGCTTTGGAAAAGTACACTTATCCAACAGGAAGCTTTTGGGCGAGTGAGATAGGATTGAAGATTATTGATCAACCTACTGGGGGAGAGCTATAGCTTAAAAGAAGCCTCAATTGTCTATAGAAGCCCAATAAGTGCACTTCAATAGAAAAGAATCAAGTAAAGAAGTATTCAAAAAACTTAGTACCAGGTCTTGGATTTTGTCTTCTCACTAAATACAAGAGCTATATACTTTTGAGTGTAAGAGCTTGGGCCACCAAATCCTTCACAGTTTCTTCAAAGGAGCGATACTTGAAGTTCAACTCTCTGGCAGCAGTTTCTCCATCCAACCCACAGCTTTCATCGATAACTTGTTCCTCTTGGAAGACCTCGTCTTTGAGCTGCGGGAAATTATCTGCTAATACCCGTGCAGCAACTCCATATGAGAATCTTTCTGGAGAAGCTGGAATGTATCTTTTACCACTCGCATCAGCGGAAAGAAGTGCCTCCACATGAGCTACAGCTAGATCACGGACATCAATCCAAAACGGAACCCGAGAGACGGGAAGAGGATTGGCACCGCTTGCGACCTTCCATAACATAGCATTGGATTCATTCAACTTATCCACCTTATAAACAGGATGTACCACAGGACCAAATGTCATTGGAGGACATAGAGTCACGATGTCAAAGCCGGGACTGTGTTCCTTAATGTATTTCCACGCTTCCAGCTCTGCAAACTTTTTGGAGCCTCTATAGGCAACAACTGCACTCGTAGTGGGATCAATAGATTCCTCATAAGTGAGAGGATTCCAATCAGCGCCCGTGTAGGTAAAGTATGGTCCCTTTCGATTGACATCGAGTACGGAAGCAAAAGACGAAGTGATGACGACTCGCTTGATTTGAGGGTTCTCGTTTGCAGCCTCTAAAATCGCGATAACACCATTGATGGCAGGAATAATGAGTTCTTGTTCGTTATTGGTTGTATTATAGGTAAACGGCTAAATTTTGAAATCGCAATAAGTTAGTAAAATTTAACCCTTGAATACTATTAGAGGATAGCAGTAAGCTCACGCTGGCAGTATGGATTATTCCATCTACCCCTCTCACCGCAGCAGCTAAGCCTTCAGGGGCACTACTTTTGAAATCACCAATCTGGACGAATTCAAGCAAATGTGAAAATTGAGGGCGAGCTTTGATCATAAGCTCAGCCTTTTCGCGTGAACGTGTTGTTCCTCGTACTCGAATACCGCGTGAAAGCAACACATCCACAATATGGGCGCCGATGAAACCGGTCGCACCTGTGACTAGAATCGATCTCGACATGCTGCTCAGTTGTTCGACAGGTTCTATTCACCAGAAGTTATCCGTGGGATTAGAGTGAGAATTAATAATTCTCCCCCAATCCGCCTATACGCGTCGCAGCCACTCGGCGGGAATCCCTGCCGCTTATCCCCGCTGGAAGTGTGTGGGGAAGTGTCACCCCGGATTTCTCACTTCTCCCCTTTAACGCCCCCCCCCCACAAGCGGAGAACCTATCATTTCTAGGGGAGGTCATCAGCCCATGGCTCAATTCCGAGTATATGATAGACCATAAAAGCCCCCGTTGTGCAAGATCAAAACCTTTACTTTTCTTTGAATTGGAGCAAAGCGTTTTCAAGGCAACATGCAGCTATCCGGTTTGTCGGAAATTTTACGTGGAACATGGCTCATTATCGCCATCACTGTCGTGAATGCCTGGTGAGTGGACAACATGATCTATTTTTGCAAGTTAAGATTGACAAGAACAGTTCTATGGCCTGGTTTGGGTATGATCAGGGTGTCTTTTCCGGAGTCCTCATATCAGCAGGTGAGAAAAGAAAAATGCCGAAAACAAGACGCGATCTTATTCTGATACACTTATAGATTTCAAGAAACATTTCCCTGAAACAAACGACTCCAACATATCCGGTATAACTTCGAGTTGCTTCTCGGTAAGCTTCAAGTTCTCTTCAAAGAAGAACAAGGTCGTTTTTGACAGCTTCTTCTAGCTAGGTGCATTCTTCGGTGCGATATTTGCATTTGCCCTAGGAGATCGGCTCGGTCGGAAGAAGGCTATAGCTTTTGGTCTGATCTGTAACACCATTGGTGCCATTCTTCAAGTCGTGTCTTGGAGTTTGAGTCAAATGATTGTTGGACGCATAATCAATGGCTTCGGCATGGGATTGACATCGTCAACTTGCCCCGTCTACCAGGCCGAATGCTCAAAGCCTCGTGTAAGGGGTAAGTTGGTTGTAGTTGGCTCCTTGTCAAACACCGCTGCATTCTGTCTTGCCAATTGGATGAATTTTGGTCTCTATTTCCAGGGGGAAGCTCTTCAATGGAGGTTTCCTTTGGGCTTCCAGCTTATATTCCCCCTAATAGTCTCATTGGCTATGCTATTCGTACCCGAGTCTCCTAGATGGCTGCTGTTAAAAGACAGACACCAAGAGGCCCTTCAAATTATTGCAAGACTTGAAGGATCGGCGAAGTGCATTGAAGATCCTGATGTGAAAGCGCAGTTCCTATCTATACAGTCGGCAATCGAGATGGAAAGAAGGGATCGTCCAACTTTTAGGGAGGTTATCACCGGCCACGACAAAATCAAAAACTTACGGCGAATCATATTGTCATGCGGTACGCAGTTCATGCAACAATTTAGTGGCGTCAATGCACTTGGATATTACCTTCCTACACTACTGGTGCAAAGTGTGGGACTCGGAGAGCAAGAGAGCCGTCTCCTAACAGCTATCAATGGAACCACCTATCTCTGCGCCGCCTTTTGCTGCTTGGTTTTAATCGATCTTTTTGGCCGTCGAAAGTAAGATAATGGGACTGAAAATAGAAATCAAAAATTCTTTGCAGCTGACAAACCCTACAGATTGATGTTATACGGGTCAGTAGGCATGGGTGCCTGCTACTTCGTCGCTGCAATGTGTTTGAAAGCTGGAGAGACCAACTCAGCAACTAAGCAACTGGTATGCCTACGAAAATCTACTGCCGTATCGTACCAATTTTAACCAAGGACTAGATGGGCCGAGTTACCACTGCAATGTTTTTCTTATATTATTTTATATATGGCACGAGCTTTGCGAAGGTTCCCTGGGTATACAACTCAGAGGTCAACTCACTTGGCTGGCGCACAAGGGGTGCAGCAGCAGCAACAGGAACAAATTGGATTTGTGGCTTTATTGTAACGCAATTCACGAGCATTGGAGTCAGTAGACTCCATTGGCGTTTCTACCTTAGTAAGTTGAAATTCTACACCTTGCTACCATGACGATATTGACCCATGACGATATTGACCATGAACCAAAAAACAGTTTTTGCAGTGATTTCCTGGGCTTTCTTCCCCATTGTATTCGTATTTTATCCCGAGACATCCCGACGCACACTAGAAGATATGGATGAGATTTTCATTCGAAATCCGTCATTGATTGTCTGTGGAAATCAGCAACTCACCCAGCGCGATAGGCCTGAAATTTTTGTCCAGGCAGAGCAAGACAGGATCTCGGGTGGAATCGAGAATGGAAAAGATGGGTTTTCAATTTCAACAACTACTCACCATGAAAGGGTTTGATCTCAGTGGTAATAGCTGAAGAAAATCCTACTATAGGGTGGTGATATTACCCAGAATCAATTTTAAGTATAGTTTAACTAATTATCTAAGACTTAAAGTCATAAATAATTAAATATTATGTGTGATATTAACGAAGCTATGAAGCACTACTATACATGCGTGATAATAGCTTATGCTTTCTTTGTAACTCACTAAGTATATTAATCACGGCCTCCAGGCTGGAGAATGCCCACGGCCGAATATTATTGAGAGCCACCTCTTGTAGCTCCTGGATATCAGGGACAGAATTTTGAAGGACCGGACTCATAGAGGCCAATGTCAAAACAACAATAGCCCCGAGAGATCTATAAAAGGTCATCAAAGTGTCAAGCAATTGTGTTGGGTATTTTCTAACTTACGACATTGAGAAGGTCCATGTGTATTGGCTCGGTCGAGCTAATACTGGCGTCGTGCTATGTATATAGCTTCGACAGCTTTCAATGCAGATACAGGCCTTGTCGACAATGTCTGAAGAGGAAGGCCCATTATTTTCAATCACCTTTAGGAGAAAAGGCCTGTATAGGATATGACGAGCTGCAAAATATCTTATGCGAAGCACAGCCTGGCGGTCATTAGAAGTTGGTACAATGAACTCGGTATCGAGAGTCGGACGGGCTGCTTCGGGAATTGACGAATGCCAAAGCTCAAGCTGGGAGTGAAGCTCATCGCAAAATGTTCGTAGAGCTAAGATACTGATGGGAGAAGACTCGTCGCGTACTGTCAAGATGGTTGATGAAAATAGAGAAGGGTTTCCCCCACTTTGGTAAAGCAGATTGTGAATACGGTTCAATAATTTGCGAACTGATATCTCGGCTAAGAAGCTGGTTGATTGCACTATCTCGAGATTTGTACACTCTGGGAGGTCGATTGTATCAGCCAGTTGCTGCAGGCCACTCTGCGGTAGCTCAAGCTCAGCAATTCGATCACATTCGACTAAGAAGCAAGACCAAAAGAGCCTGATGATTGACTCCCTCTCCTTGGAAGTTCGCTTATGTGAAACATGTCTAGAGAGATTAGTCTATGACAATGAAACATGAAAGATGCATCCATACCGAGAGAGTTGAAGTTGAAGAATTGTTGCAGCAGAATATACCATTCGCCAACTTCGAAGAGGACGAACGATATACGCGTAGTAAATACTAGATAGAACGAGAGCCTGAGGCAATACCAAGCTGAATGAAAATGACCATGATGATTGATGGAGGAGTGTGGGCAGAGCATGATGCATATACTGCATGCCAGGTGGCGAGGATCTTAGCGAAAGAGTGTCTGCTGGTGTTATGGTGGCTTCTCCAATTGCTAGTACCACCATGCATAGGGCGGATTCAACACTAGTATCTGGCCCGTTCTCAAGGAAGCGGCTATAAAGGCCATGGAATTCGTTTTCATCTAGCACAGGATGCTGCTGGTGTGCAGACGAGAAGAAGGCAGTCACAAGCTCTGCTGCATGAACCTCATCAATCTGACATGGCTTTTCTGGGCCGTGTGTATTATCAGATCCCGACTCGAAAGGTAGATTATCGTTAGATTCCAAATGAAAAAATAAATCCGGTGGATAGTCTCCGACAAGCGACCTCACTTGAGGAAGACTCAACAGATAGGTAGATGATGTTTTGTGCTCGGGCGGAATTGACATGGGCGGAAGATTCATGTCCGAATCGTTTTTGATTTCTGCCAGCCAGGGGGATGGGTTAGGAATGGATGAATTTTCTGCAATGGGCCCGGCTGTATTATTTGGCGGTGATCGTATAGATGGGAGCGAGGAGGAATATTCATCACCCCGTGGAAAATTTGAGATTAAACTTGTCTGACTATGCAGCATTGTTTCGATTTCATGTAATTTATTCATGATTTCTCTCGTGCCACCCGTGGTGTCAATCCTTATTGCTGTGAGACCATGCTTTACCAAATTTATCAGGAA
The DNA here is from genome assembly GCA_020086695.1 of Penicillium sumatraense. Classification (NCBI taxonomy): domain Eukaryota; kingdom Fungi; phylum Ascomycota; class Eurotiomycetes; order Eurotiales; family Aspergillaceae; genus Penicillium; species Penicillium sumatraense. Next base: position 198,052 of record JAGIKU010000556.1, on the reverse strand, counting down.
ACAGACCTCTGTGATGGAGCTTCCATGTAATGACATTCCACGTCCATTTCCCTGCAATGTGAACAGGAGGGCTTTTGTGCGTCGCATCGTCGTTTGCTATTTTTGCGTCAGTTTTGGAAGCAATGAACATTGACCCGAAAACCTACCGGCTGCGACAAAAGCTACAGGCCAGAGGAACCCTCTTTCTAGTAAAGCTCATGATGAAACCCGGCGGTCAGCCCAGCCCAGTGCAGTGCTACCAGCACGGATGTTGCTGGAATGAAGAGTGCCGCGAGGTCAAGTCGGGTTTACCCCGCGGGGTTACCTCCACACGTGATTACCATGTATACAAAATGGAACGAACTACAAACACTAGTAATATTTTGATTAATTTCTAGGGTTTTAGGGAATTTAGGGCTAGCTCATACGTCTGCTATAGTAGACGGCAGTGACGAAAGAGAAACTGGGTATAGACCTTATACAAACTTAGAACTTCTGAAAATCTGAAGTTAATCGTACAAAGAAAACTGACTTGCAGTCTACTAGACTGCACCAGGTCCCTTGGAATAGTGTTTCGCTTCGCCTTTTTGGGCTTGTGCTTATTTTCACCTCACTAAGCTGCTTCTTAACATTCCGGCCGGTCATCTCCCATTATTTTCTCATCCGAGTGAAAACCTCGGGATTGGTTCCGTTGATGAAGCTTACACACTTTCAGAACCAACCTAGAATGTCACGCACCCCTCGGCCTCGGGTGCATCCCGAGTACGACGTAGCTAGCGTCAACGGCTATCCACTATCGATATAGTAGGGTCCGACCGCGGGATCTTCGAGGACTGGAACTCAAAAGGTCATAGTCAAATCACCCAGGGCACTGAACATGGATTCGAATTGATAACATGAAAAAGAAGATGACTTTCGGAGCTTACTGCAAAACTCCGTCGGTCTCCGCGATTCGGCTCCAGAATTCTTGAAGTCGACCTCAAATTCTACAAATAGCCTTAATTTGATGGAAACTCGTAATATACATGATTCATACAATTTTGCCTGCATTTTTCGGTATTCTGCCTACATTTCGAATTAACAATAGGATAGAATAGTTAAAAGTAAAGAAAGTAAGTATCAGTTAAAAGTCATATTTGGTTTTAAGTTCTCATAGTTTTATAGCTTTTGATATAACCAGCTCACATATCTATAGATTACCCAAAAGACTACTTATTATCTATTACAAAAGATAGTATCCAAGAGGTAAGAAATAGAACGCTAGCACTCCACCTCCAAAGCAGTACCTGAGTTCGTAATATCAGTCGTTAATAGTAACCTCTAGCAATCTAGGTGGGAATACAATCGTATACAATTTAGCCATCATAGGCCACTTTTCATTACGACCCTATACGTAAATACATTAAACGGTAGCACCAGAGAAGATCTAATTAACCCTGACCAAACTTAGATAGTAGAGAGGGGAGTAGAGTAGAAAAGCAGACAGGTGTGTGTAAGAAGGGTGATTAAGTTAATATAAGATTGGTACGTTTGCTGTGAAATATTCCCTGAATGCCCCTGAGATCTATTTACTGAGGACCTAACAACTATTTAAATCAGTCTTTTGACAGTTTGACAGCTAAAGAGAGATGATCAAGTCTCCGAATCGATATTAAAGTACATCCAGTTGGTTTTATCTGCACATAAAAATATCAGAATTTGTATATAAGCTAGAAAGGATGATTGCAGTAGCAGGATCGCTGGCATAAAGGGTCACTTTTAACAACCTATAAGATTTTAGTATAAACAATCCCCTGGGACATTCTGGTCACAGCTGGGGGGTAGTGAAGGGCCGCAGTTAAATCCTATCCGGACCGGGACACCCGAGGGATCCTCAATTTCCATAACGGAGGGATCCCGGGACGGACACGACTCTGGTGCCTATCTCAATAGGATACCGGCTCTATCGGGATTTTAACATGACACAGTGAGCTCCTTGATCGTATGGCTGAACTGCCGGGGTAAACTCTTGTACATATGGAGATAGGTCATTCTACAAAGTATGAATGGATTATTTGAACTCAGAAAGGACTCTTCACAAGCGACTGAACATGGACGGGAACTGCTCGAGCTTGTTGTGTTCTTACTGGAAAAATCAAAATTCAATACAATTTTCCACCCCACCTTTTTGTGGAGAATTCTGCTGTCCAAATCTGTAGAGCGTTTTGAATGTGATATCTACACTCCCACCTTTCATTCCCAGATCAATGAAATTCAATGTATTCTGCTGTATTTCTCATCCCTGTCTATGATAACACTGATATATATATTGTTTGTTACCGCGGGCTTACGTCTCGTGCATAAAACAATGGCGTCTGACCGTCACCAACCCTGCAATTCCTACCACCGGAAGACCAAATCCGGGTGCGTGTCTCTGTTCTGTACAATCGTTTTCTACATAGTCGGGTCTTTGAGCTGGAAAAATACGTTCAGAATTATACTGACGTAGCATGGAAGGTATGAGAGAGTTATAAAAATTTCTAGTAGCGAATGTGTGCACTTTGAACGCCTCTATTTCCGTCACCAGGCTGGGCGTCACTTGAGTTAGGCAAAGTGCACCTGTACCGGGGCCTTATTGCCTATTACCTGAGCTTACACCAATCAAGTCGAAAATATAGGCTTTCCTTGCATAGTCTGCTTGAAGACTTGCAACGCGAGTTCGGGTTCTGACAATGTTAGCCCTTATTCCATTAAACGAAGGGTTGACGTACGATAAAAGGGAACCTCGTGGCCGGCCCCAAAGACACGTAGGTATGAAAGATTTTCGACCGTCTTGTATGTCCCCTTCCGTGTTCCATTGACGGTATATTCAACAAGTTTTTCTCCAGCGAACTCATCATGGCCACTGTAGGATACTTTATCGGCGGTCTCCTTGTAACCCAACCAGTTGCAGATCCAATCTGCGTCACCTGCCCACATCAAGGTTCTCACGCCAGATTGAACAACATAGCTAAGCTGCTGGAGATATGAACGAGAATCTGTTGATAGGTTAACCCGTGTAAATAGATGTAAGGGAGGGATTTTGATAGTCTTACCATCTCCTGTAGCTGAAAATAGCGCATAGGCAGCCGTGGGGCACTCCTGATACACCGAACGAGCGCCAATTGCTTTGATAATATCTGGACGCAAGAGATACTTGCTATAGGTCTTAGGTGGGTTGGGGTCATTAGAGGTAGCCCGCACATCGTACACATCAAAGTTACCAGTAGATGAGATGGGAGATTCGATCAGCTCAGCGCAAATTGCGGATGCAGCGATACAGGCGGCGTCTCCACCAGTTGGGCTTGGGCACTCTTTGAGGGCAGGCAGACAGGCTGTATAATAGTCTGCATAGTACTCGGCAGCTTGCTTCGGGGTGATTAAAGGGCGATAAGGATTCACCAGCGCATAGTCAATATACGACTTGTAGACGTCGGGAGCATTTGTGTAGCCGTTGTTGACACCAAGCGCAACCAGATTAATCTCCTCACCAGAAACCTTTCCCTGCTTAATAGCGAGGTTCTGCTTTAACACAAAGTCTGCAAAACCTGGGCCATAATGACCTCCATATGACTCTGTCCAGATAGCGAATTCACGGCTTTTATACTCCGGGAATTGGCCATAGAACGCTTGGATAAGCTTCCAAACATATTTGGCAGCAGTATCAGTCGAGAAAACCGCATCGACGCCGTAGGAGAAACCAACTCCGACGGGCTGGTCAATGTACAGCATGTTTGCATACTCGTTCCAGCTGTAGGGATTCAGCTTCGGCTCATGATCGCCGTCATAGAACTGGCACGGACCATTCTCTTGGAAGAGACCAATCATGCTAGAGCAACCTGGGCCACCATTGAACCAGGTAGCCAATGGAGCAGTCTCGGGGTTGTTGCGGGCTTCAAAGAACCAGAACCACATATTCATCCCCTCACCAACGGAGAAATACCCGGAGTAAGTGTTGACACCGGGCGTGGTCTCACAAATTCCGGAATTCTTCACGACCTCGATGGTTGAGTTTGTGGAGCGGTCCTGAAATTGATGATAAATGATACCATCGCGCTCGACCAGCTTTGCATTCGGCTCAGACTTTGTCTGAGTGACATAACAAGCCCCGAAGTAGGCAAAGAAGAGAGGGAGAAGAGAGAAAAGAAGCATTTTGTTGGCGGGATTGGAAATCGATGAATGTCAAGGAGAGAATTCAGGCTGTCATTGTCGTGACATTTATACCATTTCTTAGAAACTGGTACCGTGATAGTATGTGCTGGGATTTTTCGCGTTAGACTGGTCTTGGTTACAGGATTGAACTATTGGCTTGGCAAACTTGGTCACATTTGGGGCTGGCGATTTTGCACCATTCGGCTGGTTGCAAAAGAATGCACACTGATATCGGAGATTAGTTTCGGCGACCTTAAACTCTTCAAGAACGAGTTCTGGTAAATGGACACCCCCAGCCAGTACTCGGACGCCCTTTAACCCTATTAAGACTGGTGTGGTATGTGTAATACTAGTGATGAAGTGTTCTAAATTGAAAGGTAACTAATATAGTTGTATTTTGTGGGTATTTTGTGGGTGTAGTACTATATTAGTATGCTATATGTTTCTAACTTGGAGTTGAGAAAATTAATATTACTATAGAGATACTATGTCTAGTTCAGAGATAGTGGTCTCTACTTAGTAGATAGTTACATTATCTGAGTAGACATAAGTACTATCTAGTACTAACTAGTACTACCTACTAGATAATGGAAGAGTTTTATTTAGTAGATATAACCTACTTAAAAGACTTATAGTGCTAGTACTAGTACTAGCTACTAAGTGATAGAAGATTACTATTAGATCAATAATCTTCTATAGTATTACTAGGTGGTATAAATTTTTATAGAAGCTCTCAGAAAAGCATATAGAAAAGAGATCTATTCAGAAGGTCAGTATAGTAAAATTACAATTCAGATCTCTGTATCTCTAGTATTCCGTATACTGCGCCATCCTTAATGAGGTTAAAGGGTGTCCCAATACTGGCTCGGGGTTTCCAATTTTCAGAACCCCCAAGAACCGCCCGGCGTGCCGAATGGAGCGAAGATGCACGTAGAAACCCGGGATGTTCCCGAAATCGTCTTCGAAGGATTTATTAACGGAGATCCGACGGTTTTCCAAGGTTACGTCGTGTCATATGGGCTGATCTGTCTGCAGAAAATGTAGTTAGGGAACTCACCTTGCGGTATGCCACAATCCGGCCTCGTAACCTAACATGCAAATAACGACATGAACGTGATCTACATTGAATATCCCGGTGTTACATCAGGAGTAATGGCATCCTGATAGCAGTTTAGCACGCCATTGCGAATTCTCAAAGATTTAAAAGCTCATACAGCCTCGCCCGTCATTTACATGGCAGTGCTTACGAAAAGTGACCGTCTTTGAAGTATACTGCATCTCCAGGGCTGTGAATACACCAGATCGTTCAGAATGAGCCCGTATTTCAGTCTTGTCCCTCTGTTCCTATTCGTAACTTCGGCTTTGGCCTCGCCAGTGACAGATTCCGGAACTTTTCAGGTTCTTCAGCAGCCAAACCTGAACTTCACCAAGAATGCTGCAGCTATCCATTTCTCTGATTTAGCAAAATATAATGTCACTCACAACTCAACTTACGCAGCTTCCATTGCCGCAACGAAGCAGTCTGGAAGCACGCCCGCAATTCCTCTCCTTTGGGAAAGCGAATATGTTTGTCCCGTCGTCATTGGGGGGCAAACTGTTTATCTCGATTTCGACACGGGTTCATCTGATCTGTAAGTGCTCTCACCCCACTGAGAAAGAAATCAAGTTGTTTAACAGGAATTATCCTACAGGTGGGTTCTCTCAACCTTGACAAGCATCGGCGACATTGGTCACAAGATATATGACCCGAAGTTGAGCCCTTCCTCAAAGCTACTGCCTGGAGCGACATGGGACATAACGTATGCCGATGGTAGTGGATCCGGGGGCGTCGTTTTTAAAGACCATGTTGCAATTGGAAGCAGCGTTGCTGTGGATCAGGCCGTGGAGGTAGCTTTATTTGTTTCGCCACAACTCGCCACAAATCCTTTCGAAAGCGGGTTGCTAGGTCTGGCTTTTAGCACTATCAATACAGGTAAGTACTAATCTTCCTGAAGCAATGAGTTAGTCAGCAAAAAGGTCTGATCTAATGCTATACCTATCCAGTGTCACCGATTCACCAGTTGACTTTCTTTGAGAATATCCTACCAACCCTCAAAGAGCCGTTGTTCACCGCGGACCTTCAACATGGTCGTCCCGGAACCTATAATTTTGGCTTCATTGACCCTGCCGCATTTAAGGGGCCCATTGCATGGACCCCAGTCACAAAGCCGCAGGGATATTATGCTTACTGGCAGCTCGATGTTACTGGGTTTCAAGTCGGGCCTGAACCGTACCACGAAAGGATCATCAGTGGAATTGCGGGTGAGTAAAAGTTTGCCCTTCTTTTTATCGTAGTGCTAAGACCCTCCTCAGATACCGGAACCAGCCTTCTATATCTTCCCCCTGTCGTTGTCCTTGAGTATTACTCCAAGGTAATCGGTGCATTCTTCGATCCAAGCAATGCTGCATGGATGTTTCCTTGCACTTCCTTTTTGCCAGACTTTATCTTCGGCATAGGGGCCTATCGTGGAGTTGTCCCAGGCAAATACCTGCTTTTCGAGCCACTAGGTGACAATTTGTGTTACGGAGGTATTCAAGTTAACACCGGCCTCCCTTTCTCCATTTTCGGAGATATCCTGCTCAAAGCACAATTTGTCATTTTCGATCACTCCGGTCCGCGCCTGGGATTTGCGAACAAGCTGTGAGTATTGTCTTGTGGTATGCAGAGAAGGATTGCGTGCTTCAACCCTCAAAGCCTGTTCCGCTATAAAATTCAAAGCACTTCCAATGCTATCTGCGAAACAAAAGCGATTAGCCGCTGACCGAGAGCCACTCTCGTTATGTATTGCATTTGAGAGATTGCATTTCAATGTTTCCCGCAGTCTATCAAGTAACATTGCTCAAATTTTAAGACATGGTAATTCCATATGTTCTGTTGCGAGCCCATCGGCCGTATTGATAACTCTCTGGATAATATTCTGATAGCGCGAAGCATATGACTAGATCGAGAGGTCCATAGGATACCTTTGGGGCCCCAGAGGATTTGATCTGCCTTATATGGGGTGCCTGTTACATCGAGCTCAGTTTCTCAAGCTGGATCGTCTTATTTTGTCCTAAGGAGAGCAGTAGACATGAATCATGTCTTCGCTGAGGAAGCTGTGAACCAGATCCGAGATATTCGAATTAGGAAAGAATTCTTATGGGTACTTGAAGGAATAAATATACAAGGATACCTATCCAGTATCTATATAATGTATATAGATATCCACATATAAAAATGAAAAAGTATTTGTCTGCAACTGACTGATTTGTCTGCTCCTTGTGCAGGCACAGATACATATTTATCTGAGAATGGTACCTACCATACAAAGTGAGGCCTGGCTCTAGATTCAGATTCCGGTTGTTCTCCATTGTCGTTCAGTATCGGATATCCCATCCATCGATCAACTTCTGGTACTCCACATGCCAGTCATATTTCCATTATAGAGAATAGCCAGTCTGCTAGAAAAGCTATGATACGCAGCATTTTTCGAAGACGTCTGATGCTGAGAAGAGCAATATGGGTTACTACGGGCCATGCATCGGTTGACCAGGGCATAAGAGAATGATTAAGGAAGACCACATGTGGGAGATCATCCATGAGTGAAAAAACCCGGAGTATCCCTGTAGCAGAACGATAGAGATGGCACGAGCGGCTCTATCCGGCTTCTTGCAAGACCTATTGGTTCTCAGTGAGTCAAGTACAAGCGACTATGGGGCGCGTGGATGAAAGACCGGAACCGTTCCGGGAGCTGTATAATTCCAATGGCGCTTGGTATAGAACGGCGTTTTTAAACCATCAGCTTCAAACGACGTAAAAGTCAGAGCTATTTGAGGTTACGACAATCCTTGATACTGTAGACATGGACTTTGTGAATGAGCAATCCTATGCTAAGTCTTGGCATGGTTTGGCCCTTTGCGGTAGATTCAATATTCGGAAGCCTCCCAGAGAAATCATTTGTCTCAAACGACTATCAATTTTGCAAGATCAACAAGCCACCAATTTTTTGATTACATGGTCATTGATTTGAAGAGAAATAAAATTGCTCCGCAGTGGATATCATTTCGTTATTCATCAGTAATGACGCGTGTCCGGCTTTGGCGAAGAAGAACAGATCGTCAAGTGGACAAGAGAGGTACTCGCGCTCAAAGCTGTTCATGATTTATCAACGGGGCGCGGCTAAACATTTTGGTTCTAGAGACACTTGTTTCGTGCTTTGTATGCAAATCAAAATTTCATCGTCGACACAAACTTACTCAGCACCAAATCATGCAAAGACACGGATATTGCACACAGCGTCAAAACTTTTTCGATAGCGAACAAAATTTGAGCCACCACTTTACCGAATCAAAATGCTTATGCATTCTTCACAAGCCATCTTAGTGATGATGAAGGGCTGCTTCTGTCCGAACTGCAAGGGGGATGCCCAGTGGCCTTTAGATTGGTCATAGTTAAACATAATGGCGAATTCACCCGAGAGCCGGTGAAAGAAAATGCGATTTCGCGGATTGAAAGCCGTTCTCGAATGCCTTGGTATCAAATTTACCCAATGACGATGAATAAGATGTCATATGGGCCAGACTTTCCTGGATACATCCCGCATGTGCGGAATTGGCGGACGGGAAGGATCCGGTGTTGCATGTCGTGTCTAAAGGTACACAGCTGCGGTCGACTTGAAGCATTTGATCGTTACAAGCTGAGCAAAAATGAATGAAGCTGGAATGGTAATGAACATGAGTGTCAGTTGACTAAGATATTCGGCCGGCCCGTGCTCACAGAGCGTGATAGAATGAAGATGAGCTGGCCTTGGCTGGATTGTTTGGCATATGACCGTGAATGCCTGTTTGGGACCAAATAATTAGGGTGGCCTCCGGGCAGTACCTGTCAAGAATTAGCTGAAAGTCGACTTCCCAACCCTCTCGCAAGCAGCTCCCTATACAGCGAGATCATGCGAACCCACGCGAAGACCCAACCACAAGGTAGTAGATGGTGTCGTAATACCCCACAGATTAATTGATGTGCGCTCATGCGTACTTCAATAGTCTGTGATTTCGACAAATCATCAAACAGTAGCTTAGCTCGCATGCAGGTAATTTCTTACTATGGCCATCTATAAGAAACCCGAGTCATGACCCGGAGTTAACTTGCCGTAATTGATCCCGAATATCCATAGTAATACTCTATCTGGCGGATTTCCAACAGACCCGAGCTTTCTGACGTCGTTTCTCTCTTCTGATCGTAGTGTAAAATGGAGATGGGGGTGGAGGTGGAGACCTAATCCTTTTCAGCCGGCAAATTAGCCCTACATCAGGCCATCGTCGTACTTGGACCTATCGTTTGCCATATGGTTTTTTCTTCGGTTTCATATCCACTACGTCATGAAAATTCAGGAAGCATCCTGCAGGATCCGGAACGATCCCGTGGCTTCCTCTCATGGCTACCTCATGCACCTGTTGACCGGAAATGGGCAAAAATCCACTCCCAACACAAGCTGAGTCTCACGCAAGGCCAATGGAAGGCAAACATAATTCTGGGAAGCCTGAGCTTGGTCCAAACCTGCTAAATTAATAACGCGGGATGAGATGAATATTTAGTAAAATCAGCCTCATGGGAAGCGGGTCATGACTGCGGCTGGACACAATAACACCGTATTCGAGCGTGGCCATGAGCCGAGCTGCCGTATCCCCAGTGTAGAGGATACTGTCAACTACAAATGGCTCTCGACGTCGAGATGGGGCCTGAATGAGTCAATATTGAATTGTTTCTAAGCTACCATAGTTTTCAGGGCCAATTATATTATTTATACTCGATAGTGCTTTCTGCCATCTCCTTTATCGAAGTTTCAGACTTCATTATTCCAGCAAGAACTTCCAATATCTTCCCGATAGTGACATGCCATAGAACCCGACTTCCTGATCGACGATTGTAGTTAAAGGCCTTGACCGCCACGACGCGGATGCTGAGACCTTGCACATAGATCAAACTGGATTCCCAGTGTTGGTAGGGCTCCTGAGTAGGCCTTGGCTGTAGTGCGCTTCACAGTACAGAGAAATCGGTCGCAGGAGCCCGAGCTGGACGGTTCTATCACGGCCATGATATATGAAAGTAGTCCGAGGGACGCTCTCGGGAGGCCCGTGATTACTCTGGAATGGTTCCGAGATAACGTTGGTGAAAGGTGGTGTTAACGTCTCCGAAACTTTCTCCTTGCCCTGGGATCACCCGAAGTGCCCGCATCTCATCGGCCTGCTAGACTCCATAGTGTATGTACTGGGACACGATGGAGCATGGTTGTTGTTCATTGTAAGAAGGAAGATCTAGTGAGAGATGGATATGTGTAGGCACATGACTCAGCATGGAAGTGCAAACGGAGGCATACCACCTTCCAACAAGTAGCGTGATTCAGAAAGTAGTGCCCAGCATGTGCGTATACTGCGTCTTCGCAGTCGGCTCATGCGCAGCAATACATGCGAGCGCCTCATGAAACACCACCCTCTCATCCGCTGGCCAAGACTGCGAGTCGTGATAGACATCCTGTAACATCCCACGCAGACGATACCTACGACTCGATTTCTGCGACCAGTGAGCGACGCTGTCAGATTTGAACCGCGTTGTGTAGTACTCGACGATCACTATTAGACGCTGGTAAGTTGAGGAAGACTGGGGCGAGCGTGCTGTCTCAGAGGCTCAACCACTTCGGAAGCCCTTCAAGGCTGGAGAATGCTGCAAACTTACTTTTCTCGATGCTCTCATATCCTGCTTGGTGTATACTATTGAGAATGTCGATAAACCGCTCCTCACAACTTCTCCCACGGAAGAGCTGGTCATCGGGGCTGACGGCGAGTTGATTATCCTGCGTCGCCTGGTGCGGATCCAATGAATTTGATACTCTGGGTGATGACGCAGAAAGTGCCCAGGACCATTGATGGGCCAGACGTGCGCATGAATCAACATGTTTTTGGGACTCGTTTGACAGCGAAGATGAGGAATAATCAAGACTTTCACCTGTTGGAGACAGCAAATCAAGGGCTGAGCTTGGTTCGATTTTGGGGTACGTGTTTGACAGGGCAGGGCTGATCGGCGGGCAGTTCATGGCCCATAGGTAAGGGTCTGATTCTGGAGCGCCAACTTCCTGACCTGGCAGCAGACAGAAATTCGTGCTTTTTGTATCAAATCCCCCATTCTGGATATTGGTGGAGGGGGGCGAGTAACCTGTTTCGACATAGTCTTTCATTTCGGGCAAGTCGCCAAGGTGCTTTTTGAGCTCTTCGAATTCCCGGATTCTATCCTTTAGTCGTTGACCTGAAGATTTGAAGCTATGTTAGAAAAGGCAAATGCGGAGCGTTGGCTATCTGATCTTGAACGACTTACGGTATTTTTGTTGTGCCATCCGGTTCTGTAGCCTTTTCTTCTCCGTTGCATCCATGGGGTCGGCACCGCTCATCCCTTCCATTCTTGTTGACAATGAGATGTTGACGATGAGATATCTGCAATGATTCGGCCTTTACTACGCCTTTTTCTATATGGGTTTTAAATAAGTAACAGGGATGCTGCGGATGCATCTCTCCGGGAACCTACATGCCCGAGGTCATCAAGAAGAAAGCTGCATGTGAACTATGTAGTACACCGTAGCAAGTGATATATTGCACCAGCTAGAGCAATTAATACGTTATATGCTGCATGTATCTACATTAGAAACATGCAAATGTAGGAGAGCCAAGGCTTACGCTTGTTTGATTTGCCACTGTTGATCCCTGTAGGGTTGGTTCACTAAGATGATCTCGATAGGCCTGGATTCCACGAGTCGGGGCGAACCGCCAGGGAATATCCATATTTCCTGTAAGTTAACAACCGGGATCCTCCCGGCTGTTAACTTACACATCTTGTTTGTATAGTCCGATTGGCGCAGATCAACTCGATGGCTGACTTCGGCCGAATGAAACCCTGCCACTTTGAGGTCCTGCCCACTGGGAAACGAGATCAGCGTACATACAGCGAGCACTAATGCAGGGGCCAAGTCTACCCCTTTGTAGTTTTCTCGTCTGTATTCGTCTACCTCCACTGGTGACGTGATTGAGGGCTGGCCTCGGCAATGTGGCATATTCAAAGCTGACTGATAAAAACATGCCTTCCTGTCTCGATGCTAACTTCCAGCATAGATTTAGCAATCGGCATTGCAACAAATCTCCGGACCCGACAGAAATATCGATAATGAATAACAGCAATGTTTTTCAGGGCAATACGGAAAGACAAATGGGCAAGACGAAGTGGTATCTCGCTTGCATTGCATTCTATTTGACAGGGTTCCTGTATGGTGCGGCTTCCTAACCACCTTATTCCAACCCTTCAGCGTGTCAATTTGCACATTACAACCCATTACTAAAGGATGTTCGAAGGACTCGATACTACAATTGCCGCCTCTATTCAGGGCGAGATATACCAGTCTCTCGGCGAGATTGACAAGCTGTCCTGGGTAGGCGTTGGATTTCCGATGGGATCTGTGGCTTCTCTGGTTTTTTTTGGCCAATGCTACGAGACATTTCAAATGAAATGGCTGTACTTTTGCACGATCGCTCTCTTCGAAATTGGCAGTGCAATCTGTGGTGCCGCACCGAACATGAATGCTATGATAGTGGGACGAGTGCTAACAGGCGTTGGTGGCGGGGGCATGTACATTGGGTGCGCCGTGGTTCTCTTGCATCTCATGTCTAAGCGAAACTACTGACTCCTTCTATAGCACTCTCAACTATGTGTCTGGATTTACAGATATGGAGAAACGAGGTCTTTATGTGTCCCTTGTGGGTGGTTTCTGGGGATTGGGCTGCATCGTCGGCCCTGTGGTGGGAAGCGGGTTCGCCGCGAGCAAAGCAACCTGGCGCTGGGCCTTCTATGTTAATCTAGTCATTGCAGTACTAGAGCTCCCATTATTCCTTTACCGCTTCCATTCGCTGGACTTGAAGCCAGGGCTATCCTTCGCGCAGAAATCCAATTCCATCGACTGGGCTGGGTTCATCCTCCACGCTGCGTTCTTCTCCATTCTTACAATCGCTATTGCTCAGTCTGGGACAGTCTGGAACTGGTCTTCTGTGGGGGCTATTATTCTCTGGACAGCTGCAGGGATAGCTGCTATCCTCTATGTCGTACAGCAGACGTGGTGCCTCATGACGACGAAAGAGAATCGTATCCTTCCTCTTGATTTCCTCCAAAACCGAACCCAAGTATTGCTCTACCTTGGTACGGCAACATCGATCACCGCATTTTTTGTGTCAGCCTACTATATTCCGCTCTTTTTCCAGTTCACCAAGGGAGACGACAGCATGGTGGCAGCAGTCAGGCTCCTGCCATTCGTTGTCGTCAATATTGTGTTCAATATCGCTGCCGGCGCTTTGCTCCCTCACCATCGTTACTACCAGCTCTGGTACCTTGTCAGTGGCATATGTATTGTTATTGGCAGCGCTCTCATGTATACGGTCACCAGCGCAACTTCAACGGGCACCATATACGGCTATCAGGTTCTTATTGGAGCAGGATCTGGCTGCACCTTACAGATCGGGTACGCCGTAGCAGCAGCCTATTTGCCTCCGTCGCGCACAGCCCAAGCCATCCGCTTCCAGAATGTTTCACAGATTGGATCCACGACGATCGCTCTAGCAATCGCTGGGTGTGTTTTCCAGAATATTGGCTACAAAAGATTGCAAGAAGAACTTGCAGGCTCGGGGTTCTCTAATAGCGAATTAAGAACTGCTCTTGCGGGTGTTCAGTCTCTTGTTCTACACGATGGAGACGTGGATACGAGATCTCGGGCTGTAGCAGCAATTGTTTCCACTTTGGGAGACTTGTATGGCCTCATTATTGCAGCTGGAGCATTAATGATTTTGAGCTCATTGTTGATGAGATGGGAAAGGATGCCGCTATCTGACAATGTGGTTGGGGGTTTGTAGTTACACGTGGGAAATTGCAAGAGATCAAATAAGATGAATAGGTCCCTTTTTTAGGCCCTTTTCTTTCTAACATATACATAAGTTGACTTATAGAAGTCTTATACGAGGCTTAGCTGACAAGTTACAATTCTCCACCAAGCCCAAGTGCCCAATATGAGCGTGAATTCACTTGATTTACCGAAAGCCTAGCAACGTATACCTATGTATGACCTAGTTACTTACTAGTTAGTCCTATTATAGCTCTTTGAACAATTGTATCACTCGCCAGGCCTGCCCTCGGGAGTGGTTCATACGCCAGTCTCACACTTAGGGGGTGCTACAGTGGCCACCTTGAGAGAGGCGAGGAAACTTCTTGGTGCGTGTATAAATGATAATCATTCTAACCGCGGGTAGCCTGAGGCAGCAAGCCTCAGCACCTCATATCTCTAACCTTCACCACCTTCACTCTCTTCTTAATACACGCATCTCATCTCCAACTGCCCGTACCTGCTTTATAGTATGTTCGTTTCAAACTGACGAAAAAAAACCTGACAGAACAATCTGACAAACAATCTATATGATAGAATCAGATTGAAGAGAACTTTTGCTGCAGCCATCTCCCAGCATTGCGGATTGTAACATCAGCCTCTACGGCCCGACCAGCCATGAAGACATGGACATGCTGCTGTTCATCAGCAATCTCTAATTCCACCTCCACGCCCGCCTTCCTTGCTAGCTCTGCAAAGCGCTCGCTGTCGTCCTGCAAGGTCTCATGCGTCCCAACAGCAATATAGACGGGTGGCAGACCGTTTAAGTCTGCGTAAATAGGATTGACCAGAGGATCGCGCAGAGAGGCCCCTGTGCCAGCAACATACGCCCTGGCTAATTGATCAAGCTGCGGCTGATGAACCAGCTTATCGAATGTATTGTTTCGTGACATGGACTCAAAGTTGTTCTCCAGATTATACCATGGGGAGAATGCTGCAATGGCTGCAGGTAGAGGAAGTCGGCCTGTTTCCTCCTGCTTGATCCTCAGAACCAGCGCCGTGGCCAAGTTCCCTCCAGCAGAATCCCCGGCGGTCGCGATCTTGGACGCAGGAAATCCACGCTCCTGTAGCAGCCACTCGTAAGCGGCGAGGAGATCATCCAGCGCCGCGGGGAATGGATGTTCCGGTGTCAGACGATAATCGAGGATTAACACGTTCGCGTTGGCCGCTCGGCCGAGGTGAGCAGCGAGTTTGCGGTGGCTGTTCGGTGATCCCAGACTGAATCCCCCGCCGTGGATATATAGGATGGCGGACTGTTGGTTCTCGTCAGACCGCGACAGGAGGCCGACTGGTGAAGCCCAGATGCCTGGTCGTCCTCTGACCTTGACGTCTTCGTAGGTGATACCCGGAGCCTCAGCTGCGCAGCTCTGCTCTTCTTCGTAGAGAGAGAGAATTGTGGCTCGATCCAGGTTTGGGTTGGCCTTCATGCGGCTGGCTTTAGATTCGTAGAGGAGGCCGAGCGCTTGAGATTCAATGGACGGCATATTGATGTATAATGCGTGTCTTTGCAAATGATACTAGATATTGTATTCGTTGTGGCAGACTCGAATGCTTTCATCTCTGAACCAAGAATGGACAGTTGTACATATAAAGACGCACCAGAGACGCGGCGACTCTCTCTTGCGGCCTGCTGTAGGTAGTAAAACGTCATGCCCCACCCAGTAGGGTACTAAGATATAGTAATATACACATTTATTAGTAAATGATGGGCGAGATTGCATTACTAATATCGCGTAAGTTGTGTACGTTTGTCAATACACCCTGGGGGGCGGAGACCTGAAAGGCCCACCATCTACTAAGATATTTTGCCCCCATTACTAATGTCTAGCATGCTTCAGCTACTAGCCAAAGCGTGCTAGACTTAGTCCCAATTGGATAGAGTAACCGTCTCACTACTATACAACAGGCTAGCAACTTAGGGCTTTCATATGACATCCTTTTTGTCTCGCATAACTTGTACTTCCTATCGTTCAGGGATTCAAAAGCAGTAATAGAAGGCATATACAGAGTGAAACATGGCGCACCGCCCTGCTGGAAAATTCACGAGGACGTCGTCCATTTTTCGAACACTCCACCGAAGGCTTCACGGTGTCGGTGGTCACGCTGGTACGTGAGAGAAGGCAGTGGGCAAATTCGCCATTATACTAACTTACGATACAGGGCATGTTCGACATCAGATGCACGCCCATGATCTGCGGTTCAACTATCAGGACTTTTTCGAAAGCCAAATTAGGCAGAAAAAGTGCGATGGCTCATACCGCATCTTCAACAATATCAATCGCCTCGCAAGTAGCTTCCCCCAAGCACACACCGGAGATGAAAACGAAACTATCACCGTATGGTGCTCAAACGACTATCTCGGTGTCGGGAGCCATCCAAAGGTTCTCGCGACCATGCATCAAACTATAGACAGATACGGCGCCGGAGCGGGAGGGACAAGGAACATCTCAGGGCACAATAAACATGCGGTCGAACTTGAAAAAACGCTCGCCCAGTTACATCGCAAAGAGGCTGCATTGGTCTTTACCTCATGCTTCGTGGCTAACGATGCAACACTCACGATCTTGGGATCGAAACTACCGGGGTGTACTATCTTCTCCGATAGCGCGAACCATGCGTCCATGATCGAGGGGATTAGGCATTCACGAGCGAGCAAAGTGATATTCAGACATAATGATCTTGCTGACTTGGAGGCCAAGCTGTCATCTGTCCCTATCGACGCACCCAAGATCATCGCGTTCGAGTCGGTATATTCAATGAGTGGGAGTGTCGGGCCCATTCGCGAAATATGCACTCTCGCACGCAAGTACAATGCCATAACATTCCTCGATGAAGTTCACGCCGTTGGCATGTACGGCCCCACTGGCGCCGGAGTAGCTGAACATCTAGATTGGGATGCACATGCCCACGGTCACCACGAAGGAACAGTCCTAGACCAGGTCGACATCATCACTGGAACTCTCGGAAAGGCTTTTGGGTGCTCCGGTGGTTATATTTCTGGACGAGCTACGCTAGTCGACATGATCCGTTCATACGCACCGGGCTTCATCTTCACGACTTCGTTGCCACCAGCCATCATGGCAGGTGCCAATGAAGCCGTCAAACTGCTACAGACAGACAGGCATCAACGGGACCTACAACACAAGCATACTCGAGCGGTAAAAGACGGTCTTATCGAGAAGGGCCTTCCAGTTATGTCGAACCCGTCGCATATTGTTCCTGTCCTGGTTGGCGACGCGAGGGATGCGAAGAAAGCAAGCGACATCCTGCTGTCCAACTTCGGCATATATATCCAGCCCATCAATTACCCTACGGTACCGCTGGGACAGGAGAGACTGCGTATTACCCCAACACCCGGGCATACGGAGGAATTGCGAGAGGAGCTCTTGTTTGCACTGGATTATGTCTGGGAGCAGCTGGGGCTGAAAAGGGCGCAAGAATGGGAACTGGACGGTCTTGACTGGGCGAAGATACATAAGCCAGGTGACTATGGCGGCTTATGGGAGACTAGGGGCCTAGAATCATCGGCTCCTGAGCGGCAGAGTATGCTCCACTACTAGTGCTACTAGTAGTAGTCGAGTTATCATTCCAGATATATAGTTAGTAGGTACGGAGCAGCGGAATCTTCTATAACCAACGAATCTATGGGCCACTACTATAGTATACATACGGGATAGTAACTCATATTTTCTTTGTAACTCACCCAGCATATTAACTACAGCCTCGAGACTGGAGAATGACCACGGCCGACTATTGTATAAAAAATGGAAAGAACTAGTATCTTGAGGAGTTTCGCCATCATTGGAAACTGTCGTATTTGCTTTGCTCAGTCATGAAACTTTGTTTATCTTTCCCTTGCTAAATAGATGTGCACAGTTTGTTCATAGAGACAACAGCGCCTAGGACAAGACGCCTTCGATAATGACCTTAATAACACTTTCTTTGCCTTGCCTTACAAGCTCAAAGGCTTCTTCCGCTTGCTCAAACTTGAAACGGTTTGTTATGAGTCGTTTCACATCAATCTTCCCACTAGATATCAGGTCTACAGCTGTTGAGTAACATCCAACAGTGTAACGAATGGAACCTCGAATATGCAGGTCGCGAATACATGCAGTCGTGATCGGAAATACCACATTCTGATTTTGGGTCAGGATTTGCAATTTCTGAGAGAAAGGCACTGTCACTTACTTCACGCCCCATACCAGCTTGAACGTATGTACCACCTTTCTTAGTCAGGTGTATTCCTGTTTGAATACATGCCTGTGCCCCAGTCGCCTCTAGCACCACATCAGGACCTTCACCCAGAGAAAATCTCTCCTTGATAACACGGGCAACCTCTTCGCTCCACGCGGTCTCATCAGTGTCAACAGGTCTCGCAGGAGGCACAAATATATCATCTGCACCAAATGTACGTGCAAATTCGGCTCGAGAATGGCTTATATCCACTCCAATCACTTTCTTCGCCGAATATGCCTTGCTCACAGCCTGGCAAAGTAGTCCAATAGGCCCACATCCGAAAACAACGACTGTTTGATTTGGTCTTACCTTGCCGACTTTAGTGATCTGAACAGCAACCGCCACAGGCTCGACCAAAGCCCCTTCTTCCATGTTCATGTGCTCTGGTAACGGATAGCAATAGTCGGCTTGAGTGATATAGTATTTGGAAAGGGTGCCATCATGAGGTGGTGTTGCAGCGAAGACGGTATCTGGGCACAGATTATAAGACCCACTCCGGCAATAATCGCAACTGCAGAGATGTAAGCTATGTGAGAGACGATGGCTTGAAATATACCCAAGAGAGTGAACATACTGTCTACAAGGTACCCCGGGCTCAATCGCGACTCGGTCGCCGACCTTGAGGTTTTTGACAGCGGATCCAATCTCAACGATTGTACCGGAACTCTCATGTCCAAGGACAATAGGCGAGTTAAGGATGAAATCTAGATGAGAGTCAATTTCGATATTCAGTTCAATTACTTCTTAGGAAAATCGCGCCTTACCACCGATGCGTCCTCGCTGCCAATAGTGTACGTCACTTCCACAGATACCGGTCTGTGCAATTTGAACGCGTACATCCCAGGGATCCTTCAAGGCTGGGATAGCGCGATCTTCAAGGACAACATCTTTCACTGCGCGAAGAACAAAGGAACGATTTTCTCCCCAAGTCGCCATTTTGTGTTTAGGGATAACACTCCTGTATGACTATCAGACCGTATGACTTGTAATAAAGATCCTTTCACTCACTTGAAGATAGAAAAAAAAGGACATAAATGTCAGCTGTGTCTGTTGTACTACTTGGGATCCCCGCACGGCGGAGTCCCCACTCCGTAGACGGACAGCCACTCCGCAGTGCCCTAAAACCGGACTGAATTGTCAAACCTCAAGGGGAGAAGAAGATCCTGCAGTTGTACCTCATCACTTGCTCATTCGGGGATGGAAAACAATCATCAATATTGCCATCGGATATATCGTATTCATAAGTAATCCCCAAGCTGAAATCTTGTTATGTTCTTTCAAATAAGAAGAATTCATGATTGAGTTGCAGGTACCACGGTGGCTATCACTTAACAGTTAATTTTAGCAAGACTCGTGAGGTCCCTTCCCCTGTAAGAAGGAGATTAATATAAGTAGGCATTTTGAATTCAGAAATGTGGTTTCAGCCAGAAAAAGACTTTGGGATGCTGAAGCATTTACACCACCAATCTAAGATTTCACTGATTGGATGGATAGTTGGAAATGCGGATCAAGCTGAGTGGGGGCCAATGGTGGGTGCACCTCCACCTCCATCTTTTCCCCATCTCGGTGCTTAATGGCAAAGTCTAGAAATGATCACAATATCGAATGTGACCGAAAAATGCGAGAAGCAGAGAAAAATACGGGCGAGTCGGCCTAAGGTTCGTTCGGGCTGTGTCGTTTGTAAAAGCCGACACAAAAAATGCGATGAACAGCGTCCGTCCTGTTTGATGTGCACCAGCACTGGCCGAAAGTGCGAGTACCGCGAAACCCCGGACCGCCGAACCCGAGCCTCACGCATAATGACATCGTCAGATGACAATCGCGATCAAGTCAATATCCTGCCGAGGAGGACGTCTGAGTCTCCATCGGCCCCGCTTGTGCTCATGGCGCCAATGATGCAGGGAGGAGAAGTAGACTTGACACCCGACGAACGCTGGTATCTGTCCTATTTTCGAAAGTTTACATCCCTCCAGTGCTCATCTTACTTTTATGATGAGTTCTGGGAGAGGCTAGTTCATCAGGCCAGTGATAGTCAACCTGCAGTCCGTCATGCTGTAATCGGGATGGGAGCTCTCAATTGGCAGTTTTTACAGCTTCGCATGGGCACGCACACAGGGCCTCTTGATCGCAGGTTTTCTCTGCAGCAGTGCAACAGGGCAATCTCTCATCTTCAAGAAAACCTAAGTGACGATGATTTGGGTCGCACTAAGGTGGAGACAGCCCTGATGACCTGTCTTGTGCTAGTATGTGTGATTCTCTTTCAGGAAGATGCCGAATCTGTTGGCCGTCATATAAAGGCTGGTGAGAATCTCTTGAAGCAGTACCTTTGTGAAAACCCCAGACCGTCATCAATGAGTAGAGCCTTGAAACAAACATTCGCGGGAACTCGACTGGTATATACAACATTCGCCAACCAAAGCTCAGCCAAGGATGATCCAGTTCCCCCTTGGCTCGTACCCGATGAGCCGCCTAGAGGTGACGAGAATGTTCAAAAGGTGAACGATTTTCTTTCGACATTAGCTCGAATGATAATCCAGAGCCACCCATATGGTTTCAGAGTGGCATATGCGGATCCTGATCTCGATCTGGAGCCATTTGCAGTCATGTCGAAGCTGCGCGGATGGAGAACTCAGCTCAGAGCCACACTGGCTGTTCACAAAGGCCTCTTGGGGCGGAGAGATTCGGACACTTTGACCCTTCTTGACGTGTGGGGTGAAGTGCTTGCCATGCTGATAGTTTTGAATATGCGAGTTCAGCCACTGCAAACGAAATACGACGGATTCACCTCAAACTTTGAAAATGTGATTCACTTAGCAGCAGAATTGCTGAATTCCACGAACCAGTCCTCTAAACCCACGTTCCCAGTCAACACAGGGATAATACCTGCTCTCGCTTTCTGCGTTCTGAAATGTCGGGACTGCATGATTCGCCAGAAGGCTCTGTTGTTACTGCGACAGTGGCAATGCCATGAGGGATCCCGGATGACTTCAACGATGGCACTTGTTTTGCAAAGAGCCATTGAAATTGAGTTGTGGGGTCTGACACCGGCAGGTGCGGTTCCTGAGTCCGCGCGTATCGAATCGATAGCCGTGGGAATGTCCCGGAACGACCCAATGATACAATTCCAGTACCGCCTATCTCAACATAACGATTTGAATGAGCCAGTCGATCGGCCATGGCAGGTTGAGTCGCTTGCGTACGAACCTAGAGCGCAAAAGATCACGGGGGATTGAATGTAATGGGAGTTGTATGGGGTGTTTCTGTCTGCCTGGGATCTATCTCATATTTGAGCGTCAATACAATAGAAAAAGGTCTTACAAGAACTAGTCAGGTCTTGTTCCGATATCATGGGGAATCCAGTAGAAGTAGTTATATGATGCTACTTACCAACACGAGGGTGAATATCGTCAGCTAGCATTCGACTGAACAGAACTAGTTTCTTTGAATGTCGGTGTGAGATTCGTTCGACTTGAGACTGGAATGACTGAGATCCTTGGAAAGGGTAGAGGGCATAATTTGAGAGATTTGGTTCGCAACCAAGGTGGGTCGCGCGTAAATGCAGGTGTTGATGGCCCATAACGGACCTCAGAGTGGCAGTTGATCTGCTGGGAAGCACAATTGATTGGGCCAGGCAGACCCCAAGACCCACCGCGGCGCAGGATTATGTCGGGTTTGCGTTTACGCGGTCTTTTGTACAAACGCATCTCCTCCTTTTTCAGACGTTACCAGTCAACCTTTTCAATGTCGCGTAAAAGCAGTGTATATTGAAATATAATAAATAATATTGATAGCTTGGAAAAATCAAGAATTCGCTTTTTTTAACGATTCAAATCATTGATCTTGGACGCCATGGCGTTTTGAAATCACCATGAACTGTGTAACTAATACTGAGTGGTTTTTACAGCTTCAATTGCAAGATACTCTAACTACATATGCAATTTTTTTTGAGAAGTACAAGATATATAGAAATTCTACAGACAATCTATAAACAATATCCCGTATTATCTCTTCATCTAATTGGGGCCAAATGCGGCGGGACTAGCCTTTTTGGGAGATTTCCTCGCGGGGAAGGATTCCCCGCAGTTTTGCCCCCGCGGGGGAAGACCACCGACAGATTTCATCGTTGAAGCCTCGACGCAAACAACTCTACAAGGGGATTAACGAGATTGATATGTCGGATGCGCAATTGGCCAAAGCGCCTTGCTCAAACTGCCGGGGTGAGGGCCCTAGAGATTTGAAATTAGTTGTCAAAGCCAGACATGACTAATGGGTGACCTGCAGCCCGGCACCAGCGATGTGATAAGCGCCTCCCGGTCTGTAACAGATGTCAAGCCAAAGGGCTAGACTGCAAGCCTGTACAGAAAAAGGCCATTTTCCGACATGGTTCGACAGCGAATTTCGATACAAGCTTTACACAGAGTCAAGTGTGGGTAAACAGCAAGCCAAAAACATGGCGACCACCAAAGCAAACGTCAAGCTCCTCAGATCACCAGATTCGCCCAAGCACTGCCTGCTTCCCAAATGAAGATCTCACAAATCCTTCATCTCCAACTGGGTCTGCCTCTATTGACGGCGCTCAAGAGACCCCAGCCCATGTACAAACGGGCCAAAGAGCAACTTCAGTTGGAACCAATGAAATGCAAATAGATGATCACCAAGGCGACCATTCCAATGAAACTTATGAAGAGCAGACCTTGCAGCATCAGGCTCCCTTGAATTTTTCTTCGCCGAGTTCGTGGTCCAGGACCCCCGAGAACGCACGTTTACCTGCAAGTGGAAGCGACCACCAATATACAGACCCTGGAACATATACTAGCTTGCGAAACTGGGAAACTGAGACAGATGTCGATTATTCCACATCGCCGTCTTCTAATAGTGAGCTTGCTTCTACATCACTGAAAAGTGTTCAAGAGTCATGCTTGATGCGGTATTTCATTGAAGAGTTGTCTCCATGGGTATGAAGTCCATACCCCCCCCCCCCGGGCAAAAAGCATTGAACTAACAAAACAAGTTTGATCATTGCGATGAGATGAGACATTTTCAATTGATAGTTCCTCAACGCGCGCGGCATTGTCCAACACTCAAAAACGCTATTTTCGCGGTTTCTTCACGGCGTTTGTGCCGACTCCCTAAATATTCAACATCAAAAGGAATATCTTATCACGGACAACTACTACCGCATTTGAAGAAGTCGAGTGCACTTGAGTATATGCTGAAGTGTATCCCAGATCTTGTTCAATTTCCTGAAATTCGAGAACCGGTGCACCAAGAAAACATTATGGCTGCCACGGTAATTTTACGACAATATGAAGAAATGGACGAAGAGATGGACGAGAATGAGATTGACACTGATTATTATGACGATAGACGTGTCAGCTTTCTAGCTATTACACAAACTATCATTGATTCGATGATCGAATCCCCACTCGAGAACTCTTTGGCAACTGCAGCATATTGGATTGTTATCCGACAAGAGATTTACTATGCATTCTCTCGAGAGAGTATACCACACATGCGATTTGACACCAACCGCTGGCGCAACACTTCTATAGCCAACAGCATTATCATGTTTGCCGGAGAAGTCGCCACTTGGCGTTGGGGACAAAAGCACCCAAGTGAATGGAGTAAGTATCAGCTTTGTTCTATTTATCGAAGGCTCATAGCTAACATATTCGAAAAAGCACAATTAAAGCTTAGAGAGCAGCAGCTCGCTCATGATTGCATGGGAGAAATTGAGCCAATTCTTGAACTCAGTGCAGATCGTGCGAAAGGCAGAATTTTCCCGACGGTGTGGTATAGTTTCGATGTGCAAGTGACAGCAATACAGCACTTCAGATTAGCGCAGATGATCTTGATCGCCGAAAGCCCACACCTGGAGTAAGAGATGATACCTTGTTACCATATAATTATCATGCTAACATCTCTTAGGAAAGCAACCCGAGCGACTCACCGTAAGGCCGAGGCACAGGTGCGGGCGATAGTTTTGAACCTTTGCGGTATCGCACTGGGTCACCTCCGAATCCAGCCCGCAATGGTCAACGCTGTCATTGCTGTTACGCTATACGGAGAATATTTCACCGACCATGAGGAGCGCAACGCTTTGCTTGGTATCATCAATCGGACAAAGGAGCTACATGCATGGCCGATGAGAAAACCATACCAAACCTTGAAACAGCGATGGGAAATCGTTGATAATGCCGAATTATGATTCCTTATTCCTCACCACAACCAGATATGAAAGCTTTTATTTGCGGACAATTGTTAGAGTTTGGGACCGATGATAGATCAAGATAGAAATAAGCGGCATATAATATTAGGGCCGAGCTCCTCCTGTATTCATTAAGTTGGTTTGGTTTTGAATTTCTACATAGGCCCGTGGTAGTACTGCTAGTGTTCTAACGGCAAGTGTATCCTCCATCTATGATAATATCAGATCCAGTAGTGTATGTGCTGGCATCACTAGCAAGATAAAGGTATGCTCCCTTCAGCTCCCGGGGGTCAGCATCCCGCTTTAATGGAGTGAGGCTGTACCATTCCTCCTTCATTTCAAAGGGGCAATCTTGGCTAATTGGCGTATCGATATAACCAGGGCTGACAGAGTTGACACGAGCAAAGGCTGCCCACTCAACAGCCAGAGACTTCGCCAGGTGAATAACTCCTGCTTTACAAGCATTATAACAAGCCTAGGAGCTGTCAACATACTTTCGCTATGACAAACCATAGGAACTATCACTCACTTGCTGCTGTGGAACGTTTGCTGCATGACCAGACATGGAAGCAGTGAAAATAAGGTTTCCAAGCCCCTGCTGACGGAAGATGTTTCCAGCAACACGAGCGCAATAGTATGCACCAGAAAAATCAACATCCACCACCCGCTGCCAGTCCTCCAATTTATCGTCTAGGCCACCCGCTTTGGAAGGAATGCCAGCATTGGCGATCATAACATCCAGTTGGCCAAAGTCGCGTATCACAGCTTCCGTCCTTGCTTGGACCTTTGAATCCAGAAATTAGCTTGGGTGCAACTTTGATGTTTGGGTGTGTGTGGTTACAAACCTCATCAAAGTTCTGTACGGAACACTTATAGGCCTTTGCCTTAATCCCAAAATCCTTTTGTAGCTCCGATGCGAGCTTGATGGCATTTGGAGAGCCGCAATACCACAGAGCAATGTTAGCCCCAGCTTCCGCTAAACCCCGAGCGACCTGATACCCAATTCCACCGGCACCACCAGTGATGATGACAACCTTGCCATCAAGGCGGAACATCTCAAAGACGCTGTCCGACAGGACAGGGTTTGGGCGACGAATACTTTGAGAACCCATTTTACCCTTTTACTCTTTTTCAAAATTCTCAAATAATGAAAGGACTTCTAATTTAGGCCGACCCTTTTTGCTCAGAAACAATCACGGACATGGCGACTTCATATACCTCCAAAGACAAGGACCTGGGTATCCGGGCTATTCCAAATGACCCACATGCAAGCAAATCCCTCTTCCGAAATAGCATTGCCTTCCGAAAGTGAAGCTGACCATGCCATGGAGTCAACATGACAATAGGAAGATCTCCAAACTACCATCGGACAGTCCCCTCCGTCAACGGAAGTGGATCCCCGTCTACCCCACGGGGAGGAAAGTGGGACTTGACTTGGAAGTGGGTCACGGCAACATGCGACACTCCCCCGTCATTCACGAAGACGCCCTGCTTATGATGTTGAATCTGCTAGGGTTGGATATATTATTCCGGACCTGCCAGGTTTTGCGCGGTTAATCCTGATGCAAACTTCATTCGAATGCCTTCATCCTTCTTCACCTTGGGCTCACGATGAAAGATCAAGATATTGTTGGCGAGGCTTTGGCCGCTGTTCTGCCTCAGCATGATCGCCCCTGGTTTCGCGTTCCACATCTCCTGCAGCTGAACTTGATTCTGCTGGTTCCACTTCTTTCTTCGGCGGTTGCCGGTTATGATGGTTAGCTTCCAGTTATTCTGTGAGGGGACAAGATACTGACGAGCTGTGTCATGCTAGGGTCTTTAATGAATGGTCTTCAATCGATTTCTGAGTGGAAACAATACTTTGACAATCCGTCTGGCTCAATACTTGGTGTAGTAAACGCTGCTCAGTCCATTGGTAGTGTCATTTCACTACCTTTCGTGGGCATCCTGTCAGATCGAATTGGAAGGCGTTGGACCCTTTTGTCCGGTGCGATAGTCATCGTCATTTCGTCTATCATACAGGCTGCTTCAGTGCAGTATGGCATGTTCGTTTTCTCTCGGGTCCTGGTAGGAGTTGGTTCTATGCTTGTTACACAGCCATCACCCATGCTCATCACGGAGCTGGCCTATCCCACTCATAGAGGGAAATATACCAGTGCTTTCTGGACTTTTTACTATCTCGGGGCTATACTGGCTTCATGGGCTTCTTATGGTACACAGAAGCATTTAAGTCAGTCGGACTGGAGTTGGAGAGTACCTTCAATTATCCAAGCGGGGTTCCCCATCGTCCAGATTGTTTTCTGGGTTTTTGTTCCCGAGTCTCCCAGGTATGATGATACTTTCCAAGAAGCCATTGGATAAGTTTACTGACTCATATACAGGTGGTTGATTGCGCAGGGAAGAAGGCAGGAGGCTGAAGACCTTCTAGCCCGGTTTCATACTGCTGGAGACGCATCGCATCCTTTGATCCAATTTGAGATGGCTGAGATTGCCAACACGATTGAAATGGAAAACCGAGCATCGGAAACCAAATGGTCGACTTTGGTCAAAACTCCCGGTAATAGGAAGCGCACCTTTATCGCAGTATGTGTGGGAGTGTTTGCTCAATGGAATGTAAGTTCGCCATAGCCCTTGAAACTCAGCCTTGATGCTAAGAAAGTCCAGGGTGTTGCGGTTGTATCCTATTATCTCACTCTTGTTTTGGATACAGTCGGGGTCAAAGACTCGGACACGCAGACTCTTATCAACGGTTTGCTTCAGATATTCAATTTCATTGTGGCGGGCAGTGCAGCCCTCTTGGTTGATAGACTCGGTCGCCGGACCTTGTTTTTATGGTCTGGAGCTGGGATGCTAGTTTCCTTCATCATCTGGACTGCATGCTCGGCCGTGTTTGATAGTACAAACGCCAGTGCCCTCGGTAGGACGGTCATTGCGTTTGTATTCATCTTCTACTTCCACTACGACATTGCTTATACACCGCTGCTCCTGGGCTATCCAACTGAGATCTTCCCTTATTCCATTCGCAGCAAGGGCTTGACTGTGGAGTTGATGAGCGTTTATGGCTCATTGATTGTACTCGCTTTTGTCAATCCAATTGCTCTGGATAAAATTGGATGGCACTACTATATCTTTTACTGCTGTTTTGACGTCGTCGTCCTCATTGTGACTTGGCTAGCATTTCCTGAGACCAAAGGGTATTCCTTGGAGGAAATCGCCAACGTTTTTGATGGGCCTCCTCCTACCGACCGAAGCATCTCTTGTAAGAAGGATGACTTTGACGGGAAGGCAGAACATGCAGAACATGTTGCGTAGTAACTTGAGTTGATTGTAATTAGTTTTCTTCAATAAACATAGTGAATATTCTAAATAGCATGGTGCATAAAATCCAAAAAATTCCGATGTCAGATCTCGATATCAAGTACTCCTACTAGAATAACTACCTACTGTAGTACAGTAGCCTGTGCGGAATTCAAGACCCAAGTTCCTCCTTCGTCTATATGCGATGCTGGGCAAATGGATCTCGCGAATACTGTGATCATAGTCAGACCACTTCCGCGATGATCTCAACCCCCCATTCCGAGCCGTCAGAAGTGGATCTTAAGAAAAAGCAAACACGAAATCGGGAATGTTGCGCGGACGGACTGTCTTGTCCGTCCCGGATTACGTTGTCCGATCTGCGGGGAAGAGAATTGAAGCAATCCGATGACCCGCTCTCTTTCTTGTCATTTATCTTTAGATAAATTTTGCTAGTACTGATACAATCTGAAGGTTCAACTGGAAAATAACAAAATGGTTCTTTCTCAACCCTCAAATCAGCACGTCTCCAAGGTGTTCGACCTCTCCGGCAAAGTGGCCATTGTCACTGGAGGCGCCCGTGGAATCGGTCTTGAAGTTTCTCGGGGTCTTGCCGAGGCCGGTGCAAATGTATGTGATATTTGCCTGATTTTTGAAGAATTTACTTTTTATTTGGGTTTGTTGTGGTTTCTAACTTCGCAAATACGTGCTGTACAGGTCGCTATAATCTACAATTCCTCCAAAACGGCCGACGCGACCGCGGCGGAGATTGCATCAACAAACAATGTCAAGGTAGCTGCTTATAAGTCAGATGTGACGAGTCAGAGCGATATTGAAGCGACCGTGCAAAAGGTTGTTAAGGATTTTGGTAAACTTGATATAATGATCGCGAACTCGGGCATCGCCTCTTGTGTTGCTGCTGAAGATTATACTGCCGAGCAATGGGGTGATATTATGAAGGTGAATCTTGATGGTGCCTTTTACTCAGCTCAAGCAGCGTCTCGCATCTTCAAAGCACAAGGGTCTGGAAATGTTGTCTTCACAGCAAGCGTGAGCGCGACGCTAGTTAATGTTCCTCAGAAACAAGCAGCTGTGAGTTCTATTCCCCCAAGGAATGAAGAAAGGAACAATCATATTCTTGGGCCATGTTTCTGATAAGAAAACAGTACAATGCATCCAAGGCTGGTGTTGTTCAGCTTGCCAAGTGTCTTGCTGTGGAATGGGTGGACTTTGCCCGTGTGAATTGCATCTCCCCGGGCTTCATTGCCACCGATATCCTCGATATCCATCCTCTCGAGTGGCGGGAGAAATGGCTGAGCATGATTCCTGCTAATCGGATGGCTCAGACATACGAGCTGAAAGGAGTAAGTGAAATAAGAAGCTGTGGGTGATGATTTAGCTGACTGTGGATTTAGGCATATGTCTTTTGTGCCTCTGATGCTTCGTCCTATATGACTGGTGCTAATCTAGTAATAGACGGGGGATACACTTTGCCCTGAGTGTAAATAGATACCCGTTAAGACGCAATATATCAATACTAGATTGTAATCGGAAATTCATAGCTGAGATTTGAGCTATACGTTGCAATTTCAGACTGCTGCTAGTAGTACTATTAATCTACAAATCCAGCAAAATTGGAAATAGAAATGCTTGGTATTCTTGGATACATTGAATTAGGACCATTGTGAGAGTTTCTTGGTATCAATCCTTGCTCGTTTGCATCTGACAGAGCATCTTAAATCACGGTAGTAGTGTTCAAAAGTCATTTGTCATTCAAATCCTGGAATTTGATTCATGAAGTCTGTGATCGTAGATTCTTGCCTATCACATAGTCAGCAACACACTCGAGAAAAATTGTGTCATTAAATAACTAATATGAGGGATCTCACAGAGACGAATCTAGTCCATCCATTTGTGCGATATCAAGTGCTGGCCACATCAGCGGATAAAGGTTTGCGATTTGTGTCTGTGGGGACTCTTCGGTTGGTCGACCCCATCCATCGAGAGAAAGATCAAGATATGGCCCGCAGACTGAATGGATCTTTTCGAGAAAAAGAGAAGCTGATTCGATGATTCTAGACATTGACTCAATCGTTCGCATCGCCTTGGTAATCTCTTCGCGCCATTCCACAGCTTCGGAGCATTGTGGATCATTGCGCAGGCAATAGATGGGAATTAGAACTGCTTGAAATAGAAAGTATAGTCCATACCAACATGCCATCGTATTTTGATGTTCATGTCGCCAATAATATGATATCAGATCAACAGACTCACGGGCCGCCTCTAGGCATCTTTGGATAGCTATCTTTTCGTAGGAATCATTTTCCTCGTCATTTGTTGCAACCTGACACTTTGAGATCACGCGCCGTATGAGAATAGGGCGATACATGAGGGTTCGGAAATTTCGATATCGCCATCGCAGAATTGAATGACACAGCCTGAATCTTGGCTCTTGGCGAACATTCTCTTGGAAATGGGAGGGCAGGGAGGATTGCCAAGGGGTAATCAATCGGTCATCGGCATCAATTAGTTCCGACGCTGATGGAAAAGGTGTGGATATCATCCTTGAGTATATTTCACTTGTCGCCATGTGAAATGATGCCTGGGCTCGAAGATGGGTGTAGATAGTTGTCTCTGTAGCTGGTGGAGGTGTCTGCTTTGTACCCTGCGTGATGGTCTTTTTGAAATCAAAAATAAGCATATGATGAACTTTCCAACCATATTCAGAGATGACCTACAGTGTCATGAACATTCATCGGAAGTTCCACATCAACACCATTATGGGGAAAGTCCAGGGGTCGTGAAAATGTGATAATCGCTCCGACATCAAATATGTAGAGACAGTGCCAAATTCGACGGCGCATTTCACGCATGAATAGGCTCATGTCCGTTGCTTGTATCTCCTTATGAAGGCCAATCGCCATGGCAGTACGCCTGGCTAATCCCATGTAGTTGTAGCCAGAATTTGGTTTGTTCCGCTTTTGCATGTAGTTGGATATGAGAGTAAGAGCCTGGACCAGAAGGATGTTACCAGTCTCTAATACGTCGATCGACATGCGAGCTTTTGCAGCTTCAAAGAGGCCTAGATCTACCTCTGAAGGCTCTGTCGATACTGTGAAGGCACCAACAGCAGATAGCACAAATAACAACACCTGCCAGGCCTTTCCCTGTGGTCGTGGGATGACCTCCATAAACTGAGCTCGGAAGGTGGCTTCATGAACAATGGGGTACGATCGGTGAAAAACGGTAAAATATGCCTCGACAAAAGGTTCAAGTTGGCCAAGAGAAGTCAATGCAGAGGGTATCCTCAAGACTGGGTGATTTGATTCACCTGAATTCTGTCTCGAGTCCACTTGATCGCCTGATTCACTTGGATTGGGGTCAGTGACTCGGAGCAAGGCAGCACCAGATGCCACACCTAGATGTCAATTAGTGACTAGCAAACAGTAATTGAATACAGAAGATGCATCTATCCACTCACCAAGATAGCCTCCGTCGTTAGAATTGCTTGTCAAACTTGCCATTCCATCAACGAACCTATTTCCATTGGTGCGGCCAGCTCGCTCGTCCCATTCCCAGTTGCCAGATAAGGGTGAGGCTTCAAGAGGCATGTTGATAGAATCAACCGATCCACTTGCTGGCTCCTGTCGCCCTGGGGATCTTAACGGCGTCTGAAACATCTCCATATTGTGATTCATCTTAGGTTCATCATGTTGACGTCGATTATTGGCAGTCACCCCTGAATGTAAGAAAGAGTCTGAGATGCCGACAGAGTGATTTGTTGGTCTAAATGCGTCAACGGGACCAGTGTAATCGAGATGTCCACTTCGTTCCTCAGCTTCCGGGACATATTGTTGGAGGGCAGCTCTTGCTCCTGCGAGGGCATTCTCCAGCTCCGTCACATAGCGCCGAGTGAGAGGACGACTCTTCGTTCCGTATTCACATGAGCGATTGGATCGTTTGCATAGCGTACACTTGGGGGTTCCACGGTCGCACTTGGTTGAATCAGTATCTTCGTGTATCTTTAATGTGCAATTTGATGTAATTGATGTAGCTCACTCTTGATTTCCGTCGACGACACTCTTTGCATGATAGTTCTGGGATCGGTTGTCGGTCGGATACATACACCCCGCCTGGTGAATTGTAGTTGTTCAGTCCTGGCGATGCCATGGCTGTGTCAGATATTCTCTCTCTCTTTCTCTCCGAGACTCTTCCCCGCATCCTGCATGATAGCTTGGGCACTGCGAGTGGGGGGGTTTGTGGAGTGACACTCACGCTCATGGCAATCGGAGTACCTCCGATCGACACCTCGTTTCCCAGGCAGAAACTCAGTGGAAGAAAATGAGGATCGGTATTTGTTATTGGAAGAATGCTGCCGGGTCTTTATTATGAAATCAATTAGTTTATTCGGAAGATTGGCAACTTAGAGGGGAGTTGGGGAAGATGAAAGGAGAAAAACGAATGAAGTCGGAGGTGAAGCTCTACTTTAACTGGAAGTATACATAGATACTGGTGTCGTTATTGGAAAAGAGTGAATATGTCAAGTGGAATATTGATCTAATGTATAGATACAAATAAAAATAAAGCGTAGCGTGAGAGTACGTATTCACTGCCCGTGAATTGTGGACAGCTCAACCTCGAGGGTGATAGTTGCTGATGCTTGGAGGAAGATCCTCCATTTTGGTTCCCCAGTCGCTCTCTTCAGGCCCCAGGGTCAGCTCTAGAACTCCTCCTTCGGCCCAGAAATCGTGCGTTATCCAATTCTTCGTCCATTCCTTTCCATTCAGCTTGGCGCTTTGGATATAGATAGACTTGTAATTGGGATCGAAGTTCACATTGCGAATGGTGGCCAATTTGCCTGTGATGGCGTTGCGAACGCTGACTTCCTTGAAATAAGGCGGCGTAATAAGATAGACGTCCTGCCCTGGAACTGGCCAGAGACCCATCATGCTCAGAACCACATATGAGCCCATTGCTCCGCTATCATCGTTACCCGCAATACCAGCCACGGTGGTGTTGAATTGAGAGGGAATGTAAAAGTGATTGTATTTAGCAGATAAGGCAGGTCTTCCAGCATAATGGAACTGGTAGACCGGTAAGAATGCCTGTTCATCGCCTACGTAGAGAAGGCCGGATTCATGGAAGTAAGTAAGTCGCCTAGTGAATTCTTCTGCGCCGCCGAGGGTCTCGACAAGGGAACCCATGTCGTGAGGCGCGTAGCTGCACGTTTAAAGATTAGCAATTCAATTCTCTCTCGCCAAGAATCTAAAGACATCACTTACAATGTATAAAGCCAAGCACTTCCCTCGTAAGTCTCATGTCCATCAGGGTTGAGATAGCAGGAGGTGAAGTTGAGCAAAGGGCTGCAGAAGATGGGATCCTGGTAGCCCCATGTTCCATTCGTGTAACGCGGTTGTAAGAATCCAGTAAAGTTGGTATCGGCTCCCTGGATGCTGGACTTTTGGTCTGGTTTGTACATGTTCACCCAGTTGCCAGAGCGTCCGAGATACTTTTCATAGTCTTGTTTGTGACCCATCCCGTGAGCCATCTCGGCAATACAAAAATCATTATACGCGTACTCAACCGTGCGCGAAATACTTCTGGTATGGGTACCAACACCATCAGGGTCATAGTCGTCAGTTGGGATGTATCCTAGGCTCTTCCAGCTATGAAGACCACCTCGGCCTTCGACGTTCCAGTTCGCTGGCTCGACTTCGGCGTCCTTGACGACAGCCTCATAGGCAGTGTCCCAATCAATGCCAGGGACCTTTTTGAGATAAGCGTCGGCCATCACCACATCAGCGTTAGAGCCACCCTGGGTAAAGCCCTTGCAGAGCGACATGCGGCAGTCTGGCAGATAACCTTCATTGCGGTAGATATCAATGAGACTCCGCAACATCAGAGACTGTGACAAGGGATCCAAAAGTGTTAAGAGGGGATGAATACTGCGATAAGAATCCCAGATGCTGCATAAACTCGTGTTAGTCGGGGCGATGAAGCGATCACTCAACTCAGTACGGCACTTACCAGTAATAACTATCGTAATACGGCTCATCGCTCTCCCACAGAGGGTTTTCGCCGGTATAATCCTGGGGACTGATCATAGTCCGGTAGGCTCCACTCCAAAAGACGGTTTGTAAATCTTCGGAAACACCCTCTGCATCTACCGAGATGACATCCAGTTTCTTTCTCCAAGCGGCCTCGGCGGCAGAGACAGTTCCCTCAAAGTCAAACTCGGGCTGCTCCCGCTCTGCATTTGCACATGCCTGGCCGACGTTCATGAAACTCACACCAACACGAGCAAGTATCGTATTATCCTTGGGTGCATGGAATCGGGCGAATGTACCGGCAGAGAGTGTCGCTGGGGTGTTGGTTCCATCGGCCGCTAGGGTGACAGACTCGCGGCTGAAATTAGCACGATTCTTGGTCCAAACACCAGTATCTCGTAGCTCGGCACCCTTGAAATCGACACAAAAGTGTAGATCATAGCTCCCGATGCCAAAGCTTGGGCTGAAAGTTCCATTGCCGGTCAGTCGACCACTCGAAGTATCAACATCGGCGGTACCGTTGGATCTAGACTGCGGCAGATCTATCAAGTCGACCAAGATCACAGGGCTTAGCGCGCTAGCTGAATTCTCATCAAATGTAAATCGGTAAAGTGCTGAACGGTTGGTTGTAGTCATCTCAGCATGAACGCCGTTATCGAGTGATATGCCAAAATAACCCGGCCGAGCCTTGGGTGAGTCTCTTTTCCATGTAGAGGCTCTGTCATTAAGCTGCCATTTGCATTGATTAATGTCATCATTGGGGCACGAGGGCTGGGCGAATATAGGGAAGTTTCCCATAGAAGGTGACTGATTATACCAGTCAATTCAAAAATTCTCACACGGAGTAGAGTAGAAAAGTATCATACGCCACCTGTGCCCGAATCGTGCATGTGCGAAAATCCAGTAACGACGGTCGTATCAAAAGCGAATCCCGCTTGGTTCTCACCAACAGTATCTGCTACAGCTTTGGCCATACCTAGGATCTGTCAGCGGTGTGAAATTGTTTTCCGAAGGAGGATCGCTCACCAAATGGTAAAGTTGCACCGGGAAAGACATGCCCTGGTCTTCGAATTAGTTTCCATGTTCATCAAAACAAGAGCTATCAGACGAAGTGTACCTCCATTGGCTGTGCCGATTAAAGGATCGACATAGTCGAGAGCATCAAAGTTATCCGCCAGTGCCATTTGCGTATTTAAAGCAACGGAGCCATACAGAGCCGCGGCGATGGCACCGAAAGCCTCCATACGTGGCAGCAGTCGTGGAGCCATGGCAGACTGCGGAAACTAACAATTGCAGAAATGCAAAAATTAGTAGCGATATGTCAACCAAGAACAATGAAGAAAAAAAAAATGAATCAAGACTCAGCGCGGGGTTCACGCAGGATCCACGCTTCTTATTTACTGAGGCTGGAAGGAACATTCCTCGCGAGTGAAGGCGGATCGGCAGGACGCATGCTTCTTTTGAGGGCAAATCTCGGCAATTTTCTCTTTTCCCCCTCAATTTCAGACTCGATTAATCTTCTGATTTGACCGATCTCAAAGTAAACAATTTTCAAGCCGACCGATCCCAAGAATGAAGGTAGCATCAGGCCATGGCGTGTGACATTTGCGCGGGCAGCCGTGGCCAGTGCAGCGTCCTGCAGCGTGTGTCTGCTTTTCTCCGTGCCATGACGAGTGAATGAGCGGTCATATCCGCAGTGATAGGCGAACGAGATACCCAAATGAGATGAAGTGAGCTCGTGGACGAAGGGGGTCACACTCCGGGTTCCTGGCCGAGTCGCCGATCCTTAGCCAGTTGAGCGTCTGGTCACTCTAATCCCCCATGCTCTCAAGCATCTCCGAGCTGCGGGGAATGAAGCCCCGCGAAATTGCAAGTGGGGAAATGTTGGGCCCTCATGTAACCTCTTTGCGCTACGTCGGAATTGAAATGTGTTCATCAAGTGTTGAGCACAAGTCTTGGAATTAGAGTGAAGTTGGGGGAGAAAAGGGGAAAGGAGAGGAGGAAAACAAACAACTCCGGATAGTTCAATCTCGATTTCTGACTACACGCGTGGATTATTTTGCTTCAACCTGTTCAACTCCTACCTATTTCACCGGCCATAGTATAATATCTCAGATATTTTCAGTAAATCAAAATTCACACGTCGAGTCAACTTCAAGTTGACTATTTTAAATTTTTCCGTATATTCAGACGAAAGGCATGCATTGTATATATGCCTTGAGTTCAGGTAATCATCTTCAAGACAAGTTGTGACCCTGTATTTCGGTAATTTTTCCATGGGCTGTTTATCGTGATGGATAATACTTTTAGTACACATGGATCAGGAGTGGCATTTCACATTCTATATTTTTCATATGTAACAATCTTGTTGATTAAAATGATTTTACTTGTTTTATGCCAACTGCCCATAGTTAAGCCAGGCCGATATCGTGCCGAGAGTCTGCCGAGATCGGGCCGGATGACATAATCACCTGGCACGTGCTCTGGACCTTTTGGCCCTTGGCAACTTTGAAAGTCACTTTGCTACTTCGAAGAAGTTTCTGTACTTATTTTATATTCTTGATTCGGGGATGAAGGTCCGAGGTGAGATAAATCACGATAACACGCATTTGCAAATGTATATACATGCAATCAGTCCCCGCGTGCAACTGTTCCGATTGAACATGCCCTGAAGAGAAGAAGCCCTCACACCGCGCCTGATCGTGAATGACCTCAATACCCGTGACCTTTTAGAATACTCGTGCATCCTTGCTCACCATATCATAATGCCTGGGGTACCCTCAAATAAAGCTTGCGAAAGATGCAAGAAGAGACATTTGAAGGTGCGCGCGTTCAGCTGCTTCTTTGACCCAGACGAATCATGGACTTGTTCTAATATCCCAGTAGTGCGATGAGACACGTCCGCACTGTGATAGATGCGAGGCAGCTGGCGTGAAATGTCCTGGTTATGTTCAAACCCGAAAATTTATTGATCAAGGGGCATCAGTCCGGCGTCGTTATGCTCCTTATCAAGAAACACACGCGAAACCTCGCGAAGTGGGTCATCCGCCTTAGGATCTGCATTAAACAAGAACTGACAGCTGGGCCAGAGCCCTGACCATAATACAAGTCAAACACAGCCCGAATCGCCAGGGCCCAATCCGGAACCTTCGACGGTTCCCCGGTATAGAGAAACAATACAGCCTAGCTTTAACCCTCCACGAGAAGAGGAAGCGAGAGCAAATTTAGATCATTCACCCCAAACGGCCCAGGCTGGGTCGTCGTTCCACCCCGAGATGAGGACTCTCCAAAGTCAATTCCAAATACTTGAGGGCCTACCAATATTGCCATCTACAACTGAGAGTTCGAAAAGTCCAATTGCTAACTCCATATCGCCCAATACAACGGCAGCACGCACTCCAGTCTCTTCTGATGAGCGTTACAGCAAAAGTTCACTTGGTCGACCGCAACGCGAACGATACATGTCATCGGAGAGCGTTTCACAGAGGAGTGAAAAGGAAGAATTTCAAGACATATTCTCAGAGCTCATGACGGGGTCAGAGCATGAAATTGCATTCTTGACCCGTCATTTCGCAGAAATAATCGCCCCTTGGCTGGACCTCTCTGATTCTCGAAAGTTTTTCTCTGTCTATGTCCCAATAAGGGCCATCAATTCCCCATCGCTTAAATATGCCATTGCAGCTCTGGCAGCGAAGCAATTAGGCCGAGTGAAAGGGAATAAGCTATCAGCAGGAGGGGGCATGTCAACAAGTCCGGCCACAACTGAGATATACAATGATGCGTCGCAAACGGATTGGTTCCTCAAGGCCGCGAATTATTATTATATGGCGGCTTCAGATGTAACCAACTCTGCCTCATTTGGTTACACTGCGGCATCCAGCTCAGCTGTCTTAGAGTCGCCGATAGATATGGTCAGCCAGTGGTTGAGCAAAACCTTTTCTCGAGTAAGCACTCAAGATTTCTCTAATAGCAATCTCCTACGGAAGACGGAAGAAATGTTGGCCACATCTGTGCTCTTGACATTTTATAAACTATTCGATGCAGACGGAGATCAATGGCCTACGTTAGTATACCTAAACCAGCGACTTGATTGAAACATGAAAGCTAATAGTTATTTCCAGCCACCTGGCCGGTATCCGCGGTATTTTTGATGTTCTAATGCGAGCAGACCAGTTAAATCTGGCAACTTTCACTCACGGTATTCGTGCCTGCTTTTGGAACTTTGCTCGCCAGGACTACCTTGGATCATATTTCACTCGAATCCCTACTCATTTGGATCCTAAAAACCTCGCTCTATGGCGGGCAGCGGGAATATCAATTGACGATAATCAAAAATTCCATATCAGCTCATACGATTCAGCTGCTCTCTCCCAGGAAGATCAGGCAGCAAACGGAATATGCTGGCTGGTCTCCAAGGTGATCAACTTTCTAGCAGAATCAAAGCAATCTCAGATTGCACAGTGGACCGGGTCGCCAACTAATAAATCAACTGGAAACCAGGAACCAGCAGGTGATGCTGATAACAGTGCGAATACGTGGCTTGATCTTTGCTTTGAGTTTCAAGCATGGTTTGAGGGTGTCCCAGAAACTTTTCGCCCGTGTGTGCGAATCGATCAACCCCGAGATTTCTCGAATCCATCTGAGAATACCAGACTGCCCTTTCCAGAAGTCTTTTATAGCCTCTCCACATGTGCAGCTACTATGCAACACTACCATTTTGGTCGAATCGCTCTGCTGATAAATCAACCTGCCGACGTCGTCAGTGCCCCAAGCACGGCTTTTGATCGCCTTCAGGGCTATCGTGAGGTGACCAAAGAAGTAGAGTATCGCACTCGTGAAGTATGCGGTGTCGCTTTGGGACGCCCTCAGGGAGATGTACGAGTCCATATGGTACCCCTGCTCTATGCGCTCGGGCAGTGTCTAGAGAGGGCAGAGGAACATCAAATAGTTGTTAATCTCCTCCGAGGAGTCGAGGCTGATCTGGGCTGGGCTACCGAATATGTCATTACAAAGTTGGAAGCGACATGGACTCGATGATGGCCGTTTCTTTCTGGGAAATCAAGATCTACATGAAAATATCGATAATATTCTACCATATGAGATCTCGCTGAAAAGAAAATACATAATTTAATCATAATGGTAATCGTCAAGTTGACGATTTTGAGGGATACCGTCGTCATCTAAACGGTGCACCTCTGAGAGCACCAAGTATGGAGTGCCGATTCAAACATGATGTCTATTTCAAAGGCTTTCCGTTCAAATTTCCAAATCCCTCTTTCACTGCTGTCTGGCCTTCCAAGTCACGGACGTAATTCATCGGAATAGATGACTCCTGATGTCCGAAAGATAACCGTCGGCGAACTCTCTGGTTAAAAGGTTCTTCTGGGAATCCCTCATGGTCTACCTCTGTTGTCTGCTGGCGGCTCTTATTGGCCTTAAAGAGTGAAAATGGCGAAGGAAATCCGAAGGGAATCAGATGGTTGAGAATACACCAGAGCACAGCGACTGTAATCGACAGAGCCACTGCTGCTGTAACAAGCATCGAGATAATGGTAGTCCGGCCAGGTATCCCATTCATGCTAAAAACGCTCACGGCGAGACCAACAGGTAAAAAGAAAACGGTCACGTATGTGAAAAGAGTGATATTTTCAGCTTCTCGGAGCGACTTCTTAGCTCTGATTGCATCCTGAGCGTTTGTCACCAACGCGATCAGAAACTCGATGCGGGCTCCCGCTGCCTTGATTTCACGGTTGTGGTCCTCAAAATGAGCTGTTTTCTGTTTGATCGACTTGCGGTATTTTTGCTCATCACTGCGTGTCCACCGTGGTCTTTCTCGGCCTTGTGAGCTTTCTCTATTGTTCCATTGCTCAACTAGGCCCTGAAGGCTGGTAATATTGTTCTTCAGAATCACCAGAAGTTGGAAGCACTCTCGCAGCTCACCGGGTTTCCGGTCCTCAAAACTATCTTTGGAGAAGTACTTTTCTCCCGCATCCGATGTTTTCTGTCTTGGTCCTTGTTCGATGCGTCGCAGGATAATGCTTGTACTGCTGTGTACTTTCTCCAATATGCGATTCATTAACATAAGTTCTAAGACCTTCCTTTGTTGCCAGTGCGTACTCCGATTACGCATCTCATTGGTGAGAGGAGGCTGAAGCTCTTCCGGACTTGCAGAATGCTGGGCTATATAGCAAGTCCAGTAGCGATCAAAGAAATCGCCGGATATGCGAAAGCTGATCACGGCATCAACGAGGTATGCCTTGCTTCCGGATATGCCGCATGTCTGAGACTTAATCTGCCGAACATGCGACGAATCTTGTGAAGGCATCTCGCCGTCCTTGGGAATGTAAAATTGGAAAAATCGAAAATGAACTTCCGTTACCCAGCTGTTGAATACTGCCGCGGTATCGTCATATAACCAATTCGCGTGTACCTTCGCATGTCGATCGAAGAATTGTGCAAGATGAACCCTTTCAGGGTCAGGACAAGTGACGTAGCATAGTGAAGCGACAGTATAATCCGGGGATCTGAGGTATATAAGCCTTTTCTTGCTATCACCGGCGTTTCGCCGTTGCTGAAGCCTATTCCATAGTGTTCTATATGTCACAAGCTCATCAGTGATAGATTCCTCCTCCACGGACCACTTTCTCTGCTTTCGACCCTTTCGCACATCATCGATTGATACGTAAAGGTTTCCGCGAGGCTCCAGTGTTCTGTCCCCCAGGCCAACTGCACGTCTGAATGATTCCGTTTCCATCGTGGCTTGGATGGCACTTGGTGCCTCTTTCTGGATCTGGCCGAATATCCTCTTGTCTGTTGGTGGGATAAAGCTGAGGAAGTCCTGCTGTCGATAAAGCCATTCTTCGGGTACCTCAACTATATTACTTAGATCAACCAACCTCCCATACGGGTTTTGTCTTTTTAAAGTGCGCTGGATTGCCACCGCTCTGCCGTCTTGCGTATTGAAATATCCGGGAACAGTCCCCAATAGGGGCTCAGGCAGTGGTGATAAATCTCTCGGTCTTGGAATAGGGGACTGTGTAATTTCTTTTCGCGGTTGTCTCTGTCTGGGTATCTTTTCCTCGCGATTCTTAATATAGGTATCAGGACTTGGAGGCTCTGGTTCTTCGATGGTTCGGAGGAGAATATATGAAAGTTCAAAGCCAACGTGGAAATAGAAGTCACGGAAGAGCTCTCGGTCGAATAGCGCAGGCTCTTTGCTAAAAGCATCCAACTGCCCAGGAAATAGACCATTCTCCGACGAGGAGCTCAATATGACCTGTTGAGCATGGGAAAACATCTCAGGTGGCGCAAAGGTACGTTCAAGACGATGTCCTTCTTTGGCCATTTCAATTGCCAGTCCGTAGCGAAGCGGATTGTCCCACTGCGATTCGTCATTACTGGACTCGTCATGCTGTGTTTGAGCTTCTATCAATTGCTTCCACACTACATCTTCGCCAGCAAAGAAGCCCCAGTCGAGACCATAGTACAGGGCCGTGTCTCGTGAGTGCAATAAGAAACGTGTCTCTCGGGAAGTCCTGGTAACACTTAGCATTCGCCGTTTCAAAATATCGTTATCAATTGTAAAACGACGCAAATTCTGTCTGCGTATTTCTTCAGCCGTAAAATCTAGCACAAAGCTAGCACTAGAGATTCGCGTCCCTCGATGTGGGAGATGGCTGGTTATCTGTAGAAAGTCTTTGAGTGTCTCATGGGGCATCTTGTTTTGTATGGTCTGAACATTCTCAATCAACTCCTCAATGTTCTTGAAGGCTCTCCAGATCCAGACATGATCACTTAGACGATAAACTGGTATTTCAGAGTCATCCAAGTGCTGCCAAGTTGGTGTTAGGGGATTTTTGTTCTTTGCCAGCTTCTGGAACCATTTCAAAGTAAAGCCTCCCAACCAACTACACACGAAAAGTAATTCTTCAATATCCGGAAAGGACTTGATATATTGAGTTGCTTTGATGATGTGACCAGGCATATTGGTTGGATTATCAGGTGGGAGGTCAGTCTCGCCCGATTCGTCGTCCATTCTCCAACCATGAATGCCGATATTGGAGCTACAAGCCTCTTCAAGGTCCAAATGTGAAACCCATTCGAGGTGCCCTTTGCATACCGAATGAATTCGCTTTTGTAGATTTGGTGCTTTGGGAAGGCGATGGTACATCTCCAACATGAACATGAACTCGAAACTAGTAGGATGTTAGACAAGTGACGACGGATATCTTCAAGGGACAGAGTATGTGGTAAGGTAAAACTTACTAACTCCCTGATACACTAACTCTGTGATCCCCAAAATCGCCACATGTGAGGGCCACAGGCCCAATTCGATCTTTGGAGTGCGCACTTCGATGAAGGATATCCACTTTTCCTTCTGGTGCTT
Organism: Penicillium sumatraense; assembly: GCA_020086695.1. Taxonomy (NCBI): domain Eukaryota; kingdom Fungi; phylum Ascomycota; class Eurotiomycetes; order Eurotiales; family Aspergillaceae; genus Penicillium; species Penicillium sumatraense. The sequence goes on along the minus strand of JAGIKU010000556.1, from coordinate 155,749 downwards.
GCAATGTTATCATTGGACCTGCCAATTGCTCTGGTTGGCCTTCCATTTGATGTTTTAGGCTAACCCTGTCAGTTGGGGATACCGCGTCTCTATCTAGGCCTTTTATCCTGACCGAAGCATTTTTGCTTTCTGATCTAGTGCGCCCAGACAAGGCTCTGCTCTTGAGGAGACTTGAATCCACTGGGATACTGCATACCGACAAAATATGCTCGAGGTTACGCCGAAGATGCCAACTCAGCACTTTATTGTCGGATATAGAGCGTTTTTGGTCATCATCTGAATCAATCTGAGAGTCGAATATAATATCTTCGGGCGAGATCATATAGGCCCTCCACTGAGAGCTGTTGCTGCTCATCTGAAGCTTCACAGCTACTGTAAACTCCACAGTATCCGGACCCTCAAAGTTATGCGTCAAAGGTATGGGTTTGATTGGCATGTCTGGGGATTTTTCATCAAAAGCAAGTTTTTGTGCCTCTCCATCCTTGAATAGACCAAGAAGCGCACAGATACGGTCATGGCCAGCTGGGAAATCCGAGGTATCTTCGAAAGTAACAACTCCATATCCATGAGGTCCACTGGTACAGTTGAGTGGCAGTCGCTTTCTCTTTTTTTGGTAGTCAAGATCTTGTAGACAGAAACTCGGCTGAAGCTCCAGTTGGAGTGGTTCTTTGGTATTCAGTGTATTCTCCAGCTCTATGTGCTGCACAACCACATCATTCTGGCACCATAATCTGACAGTAATGGAAACACCTTCGTTGGTTTTGTACGCGATGACTGGCCATCGATCTCCCACGAAATCCACTGTGGGTGGTTCTGTGGATAGCGTGTTGAGAACTCGTAAGCCAATTCCATTGGCCGAAGACTGAGAGTTCTCCAGAAATTGTGAGGAGCGCCAGTAGATGTACCACGCCTCTGGTTCATCGATCGGACCTAATCCGATGAGCCCTGAATGGAGGTGGTCATGGTGCTTGTCTTCAACGGGGCGACAAATACGAAGTAGTTGGCCATATACACCAGCGCTTGCTGTTGTTCCACGGTCGCCAAACGAGACATAAGGTGCATGTCGATTAGTATTTTCTTGACGTTCTCGTTGCTGGTTCTGTGACTGGAGGGTGGCAGTTTTGTGACGATTGGTGAGGCGGCGTGGTGAGGCTGCAAGTTTTAGTCGCAATGAGCTGACGCGACTTGGTCCTTTCGAAAATAAGACTCACGAGAAATAAGGTCTTGAAACTCAGGCGCTTCTTCAGGGGGGAGGTCTGCAAACTCGAAAGTTCTTATATTTTGGTTATCTGGTGGCCCTAGGTCCATCGTGGCCCCTGGGTCGATGGAGCAGGGTGAAGAATTCGCGGAGTAAGATTTTACGAACTGCGGCTGACATTTTTCGTCGTGATGTTTGCTTTCCTGCTAGAGTCATGTACATGTACTTACTAGTCCCAGAAGAAGTATAGATCGTTGGTGGGGGAGCCAGTCACCCTCAGCCATTTGAATTCCTATCACGGCTGACGGACTGCATGGGCGGCTACGCTAGTCACAGCGGGACAGCTGACAATATTGACGAACTCGTCGGATGATATTCCTTTTAGGGATCACCTGTGTGGCTAGCTAGTCATTTGTCTAATGTAAGCATACACAGCCGAATGCTTGATTGAACGATGCATCGGGTACACTTTGAGTTCCCCGGGGAAAGAAGAAATCCTCACAAAAGGGGGTTGGCATATGATTGGCAATCATATATTTGAATAGTACGTTTTTAATGTCTCAAAAGATGCTTGATTGGTGAGCAGAGAAGACCGAGGCAATTTTCATGTAAAATATGATTGTTACCAATATTAGCCATGCATTTCAGGGAACCCCTTTGGCAAGGATTATAGAAAAGTGTTACTAGGGCTTTCAATAACTCAATAACACCCTCTTGACAACAGGTTTGAAGCCTGATGCACTTTCGAGTCGACTAGGTTCTAGTATAAAGGGACCATCCGCTCTAGATTCGAAAACCGGCTTATGATGCTAGAAAACACTGTTTATCTTCCACCTGGTTTTTTCGGAGGGGGTTAGCGGGGGAGTAAGCACCCCTTCAAATGAAAGATCAATGGAGTGAATTTAAGTCTAGATATAAAAAGACTTCATTAGATAATCGAAATAAATACCGAGGCTTTCCCAGAATCACAGATTGTAGTTTGTACTGCGGGAAACCCCCTTGAACTAAGTAAAAAGTACGGAGAAGAGAGGCGGAATATCTCCGTTAGAGCAGCCCCTTTTGGCTGTGAAGTCAAGTCTCCACTCTCTATCTAATCATCATTAGAATCCGTCAATAATTGAAGACAGAATCCACCAAAAAGTCTCTGTTATTCTATTCATTGTCCTTATACGCGTAGATATATGGACGGGGTGCCCATTTCTCTGATGGGGCGCGGTCCCGCAATGGCATTCACCATATGCGATTTTATTGATGGTTGGGTCCAATAGGAGCTCATTTTAAGCAAATAAGCACCCTTTTGCTATTCCTTCGCAGCTTTTTATCATGGGTCGGCGATTTAGAACCGGAAATCCAATCTGGGTTCATGAAACTTGGCTCGCGACGCGTGGATCCTCGTTAGTTCCACTCACCATTTGTAGAACCGCAACTTAATATCAGCTTTGAGGGCCTCGAGGAAGTAGCCTCAGAAGATATTTCCACGATATCCAACTTTGAGTGCGGCCAAATGCCGCACATTATTGCCGGGTGGAAAGTTGGTGGCGACGCCAGACGTGTTACAAAGCCACCAAAGGAGAGAATATCTCTCGGCAGAGAGAGAAGTGCGGGGATTTTGAAGAATCCGGGGGAGTGGAGAAACGAAGCCAACTAGACCCGACAAAGTAGTCGCGCTATCATTTGGCCATGAGAGGGTCTGTTATTTGGTTAGTTCGCGCCACCACGGGCACTTTACGCATACGTACGCTGCTCTAGACACCAAAGCTTCCTTCTCGACTGAGTACTCTAGCACGGCCCCCTCATCTATCGGTAGATGTTGAATTGACACTCCCGGGCCAATTCCGCACAGAGTAGGCTTTGATCGGCATCTTCTGTTTTGAAACATAAGCGGCTGCAATCCCAGCTAGGAGGTGCTGATTGAGAATGTTACACAAGAGCTTCGGTTGCTCGACGTAGAATATTCCATTCTTTATCAACAACCTTTAAACCCAGTGACTAGCGTTCAGACGCGCATATCAATCCATTATGGAGATGAATTACGATGAGGGTGTAAGTGCTCCTTGCCAGTCCTATCTTCAATTAATTGTTTCCACGAGCTAATTATCTGTATGGCTTAGACTCTCCATCAGTATGTTTCCCTATCTTTTCGCGATATCGCGATATTCATCCCTTGCTAACCGGCCGGCCCTAGAATCGAGGATGAATTGGGTACAACTATCTATCCAGGTACAGAGATCATGGCTGACGTGGGCACGCATCACTTCGTCAAATCCTCTGCGAGATCTGATCGAGTGCTGGTGCCCCAGCCATCACAAGATCCCCATGATCCATTGGTAGGGCAGGCCAACATGCGCCCATGAAAGTTGAGTCGTTGCTAACGAACAATATCGCTTAGAACTGGAGTCGATTCTGGAAAATGAGTGCAATGACTGTCTCGACACTTACTTCCTTTAGTCAAGGGATGGGACCATTAGCACTGGCACCTATGTTCCCACAGCTGATGGAAGCATTCAATTCGGATCTCGCCAGTGTAGTACAGTTCACCGGTGTTTGCATCCTTGTGTTGGGGTTTAGCAATTTTTTCTGGTAAGACACTCCAGCTTCGAATGTCGAATATTATTGGGAATCTGAGGCTAAGACTGGATTTCACAGGATCCCCATACAGACTTCATATGGTCGACGACCCGTTCTCATCTTCTCAACTCTTATCTGCCTCGTGAGCAATATCTGGCGTGCAGTGGCGACCACATATGGCAGTTATATGGGTGCTTGTGTGCTCAATGGGTTCGGAGCAGGTCCTGCAGAGGTATGCATTTATTATTTTAGCTCACGATCCAGGTTTTCGGGATTAACTTGTGACATTAGACCTCACAACCCGAGATCATCACGGATATCATGTTCCTTCACGAACGGGGCGCCTATAACACCCTGTATTTCACTGCATACTTTGGCTCGCTGATGGTAAGCGGCTCTTTGCTATTCACTGTTTACACCATGCAAAGCAGCAGCTAACACTGATAGGTTGGTCCGATCATCGCGGGCCCTATGGCAGAACATGTCGGATGGCGCAGCTTCTTCTGGCTGAATGTTGGTATCCTTGGCGCAGTGCTTCTATTGCAGATATTTCTGTTTCCCGAAACCAAGTGGCATCGCTCCCGGGCGGATGAGACACACGAGACTTCAGAGGCAGCTCAGCAGGTAATTTCTGAACCTGAGAAGCCGATTGAAGTACAACAGCAGGAGAAGGTCGAGGTGGAAGAAGCCCCCGAGCGAGATCCATATCTACACCGCGGCCGCCCTTCGAAAAAGCAGTTCCTGCTGTGGCAACTTGATGGCAATAACCTGAAGACGGTTCTAACCAGCTTCTTCATTCCATGGAAGTTGCTGGCTTTTCCTATTGTGGAACTAGCTGCTTTTGTCGTATCTTGGTCTGCCAGTGTGTTCTTGACACTAAATCTCACGCAGAGTCAAGCCTTCGCAGAGCCTCCGTATAACTTCAACAGTCAAACTATTGGATTCTTCAATTTTGCTATTTTGATCGGCGCCTTTATTGGGCTTGCGACTAATGGGCCCTTCTCTGATTGGATATCGATGAAGGCCACCCGCAAGAACAAGGGTATCCGAGAGCCAGAGATGCGTCTTCCAGCCATGGCAGTTTATGTTGTGATCATGATTATTGGAAATTTTGTCGTCGCTTTTGGGTATGAGTATAAATGGGATTGGCGGGTAAGTCTACAACAACAATGAGTAAAGCGATTGATCTTAGACTGACACCCAAATCACAGGCGATTGTAATTATTGGGTATACCGCAGCAGGTATCCAGGTTGCAGCCCTTCCGGCGATTGCCAGCACATATGCTGTTGACAGCTACAAGCCCGTTGCAGGCTCGATCTTCGTATCCATAACTGTGAACAAGAATGTTTGGGGATATGGGTTCAGCAAGTTTATCACACCCTGGGTTGAAGAATCTGGATTCGTCAAGCCGATCATGCTGAACATGTGTCTTTGTACAGTATGGTGTCTGTTTGCGATCCCATTTTACCTCTACGGCAAGAAGTTCAGAGGGTGGACAGCAAAGTCTTCTGTGCACAAGATGTAGAAGTCAGGATATCAATCAACGATCGAATCAGGATAGAATCTACTGTTGCTCGTATTTGCCAGTCAAAAATTGAGCTATGCTCTTCAAAATTGGTATCATAACAGAAATGGCATGGTAACATCGCTCTAAAGTATTCAATCATCGTCATCATCAGGGTCGTAGAGATCGAGGTCCAAAAGCCCCTTTGGTTTGGGCTTCGGTGGTGCGGAAGCTGCAGGAACAGCGCCTGGAGCAGGGCGTGGAGCACTCGCGGCAGCTGAGCCGGCTTGGGCAGCAGCCTTGGCGGCCTCATCTTGTCGCGTATCCGTGGTTGGCACAGGTGCTGGAGCTTCTGTTACCCCAAGTCCCTCTGCCTCTCTGATCAATCGCTCCACTTCTTTCTCGGGGTCTTGTCCAGCTGCAAGCTGTACTTGTCCCATTAATCCCATGCGAATGCGATCCTCCATAGGATAGGGCATCATATAGACCTCGCGAGTGACATTTGCCGAATCGTCCAGCCATTGCGTCGCATTTTTCGTCACCGAGGCGACAGGTTCTTTTCCTTCCTCTGCAGTTGAATCACCATTCATGCCCGACATTTCAACGTCCTTATCCGGCAGCTGTTGGCGTGTCGCTTGGCCTTTGCCTGCTGCGCCGTTCGCAGCGTCGGCCGCAGCTTCATGATTGTACTTGCTAATGCGGCGTGCAAAGTCTAGCAGCAATCTGTAATCGATTTCCTTGCGTGGTAAGGGCCTGGAGCTCTCGTTGTAATGCTCTTCGTCTGAGTCTGAATCTGAATCGCTTTCTCCCTCGTGGCACGACGTACGGATTTCTTTGTCGAATCTCTCGAGGTCACTAACAATGCCTTTGACTCGGCCTTCCAATTGTTCTGCCTCGTTTCGTAGATTCAGGATCTTTGCGTAATTCTCTTGGTGTCTTCGGAGGGTTTCGATGGTGGACGTCAAATTGTCATCGGCTTCTAGTAGGGCAATTGCTGCTGCTGGCGCTCCGGCAGCAGCAGGAGAATGCGTGAGGGTTGTCAAAAGCGCATTGAGTTTAGACTCGACTTCGGTCAGAGAGGATTGCACGATAGTGTTCATTGTGGAGGCCGGTCGGGGGCGAGCTCCAATGCTCCTGTGCTCGTGGAGCAGCGAGTAGGGCGGGTGGATGCGAGGCAATGGGTGTTCTGGAGCTCTGTATATCTGCGAATTGCTGTGTTTAAGGTATCCGTTTGTCTCCGAGCTAGCGAAGGTGAGAGATGTGAATATGTAAGAATGTGAAGATGCGAAGATGCGAAGATGCAAACAAAGCGGAGCTGCACGTAGTGAATGCGATCACGTGCCATATACTAGACCGCATAGTTGAGGCCCCAATCTGTTTCATCTTCACATTTTCAGTATTTTTGGGTGCATAAAAAGAAAATAAAAGAGAGAAAATTGAATTGAATCGAATTACAGATAATTTAATACAAATAAACGTATGCCCAATCAGATCATCCAATATTCATGTCATGCTTGGTTATTGGGTTAGTGCGAGTGGCCGAGGGCGAAGGTGGGGGAGGGGGAAATTAATTACCTCGGGGTATCACACTTGGAGAGATCAGTGAGATTGTTTGTTATTATACATTTTGGAATTGTATAAATACATTCACTCTTCTAAAATGGATGTCACCTCGGGACTACCCTCTGCCAAACCCCTTCAGCTGGGTACCAATATTGTACTGCAGCCTCCGCTTTCTCGTTGCGGGCGTGGACCAGGCTTAATTCTTCTCCGGCCTGCATCTTATGAGAAATATAAGCAGGAGAATACCAGCTTGGATCCAGAACCTCTACAAAAATGGGCAGAGGAAAGCTTTGCGGTGGCACAAATTACCCTTGATGGCGGAGTCAGTCAGGATAGTGCAGCTATGCAAGGCTTGGTGCAAGAAGCCTGTCTAGGGTTAACAGATCTGCCGGAGTGTACTCAGGATCAGTTCGGGTTATTAGGTACAGCAAGAAGAAACCCTCTGAGTCCTTTATAGGCAGACTGGCTAATATTCTCGCTCAGTCTATGGATCCAAGACGGATTTCACAAATCAATTCGAGGCCGCCTTAAGTGAAGTATTGGCCAAGAATGAGAAGCTCATTGCGCTGCTTGCTTTCGATTGCTGGGATATTACTGGCGAAACACCGCAGCTCGTTCATATTGCTCCAGGTGGTGAAAAGCTTCCACAGCGTGATGGGCAAACACAGTATCAATACCCCGATGCCTCATCTCCAGGCTTCGTGGTCCGGGGCCATCCGGACTTTCAATACGCAACAGCAGGAGTCTCCCATACTCGCAGCCTCACGTTCCTCAAAAAATATCTTGGCGGGCCAAATTTCGACCTTGAAAAGATCTGGGATGAACACACCTACTTTGAATTTGGCGACCGGTCTGTGGAAAAGACCATGGCCACGATGGTGCAGGAGCCCTACGTCAATCACGTCCCCACGGTAAGTCGGCTATTTGAGGGTTGTTGGAATGCAAGGGATAGCGCAGCTAATTATGCCACCTGTGGGTGTTACAGCTGACAGGTGGGATCGGTCGCGCTCGCTTGAGTCACTTTTACTTGAATCATTTTATTTTCAACAACCCTGATGATACGAAGCTTGATCTGGTCAGCCGAACAGTTGGTATAGACCGTGTGGTGGACGAATTCATTTTTAGCTTCACTCATGCGAAGGAGGTTGACTGGCTGTGAGTAATTATTTCCTCGTCATCTTTTTTCTATCTGCCTTTTTTCGGCTTTCCTTCTTCGAAAGTGCCACGAGGCTCTGTGAACTCAAAGACTAATGTTGTCCCGTCTCTAGAATTCCGGGAATACCCCCGACCGGCAAGCATTTGCGCATTCCTTTCACCTCCGTTGTGAACATCCGAGGTGACCGGCTGTATCACGAGCACATTGCTTGGGACCAGGCGACAGTGTTAGTTCAACTGGGACTGTTGCCCCAGTATCTTCCTTTCCCGTATCCACTGGCCGATGGGACGGTCCCGGCACCTGGCAAGAGATTCGAGTATCGTGTGCCTGCAGCAGGAGTAGAGAGCGCCAGTAAACTACAGAATGGTCATGATGTGTCTTCAAATGGAATGTTCGAATACAAGGTCCGCGAGGTGGATGATCGGTGAGGAAAGGAGTTCAAGTGAACAAACCGAGCAGATCAGAGCACCAAGAAGTGCTCTGTAGTTGCGGTACAATTCATGTCGAGCGGGAAGGAAAACAGAAAGTCAAAAACGAGTTCATACAGAATTTATTGAATACTCTAGGATGTGCGTCTTCCAGGACGGAGAAGGTTCCCCCTTGCTTCTGTATGGTGGGCTTGGATAGCCTCATGTCACCCAATGAATAAGGAAGAAGGAGTGTGGGGAATAATAGAATAGTACATAGGAACTATCATCATTGACAAAAACCGAGAAGAACCTGAGTATATCTGATCACTCTTATGCTACCCCATGCAGCATGCTACAGTACATCCATGTACTAGGGAATCATCCTAATAATTGCTTCTTCTGGAGGTAGGGTTGCCTTCCGAGTCTGAGATGGTATACCCTGACGTGGAAGCAATGACAGCATAGGTCGAGAAAAGCCCCAGATAAGAAATTATTCAGTCTCATAATGTGCGACAGAGTAACATAAATCGCAACATCGACGGGAGCGACCAAAAAATAAGAAAAATTTCAATGTTGTTGCGATCGCCGGATTAGTTGACGTCATCGGATGCGGCGATGGAAGAATGCAGACCAAAGAGCACTTCGATTGACCGCTGATTCCACGGATTGCCCTCCAATTTTTAACGCTGGAACCTCTGGAGCCCCCAGAATCGTCAAACCAGATGCTCTTCGCTCCACTTTCTTTGCATATATTGGATTTCGCTGGGTCACTCGGACGGCCCGGGTGCAACTCCACAGCGGCTGATGGGTCCTGATGCCCTGTGAGTACCTGGAGTTTAAATAGTCGATGAGGAGAGGTGCTTCGGCCGGATTGAGCTGAGTCGTTTTGAGCTTTTTCTTTTTCCTTCCTCAAACCAGCTGGTTTTCTTCGAGCTCGAAATGGCCGCCAAGATGAATGTCATTCTTCTCTTGGCTCTGGTGTCCCTTTGCTGGGCATCTTTACCGGTCGTGGACCTTGGATATGAACTACACCGAGCAAATGCATTGAACGTGGGTTATTGCCTTACTTCGCCTAAACTGGTGAACACATAACGATGGTCAGCTAACTCAGGAATAGAGTACTCATGGAGTGTATAATTTCAGCAATATCCGCTATGCAGCACCTCCAGTGGACGACTTGCGGTTCAAAGCCCCCATGTGGCCTAAACCCAACCGATCGCGTATCCAAGATGGCTCAACTGGTCGAGTCTGTCCCCAGGCTCTACCCATCTGGCAGGAAGAAGTAGCGCCTGGTTTCCTTATGAGTCTTCTTACTGGCAGCAAGTTCAATCTATCAACCGATCTCTCCACCTATCCGTATATCCCGGATAAATTGGACCCACGAACTACTGAAGACTGTCTATTCCTGGATGTGGTCGTTCCGCAGAAGGTCTTCCACCGTGCTCAGCAAAAGAAGAAGAATTTCGTTGCAAAGAAAAACCTTGCCCCTGTGATGGTTTGGATCTACGGTGGTGGTTTCACGCAAGGCGACAAGACCTTATACAACCCGGCTGGGTTAATCGAAAGAAGTGAGGCCCGTGGAGAAGAGATCGTCTATGTCGCGTTGAATTACCGAGTAAGTCTGAATTGCACTCATTTATAGTCCCCAGTGATCGATTGGTCTAACACTTTGATTAGTTAGGAGCATTTGGCTGGTTGTCCGGTGATAGCCTCACATCTAGCGATGGTACTCCCAATGCCGGTTTCTATGACCAACGTCTCGCTCTAAAGTGGGTTCAGAAAAACATTCATCTCTTCGGAGGAGACCCTTCACGAGTCACAGTTATGGGTGAATCCGCCGGGGGAGCTTCTATTATGCATCAAATCACAGCCTACGGGGGCAAACAAGGATCGGCGCCATTCCAGCAGGCGATCATTCAAAGTCCCGGTTGGAGTCCCATCATATCTCCGAAGCAACAAGAAAACACACTTCAACAATTCCTAGAAGTCTTAAATGTTAGCTCGATTGACGAGGCTCGTCGCCTGTCATCCTCGACTCTGATCGCTGGAAATGCGTATCAGATTGCCACAAAGTCCACCTATGGCGGATATATTTACGGCCCCGCCGTGGATAGTACATTTGCACCGGCACTGCCAGGACAATTGCTGTTATCGGGAGACTTCGACCACAACCTCAACGTCATGGTTGGACACAATGCCAATGAAGGTCTTTCCTTTACGAATCCCAATACTACGGAGAGCAATTATCTCCCGGTCCTGTTAAGAGAAATCTTTCCGGGCATTCCGGCCAATGTGACGCGATATATCACGGATGTTCTGTATCCAGCCCGCTATGACGGCAAATGGGGCTACACCAGTCCAATTGCCCGCGCAGCGCTTGTCCTGGCGGATGCTGACATTCAGTGCAACACGGACTATCTCAACCGGGCATACCAAAATCAAACGTATGCATATCAATTTAGTATTCTACCTGCGCTTCATGGCCAGGATGTCTTGTACACGTTCTTCGACAATGGCACCAGCACCGTATCATCGAATTTGGGGGTGACGGTGAACAACGTGACAGTGGCTCACGCGATGCAGGATTGGTTTGTCAGCTTCACACATGGAGGGAAACCAAGATCATCACTGACCCCCAACTTCCAACGACATGGGGCCCGGGGGCAATTGATGAACATTGGGAATGACACCATCGCCCCAATGCGCGACTTGACGAACAATCCCCGTTGCCGCTTTTGGCAAACGGCTCCATATTACCAACAATAATTCTTATGTTGGGTTTCAAAATGTTGTACATATAATTGAGCGGATAGATTTTGGTATAATTTGAAGTAACTACTTCAGCGTCTACACTAGTGTTGTACGGATTGCTTAGTAGCTCATCGAGATGCATTGCAATGCAGGATGTGGTAATTGAATTACCAGAAATTGGAATCAACTTGCGGGTTCTAAGCTGGTATAAATGCAATCTTTCAATACCAGTGGGTAATACAAATACGATCCTTGAGGGTCACCTCACCTGCAGGGGCCAAGACATCATCCTAACTCTAGGTACTCCGTACTTGGACCCAAGTGGGTGGTCAGAGGGTGGAGGATCAGGGAACGAGTGGTCCAATGATATTTCTTGTCTGATCAAGCCGATCGAGAGATAAGAGGAAGTCGAGGCTGCACGACCTCACAAGGTGACAAATGCCACATGGTGATCGTGGGGGCCATGAACATTGAAGGGGCAGCCCCTGTGGAGTAGCGAACTCGAAAAAGTCATCATTTGATCTCTTTCTCGACTCATTCTGATATTTTCTAAGGTGTACCGGTAAGAGGTATTCTCGGCTGCAATCTCTCAATCGCGATCCGAATGTCTCGGAGACCCCGCGAGTGCAACTCTCAACTTTCAACCCGACGTGCTTTAAAAGGCTCGGCGTGCATCAGGCTGGACTGCGCCTCCGGGTTGTTCAGGGATCAGAAAAGTTTACGAGCTGCGCAGTATTTAGCTCAATTGAGACATCCATTGTCATTCCCGTAGCTGGCACTCCGTACAGTATTTCTTCTGAACGCTCTGAAATCGAGTTTGCTATCTTTTCATCTCGTTTGGCTAGCGGCCTCCACCGATGTCGATCGCAGACCTTTTCCTTCAGAGTATTCTTAGGACTCACTAACTGGCTGCTAGTCAGCTAGTCAGTTAGTACTAGGGGCTAGGGTCATTTTTCCAAAAATAAGTACAGTACGGAGTAATCAAACTGGCCAAGCTTCAAGCTTCCCACTGGACCCTGCTTCATTCACTCCATTCACTCCATTCGCACTGTCTTGCCCCAATCATCAATCGCCCAGCGTCGCAAGGAAAAGCTTGCCCGTCACTCTAAAACAGACCAAAATAAAAATAAATAAATTACACTAGACATATAGTACCACAGTACCAAATACCACTAATTACTACCAAAATACAACCAAACTACCTCCCATGTCTCGCCCAAATCTGGTGACAGGCATCCACATTCCACTGAAGTAGCTCCATCACGACTTTTCCTGCAGAATAGACTACTGCAGGGTACAAGTACGGAGTACGGAGTACTACCTGTACTCTGTACGAGTGGGTAATAAATAAAAGCTGCTCTATCTCCTCTTCTTCAATTTCTAATCCTTCTCCATCATTACCAACTTCTTTACAGCCTTGACTCCTCTTCTTGGCCCCAGGGCCACCCCAACCCGCGAACTTTGAACTTCTTGCGCTTCGCCTCTTTTGGCCCCATCTTCACTCGCTTCTCTCATTAATTTTTGTTTATTTCAATAGCCTCACCCTCCTTCCTTCTGTTCTTTTTTTTTTTTTTTCTTTCTTTCTTTCCAATCAACTTCCCACCACTTCATCCTTCATCATGAAATTCCACTGGTCACCCCTCTGCATTGCTGGTGCGATCGCATCGGCTATTCCTTACGCCTCATCTCACGAACTCCACCTTCCTTATCTTCCTACTTTGGTGCCTGAAAATCCTGTCGAGACTTACCTAGTGAGTATAAAATTCTCCCCCTCTCTCTTCAATATTGGTTAAACTAACCCAATTAGTCTATTAAATGGGCTATTCAAAATGGTTCACTCTATGCCAACAATGACCGGGTCTTCCCCCCAGCAATGTCAATGCAATTGCATGCACCACTCTACGAAAGCCACCGCAATATTCCTCTAGAAGAAGAGGATATCAAAATGTCTTATTCAATTACTGCCCGTCCCATTCCATCAGGTGAAAATGGATCGAGAAGTGAGATTCTCCGAATCCACGTCGAACTACTCGATAATGAAGGTCGTCCCGTCACTCCTAATGCTGTGGCCCTGGATCTACTCGATCACCCCGATGGTACTCATCGCATCACTCGCGTTCGACTAGAGTCTTCCCGTGGTCAAGTCAAGCCAAAGCCATGGCAGATGAAGTATTGGAAATCTCAAGTCGATTCTCTATTCAACCAAAAAGACAAGCCAAACCTATCATCAATCACCAACTCTCAATCCAAGCCTAAGCCCGCCCTCGCCAAACCGAATTCTGGAAAAGAAGAACCCGAATCTGAATCTGACTCTACTGACTCCGTCGGATACATTTTCTCCCCTTACTTCTCGCCATCTACCTGGATCGTTCCCTCCGAAAAGGGCCACCACGGTCATCGCCGTCCCCACCACCATCACAAGGATGACTCTTTCCTGCGCCTTATTCGTCCCGTGATTTTGCCCGCGATGCTGGGAATCGGAACTGGCCTGGTTGCATGCTTGTTTGGTTTCTGCGCCGGTCATCTTATCATGGCCATCTCCGCTCGTCTGGGCTTTTGCAAGAAGCGCACATATCACAGACGACTTCGCTCTATCCCGCCTTGTCTTGAGGAGGGTTATCCTGCCGAAAAGGCTCTCTTCGTGATTCCAGAGGTTCAATCCGAAGAGTCCGATGAACAGGCTCAATGATCTTTTGCATATCGCATTTTAGGCATGGCGCTGGAGGCAATCTATCCTTTTTTTCTTCTTTGATGGGGCGGTTCGGAGTTTATCGTGGTGTTAGCGTGCATGAAAAGCATTATTTCCTTGTGTTCATTTTGTATATCCTTAGCTATAGATTATGTGTAAACTTATCCAAATACAACATGTACTACATGTACTACATTCCAGGAAGTGTCTAGTTTCCAAGTTCTGCATCATAGTTATACTGGTACTACAATGCACTATTATGATATCTAAATGCCTTCTAGGACATCGACTCCCACTCATGATGGATATCCCTCTAGGATGTCGCTATGCACCAGGCCGGCTGGCCCAATGGCAAGGCGCTTGACTACGAATCAAGAGATTGCAGGTTCGACCCCTGCGTCGGTCAATTTTTTTGTCCAATAAGAGACTGGAATCTACAAACTGCCAACTGCTCGGTTGTATGAATTTTCTGTTTTTCTCGGTCCGGTCTAACCGGGACCCACCCTTCCACTTCCAACTAGCCTGGATGAGATGTTTCACCGATGTTAAGCCTTTTGATGGAGTTCGAGCTGGCCAATTATAAACTCGATGAATGGCATTAGTTTGGGTTGGTATTATTGCTGCACATGAACGGATGGACAGTGTTACTACTTAGGCAATACCTAGTATTGATCGGCATCGATGGGAAATTTTCCAAATCTACCGAGTACCTCGGAGTACTAACTAAGAGTAGTAGGAAGGTGGTATTCTTACAGCTGCCGGTTACTAACTCTGTGCCAGGTATCTGGTATACGCGGTCAGTGTTGGAAATTAAGATTAATATTGAATATTCCATGTCAATTGCAGATTCAGATTGAGAACTTAAAGATTTAAGGTTTTTTCAAAGCTGCCAATTGGCTCGTGAATCAAATTGAATCCTGTTGCCTGTGGTCTAGTAGCATCTACTAGACCACAACCGTTTCTAACGGTAAGTAGGGCGCAGGTGGGGCGTACTGAAGGCAGCCGACAGGTAGTAGGCTACGGAGTACATGCAAGATACATCTAGTCCTTCGGGAATGCCTTACCTAGATCTACTAGATCATGGAGCTAATAGTGGTATTACAAGTGATAGTATTGTGAATGGTATTTGCAGGTACTACCTGAGACAAAACAAATTAGTGTGGAATTAGAGCTTGTTCCAAAACTGAATATATACTGCTAGCATTATTTCACTTCTACTCAGTAATACCAAAAATTGTCAGTATCGGAATTGCCATAGCAGTCAATTATAATAAATAACCAAACTAAATTAAATCGCAAGGAAACTCGTACACCCCAGTCACCCAATGGCACTGGGTCTAACTTGGTAAGGCTAACAGCAACTTTGCCGTTGGAACACGCTTCAGCCTAGCGCCACCACACTCTAATCAAAGGCGAGCCTAGGTACGGAGTACTGGGCCTGTATTCATCTCAAACAGTCGGATCCTTTGTGATCAAAAAGTATATTATACTACCTTAGTCTTATTAATACGGAGTAGTAGGCACCAGTATGGAGTAATTTTGATACTATTGTACTCGTGGAGTGTTAGAGTGTTCCATCTAGAAAATCCCCTTCAGCCCGCCACGCCCTGCACCGCCCCATATCACAAACTTTGGTCCAAAGCCTTTGCCAGCCTTATCCGTGAGACTGATCTCTTGATCTCTCGGCAAAATCACAACATTCTCAGGGTATATTTTGCCGAGTATCGCCAAGGCTATGAGAGAGTTTTCCACCGGTATAATATGGACACCCCCGTTCTGTGCTGTCAACAGACTGGTATCGGGGGTATCTAAGATGCTTGCGGGGTCATGAAGAATTGAAAGGGCAGTGGCATTGGTGCCTTTCGTACTTTCGACAGATGATCCTTCGGCCATATACGAGTACCGATGACCCCGAGATATTTGGCCCACGTCAACAGCTACACACTTCCCGTCTGCCAATTCAAGCCGCATCTCCAGACAACAGGAGTTTTCAGATGGCGAGCCACTAACAATTCCGATCGAGGGTTCATCTGTCGTCTGAAATTCTTGTCCGGATTTCTGAGCAGGATAACTGACAAGCTCGGAACGCTCTATCTCAATACCAGAAGGAATCTCGGCGCGCGGGGCTGAATAGTAATCATCGAACTGATAGTCAAACACCACCTCCGTCGCGGATTGATCGACTTTGACAGGAACATACTGCAAAAGGTGTAACGGCGTCGGTCCACCAGACAAGAAAGCAGGTAGAATACTTCCCTGCGCATACTGAAAACCATACCCGATGCTATCAGAATGAACAAGACCCGGCGCAAGAAGTGCCTTGGCAACTGTTACAACGTTTCGCTGCGTGGCATGCTTGGTCAACAGGTCTGCCAAGAACTGGCTCCGTGCAGACTCCAGATGACGAAGACCTCTTGCTTTGCGACCGATGGGAATAAGGACCTCTTGATAATTCTGGAATGGCAGGAGCGCATCGCGTAGGAGGACCATCTGATGCATATACTCGTTGAAGAGCTGCATTAGATGGGGCTGACTGCGATCGCCGAACATCAGATCCACATTAGACGGAGTGAGTAGATGGCCCTCACATGGGCTGCGGAGGTGAATGATGTCCGCATGGTCTGCCTTTGGATCATCCGGCTCATAATCTCTAGCCCATTGTACTAGGGATTTGCCAATTTCAATTGCCTGGGTATTCATCTCCCGCCTGGATATATCGAGAGGCTCGGCGAGACGTAGAGTGGCTTCGCGAGTGTTGGTGGCTAAATTAGAGGCGACATTGTCAAGTAGTCGAGCACGGGCTGGTTTGCTTCCGACCGGATCGTGGCCAAGATGGTGTACGACTGAGTCGAGAAGAGGCGCAAAACTCTCGACCAGTTGCTTCGGCGTGTAGACTCCGGACCGTAGACCCCATGCCTCTTTCAATGGCTGTTTATCATGAATGCCACCATCGGCGACGGTAGTCTCACGATGTCCGAAGATGGGACAAAGTAGATTTGGGAGGCGATGGAGACTGGGGGTAGCCATTGCAGCTAGTCGGACAATCATAATACAAAGCAGAGTTGATGTGAGTATTCTGAGATGAGCTGTCATCGATTATTTCGAAATAACGCGGGACATTTCGTTTTCGTTTTATAATTGCTCGATTGTTGATGGCGGAGTTCGTTGGTCGGCGGAGTTGAAGTGTCGCGACCACAAAACTCCGCCGTCCAGCAACGACAACCAAATGCGACGAACGACCTGTTGATTATTGTTACCGGAGTTGAATGGTCGGTTTCAAAAATGCATCCTTGAAATGATTCCACCCTTCATGTAAATTGCTCTAGGGCACATAGAATGATCAAACTCCGGAGTTCATCCGACCCACCGAGTCCAACAATATTTGGGCTTAGCATTGTCTGCAAATGCTCTCGTGGATAGCTTTCAAGGACCTGTTTCAGAGTGAGGCAACCCGGGTTGAGATACAATGCAGTAGAGAGGTCTTCCAAAGATGATGAATTTTGTTCGCAGTATTCCACTGTTAGTTTCCAGTCCATTTCTGTTCGCGCAGTCCATAAAACATGACTACATGGTAAAGGCATGTTCAAAATTAGCTCATCATCTAATGGCTCATAATATAGCGATGGAGATCCAGTTTCTAGGTTGTAATGACCAAAGTAGTGAACGATGTTAGCTAGAAAGATCGTACGTCGTGTGGTCTCCGCAACAGCCCAGTGTTCTAAATTCTGAGAGCTCGATCGGGAGACCGACATGAGATCTGTCTTCTGATCTTGCCGATGCGATCGAATTAGCGATTGGGCCATCTTGGCCAGGAAAGGCGCCTTTAAGCCCTGGGAATAAGACTTTTGTTTCCAGTCGTTATCTGCCGAGCTACTATTTGACGCCCGCAGCTCGAGAATACTGTACACGAGCATCGCATGCAAAGCATCCCACTGCTGCATACACGTGTATGCAGGATAGCTCTGGATCAGCCTTTGGCGTTCCACCTCCATCGTTCGCTGAGCGAAGCGTGCTCCGTCCGTAGTCTCCATCGCGCTCCCACAGCAGACCGCCATTGATGTACGAGGGAGCGTCGTCATGTCGGGAATATCTTGATCGTAGAGGATACGGTGGAGCACTGGGGAAACATAATCATCTCGGAGAAGGCATTTGGGATATTGTTCCAATACAAGAACCAGATCCCGTGGGGCGAGCAGCACAAACGCGTTTGGATTCGGGTCCCCCTTATCAAGATTCACATTTAAGCTGGCGTCCAGCCCTCCCAAATCTGTCCCATGAAAATCCAACAAGGGAAAGTCAAGCGTATCTGCTTCTATCGGACCGCCATCGGTCGCAATGAGCTCTGATATCCCTTGCGTAGATGGCTGCAGGACGGGAGGTTGGATGGAAACGGGGGCCAAGCTGCCTAGTGACGACGACAATGTACTCTTCTCGTTGTCCGTCTGCGCGTCAGGAGCGGAGAAATAAACGCAGGAAATGCCCCGGTTGACACATCGCGCGCATGGGTGAGCATATGTGCATTTTGCTTTTGCTTGGACACATGCGTTGCAGGCCTTGCGACGTGTCGATTTCGACTTTGGACGGAGACAGCGCCGGCGGTGACGTTGGAGAAGATCGGCTGAGAATCGGCTGGCTGGTCAGTTTGGAGATGCGAAATGCATGGTGCACGATACGACACGGTCGGATATCGCAGTTTATGTTTTACCTACGGCGCTGGTATGTCTTGGAGCACGAGGGACAGAGGTGGGCGCCCGGCATTTTGAAATTGAGAGTTGTTGGGGAAGTGGGAGCTCGTACTCAGAGGGGAGCCTGAGGTGATCGAGTGATGCATGAAGAGCTACGGATGGCGCAATATCAAATTCAACTTTGATTCAACATCGATTCATAGGTAGCAGTTAGACTCACGGCAGAAAATAATTATTGTAAATTTTTTGGCCCATCTAAGAAGATGTTTAATGGCATCTACTTGGATAGCTTCTAGTACCTTACTAGAAGCGGTGTACCTCGCTTCTGTGCTTTGGCTTACTTACAGTAAGTTATTTATTAGCTATAAATATGCATTAACTACTCTAGTAAAGTAATTATTTATTGAATTACTAGTTTATGTACCTGTATTAAAGTATATTTAGTTAAATCTATGATCGGCCGTATGCAAAAAAAAGGTCTTGATTATACGTAAGTTTGTATATACCACTGATGCCGAGGTACAAGTCCCCACGTCTACTAGCGAAAGTATTTCCTACACATGAGATCATCATGGTAAACATTTTTCTTGTTATAAATAGCATAGCACAGTTTAAGATTTTCTCGGGCCTAACAAAATATAATACTGTCACTAAAAATATGCCTCGAGAGCCCTCTCGAGAGAATAGAGACGTTGGTTGTGAAGGTGGACCAGAAATAGTCCGATGGAGCTGATCATGAATCAGAGTGGTTAGATTAGATTATGACTTATAGTGCATGATTTATAGCTAACTGGCTTTATTAGTCATAACGAGTTAATAAATGCCAGCCAAGGCGTCCTTAGAGGGAATGAATGCATAGCTAGTGGCCTGGATTTCATGAGATATCAGTCTCTTTTCAAAAAGGTGAAGCACGATGGCAACGCTAACACTCTATAGTATTTGACCAAAATATCCATAGCCTAGCCATAGAGATACATCACAGTTATAATTCTACGTAATTCGCGTTACTTTATGCAGGTACACTAATCAAAATGGTCAGGATGCAGGCAATCAACCCATATTGAACCATGTGCTTGATACACACGATCTCCAAGTAAAAACCGCAGTCAGAGACGTCATAGCCCACAATGGCTCTGCAATATGTGCCGAGTATGTCGAAGATGGGTTTTCAATTCTACACGTGGTTGGTGAACATGACTTGGCTCATGCGACATGTAGCACATGCATTATAACCATGAAGAATAGAAATGTGTATACGGAGTACTCCGTACTATGCATAGAATAGCGGATACAGCTAAGCGATTTCTGGCAGGTATGAATTGAGCTCATGCCAGAGACGTAGCCAGCTCTTAGTTCAATAAAATGAGAAACAGTCTGACAGTAAACTTGGCTAGGCTGGAACTCAGAGCCATCGCTGTTGCACCACCAGTGGAATTGAGCTAAGAGACCTACCAGATGGGGATTAGCAAAGCTGATGCGGGGCATCCAGACTGTGGCTTGTTGCCTTCAACTAGTAAAAAGTAGGTAATAAAGAATTAAATCAAATTCATTAATTGAGTACAGAGTCCTCTGTACTCCGTATACGAAAAGTAGACTGAGCCACAGCCCAGCCACACTAGCGGTGTCCCATCCGCCATTTCTCCATTTCTCCATCAATAGTGGCGGTCGGACGTACCGAGAGGATCCACCGAGCTTGGCCCTGCTGATCGACAACACTCTTCCTTGGTTTTTTCGGCTTTGGCGACCTTGGTATCAATTTAAAAAGGGGGGTCTAATCAATTTATTCCCTTGAGATTGGACAACGTAAAATCATTTGTTTTTCGTACCCAATGGCCGAATTGACTTGTCCGCCCCCGCACATCACACAATATGCCATGTATGTATGTACTTATGTACTTCGTAAAAGTAAAGAGCATCATCGTCATGGCCCACATAGCTACGTTGCAGCCTGGATGAACCAACTTGGTTCATCCAACTCTTTGATCCGAGAGACCCATGCGAGATACATTTCTTCCCCGGTTTGCTAGGAAAGATGGGAAATATTAAACTCAAAAAAAGCGAACCTCGCAACTCCACAGGGGGATAACCACCAATCATCAGCTCTACTCCACTTTATTTTCCAAATTGACTCCGTCATACAAATTCAATCTGATTTCACAGAATTCGATAGTGGCTTATCCCACCCCTTTCGGACCCCCTTTTGAGCCCTAAAGGCACTAAAAGGCCCAATGGGCACAAGCGGACCCTGGTCAAATCGGACGAGCCTATAGGGATCGACGTCGGGGCACAGGATTACCGGTCGATCCATCCCCAATCGAGATGTGAGATCTGGGAATTTTAACCCTGTGGTCCAGCAGGGCCAATCCTTGTATGCCCCTGCAACCCAATGACTTCATGAAGCTTGCCAGGAACCATCCCAAGTTCGTGGCCGAATCGTATTGCCTCCCCAGCCACGTTGGCCAGGTAGCACACATGATGCAGGAGAGTGCAGTGTGCAGGGGAGTGCAGGGAGTGCAGCAGGATTTCAGCACACTGCAGGAGGCAAAATGAAGAGAAAAGCAAACAGAAAAACAACAACACGATGCATCGTGCCGGGCAACTCGCACGGTCGATCTTGCTGGGTCGTGGAGACGCGAGCGTGGAATATCCTTCCGGACCAGGATAAGTGCTCGGTAGATTAGACGCTGCTAGTGTACAGCTCCATTTCCTCAATCGTAATCCGTAATAATAATTGTTTGGTTCTCAGCTCTGATCTGAACCAAGTTCTCCTCTATAAAAGACCCTACGCCGAGCCCTGCAGGTGTCTCTCAATCTAATTCTTCCTCTCCCCTATCTTTATTTCCCAACCTCTCATCTCCCCCTCTCCCATCAAACCCTTCCTCTACCCCGTACTCTCCTATCACATTCAAGATGAAGTCTTTCTCCCCCGTTGCTCTGGCCCTTCTGGCCGCTGTCGGTATGGTCTCGGCCGCTGATGTCTCTGCCACCGAGTGTGCTGTAAGTTTTCAAAAGTTCCTCGCAATACCTTTTTATAAAGTTTGATAAAAGATTAACATGATGCGTTTCCATAGACCATGTGTGTCAACAACATGAACGACAAGGCCTCTGAGCTCAACTGCAAGTCTGGTGACATGGCTTGCCTGTGCAAGAGCGAGGATTACTCTTTCGGTATCCGTGACTGCACCAAGGAGGCTTGCCCCAGTGACGACGCCGAGAAGGTTGTCAAGATGGCTCTGGAGAAGTGCCCTAGTATGTTTCACTCCTTTCGACACCCTTGCTTTGATGAAACATGTCGTTGACTTTTGTTTTTCTCTTTTCCAGGCGGCTCTAGCTCTGGTTCCAGCTCTGGCTCCGGCTCCGGTTCTGGTTCGGGCTCCGACTCTAGCAGCAGCTCTGGCTCTGGCTCTGGCTCTGGCTCCTCCACCAAGACTGGCAGCGACAGCGACAGCACTGCTACCAGTGGCTCCGGCTCCGGCTCCGGTTCTGGATCCTCTACCGTGACCGGTAGTGGCAGCAGCAACACCGGTGGCAGCAGCGTGACTGGCTCCAACGGCAGCGGCAGCGGCAGCGGTAGCGCTACTGTAAGTGTCCAAGATGATCAACGATCTGTTCCTGTTCGCCCATACTAACCATTATCTACAGGCTACCGCCTCTGGCTCCAACGCCTCCAGCAACGGATCCACCATGGTGACCACCACCACCGGCTCTGGCTCCAGCTCTACCGAGACTGGCTCCAACGGCAGCGGCAGCGGCTCCAGCAGCGAGACTGGCTCTGACTCTGGCTCCGGATCTGGTGACAACACTGGCTCTGGCTCTGGATCTGACAGTGCCCCTGCCACCAGCACTGGTGCTGCTCACCCCATGGCCACTGTCGGCAGCGGTGCTGTCGGTGCTATGGGTCTGGCTGCCCTGCTTGTCCTGTAAGGGACAGATGTGGCTGTGAGTTGTGATGTGATTCAATCACAAGTTTTGAACATGTAATTTTTTTATTCTCCTGATTCAAATATCCTTATGATGCTATTGCCAAGGATATTCAGATGTATATCCTTATGGTCAAGGACGAATTATTCTCTAATGTCGATCGAATGATCTAATGAAGTCATGCTCCACAGGCACGTGCCTGCTTTTGCATGTGAATTGTATAGCTTCTCTTTCTCTCACTCTTTCTCCCTGTAGACATGTAGATGGACTATTCTATCATTGAACTCTTAGATCTATGTTCTATTCCAAAATAGCTAGATGCATAATAACATCCCTGCCCGCTCAGAGCCACCCATTCTCCCGCCGGAAAAGTGGCACTTTCAGGCTGAGTTTCCCGTTCACCCGGTCGGCCTCCTCCGATGAGCGCTCGGTGACTGGCGATACTCCATTAAAATGCTGCTGTAGATGTATCTAGGGAAACAACAAAATCTGAAGTAAAAAGGAAGAAAGAAAAGTGAGAGATGTCTCATGGAAATGGTTGTCTAAACAGAGTACTCCATACACACCGCTGCTGCTCCAATCCCGACGGCTCCTTCGATTGAGCCGAGGCACAACTTGGACTGTCCGGGGTTGACCAGACCAACTTTCGGCTTCGGTCCGCCCAGGCCGATCTAACCTTCATCAGATTAATTTGCATCTCTCTTTTTTCTCCTCTCTCTCTTTCCTCTGTAAAAGTTCTTTTTCCTTCTCTCCTCTCCTCTCCCCTCTTTGACTCCTCTACTTCTCCCTCCCTTTGATCTCCTTCATCTCCCCGGATTCCCAAGTTCACAAGCTCCGAGCTCCCCCGCTTACCGCCAACCACCTCAATTCCACCACCACCACCGCAACAAAATGTCGACCTCCACCGCGCCTCCGCAGGAGATCAAGGATGAAGTCAAGGCTGTCGAGAAGAAGGCTGTCAACCAGACCATCCAGCAGCTCCGCTCACTGGGCGCCGGTGCTGCCGGTGGTCTCTGCGCTGTCGTCGTGGGGCACCCCTTCGACCTGGTCAAGGTGCGCCTCCAGACTGCGGAGAAGGGTGTCTACCAGGGTGCCATGGATGTTGTGCGGAAGACTGTCGCCCGTGAGGGTCTCGTGCGGGTAAGATTTAGTTACAACTCCCTCAATAAAGGGATCTGAACTGACGGGCGCATTAGGGAATGTATGCCGGTGTATCTGCCCCGCTTGTGGGTGTGACTCCGATGTGTAAGTGACCCATTCTGGACTCAATGGCAGTAACAAAGATGCCTCTGGAGAAATACATGCTAACTATTTCCTCTAAACAGTCGCTGTTAGCTTCTGGGTATGACTTCCTTGAAATTTCCCCACAGAAAAAAAAAGGGAACCCCTCCATCGATTTTCATGTGATTATCGATGATCAATGATCCATCATGATATCTAACATCTCTATAGGGTTATGACCTGGGAAAGACCCTGGTGAACAAACTGTCTACCGTTCCCGTGGTGAACAACACCCCGCAGTACTCTATTGCTCAGATCTCCTCCGCCGGTTTCTTCTCCGCCATCCCCATGACCCTTATCACCGCACCCTTTGAGCGTGTCAAGGTCCTCCTGCAGATCCAAGGCCAAAAGACCCTCGCCCCCGGTGAGAAGCCCAAGTACTCCGGTGGCATGGATGTGGTGCGCCAGCTGTACAAGGAGGGTGGTGTGCGCAGTGTGTTCCGGGGTAGCGCCATGACCCTGGCCCGTGACGGACCTGGTTCGGCCGCTTACTTCGCCGCGTACGAGTATATCAAGCGCACTCTCACTCCCAAGGACGCCGATGGAAACATCACCGGTGAACTTTCTCTCCCTGCTGTCGTCGCCGCTGGTGGTGCTGCTGGTATCGCTATGTGGATTCCCGTTTTCCCCGTCGACACCATCAAGTCCCGCTTGCAGAGTGCCCCCGGTAAGCCCACTATCGGCGGTACCATTCGATCCGTATACGCTAGCGGTGGATACAAGGCCTTCTTCCCTGGATTTGGACCTGCTCTGGCTCGTGCTGTGCCCGCCAACGCTGCTACCTTGTGAGTTTTTTCTAGTCGCCGCTATTTCACTACTACGGTCCAAGCTAACATTTTTACTAGCCTCGGTGTCGAGCTCGCCCACAAGGCGATGACCAAGTTCTTCGATTAGACTAGAGTGATGGGTGTCTTGTGTAAATATTTTTTCTTTATCTTTCCTCTTTCCTTTTCGTTGTTTTCTTTGCAGCGTTGATTCCAGTCGTCCGTCCGTGGATCGGATACTCGCGATTGTGACTTACCGATCGACTTGATGGATCGGATGTTCTTTTTTGATGCGCTTTCATGGGTTTCGTTTAGAGATATCCCTGGATGTTGTTATATTTCGTCCCTTGGGTTCTTGCATAGAATGGGTTACTTTTCGTGGTAGAATCAAATTAGCCCTGTTAGCTGTCTCCATATGGATCTACTGATTGTAGTGTAGAATAGATGAAGTTACTTGGGGCTACCTAGCTTCAATCAAGTATTTGGCATTTAAGGGACAGGCAGTTGAACTGTTCTGCTTAATCCCGGCCTAAAGTTGTGTGATTACGTAGTAGGAGAGTGCAGATCCATCAGATTAGATCAAGCTTGGGTCATGTTTAAGAAATCCACCTAAAATGAGTATGCATCTCTCAGCCGGTAAATCTTTAATCATCTCTAAAGACGCATTGGAATCAAATTATTTATGCCCATATTTAGTACTATTGCATATACTAGTAGTACATTTCATCGGTTGATCGTTGTGAATAGTGTAGCTCTCTATTATTGATCCCTTAATTGACGATCTAGATGACCAGACAATTCTTCCACACAGTAGTCATTTCATAATCATTTGTTCAAAGGCCATCTTTTGCCTCTGCATCAGAGTGATGACACAAGTACCACAATGACAATCCTACCTCGGGTACTCCTCAATAGCATTGAGGCGTAAATGTACCGAAGTGGGGACAACAATTGAATGGAATTACCGAGTGTACATTACACTAGCATCACCAATGCCATTTCTATTACCATTCTTAGCCAGCAAAAGGGCAAGTTCCGAGCTCTCGGATGCGGTCGGGAGTTGAGTGGTGGGTGGGTCTGAGGGGTTAGCTCATGATCGTGAGGCTCAAAAGTTGCGGGCGATTGGACGATTGGACCCTGTGAGCGCTTCGGGGTCTCAAGTGGCATTATCTGGCGAGCTAGCGGGACTAGCCATTGGTTCCACGATGGTTACCACGGCCACGGACCACCGTGGCGCTCACCGGTTCTGACGAAATATCTGGAATTGAAGGAATAGCAGGATTTGAAGGGTTGACTGTTTGGGGGCCAGGGGCCGGGAAACGGAGCAGGTCGGCGCCGATGGTTAGGGGGTTCTAATTATAAGTACGGAGTACAGCCATAGCATATACAACTATCATCATATTCAAAGTTCTTAATGTATAAAGAAATAAGATATACAATTACCATAGTATAAATACTAAAAAATAAACAATAAACAATAAATAATATAATATAATATAATCTATATTAATTATACTATATACTAACTAGTATACGCTTGTTGGTTCTGGTGAGGCAACTGCGCCCCCAATGGGGTTAGTCCGTGCCTGCCTGTTCTGGCCTGTTCTGGTCGCAGCCTCAAAAGAATCCCCTCTTCTTCTCTCTTCTTCTTTTATTCACTTTGCTTCTTCCTTTCATTTCTCATCCTCTTCAAATTCATCTCCTTCATTTATCTCTCTTTTTCATCTGTCTCTTTTGATCCCCCATCATGCCTGTCAGCGGTCACCTCGTCCGCCGCAGCGCTGAGTTCATCGCCAACTTCCAGGATGGCCCGGCCATGAAATTGGAAATATCTCCATGGCTCATCTTTTTGGTTCTGGGAGTCATTCTGACTTTTGGCGTGGCTGCCTTTGCCGTAAGTTTAAGATCCATATCTACTTATAATATTTCTCGATCTTCTTCCCCAGTCTAACACTCTCAGGTTGAATACACTTACGGCTGCGTCGTTGCGACTCTAGCCGCTGTCGAAGATCCCAACCCCGACATCTACGTCCGCATCGACCAACCCGACCCCACCAAGCCCTTTGATCCAAATGAGCCCGAGCTGGCTGAGCCCGTTCGCCCTAAGCCCATCACCAGTGGTCTGCGTGCCACCACCAAGCACTTGCGCGCCCGTGCTGGTTTCTGGTCGCGCTTCCGGGGTCTTTCCATGTACCTCGCCTTCGTCTTTGCCGACTGCTTCCTGTCTCTGATCTTCCCCATCTCCACCTCTTCCTTCTTCGGTCAATTCTTCGTTCAGTTCTTTATCAGCATGCTGCTCGCCACTTGGCAGATGGCCTGGGTTCACATCGTCATCTCTGAGCCCTCTGCCAAGCGCTTCTACCAGCGCATTCCTAGCTACCGCAAGTGGATCCGCATCGCACCCGCAGTCGCGACTGAGACAGCACTCACCTATGCTGCTTTCCTTATGCCCATGGCTATCGCTCAGTTGGCTGGCTGGACCCAGGTGACCGAGGACCCCAACCGCCCGGACCAGACCGCACGCAAGGAACTCATCCGTTTCCTCACCATCAGCGCTCTCCCAGCCATTCTTGCCATCGCCGTGTCGGTGCCTGCTCGTGTTATCTTCATCCGTGTTGCTGCATCCATGCTGCCTGAGGAGGATGAGTCTATCGTCCCCTTTGACCGTTCTTTCGGCGGCAAGGTCCAACCCGAAATTGTGGGTGGCAGTGGCAAGATCGGCCTGATGGAGGCATGGAACTCATTTGACTGGAACTCTCGTGTTCGTTTCGTCAAGGTGGTTGTCAAGACTGCGATGATTCAGGCTGCATTGCTGTTTGTCGGCATGTCGGTGATTACTGGTACGATGTTGGCTCTGGGCCCTCGCGGCATGTCAATGGTGCCTGCTGATGGCTCTGCGTAAATTAGGCATTGAAGCCTAGGACTGCCAAAACAGTGTAAGGATATGTCAAACGACATCGGAAGAATGCTGGAACGATTGTTATTCTTGATTTTGAGGCAGTCTTCTACTCTTTGTACGGCCTGCATTTGCAACTGCATTTGCAGGTGGTGTTCTTAAGTTGTGTAGTCCATACCTATATAGCCTAGTGATTGGCAAGAGTACTCATTTATTTCTCTATCCTCTAATGCTATAACTACACTTACTATACTCCGTATGATAACTAGTTAGTTGTTGTAGTTGATTGTACTTCTCCACTTGGCAACCGCCTGCCGCATCGATCGCGTCCCCCACTTTTCACCGCCTGCGTCGATTTTCACCCCTCACCTTTTGAAGCCTCAACGCCTCACGCCTCAACGTCTCACTCAGGTCTTTCTTCGATCACATCTTCATCGCTTGGTTTCACCCTTGCTGGAATCACCTTCCACATCCTCCCATCCTCCCATCAGCTCCTCCAATCCTCCACGATGGCGACTACACCCGCTGGACGTATGCTTTCTCGGCAACTGCAACAGATGCAGTCGGATAAAGATATTCCGGGAATCAGCGTTGGTCTGGTCGAGAGCAATGTTTTCGAGTGGGAGGTGATGCTCATGATCTCCGATGATGTTAAATTATATGGAGGTATGTTCAGCCCAACCGATGCACTCTCAATCTTATACCCTAACTAGGGACTCTCGGCAGTTAGCCGGGGGTTGTTGGTTGGTTGATTTGCAGCAAAGATTCAAATAAATACTATAAACCTAGTATACTTTCTGGTGTTTCCATTTACTGATTTTATATAAAGGTGGTTTCTTCCGCGCCCGACTCTCCTTCCCGTCAGAATATCCTCATATGCCTCCAAAGATGAAGTTCGAATCACCCCTCTTCCACCCGAACAGTAAGTGATCGACAACCTCGGGCTGTTGTATATCTCGTTGCAAATCACATCACATCACATCAGCACGAAATCCCCCGTACTATGAAGTAGTACTTGGATAGCCCTGCTAACCCTGATTCCCCAGTCTATCCCAACGGTGAAGTCTGCATTTCCATCTTGCACCCTCCCGAGGAAGATAAATACGGCTACGAATCTGCCGCGGAGCGCTGGTCGCCCGTGCAAACACCCGAGACCATTTTGCTCTCCGTCATCTCGATGCTTTCGAGCCCGAACGACGAGAGTCCTGCGAATGTAGAGGCGGCCCGGTTGTGGCGAGAGGACCCGGCAGAGTTTAAGAAGCGTGTCCGCAGGTGTGTGCGGGAGAGTCAGGGCGAGGAGTAGGCTGGTTTCTACTTCTAATCTATTTTTACTTACTCTTACTCTTACCCTTACTCTTATTTTCCTCCTGACTTTGATCAAATGTTTCTGACTCTGTCTTTTCCTTTCGTGTGATCAATCCTTTCTCCTCATGGTGCATCTGGCTGGACATTTTCTTTGAATTTTGTTTCTTTCATCTTTTCCATTTCATTTTGTTTCCTCTATTGGATCTCGTTTTACTGGTGGTGCCGGTGCTAGTGCTCTTATTGCATGATAGAGCGAGCGATATTGGAAACTTATCCAATATATGCAAAGAACTGCATTCATGGTTTCTTTAATTCGAAAGCGCCTCTATCCCTGATATGATCGAAGTTCTATTCAAGGACTTTACACTGTGACTTTTCTGGTTTTTACCTTATCGTATTTGTAGGAAGCTAGACCTGATCTAGCCTGAGCAGACTTGGTAAGCACATATCTTATGGGGATTAGTGTTTACGTTGGCTTTTGTGGATGTTGTTCATCTTGCATATCTATTTTGCGCTAGAAGGAGTTATTAATCATGCTGCGCTGAAGCTCTATTAGATGCAAGTCCTCAAGTTCTCGAGATCAAAAGATCAGATCATTCGTGGGACCCAGGGAAAAAAAATTAGATAAAGAGAAGAAAATTTTGAGAAATGAACTCGTTAGTTCTTGTGACCGGTGCGCATCGAAGGGAGGAATAGACCAGGGTGGAATAATGTGAAAGTTAGGCAAGCCAGGGCAATCATCCTAAAACTGGTTAGTAAAGGTGCGAGGAGAAAATGGGGGAGAAGATGAGTAGACTCACATTCCGTCTAGAACAAGGAACTCGTCCTCCTTTTGCATCAATGGGTTACCCCATCCACCAGCCATCTCAGGGATACGGTAGATACACCGAATCAACACAGTGAAATAGGCAAAGATTTCGGCGCCGAGAATGAGTTGCATCCGACTGCGTGGGATAGCGGTTGTTGTCTCGAGGTTCTTCTCGCCCTCCAATCCATTGCCGTGGCGGTTGACGGTCCAGAAGAAGTGAAGCGCCACACAGCCGCACACGGCCATGGTCGCGACTTGGAATGCGATACCAGCGATGATGATATCGTCACCAGCCTTCAGCATAGCCTGGTCAGTCTTGCCAGCGGCAGCGGCAACACCGCCACCTGCTGCCTGCAACAGGAGCGAGCCGACATCACAGCCGATGAAGATCCAGGTAAAGAGGCGCGGCTTGAGCTTGGAGTGCTCGGGGCCCAGGGCGAGAACGATATGTTTGAGGGTCAAGTAGATTCCAGCAGCGACAAAAGTTGGGGCCAGCACCAAGCAGACGATTTGTAATTTGAAGCCAGAATCACTCCATGGATTATCATTCATCATGACTCGTCCGATATAGCCAGCCATTTCCATCAAAGCACCCACGCCGAGTGCGACCATAAATGTCCATGTTCGAAAGTAGATACCGAGGCCGATTTGAGATACTCCCAGGACACCAAAGAAAACGGTGAAGAAGACGTTGCCGCCGAAGTTCGGATAGTAGCCATAGGTGGTGGCCTCGACGGGGCAAAGGGGGCTCACTTGGGAGCATTCGGCGTAGCTCATGGTGGCGGTTAGACTGTCGTTATCTGACTGAGGGGGGAAGAGGAAGAGAAGAGGAGAGAGAGAAGGTGATGGTATATTGTTATTAGATATCAGTAGGCACCCAGGGCTGTGTTATGGTCGCGGCTGGGCAGGCCTCGTTTTCGCATTGAATCGAAAGAGGATGCTGACGAAAAAAGGCCAGAACCAGATCCCCGAGTACTTCCAAGTACCATCATTTTGGAGGCCTTGAACCCTTTTGGGGCCGTCTGACGTGGAGAATGGCATGGCTAACAAGAAAAAGGAAAAAGAAAAAGCGCCATGCCGCGCCGAAGTGGAACCCTTCAAACCCGCCAATATTAACGGTTGATGAAATTAACAGTTTTGATTGGCTGGATGGTACTCGCATTCGTTCTCGTTCTCGCAGTCACTTCGCTTCGAAAACTCCGCAAGATCCACTTTGGAGATCAGATGGAGTCCGGAGATGAACGAATCGGGGAATTGTAGGTGCAGAGTATGTTATGCATAGCATGAAATAGGTATGCTAGTGCTAGTATATTAGTATTCTCAAGTACGGAGTAGTTGACTCTCAGCCCTACCTTAGTACATTTAAATATTTGACTATCAACTTCACACTGTCCCTCTTCTTTTCTCTTCTTTCGATTGCTGACTGTCTGTTTCTGCCTCAGGCATACACAAACAATGCCGGAGTTAAGGAGAATTAGGAAGGCGCTGCAATGCCCCAAAACGGCAGGCGCCATCCTCCCTCGATATCACGTGGCATCAGCCTGCTTGGCTACCTTTGGATAGCTTCACCTTCACTTGACTTCACAGTCAACTTCCTCCCGTCTGATCTCTGATCTCCAATCTTCTGAATTAATATTATTTCTCCATGAATCTACAATGCCTGTGCTAGCCCCTCCTTAAGTTGATTCCTGACCATTGATCTCATGGCTCCTCGCCGCACGCATACCAAGTCGCGCAATGGCTGTGATCAATGCAAGCGACGGCGTGTCAAGGTGAGTGCTTTACTCAGTCTTTAGTACATTCTTTACCTACTGGTACCCACTATGCGCTTATAATGTATTGATCTAACCCTTACTCTTCACAGTGTGACGAGAAAGGCCCTCCTTGCTCCAATTGTACCTCCAGGGAACTCCAATGTTCTTATCTGAAAGTACCCCCGCGCGATGGCAATGGCAATGGCCATGCGACAAATGCGCGACCAAGTACATCGGTCTCAACTGGTGATTCGGGAACCCCTCGGTCCTTTGCGCCCATCAGTCCAGCTGCATCGACCCCGTCAACCATCCCCGCCGTTCGCGATCTAGAACTCATGCACCAATTCTCCACCGATACCTTCCGAACACTCTCGACGGGCCCTTCCGAATGCGAGGTGTGGCAGACTGCTATCCCACGCCTGGCCCTACAGTATGACTTTTTGATGAATGGAATCTTGGCAGTGGCCTCGCTGCACATCGCCACCACCGTTGAGCCGCCGACGTCCTTGGCTTATATCGACACTGCCCTTCAATATCATAATCTTACTTTTGCGCCCTTCCGTGTCGCCATCGATAATCTTACCCCGCAGAATTGTGAGGCTGTGCTGGCGCAGTCTATAGTCACAACCGTTATTGGCATTGCCCTTCCACGCGTGACCGGTGTACGGGATGAAAGCGCCAACATGACCGAGAACATTGTCACAGTATTTGAACTCCTACAGGGTGTGCGAAAAATTATATACATTGGTCGATCATGGATCAAACTCACCCTCTGGTCCCGTCAAAGAGAACTTGACGATTCCGGTCCAACGGAGTTGGACTTGGAAACTGCGAGGGCGTTGGATCGTCTGATTACGCTGAACGATGAAACACTCGCCAGCATCGACACAGACCAATATCGGATCAACAAGGATGTCATCGAACATCTCCGCAAATGTTTTACTTTATTCGCCAACTCTCAGGACCCATCCAATGTGCTTGCATGGTTGGCTGCCGTCGACAAGGAGTTCGTCGATAATGTGCGACGTCGGCAACCGCTTGCCCTACTGATTCTCATGCACTGGGGCGTCTTGCTAGGCGAGCTCGATGGTCAACGATGGTGGGCTCGCAACTCGGGGAGAGGCCTAGTCTCCGAACTCCTCCGAGTTCTTTACCCAGTTGATGTGCGCTGGGCCGATTCTTTGGTTTGGGCTCGACACAAAATGGGTCTGTGATCACGATTGACCTCAAGGATGAAAAATTGTACTACCAGATCTAGTGAAGGCAAAACAAGCTGAGCACAGGCATCTTTCACGGCCACTCTCAAATAGACCACGAAGGTCTATATAAGGGAAGAGATTCCCTATACTGTTATACAATCGCTGAGCCTAAAGTGACTCGGGATGAAAGAAATCTGGGATAAACTTGCTCTTGCAGTCACAGAGTAGGCGGGCGCACCCATTCTCTACCGGGACCTAAGCTTTAACCTACCATTCCCATGCACTTGGTATGAATGCTGAATGCTGCATGCTACATGCTCATGATCACGAAACTCACTGCTAAGACATGAACTCTTCTGAAGTCTAAGCCCTATGACCATGGATTGTCTATATAAGACGCACTCTATTCCGAAGTGAATGCCGATTCCATGAATGCACAAGAAATGACCCGAGAAATGACCTATCCGGAACTGTCCACGGTAATACGGGACAGAGGTGCCACGGTGAATTACCAGAATGCTTCAAGTATTCTAGAATGAGTCATACTCATGGGATTGCCAGAAGTGAACCCAGCGGTTTCACTAAATTTCGGCTTGGATATACTATATCTAGTATTACAGATACATACGAATATCTATACCAATGAAAAGAAATTATATGCAGTATGCACCTGTACATGGTCATATACAATGACCAACATTGAATGGTCCATAATATTGCTATGCTGTAGTTGTATGTATATTCTAAGGAGACTTGCTCCCACCACCACACCAACATCGACTATCTCCATCACGCTCCACTTGAACGACGATATCCATGTCCTGCTCTCGAAGATAATTTTCCGTCCGCTGGCGAACGTCTTCAAGGTCGGATCCTCGGGATGCAATAACATGAATTACCCCGAACACCTTTTGCTTCTTTGGTTCATGTGCGTGGTCATGATCGTGATCGTGATCGTGGCTGTGGTCATGGCTATGGTCGTGGCCATGATCGTGTGTATGTGCATGGCTGTGGCTGTGACTATGGCCATGGTCGTGGTCGTGCCCATCACAAGCTTCAGAGTGGTCATGGTCATGAGAATGCCCGTGGGAGTGTCCACCCGCTGAACCGGTATCATCGAGCCAGAATTTAGGCACTGTGTAGCTCACCACTCCGCGCAAGGTACTCACACCTGCTAGGGTTTCACGAACATTATACTCCGTGTCCGCAGGCAGTGTCAGCAGCAAAGTTTTGGCGGTACTACTGACCAGCGGGACCGCCGAGGCGAAGATCAAAATTGCAATAAAGCATGATGCCAATGGGTCGTACCCGGACCAACCCGAATAATGTACTAGGACGGTTGAAATGACTACAGCCACGGAGCCAAGAGTGTCGGCGAGAATGTGCAGGAAGATACCGTGCATGTTTTCGTTCCCGTGGGAGTGATCATGGCCGTGGTCGTGGCCATGATGGTGGTGGCCGTGCTCGAAACTGAAAATACCAACCAGATTCACGAGCAAGCCTGCAAAGCTGACAGCCAAAAGTTCACCGATGCGGTGCATTTCGCTTCCCGACGACAACCGCTCCACTGCCTCGTAGATGATTTCCACGCTGATGATCCTGTTTAATTTGTTAGCATTGAAGCTGGGTTCATTGGGGAAACTCTTACATGAGGAAAATGCCATTTGCAAAGCCGGACAGAGTGTCCACCTTGCCATAGCCGTAGGGGAATCGAGCATTTGGGGGCCATTTGCTCATAACAGCCGCACAAAGCCCAACAACCAGCGCCAGACAGTCAAAAAACATGTGAATACTGTCACTTAGTAGGCCAAGGGAGCCAGTCAGAAAACCGTACGACAGTTGGACCAGCATGAAACTGAAGTTCAGACTGTGATTTGTCAGTAGAGGTACAATGCAGACGAAAAAGAGCCATACTCACCACATAAAGTAGAAAATACTGCGGGAGTCCTTCTCTTTCAGAATACTGTGAAGCAGTGGATAGCTTTCACTGCGGTGAAGAAGCCACTTCGTCACCACTGAAGCCTCCGTCGGCCCATGAGAATGATGGTGATGGCTGTGTGCATGGTTATGTGAATGAGCGTCCAAGCGCAAATGCTTATCATCCATTCTGGCAGCAAAAAATGAGATAGCAGCTAGAATACAGCGCGCAACATATACCATCAAAATATCATCATAAATATGCGGAGAGGAAAGAAGGGCCGCTGAACCAGTAGCAACGGCTAGACCAATTTTATCAGCCGATCGGATACCAGCGGGAGAAGAAATCATCAATGCGGTTGCAAAAAGCCCAGCCGGGGCCAGGAGATAAAACAAGTCTCCCAATCCAAAAGGCAAGCCTCCCGAGACAAGAGTCGCTAGGACTAAGAGAGAACCCCCCGACGCTAGGGCAAGAGGAGCATCGGTCGTAACCATGAGGGCAGATTGACCTACACCCAATGCCTTATCATGCTTCGCGAGTGATTCGGCGACCAGGCCCGGTTCTGGAATAGGTCCCTGGTGACGAATAGAAGGGAGAGGAGGAGAAATGACGAATACCGAGAGCAACAAAGCTAGATATCCAGTCAAGGGCCACGAATCCCATGTTTTGTTTAGACCTAGATAGCTCAACATAGTAGCTGTTGCTAGGAGGGAGATGGTGAAGATCTTCCGACTGTATCGCTCCTGAGCTGCAATTCGAGGGTCCGAGGCGATGAGATTAGGCACGCCGGTGGCTGTCGCAAGTAGAAGGGCAAATGCAACCAAGAAACCTCCTACTTTCAATGCTGCGTAGATAGGTAGCCCAACCGAGCAAATCTGAAGGAAAGCAGCTTGAGCGGTCTGCGCACTCGGTTTCGGGAATTTGACAGAGGAAAGGCCCTTGGAACTGCCAGACTGTTGATTCAAACGGACTAATTGACCGCATCCGAAAAGAAGAAGCGTAACAGCGGTCGATAAACAAGCCTTTTGTCCTGCCTGATCAATAGCCGCCATAGAATTGCTGGCTGTCGTCTCGGAGGTGTCTGTATCAGCGGTGTTCTGTTGCGCGCATTTTCTAGGGTACCAGGACAATGCTATCCAAGGCAATGCGATCAGAGCGCCGGCAAGTATTTCATGCCTGGAATGGTGTCAGTCGTTATATCAAATCCAAATCTCGGTTCATTGACGCACAATTGATTGGAATCATTTCCCGAACTCGTAGCAGCAAGCTGTGGGCTCATATCATGAACGTGAGGCGCGTCATGGTGAATTGACGACACGCTGTGGGTATGGTTGTGGTGCGCCATCGCGTGCGAGTGGGAATGCGAGTGCGAGTGACCGTGCGAATGGCCATGGGAATGGGACTGAGAGTGAGAGTGCGAATGCGAGTGGGAAGGATTGTGATTATGCTGCGACCAAGATGGCTGCGGGGCGTGTCCATAGGAGCTACTAATATTGACGGGGTCGGTCAAGTCCGAGGGTGGCGGTTGGGGGGCATTGGACAGATCCAACGACAGAGGGGCTGGCGGAGGTTGGGCATAACGGGATCGAGTATGTCCACGGCCACGGCTGTGGCCGTGTGCATGTGTATGTGCATTTCCATTGACAGGTGCGATCTCCGCATTCAGGGGCGGCGCCCCCGTCGACATTGTCTCGAGGTGGTCGCAAGTAGAATAGGAGATGGAGGGGGGAGGGTATAGCCTGTGAAGGTCAGACTGCGGGGATATAATTGGACCCACACAGCATTGCGCGCAATCCAAGAGAAAAGGAACAAAAAGGTTGCACAGCACAAAGCCGAGCAGATTGAAGCTCGCCTGGAGGGAAGTCCAAATGGTCGAAGTGGACGAACTGGTGGACCTTTGGGGGTGCTGCGGGTCAGGTGACCTTATCGCGATAGCAGCAACTGCGGAGGAGAGCATCACGTGGCCTTTAAACATTGAAACCCGCCTTGCTTTGCTTTGCTTTTGCAAAGTCCCAAAGTTCTCCAATGATCGATCAATTTGGTACCAGGATCGAGGTTGAGTACCTCAATTGCATACCGGCGCCATGATTGAATCTCTCCTCACCGTGGCATTCTGCCTGTCAACAGCATTGACCGTAACCATATTGCTTCTGCCATCGCAGTATAAACCAACCTCTGATCCCAAGGAGAAACGAAGTGTACAGATTCTTGTCTTGGGTGATATTGGCCGTAGCCCCCGCATGCAATACCATGCATTGAGTATTGCGAGAAGGGGTGGACGCGTGGCGATCATCGGTTATAAAGGTGAGTTGAGAGCTTTCCTGCCAACACCCCCACCAACTACTACTTCATGATGGCTAATAGTTTACTCCGAATTTAGAATCTGACCCTCACCCTGATATCGAATCTCACCCGAATATCTCCATCATTCCCTTACAAGCGCATCCCGCATGTCTACAAACAAGTAATAAGCTCTTATTCATCATCTACGGACCATTGAAGGTGCTCTTCCAAGTGGCATGTCTATGGAAGAGTCTAGCATATACTGCCCCGCCAGCACGATGGCTTCTAGTACAGGTATGTTAATCTCATCTCGGGGACATTACAGATATCCTGTCAATGTCTCAATGATACCTCAACATCTACTGATCAAAATAGAACCCACCTTCCATCCCTACACTAGCAGTCTCTTCTTTGTCCTGCTTTCTACGACAAACGCGCCTGGTCATTGACTGGCATAACTTCGGATATTCCATTCTAGCACTAAAGCTGGGTCCCGCTCATCCCCTCGTCAAACTGTCGATCTGGTATGAGAAAACTTTCTGCAAGATGGCCTCCGCCCATCTATGCGTCACCGATGCTATGCGGTCCGTCCTTAAAAAGGATTTTCAACTTGAGGCGCCTATTCTACCACTTCATGATCGTCCCGCCAGCCATTTCCAACCAATCGTTGAGCTCAAAGATCGCAACAACTTCCTCGCTAATCTGCCTGAAACAAAGGACATGCACTCCTTGCTTGAATCGGGATCACTCCGAGTACTTGTCAGCTCGACATCCTGGACCCCGGATGAAGATTTCTCGGTTCTCATAGATGCCTTACTCCAATATTCGGAACAGGCAGTAGCAAAGCCACATCTACCCCATATCTTGGCTATAATTACGGGGAAGGGCCCGCAAAAAGAGATGTATATGAAGCGAATTGCAGCACTAGAAGCTGCCGGCAGTCTCCAAAAGGTGACAATCCGCACAGCATGGTTGACAATGGCAGACTATGCTCGTCTACTCGCCTCGGCGTCTCTTGGAGTGAGTCTGCACACCAGTAGCAGCGGGGTGGATCTCCCAATGAAAGTGGTTGACATGTTCGGTGCGGGTTTACCGGTTGTCGGCTGGAATCGCTTCGAGGCGTGGCCAGAATTAGTCACCGAAGGAGTCAACGGTATGGGATTCGGCAGTGCAACTGAACTATTGGAGCGGCTCGTAGAGTTGTTCGGCAATGATCAGAAATTGGAAACCCTTCGAACGGGTGCTCAAAAGGAAAGCCTTCGACGATGGGATGATGAATGGGATCCTATTGCTGGGTCTTTATTTGACTTGGCCTAGTGGCGTAACTCCATCGCCATGCAAAATATAGAATCATCTTGTTATGTGACAGCGTCCTTGGCGAAACTTTTATACCCATAGAATGGAAGTTCCATTCTTCCAAATGCAATTTCAAATCAGTTTTCCCGGAAGATGGTAGCGGTTAAGTCGGGTTACTACACTTGAACTTGGAGTTGCAGTAAAGACATGTATCGAATGTCCGGGCGACATCCATGAAAACAGGACTTGGCGGTTCCTCATGCAGGCGAGCAACCAGTTCTTCATCAAGAAACTCAGTCTGGCAATGAGAGCAATATTTGGATATTCCAGGCTCTTGAATTGCCTGGAAGGTCAGCCCGCAGCGTGCTATAGTAAGATGTTAGCTTGTCAGAAAAGAGGTTGTATGGGATGATTTGTCACATACCAAAAAGATGGCCATTCTCACATTGAGCCTCTGTGGTTGAGACCCAAGGGATGCCGGCATCACAGACTTCACATTTCTCAAATAAGTGAGCCCCTGGGTTTACAAGCTGGGCCGGCGATTTGCTCGATATTGTAGAGGCGATACTCGTACATTTGGACATTTCTTCGCTAAGATCGGCACCTGTTTTGACTGATAGTCTTTCAAGGGCTCTTTGAGCTTGGTCACGAGTAGAGGCTAGGCTTTCATCCACAATGCTACAGCAGGCTGCTGCATAGATAAGCCTTTGGTCTGCTTCATTGAGTTCATCACTTTTTTCGCATTGCGAAAGCAGGAAAATGACGGGTTTTTCTCTGGCATTCCCTTTGCGTGGCGTTTTTGAATCGAGACTCGGTGAAAAAAGGTTATCCATATCTAATTCTTGATCGGAACCTTCGTATGTAAATCCAACAACGGTCCTTTCGTCAGATGCAACCTTGTACTGAATCATGTTTGTCGGATGGCGGCTGACGAGCACCGCAATAATACCACGGTAAGAAGCTAGACCCCAAATTCGAGCTACGGCGTATCCTCGTAGATCGCGGTCCAAGTCAAATTGCTCTCGAAGATTTTTGACGACTTTGCACCACTGGGGAAGCCCGAGACCACCAGCGTATCCAGATTCCTCCGAGCCCGGTGTGCCCGAATTAATGACGGCACCTAGTGCTGTGGCGGTGCCTATGTGCAATGTACAGGAATCCTCCTTTTCGTTATCCAAGGTCGTCATGCCTAAATTTGATCAGTAATTTAAACAAAAACCTGCTTCATACTAAGGTCGCCTGGAACCCACCTGATATAAGCCCCCAGTTATTTCGAGGCTCGTCCTCCTCAATGGGGAATGATGAAGTAGAAGTTTCCCAAAATTCAAATTTATCTGTCTTTTTTCCATTGCCTTGGTAGACCGTCCGAGGCATTGCTATGGTAAGAAATCCAGCAGCGGTGGCAGCGATCAAATCTATCCTTGGCGATTGTTCCTAAGATCAAAGTCAGTGGCACTGGTCTGGCAGACCCAGGAGAGACAGACACAAGAAAATCACGTAAAGGGTAAATGACATACTGTGGATATCCATCTTAAAGGCCCTTCAGTCTGACAGTATGCCCACTTTGATGATGAATTAGCCAAGGGGTGATCCGCTAACTCCGCCACAATCCGATACCGCGCAGAGTTGTTAGCATCGCCAGTCAGACTATGTAAACTAATGTTCGCCTTCAGGAGGTATAGCTCCTTGCCATACACGGCTCCCACCATTGCCATGGTCGAATGTGCATCATTTTTCTTGGTGGCATGAAAGCCATTCCAAGGCCCCATCGAGACTGAGAGAATGCGTGACTTCAGCAGGAGGGTTTTCTGAAGAATTGAGTCCGGACAGACATTGGGTGCGCTTTGCTTTTCATGCAGGTGAAGGGAAGTCAACTTTTCGGCGCGATAAGACATGGCAAACGACGGCGAGTTGGGGTCCCGGTGGACCTGCAGAAGAACTACCTCGTTGGCATCATTTGCAATAGACATCAGTTGGATGCCCCATCGACTTTCGGGTTCCGACGGCTGATCTGAGTCTTCGGGCTGGACGGGGGTCTTCAGAGGCGAACACCAATGGAATGATCGAATATTTGCTTTACGAAGCTCTTCGCCACTCAGCATCGTTAGAGCTGAGGGGTCAGGATGTAGCGCATGGTTGATGATCGCGACTCTTGTCCATATCGCTCTGGGGCCTATGGGCTCCCACAGAGACAGAATCAAATTGGAAGTTAATACGGCTAGTACACTGCGGCGAAATCGAGCCAGTCCTGCAGGAGACCAAGCCAAGCCAATCACAACACTTGCTGACTGCTCAGCACCTAATGAGAAATCATCTCGGTTCTGAGGAGGAATTGGGGCCCATTCAGCATTCGTGAAGGTGTTGACGCGAATACGAGTGACATCCCATGCATCTCTGCCTAGCGTGTTTGGATTTGAACCGCCAACTTTAGGAACCTGTCTCCATTGTAAGCAAATAATATATTTGGGCGAGATTGGCTGATTGCACGTACTAAAATTTGGACATGCTCGTCTGCGGCCACAGCAAGCTCGCCATCAGGCGACCAGGTGAGCGCTTCAAAGCAGGAAGGGAGAAGCTTTAGCTCGATAGGGTTTAGCATTTTGCTTGAATATTCACGAATTCAAGATCCGCATGATTCAAATCTGGGATTGATTGGAGGAACTTCTGTAAAGACCAAAAAAGAAAGAAGAACGAGAATGGATCCAACTTGGTGATTGACGCGATGCTTGGAGCTGGCCCGATCGGGACTAGCGCCATTCCTTGCAGCGATCGACGGGAAATTCAAGAAGAAACAAAAAACTATTTGAAGTACAACAAGCACTGGAATTAACTACTTTTGAATTGATATTTATTAAATGAGCAGTATTTGAAGAGAATACAGATTTCCTCTTATATGCTATTTCAGAATTGCCCATCGTGCAGGACTTGGACTTCATTGGTACAATCACGGAGCTCTTGTATATGTACAACAGATTGAATACATTCTTCAATATATGTATTGGAACTGAATACCCCAAATGCATTTAATTTCAGGTTCATGTGCGGGAAAGGTAGGGTATCATTAAGACATCATAGATCACGCCAGATTCATTAATCCACACGATCCAGCTTCTGTACAACCATAGCACTCGCCGCGCCACCACCGTTGCAAATAGCTGCCACACCGTACTCTCCAGGTTGCAATTGGTGAAGCAGAGAAACAAGGATACGAGAGCCAGAGCTACCCAGAGCATGACCCAAGGAAATGGCACCACCAAGCATATTTACATTGGCATTCTGGAGACCGAGAATCTGTAGAAAATTATAAATTAGCAAGCGACCAACAGAACACGGGAAGGGGGACCAAAGGAAAGTCTTACCTTCTCATTAGCCTTGATAACAGCCGCAAAAGCCTCGTTGAACTCCCAAACGGCAACTTGGTCCTTGGTGATGCCGGCTCGCTCCAAAGCGATAGGGACAGCCTTGGCTGGGGCAACGGGGAAGTCAACAGGGTCAATGGCTGCATCAGCAGACGACACAATGCGAGCCAGAGCCCGACCACCGGTGCCAAACTCCCGAGCAATCTCCTTGTTGGCGAGGACAAGCGCAGATGCGCCGTCATTCATCGTCGAGGCATTGCCAGCGGTCACGGTACCGGTACCATCACGGAGGAAAGCAGGCTTCAAGGTGGTCAACTTGTCCGCACGCAAATTTTCAAAGCCTTCGTCCTTTTCAACAATAGTATCTCCCTTCTTGCTCTTGACAGTGACGGGGGCAATCTCGTCTGCGAACTTGTTTGCCTTCCAAGCCGCCTGAGCTCGCTCGTAGGAGCGGATAGCATATTGATCCTGATCCTCACGTGAAACATCATATTTCTTCGCAGTTTGCTCAGCACAGATTCCCATGTGGAACTGGTTGTACACATCCCAAAGACCGTCCTTGATCAGACCGTCCTCCAGCTTGATCTCACCAAAGGGGGGTAGTTGGCTTGATCGGGCCATGTAGTAGGGGACGCGGGTCATGTTTTCCATACCACCAGCGACCTGTGCCTCGGCCAGACCAAGCTGAATATTCTGAGCTGCCAGTGCAACTGCCTTCAGACCCGAGGCGCACACCTTGTTGACGGTCATGGATTCGACCGTGGAAGGCAGGCCCGCAAAGATGGATGCCTGACGAGCAGGAGCCTGACCGACAGATCCCTGTAGAACATTTCCCATGTAGACATCG
Source organism: Penicillium sumatraense (assembly GCA_020086695.1). Taxonomy (NCBI): domain Eukaryota; kingdom Fungi; phylum Ascomycota; class Eurotiomycetes; order Eurotiales; family Aspergillaceae; genus Penicillium; species Penicillium sumatraense. Next base: position 113,593 of record JAGIKU010000556.1, on the reverse strand, counting down.
GTGATTTTATCGACGGGGACATTGCTCTTGCTGAGAGCAGACTTGATGGCGACCGCACCGAGTTGAGGAGCCGAAACCGAGGCAAAGGATCCATTGAACTAATAATGAATTGGTGAGCGGCCATGATTCACTAATGTTTGAAGGTTGTCCAAGAGATTTTCATTCTGATAAGCTTACTTACCTTGGCGGTAGGTGTACGGGCAGCACTGAGAATGTAGGCTTCTTGGATTTCCTTCAATGACGGGCGTGCGGAGCTAAAGTGTCTCTGACCGCGGAATGCGGGGAGAGCAGCCCGCATGGAGCGGGTGGACAGCCTTGGGGCAGTGATCATGGTGTTGTATTATTTTAAAGATGACTTGGATGGGAGATGGCCCTAGTCTCAAAAGTTGATGTGTCAAGAAGAAGAAGAGAAAGTAGAGTGGAAAAAAGAGTAAGAAGAGTAAATCACTTGGAGTTTCCCCCTTCGACCATTCCACCGCGGCGGTTAACTGCGGCTGGCGGGAAGGTGCCCTTCCGCCGCAGACCTCGGCCCAAATCAGGTGATATCTGAAATCACATGATATGACATAATGGACAGAATGTCCTGTTTGTGCCTTATAAATAAGGCACAAACACGATGACTAACATTCTGCCGTCTTCCCCCCCCCCCATCGCGCCCCTCTTCAATTGCAAGTGGAAACTCTCTCGACAATTCATCTTGCGTGTTCAACCGCCAACATCGCCATCCTCGGTTCTTCACTGGCTTGAAGCACGGCCTCTTTGATCCAGTTCAGCTCCTCAACCCAACAGATTTCTCGCCATGTCGACCTCTGCCCGCCGCCGTCTCATGCGAGACTTCAAGGTATGTCGATGTCATATACAGCGGGCATCAACGGGAAATCAAGACATTGGCCATCCGCCTCTCTGTAGAGACACTTTTCGTTCTCGGCAAATAGATGCGTGATAAGGCCTTTGATTGATGATTTCTCCGGTGGTTCTCTTGTTTTCTTAAACCCTCAAGGTCCTTTGTTTCTCGTGATTTTGCCCCCCGCTAACCTTTGGGATTCGGTGACTCTTAGCGGATGCAAACTGATCCCCCTGCCGGTGTCTCTGCCTCTCCTGTCGCTGATAACGTGATGACTTGGTAAGTGAAAGGTCATCCAGCCCACTTGGAACACCTCTCTAATGCATCTAATAGGAATGCGGTGATCATTGGTCCGGCCGACACACCCTTTGAGGATGGAACATTTCGCCTCGTGATGAACTTCGAGGAACAATACCCCAACAAGCCTCCCGGCGTCAAATTTATTAGCCAAATGTTCCACCCCAATGTATACGGAACCGGAGAACTTTGCCTCGATATTCTTCAGAACCGATGGAGTCCGACCTACGATGTGGCTGCTATCTTGACCAGCATCCAAAGGTAAGGCCAAGTCCAAGTCCAGATTCTTGGATCCTCGCGTATATCCGAGGAAATCCATTTATAAAGTACATTCAATACTGACATATGATCACAACCATTCTAGTCTCCTCAACGATCCCAACACCTCCTCGCCGGCGAATGTCGAAGCCTCAAATCTGTACAAGGACAATCGCAAGGAATACATCAAACGTGTCCGTGAGACTGTGGAAAAGAGCTGGGAAGACTAAAGAAAATGCATCTGCATGACCTGGGGCCTACTTTGTTTTCGAATTCGGGTTCTCCTCGATTGGAGTTGTCCACTGGTTAGGAAGAGAGTTGGCACCAGTCACGCGACGGCCGAGGACGGGCCGTTTGATCTGCACAGCGTGGGGTTTGGGCGCCTGGTTTTTCGTCTTCTATTTTTCTTTTTTTCTTCTTCTTTCTTCTCATTTGTCCTGGATGACCCTTTATTATTATTTCCCCCTTCCTTTTCTCTTTTGCCATGTGCATTGTGGTTGCCATTTGTTCCTGGTTCTATTGTCTGTTATTTACCCCCCATAGCTTGTATCTGCATTATGAGCCTTTTTGAACTGCACATTGATGAACTGAACCACAAAACTTGTAGATTTCTATTCAGTAATCTAAAAGCAAAGCTATTTAATTAATAAAATCATAGACTAATGATCAATGTAGTTGGATTAACTCATTTTTATAGAAGAATTAAAGTTGATGTACTCTGCAGGGCGGAGGAAGCGGTCGGCCAAGAGAATCTCCCAAACGGGCGACCCGTCAACAAATCCACTTTCATCCTCCTCCCCTTCTCTCTCTCTCTCCTCTCTGTCCTCGGCTTTGTTTGCTTCTTTTTCCTTTGCTTCTTTTCTTTTCTTTTCCGGCTGAAGGCTCTGTGGGCCCAGTTCTCGTGGTGGTTACACACGCCTACACAACACCACCAACACCCCTATTCCGTTGGTTTCAGGCAAATCCCACCGGTACTCCTCGACCCCCGGGATTTGTCTGCCCCTCCTTGGGGTTGTTACGATTTATTTTTCTTGGTTTGATTCGTGAGAGCGATTTCTAAACTAGAATCATGGCGTGAGTATCATCTCAAGTTAATGATCTCGAATTTCTCTGACTATCTCCAGGTCTGCGGGGTCCAACACCATTAAGGGTACGCACAACGTGGAAGATGCGGTGGAGCGAATACGGCTAACCCAACGCGTCTAGTGGTCGCCCGATTTCGACCTCAAAACAAGACCGAGTTGTCCTCCGGAGGCCAGCCGATTGTTCATTTTGAAGGCGAGGAATCATGCATGATCACGGTTAGTGAAATTACTGGACCTCAACCCCGAATACGACCTTCGAATCCGCATGGATGGGGATAGACTTGATATGCTGACCCAGAATGTTGTTTTTTTTAGTCCCAAGAAGGCTCGGGGGACTTCACCTTTGATCGGGTGTTCCCTATGGACTCAGCCCAAGCCGATATTTTCGATTTCTCCATTCGACCAACAGTTGACGACATATTAAACGGATACAATGGAACGGTGTTTGCGTATGGTCAGACCGGTGCGGGAAAGTCTTATACGATGATGGGATCCGATATCGACGACGATGTGGGCAAGGGTATCATTCCCCGAATTGTCGAGCAAATCTTCGCCAGCATCTTGACGAGTCCGAGCAATATTGAATACACGGTGCGGGTCAGTTACATGGAAATTTATATGGAACGGATTCGCGATCTTTTGGTCCCACAGAACGACAACCTCCCCGTCCACGAAGAAAAGAATCGCGGTGTTTATGTCAAGGGACTATTGGAGGTATATGTGTCGAGCGTCCAAGAGGTTTACGAGGTCATGCGTCGTGGTGGAAACTCGCGAGCCGTGGCTGCAACCAACATGAACCAGGAGTCCTCCCGCTCACACTCCATCTTCGTTATCACCGTTAGTCAGAAAAACGTCGAAACTGGATCTGCCAAGAGTGGTCAACTGTTCCTCGTCGATTTGGCTGGTAGTGAGAAGGTTGGAAAGACAGGAGCCAGTGGTCAAACCCTTGAGGAGGCTAAGAAGATCAACAAGAGTTTGAGTGCTCTTGGAATGGTTATCAATGCGCTTACCGATGGCAAATCGACTCACATTCCATACCGTGATTCCAAACTCACTCGAATTTTGCAAGAGTCTCTCGGTGGTAACTCTCGAACGACATTGATCATCAATTGTTCGCCTAGCAGCTACAACGATGCCGAAACTGTATCTACTCTGCGATTCGGTTCGCGCGCCAAGGCTATTAAGAACAAGGCCAAGGTCAATGCGGAGCTGAGCCCGGCTGAAATGAAACTACTCCTGCGCAAGGCCCAGACTCAGGTCACCAATTTCGAGTCCTATATATCGGCATTGGAAAGCGAGGTGTCGACATGGCGTAATGGTGACAGCGTTCCTAAAGATCAATGGACTCCTGCGCGCGGCAACGAGATCGTCAGTGCTACCAAAGCGGAGGCTCGTGCTCCCCGACCCGGAACGCCCTCTCGTCTGCAGGAAACCGCGCGCGCGGAAACCCCACGACCTGATTCTCGACTTGGAGATCGCTCCAGCACTCCCAGCCTGGTGCTGGAGAAAGACGAGCGAGAGGAGTTCCTTCGTCGCGAGAATGAACTGCAAGACCAAATTGCCGAGAGGGAAACCCATATCGTCAACGTCGAACGCAGTCTGCGTGAGGCTAGGGAGGAGCTGAAGTCTATCAAGGAGAATGCTGGTCGATCTGGAAAGGACAATGACCGTCTGAATACCGAGGTTAATGAGCTGCGCATGCAGTTAGAGAAGGTCTCCTACGAAGGCAAGGAAGCTGCCATCACCATGGACGGTCTTCGCGAGGCCAACTCTGAGTTGACCGGCGAACTGGACGAGGTAAAGCAACAGCTTCTCGATGTCCGCATGAAAGCCAAGGAAACCACCGCCGCGATGGATGAGAAGGAGAAGAAGAAGGCGGAGAAGATGGCTAAGATGATGGCTGGCTTCGACCTGGGTGACGACGTCTTTTCAACCAACGAGCGTAAGCTACAGGGCCTAATTTCGCGTGTGGACGCCTTACACGAGGTCAGCGCAGCGGGCGAGACGATTGCTCCAGATGATGTCCTTGAGCTTCGGACCAGCTTGCTCGAGACACAAGGGTTCATTCGTCAGGCAGAGCTGACGATGAATGATCGGGGCGAGTTCGGTGATCTGCAGGACAGTCGCCGAACGGAACTGGAAAAGAAGCTAGAGGATGTTCAGAAGGAATACGAGGCTCTACTATCTCGAAACCTCGGCGAGGGAGATGTAGAGGAGATTCGTGAGCGACTTGAGAAGTCTTTCATCAGCCGAAAGGACACTGAAGCTGCCGCTGCCGATGAACTCCGATCTGAAATCACCCGCAAGGATGAAGAGATGAACAAGCTTCGACAAAATCTCGTCGACACTGAATCACGCACCTCGACTAATGGTGCCGCTAGCAAGACACTTCAACAGCAGATCTCCGAGTTCGATGCCATGAAGAAGTCCTTGATGCGTGACCTGCAAAACCGCTGCGAGCGAGTCGTCGAGCTCGAGATCTCCCTGGATGATGCGCGAGAGCAATACAACAACGTCCTTCGTTCATCGAACAACCGTGCCCAGCAGAAGAAGATGGCGTTCCTCGAACGCAATCTTGAGCAACTGACACACGTTCAACGACAACTGGTTGAGCAGAACAGCAGCCTGAAGAAGGAGGTTGCTATTGCGGAGCGCAAGTTGATTGCACGCAATGAGCGTATTGCTAGCCTCGAGAGCTTGCTCCAAGAGAGTCAAGAGAAGCTGACCCAAGCCAACCACCGGTAAGTTTGATTTCAACTATTTCCATTATCACCCTTGTCCTGTTTTGACCGTGCCAACACTAACCCCCTTTCCAGATTCGAGGTTCAGCTCACTGCCGTGAAGGAACGCCTGGAGGCTGCCAAGCAAGGCTCCACCCGCGGCCTGCCCACGATGGACGGCAATGGGAGTTTCAGCTTTGGAGGATCTCGCATCGCAAAGCCGTTGCGCGGGGGCGGCGGCTCGGATGGGCCGCCGCCCAATGCGAACGTCGCGGGGGTGCAATCGCAGGAGACGACAGGCAAGCGCACGAGCTGGTTCTTCGACCGTAAGTGATCTAGTCACGCCTTCGGAAGAGTGCTCGTCCTTTGCCATGCTGCTCTTGAAGCTTGATGGTTGTATTCCATGCACCCCGGATATATTTCAATTCGTCCTTTTGTCGCTGGCCTTTGGCTGATCCTGCTCTGCTCTCACCTAACGCCGTCCCACGAGTTTCATCTATGTTCTGTTTTACTTTTGCCTCTCTTCTCCTTTTCTCCGGGACCGGCGAGCCTGGCCCACTCCATTGTCTCGTCCTTGCTGACGTTTCTCTTTGCCCCATCTTCTCGTTTCTTGTTTTATTTCGTCTTTTCCAGTACATTAGATCGTGCCCTGCCTGTCAGGGACTGGAGACTCATGGATCTTCCCGATACCCTTTGTACATCAAACCCAGATAGAATGCAGCGGAACTGTATGTAGCTACGATGGAGATGGATCGGTATGCTCAGTTCGACTGTGTCGAGATGATGATGTTATATACTATATGCTGCGACAGTTTCAGATTTCCGTTGTTTACTTGTTCTCGTTTGATATCCTGCGCGTATGGTTAGAATGGAAGAACTGTCCTTGAGTCGCATGACACTGCAACGCAATATGCCGTAGTATGCATATTGGATGGTCAGCACCAGTAAACAACTGAATACGATAAAGCTCTTTTATTTCTGCTTCCAGAACAATATTGAACCTCGCAAAGTCACTAGCAGTATTGCTGCTTCCAGAGACCTAGCCACTCGCTCTCATATACTACATGTACTATACTGTACATCACCCCCTTTTTTCTGAGAGAAGAAAGGTCTTTTCTCGCCCGGGCTTACTAGTACATTACTACTAATGTAGTATTACCATACTATGGTATCTAGTAGAATATGATGCTATTAAACGGTGTTATCTCTTGGATACATTATATGTAATTGTAGTAAATTGGAATCATGCATTCTATACTTGAACTTCGAATAGACTACAGACTTTTGGAAAGCTAGAATACCATTCTAATTAAGCCCTTTCATAGGATTTAATACGCTATACTATGCATACTACTAGTAATTTACTGATTAGTATACATTATATTTGGGACATATATCATATTCTAGCTTGTTGCTAATGGCAGAATGGACTTGATGCGAGTAGTACTCGATAAATACTGAATCGATAAGATAAAGTAAATTAAACATAGACTAGAAGGTATTTTTTAATATTTACAGTATCTAATACTGAATCTTGAAGCTAAATTAACCAACTTCAAGTATTTGCGGTATGCGCAGAGTATCAGACAGCATTGCACATGGCAGAACTGCGGCTTTGCGAACTCGACTTTAATTGGCGGAAGATATTATTTCTAGATTGAAACCCTTTCAAAATAATGAAGTAATTCTCGGCTATGGTATTTCATTTGAATTGGATCTGATCTCCAGCTGTATCCTTTTCTTTTCCGGTTCGCCCGTGGAGTAGTCGACATTTACCTTCCTCGTCTTTGAGCGAGTACGGCCTGAGACGGGTTGATTGACTGGTACCAATCCTTCCCCCTCACCAGAAGATGTCTCATATTCCAGCTTTCTTTTCAGGTTATTCTGAGAAGAAATTCGCTCTTCGCGTGTGGCAGCTTTCTCCCACCATGAGGTGCTACTAGCCAGTCTTCGTTTCTCTTTCTGTTTCTCATTGTTCTTAGGGGTAACTGGAGCCTCAACTGATACCCCCTCAGGGATTGATTGAGTAATAGGACCGTTCGAAGTTTCGAGATTTTCAAGGCTTTTCGTCAATAGATTTTTGTCTTTATTGGCCCCCATTATAGGGCTAGCGGTTGGAGGATGTGAAAGTTGCGCTGGTGTACTGTCTGGCTGCAGTGGTATCAAAAGCTCTTTGTGTAGTCGATTAGGGAAAGAATCATATGGACCAAGTGGAAGACGTCTCCAGAGAACCTTGAATTGTTTGAGAATTGCCTTTTTGCTCTTGTTCATGACTGCATCAATGACATCAATATCGAATGTTGCCTCGTACAGATAGATATTGTTGGGGTCCTTCTTCCAATTGTGTACCAGCAAGCGTGACTAGGGAGTGAAAGCAGTGAGTATGACTGGTGAAATGTAAATTTCGAATTGTACATACTGGAGAAAGACGAGAACATACCATGAGACCCTTATGGAATGAGGCGCCTCTACACTTGCGACGGTGTAATTGAGCGATTCCCAGCAAAATGAAGAGCAAAAAGGGATCTTCCATCCAAATTTTCGGCTTAACTCTTTCCAAACCCGCCTCATCATATTCATTTGATCCTGAACGGCGGCGTCTTTTCCGCTTGAAGCGACTCTTCCGAACCTCCTCCAGACTGTGGTAGTCAAGGAAGCCTATCAATCGAGGCGGGCTCTCTTCTGGATAAGCCCTCATGTGCTTGCGATAGTAGAATGTTTTGTAATCCACCCAATAGCTAGGCTGGATATTCTGAAAGACGAATTGGGATCCTTGGCTGCTCTTGAAGTTAGTTCATCGAATAAACAGTAGATTTGTACCCTTTCTTTCGCAAATAAAAACATTCGTACCGCTCATCTGGAAAAAGTCCCCTTTCCCATGGGCCTGCTATTCCTAATATTTCCCGGAAACAGTCGAGTCTGTTGGCTGGATTGGGGTGAAGGACGAAGAGTTCAGTGAGACTCGGTGAGGTGGCCATTGACAATCGAGTCCAGGGCGTGGAATTGATCCAGTTTGTAGCCTTCGTGTAGTCTGTGTGATCTGCATCTGCGTTTTCAAATTGACACCCAAGTTTTCTGATATGAGATCGCGTCCAGAAAATAGGGTCGAGCCATAACCTTGCGAATGCCAGTTGATGGCAGAGTGGTAGAGGTTGAACACCGGCCATTTTGCAGAAGATAGTGAGGCTCTGGAAAAGCCTCTCAGAGGAAATTGAGAGAGATGTGAGATGTGTTTTTAAGACAAATGAGAAACTTGAAATCGCAGAGCCCTCTGAGGATGGGTATGTTTCTTTGAGATGTTGTAATAATGTAGAGGTCTTTGGATGCAGTTCTTTCATTTGTTTCTTTGTTCAACCAGCCAAATGTAGATATTTAGCCTGGTATAATGTGTATGGTATTGATCATTTCTGAAAGAAACTTCCATTCACCGTGCGCAAAGAAGTGCGATTGCACAGAGAGAGCAAATCACAGTAAGATATCTTCGAGGTCAAATTCACAATACGCCTATACTCCGCCTATACTCCGTCTCACGGCACTGGCATGCCACTTGAACAAAATTCCACATCTATCCATTGCTATATCCATCACTAATAATACAATTGAATATTTAAATCTAATTAATATGTTGGTATTTCTTCTTAATCATTCCTTTCCTGTGACAAATCAGCTATAGTCCCAGGAGTTGAAGATATTATCCTTACAGAGACAGTCCGAAGTAATTAAAATACTTTTGTCGAAGACCATCCCGGCCATCCGGTGTCATCTAATCATTATCGACTAAACTTATTCGGACCCCTTCCAATCCCATCGTGGTTGCAATTCGGTCCATCCAGTCTGTCGTTGGGGGCTGACGAGTGTCTGGAGTGACTTGCGACTCAATTCTCAGTCGTGGTTTACCTGGAGAGCCAGGGGGCGTAAGGGGAAGTGAATTATGGTCGAAGCTTTTGTTTGGACGTGACTCGCAATTGTTGCTGATACCCATTCGATCAGAGACAATGCGGTTCTCGGCCTCGGCCGCACTTCGCTGAGATGGATCGAGAAGAATAATGAGATAGTTCGATAATAGGATAGCAGAGCGAATGCCTTGGATGGATAAGGTAGAGAACCCGTCGAAGAAGAGATGTGGAAGAGGGCCAATGAAACCAGTCTGTGGCTCATTTTCATGACCCGCGCGCAGAGAAGAAACAGACATACTAAATTCTGTATGAATCCCGCGTAATGCTGCCCGCGTTGCCAGAACATCTCGTAGAAGTTCAGGTCGCTTTTGCTTGGAAGCGACCCCTTGGAGATCTCGCATGCGCTTTACGAACCCGGGGAGTCGTACAACCTCCCGGAAAGCGCGCTCTGTAATGTCGGTGTATACAGAAGAATCGGGCTGTTTGGCATTTTCGGCGGCGATGGTTTCATTCAACTCCTGCCATTCTGGTTCTTCCAAAAAGCAAGCTTCACCCGTGACCAATGCCGCAGTGACGAGAGTGTTGCGTATAGCTATGTATAGTGCACACCCGAACCCTTGAATATGTGCCTTGGGTCCGCGCAGTCGCATCAACGCCCGGATCCCCGACGCATGATGAATCCATCCATCTGGAGCCGTGCAGGCGTGCATTTCGAAGACTGTTAACGCGATGGCAGTGGAGAGTGCTTCGTCTGATTTCGCGGTCGCCACATCATTCAGAAGGGATGAGAGACCGCGGAGGGAACGGAGATAGAGCTCGCGCCCGGCGTCTAGATACCGAGGGTCTTTGTAGAGACTGCCAGTATAGATGATCGTCAAGCTACGAATAGCCCAGTCGAAGGGGGAGGTAGTTTTGAGACTGCGTCTCCCACCGACGTATTCCACCCAATTGATGGGGACTCTGGTCTCAGTTGCCTTGAAGTAGCAGGGAAATGCAGCCATGACAAAGTTGATGTACAACTGGGTCTGTTGCGCCCCAGCCGCCTTTGCGACCAACGAAGGTGTCACGCTCTCATCGATGGGGAGGACAGAGACATATCGGGCGTCTGAACGACCTGGTCGAGTGACCAATGAGTTCTGGCCATGGCTACTTTTGCACGAAGTGGCCGAGCTCGACGTGGTAGATGAGGACCGAGTGGAGCGCGATCGGTCTGTCAAAGGCGACGAGGTCTGCTGGGGGAACTGACAAGGCAGTTGAGCGCGATGACATTGCGAACAGGGAGAATTCCCATCACACTAGGAGAATTAGAAAAAGAATAGCAAATAGAAGTGGACCAAGTGAGCCAAGTGAACCAAGTGAAATGGAATGGAATGAATGGTGGAGGTGGAGGTGGCGTTGTGCATAAATTCGAGTCCCACACCCACAAGAGACTAGCGACCAGAACAAACAAGTCCAAGTGCACACTAAGTAGACTAGACAAGGGGATCCACCTGTTAAGCATAGATGAGGCTCTAAAGGAGGCTCGAGCCAATGAAGAGTGGATTGAGAGAAAAGAAAAGAAGAAGGTGGTGCAGTTTAAAATAGGCGAGTTCTAAAAGAAAGGAGAGACCAACCTGAGAAGAAGAACAAGCGCATCGCAGACAGCGACGGGGCGCTGGGACCATTCTGGGTTAAGGCATCAAATTAAAGAAGACCGGAAATCGGCATTTAGATAGTTGAATGAAGTTGAATACAGCGTGGTAGCTGTACAAATGTAGTTGGAGAAGAGAATGAAAGGAGAAGAGAAGAGGAAGAAGAGGAAGAAGTTGGTTGATCAAGTGGGGGCGACCAACTCAATCAACTCAATCAACTCAACTACAACTACAACTACATTTAATTATAATTACATTTACATTTACAATTATAATTACAGCTAATTACAATTAAAAGGAATACAGGAATACAATAGATAGGTTAATGATATGTATACAGTTATTGGTATACAATTGAGCAATAATATGCAGAACAGAAGAAGAGAAGAGAAGAAGAATAAGTGATAACCCAGAATCATTCACAATTGCGCCGGACACGCCAGATCAGATCGCATCCTATACCAACCCATCATACAGCGACAGTGCGCTGACGATAGTCTCGTCGCGTTTGCTTCCTTCCTTGAATTCTTCAATGTCCAGACTGCCATTCTCATCCTTGTCCATCATTCGGAAGATCTTGCGTACTCGCTTCTCGGGGGTGTCCTCATCCTCCGGTAGCTTCACCATAGAGCCCACCTATTCAATTAGTACAGAATACAGAAAGGGGAGTGTTGGGTAACACACCATCTTGTAGATCGCCTCGACAATGGCCAGCATCTCGTCGTAAGTGATCTTGCCATCACCGTCAATATCGTACAGTTGAAAGGCCCAGTCCAGCTTATCTTCCATCTTGCCCCGCGAGGTCACTGACAGAGCACAGATGAACTCTTTGAAATCGATCATCCCACTATTGTCCGAGTCAAATACCCGGAACACATAATTTGCAAATGATGATGGATCCCCAAACGGGAAGAATTGCCGGTAGATTTTCTGGAACTCCTCCTTAGTCAAGGTGCCAGATGGACAGTCCTTGAGGAAGCCTGTTAAAGATACAACAAGATACTGTTAGCCAACATTGCTTTGTAACACTGAAAGGACTTCGAAGCCTTCTCCTCCAACTAGAAGGGATCAGGATCCAAGCACCCACCTTTGTACCATTGCTGCAATTCCTTCTTATCGAAATGGGTTGCTTTTTGCAATTCGTCCAGCTGAGAGGGCGAGAGCTTTGATTGTCTGTTAAAATAATCACAAGTCAGAAACAGAATACCATGCAGTAGGCCCCCTATATTGGCATCTCTCATATCTGTCGCCACGGGATAGACCCGAACGGAAGACGGAAGTGAACCGGAACAATAACAGTCGCTCGAGTCGGACTCGTTATTTGTTCTAGATATTATTTTCAAGGAGCCAAATTTGAAGAATCCGACACCAGCCCATCTTCCTCAGAGCGAGTGTATTGTTCCAGATGACTTCCGCTGTTCCGTCTCTCCCGGCGCGTCGGAGATGAGGGGGTCGCAAGGCACTTACGACTTGCCCATGGCGAAAAACACCCGAGACCACGAAACCGAGTTAAGACAGTTGGTGGCGCATTCAAGTTGGGGGATATTCGGAAATTTCCGCGGGGGTACTTTTTTCGTTGTCGGACTGATTTGTCTTTTCTTTTTTCGAGGGAGGAAAGGAAGATGAGTTGACGCGGGGTAGAATCGGGGGGAGATGTGTGGCTGAGTTGTGGCGGGGAATCACCGAAAGGGATTGAAGCACGCGATCGGGGGACGGGCTGCCAAATGCGAAATGCGAGATATGAGATTGCAAATGGGAAATGCGAGGGAGGAACAAAAAAGGGAGAATGTAATGGATGGAAGAGAAGATAGTCGCACACAAGAAGAGAGCTGCAAGGGGAAGAAGGAGAGTGGCGAAGAAGTCCAGAACATCCGGGGGCTTGGCGGTGGAAGGCGGAACAACGAGATTACACAATACAATCTAGAAGGGAGAAGAAGAAGAAGAAGAAGAAGAAGAAGAAGAAGAAGGAGAGAGAAGGAGAAATAGTATATACACTAATGTCTACTCATTCTATAGAAAGCAAGTTCGAAAAAGAATTGAAAATGCATCACGTTCGCCGGGCTATCAAGACACTCCAATCATGACGGAAATAAAAGAAAGAAGAGTGCCTCACTCTTCTCAAAAACATATCAAGTACGCAACCAGACCCCTGGATGATGCACAACTAAAGTAAAGTCGCAGTCGCATTTAATCCACCTTGATGGATCCATAAATACGGTGGATAAATGCCCAGCTGGCGAAGAAACCAATCGAGCCTGAACAAGATAGAGCAGTTAGTAAGTCGACCTCGAAAGGATCCAAGGAATGATAAAAGGGAAAACTAACCGGTGAGAACAAATACGACGAATCCAATCAACGCCGAGTAGCCCACATAGAGCACTGCGCCAGTCAATCCACCAAAGCTCACCCGTGTCGCCCAAAAGATGAGCGCATTCAGGAAAACATAGCCACCCGTCATACCGGCTCCCGCAAAGGCACGCCAGTGCCATCTGTAGTTCTCGGCGCAGAGCAGGAAGTATACCAGCAAGATCGTAGTGGCCGCAGAGGTGATGATCATCAGACCATAGCACAGGAAGAGGAAGCCGAACATATAGTAGATCTTGTTTGTCCAAAGCGAAGTCATAATGAAATAAAGCTCGACAAAGATCGCTCCAAATGGGAGGATTCCCGTCAGGAAAATGGACGGAATGGTTCGGAGACTGCCTGACATCAGGGGCACCTGGCGAGGGATTTGGTTTGTCTTGGTCGGTCCCTCAAGTGGCTGTGTAGAGTTATGTGAATTAGGATGTGACAGAGAGAAATGATGTTGGAAAGGACAGATAGAGCTAGAACATACCGCTTGTCGGAATCCAACCCAGCTACCAGCCACACTCAGTGGAACACTGATGACGAACCAGATCAAAACTAGCGCAAGCATCGTACCGAATGGAACGGCACCACTGGAGCCCTTAGCCCAAACAAAGAGGTTCAGGAGGAAGAACACGCTGAAGATGAATCCAGGAATAAGCAGCGGAGTCATGATGATGTTACGCTTCCATGCCTCGCCGCCAAAGGCCTTGTAGACACGCGAAGAAACATATCCACCAATGGCGCCGAAGACAGCAGAGATCAACAGAATGGCAGTAGCCAGGAAACCGCGGTTTGCGGGCGAAAGGAGACCCAGGAGTGCAAAGACTATCAGACGAATTAGCAAAAGAAGTGCAATATGATAACAGGAATAATCAGAATAAACAATCACTTACCGACGGTCACACCAGTCATCATGAAAAGTTGAGCACCATTACCGAGAAGGACACTGAGGAGCAGAGGAGACTTGGGGCAGCGGAATACATCGCCGTGGACCAGCTTCCATCCAGAATCCTCTTGGATACCGTCCTCAACAGCAGCAGATGTACCATCCAGATCCTCCAAGCTGTACTCAAGTCGGTTGTAGCGCGCAATATCCTTCTTGAGAGCGCGAACAAGGATCATGCTGACCATTCCCACAAGGAAGACGACAAAGACGGCAGAGTTGATCAGGGAGAACCAATGGATCTTGGGATCGTAGACGTGCAGGTATTTATCCCAACGAGTGGCCCACGCGGTTCCGGATTCTCTCCAAATAACACTGTAGGTCCAAGTGACTGTAGTGTCACCATCTTCGCTGAGAGCTAGAGGTTCCCCACGAGTCCCGCAGTTTGCCTCTTCCCCTTCCGCTCGGGCATCCTTGCGGCTATCTGGCTGAACGAGGACTCCGACGATGCGGAACTTATCCTTCCCGCCGAAGCCGACACGATGGTAATCGATAATGATGTCAAAATGGTTGTTGAGTAGAGCGACACCATTCTCGTCCAAATTTCCAAGAGCGAACCCAGGGTTGTAAAACTCGGTGCCCGTGTTTCCATCTAGGTTCAGCTGGGCCGCTGGGAGTCCATCGATAAGCCAATTGATGTTGTATCCTTGGGCGATGCGGCGGTTGGTAAACTGAGCATCTCTTTCTCCAAATGTTACTTGCTCGCACATTGCCTTACATGTCTCATTTTGAGCCATGTGGACTTCGAGTGGAGAGGTATAGATTCGGTCTCCAAAGAGAATGCTTCCGAGTGATTCTCTCACATCCTTGTATCCATCTTGGGGTCGGCAGAAGTGGAATGCGGCGTGATAGTATTCGAAAGAGAAAACCGAATGAAGCTGGTCATCGCGCGATAGTCCGGGTGTCAGACTGTTGACAAAGACCGGTACGGATTGACCCTTATCGTAGGAGGTCGGAGCAACACCGGGGAGATAGAAAGCCGCAGAGAGTGAGGGGATGGCGATGAGAGCCGATGCGACGAAAGGAATTTGGTTGGAGAAACGCATGATGATTATCGTAGGAAGAAATTGGGGGTTGCGTTCTCAATTCAGCCTCATGTATTTGTTTGATGGGGGCGAGACTTTCCCTAGAATTGGATCGCGCTTGTTATTGTCAATAAACTGAATTCAATCATTCAGCGTACGACCTAAGCCTAGCATTCAAATTGCCAAGGCAGCTGTATCGCGCATGCGCGTGGGTGTCGTTAAAGAGAGAGAAGAGAGAGAGGGAGGGTCGTGGACGAGGAGAAGTGGAAAGGCCCCCAAAGTAATGACGGAGTTGCCAGTTGCCAACTGCCAGCTTGGCTGGAGGCACGTGATGGCGATACGGTGGAGATCACGTGGAGATAACCTTGTACCTGTCTCAATCAGGAAGGCGGAGAAGATTGGAAATTTCCAAGGGAATCGCAAAATTATTTCGAATCTGCACGAGAAGTCGGTTTATCCACGAACACATCCATCCGCCATGGCTTCGACAGAGAATGCACCGGCACGCGGTCGGAATCTGTCTTCTCTTCTAGAGAATCTTAACTCTTGTTTAGCTACTGCGGGCTCATCTCTGCCCGTCTCTCACAAGGATGCGTCCTCCAACGTTTCCATTGAACCTCCGCAGGATGGAATTTCCCTCCTCGACGCCAAAAGCGAGATCCTTCTTTCTTACCTTCACAACCTCGTTTTCTTAATCATTTTCCAATTGCGACAAAGTTCTTCGAAAGAGAATGTGGACAATGCCGACAATTCCCTTAGCGAAGATGCAGTGAAAAAGCTCATCGAGCTTCGTGTTTTTCTCGACCGAGGTGTCCGCCCGCTAGAGGGACGACTGAAGTACCAAGTGGACAAGGTCATTAAAGCAGCAGAGGATGCAGAGCGTACCGAACGTCCTGCTAAGTCGAGCAAGTCGAAGGTGGCTAAGAAGGCCAAGGGTTCGGACAGTGAGGAAGGCTCCTCGGATGAGGAGAGCGGTAGCGATAACAGCGAGGAGGATAGTGAAGAGGAGGATCTGGATGAAATGGCCTTCCGACCAAACATTGGAGCATTTGCCAAATCCAAAGCCGAAATCCCTCAATCTCAGGCTAAATCCACCAAGTCGGCCAGAGAGGCCCCGAGTGATGGAATCTACCGACCCCCGAAGATCATGCCCACCGCACTCCCCAGAACAGAGACCGAACGCCGCGAACGTGAGGACCGCCGACCCAAGAGGTCCAATGTCATCGACGAATTCGTTAGCGCCGAGATGTCGTCTGCTCCCATGGCCGAACCCAGTATCGGAAGCACCATTATCGATGGAGGACGAACAACCAAGTCTAAGAGGGATCGCGAACGCGAAAACGAGCGAACCACATACGAAGAGTCGAACTTTATCCGACTTCCCAAAGAGACCAAGAAGGAGTTGGCTAAGCGACGTGGCGGCCAACGGGATTCTACATTTGGTGGAGATGAATGGAAGGGGCTCACTGAAGGTGCCGACCGTATTGAGCGTCTTACCCGGCGATCCAAGAATGGAGGTGCAGTGCTGGACAAGAGTCGTAAGAGAAAGGCGAATGATGGACCGCGCAGTGAGGGTGCTGGAGTGGGCGACATGTTCGACAAGCGCCGCAAGAAGATTGATACCTGGAAGAAGCGATAAATATTACGAGCTTAAATTTCTTGTTCATTTTTGGGGGGGAGGATTTCGAGTCCTGGATCATTCAACGGAGTTGGCATGGCATTCAAAAATCCATTTTCACATTGCTCTTGGGCATGTTGTCTTGTACTTCAATTTACTGCACAGAATACCAATACCAATGCATGGTATAACATGCGATATACATTCGACATGAAATTAGCACTACCAGTAGTACTGGTGCTTGTATCTCATCTAGTCATTTCATACTACCTAGTGTAAGAGTATACTCTAGTCTGCTTATACTATAAGTAGTTCTCAGGGAAATCATGTCTAGGTGCAATAGCAAGTAATACTTCCCACCTAAAACAGTCCTCTGTACTATCATTCCATAATTGTTCAATAGATCACCCGTTAGCATGTATGGAGTATAGACTTAGTATAATTGGTACGAGTATATTATTACTGGTCTGCTACCAGTTCCTCTCCCTTTGCAGTGCAAATGATAATTAAATGTCTAATATGAGGTATATAATATTTACTGTTAGTAATAATAGTATTCATATACAAAATATACTAATAATGCCATGACATAGGGTGTTTAGTTGTGTTGAGTAAATTTGTTGATTTCACATGTCAATCCCCATGATGTCATCCGCCAGCCAACTTGATCTTCCAGTCGACGCCGTTGTACTGAACTTTTGATTCTCCTCTTTCACACATTCATTAAATTAACTCAACTCAATCATGGAGAACCCAGGTTGGTTTCCAGTTTCCAGCTCCCATTTCTATCCTCTCAAATGGAATTGCATCTAGGCGTACACTCTACTAACCAAGGCTGTCTTTGTCTATAGTGGAAGATATCCCGGCGGTTATCCGCCTTCTAACTCAATCAACTCCTTCTCTGCAAGAGAAGACACTTCAAAAATACTTCACTCGAAATGCCTCATTTGTGCATCCATTTTGTCGCGTCCCAAGCTTCGAGGGAAGCCGCTGGTGGGTGCTAAAGATATTTCAATGGTACAAGATCATGTCACCTCGAATTGAGATGGAAATTCATTCAATCGGTCAGTTCATTCATATATTCACTCAAAATTCCAGCAATCCATGACCACTCTATATCAATTGACAAAAAGCAAGAAGCTGACTGGAATATCTAGCCTACGATGAAAAAAATCTCAAGCTCTACATTCACATGTCCCAAATTTTCTCTATTTGGATCGTTCCATTCCACGTCGCACCCGTGACATTAACAACCGTCCTGGATCTCACGACGGATGCTTCACTGAGTGATTCCCCGACCAATGGCGATCGTACATTGTACTACATTACCAAACAGGAAGATCTCTATCAGAGCTCGGAATTTGTCAAATTCGTGGTACCGCATATTGGTCATTGGTTAGTGTTCACCTGGCATCTGATTGCAACGGTCTTCTGCCTGCTGGGTGTGACACTTTTGTGGCCGATGCTGTGGTTGGAGGAGAATGGTTACCTGCCCAGTCGAATTGCGCGCGGAGGAAACCTGGCCTATAATATTGAAAACAAGACTCCGGAGATCAAAAACCAATAAGTCGAGGGAGTCATCCGGTTGGGACACATATGCCAGGTGTTATTAATATTTCTACTACTAGTAGTATAGTATTTTGATGTTCAGTCAAGCCTCAGTCATCTATAACAGCTCCAGTAGCTGTTGCCTTTACTCATTACCTTGTGATACACTCTTATTTCCGATGCCTTTTTGATTCTCTGCTACCTACCTTAGGTAGTGTCTAGGTAGATAACAAAATAGTACAATCAAAGCCCAGGTTCACGCTTCATATTTCGCAAATAAATCCTCTCATTTCATATGCGTTTCTTTACCGCTGTAACTTCTGTTTCCATTAGCCGGCCATTAATTGAGCTTCCGTTGCTTGAGTAGTTCCTGACGGAACGAGTTCTCTTGATCGACCACCATCAGAGGCAAGGAGCGACCTAGACCAAAGAACACGAACAGAGCCCACTTCCAACGGAATGGGTTGATGATAAGAACAAAGAAGTACCAATAAAGCAATTCTGAATATGTGAAAAAGTCAAAAGCGTTCGTCGGGGCCAGCCGTTTCATAAAGCGCGTGAAATCAATCCAAGTTTTCATCCATCCCTCCGTGGGGCGTGTCAAGGGATCGGTCAAGAACATGATCAAGAATCGGGTGTAGATACCAATGTGCATATTTCCTACAGTACCAATGGCATTGACATAGGTACTGTTGTTCGCACAGATATCTGGGTATTTGGGTGGAAACACTTGCAGGTACCAGTTGGGTGGGCCGTAAGGTTCTTGGAAGACTTCGTCTGGTAGGAAAGTCAAAGACGGTCGCTTGAATCCTGTAGCCATGACAATGATGTCGCCTTTGACAAGGTCTTCCTTCCCAGGACCACCTTTGGGTACTCCTTTGGCACGGTGGTTGAAAAGAATTCCCTCTTCCTCTACGGAAAGAATATCACCGCGCAGCCAGCGCGCTGTGCCCTCACGAATCTGGTCGAACAGCTCTGAGTTGGCCATGGGAGTCTGTGTAAAAATGCCATCGTCGGTTGGGGCAATGTCTTGGAGATCTCGGTAAAAGAATTTGCGTAAGAGCCACTCTGGGATCCAGGAAAGTGAGGTCTCTTGACCGAAAATATTGAAGGCCAACAGTGATTGCACCAGAATATTCCGAGGAATGATCCATTTTTCAGATCGTGAAAGGACGTCAATTTCGGCGGCCCCAGACTTGACAGCAAACTCAAGGGCTTCAATGGCACTGGCACCACTACCGACAATGATAATCTTCTTTCCTTTGGCATCTTTACCATCTAAGTTGGAGGAATGGAAAATCTGCCCCTTGAATTTATCTTGGTCAGGCAGTGTTGGCATTTTAGGGTCTCCACAAACTCCGGTAGCTGTGAGAACACCATCAAATCGACCGTAATGTTCTTCGTCATTGTTGATTATCCACTGGCCATCCTTTGTCTTTTTGACCGAGGTGACACGAGTGTCAAACACTGTGCGCCGTTCAAGATCATAGCGTTTCCAAAGCTGAACGATTTGCTCTTTGATCTGCTTTTGGGTTGGATAGGCAGTGTCGTAATGAACAGACGGGTGGAAACGGTACATGAGACTATGCACCTGAAGTGCAGAGGTAGAATTGACTCTCTGTGTGAAGTTAGATTTCAAATTCCGGTAGACAAATCATCCATTGGATCAATGGAAGAAATACTTACACTCCAGATTCCACCAAGACCTTTATCTTTAGGTCTAGACTCGAAGATATGCACGTCAAGTCCGTGGCCAACGCAATGGGCTGCGGAAGAGATTCCTGTTAGGCCGGCTCCAATGACGGCCACCCTCTTTCTAGGAACATCCTTTTTATTATTGTCTGTTGTTGGAGGTGGAGGAACTGGCGAGAAAACGTATCGGAGGACTGCCTGGAGGATCAAATAAAACCAGGTGAAGGTCTCAACAAATGGGTGCCGAATGATGGCAGGTATGAAGGATTGGTCCGTCGCCATTGCGATGACAGAGAGGAGATGATAGACAGATAGAAAGAAGGAAAAGAAAGAGAAAAACAGAGGGATGGCCCAGGTTCTGGATCTTTTTGTACCCTAAGATCCTGGACACAGTGACGTGACGTTAACAGTGGAGCAGGAAAAAAAACGGAGACGAACAAGTCCAGTCGAGCTCGACTTGGGACCTTCAAGTTTGCGAATTTCATGTGATGCGGGCCGATGCCATGACATCATCCAGGAAGGTCCACTCGGTATTCTCTTATGGGATAATATTTAGTAAATATAGAATATCTACACAGTTAGGTACTGTTTACAATGAGCTGTTTATTCTGACATGCAAATATAAATATGCAGATTAATATCTATTGATTGTTATAATGTACACTCAATAAACAATTTCATTCTCAAAAACTGCCATTGAAAGTTGTTATGCACGGCTGATCTGACAGGCGCAGCTTGCAGATAAGATAGTCACTCAACACCAGCCGCCTAGCCTAGTAGGTTGTAGTGTACAGTCTGCATCTGAGACTGGTTTAATGTGATTGTGTAAATATATAGGATACCCTCAACTACTCAATTCCTCAACACCATATTGATTAGTCCATTTATTTGTTTATTCTAAGTACCTTACTGGTATTTCTGTTGTGATCGCCGTATACTTCGGGCGGTGAATACCAGACGGTGAAAGCTATATTCTGCCAGACTTACCTTCTCCGCCTTCCTGGAACTTTTGGAGTGTCGCGGTCTCTCTTCAACAGATGAACATCCACCAGTTGAGAAGTTGAGAAGTTGAGAAGTCTAGAAGTCTTGCCGACCGAGTGATCATTCAAGATTTTCGAAATGGTCGCAGCACTTAATTTCATTTTGAATTGATCACCTAGACTCCGCTCGACTCTTCCATTTCCTCTGCTCGCTGCTCTCGAACCTGGGGTTCTGCGCCCAGCGCGACCGACCATGGCAGCCACTCCAATTCTCGACCAGTTCCTCGGCAGCGTGGCTAACCTGGTTGAAACTCGCGATGGCGCCAAGTTACAGGACTTCCTCCAGATTGAACCACCCCTCTCCGATATCTATCAACAAATGATTGCGGAATTGCGACAACGATATCCTCCCGGTCCCCAGAGCGATGCCGTGCTCCAGCAACGCTGCGAAGTCTTGGTCCCCAAGACCAAAGGCGGCTCATCATGGTCTGCATTCCCGACATTTATGCGACTGTACTTCACATTCATGCGCGATGTCAATGTCGAAAATCTACTCGAGACCTACAATCTACTCAAGGGACTTTTAAAGTGAGAAACTCGGACAACAGAATGAACCTATAAACCTATGAACTCGATCACTGATATGCTGGCTCCCTTCCGAAATATAGTCAATGTGTTCTCGCCCTTGGAGATAGTCAAATGGGAGTCGTGGTCCTCCCCACTGTTCTATACTTGTCCAAGGTATTGGCAAAATTAGCCATGGGGTTGGACCGCCGACCTGAATTGATCGCCCATATCCTTCGCATGGAAGGTGGTAACGACCAAGAGAGCATCGAAAAAGTGACCCTGGTGGAAAAATCTGCCAATGTTGTTCGCGAGGCTTTCATCAAATGTTTGACCGACCGTAGCGGTACACCCGGCCCTCACGCAAAGCCTGAGGGGAAACGAAAGGGGATCTATCTTATGGCAAACCTTTGCCTGAAGCTCCTCTTCCAGGTATGTCTCTACGTTTTCTCGTGTTTCTTGTATCTATGCTTGATTCATGTAGCTGACGGTAAATCTAGTGCGGCAAACTACGCAATGCCGAGCAGATGTTTTCCAGTATCAGTGCTCAATCTCCTCCACTGGCCCATTTCCCGGCCTCACAGCGCGTCACCTACCTCTACTACCTTGGTCGTTATCTTTTCTCCAACAACCTTTTTTATCCCGCCCAAATTGCTTTGCAAGCCTCTTATGACCAATGCCATCGCGAAGCACTCAGCCAACGAAACCTGATCCTTACCTATCTCATCTCGTGTAATATCATCATGGGACGCTTTCCATCTCGAACACTTCTACAACGACCAGAAGCACAGGGCCTAGCAGAGCACTTCGACCCATTGTGCCGCTTAATCATT
The DNA here is from genome assembly GCA_020086695.1 of Penicillium sumatraense. Classification (NCBI taxonomy): domain Eukaryota; kingdom Fungi; phylum Ascomycota; class Eurotiomycetes; order Eurotiales; family Aspergillaceae; genus Penicillium; species Penicillium sumatraense. The sequence continues at coordinate 91,310 of JAGIKU010000556.1, read as the reverse complement.
CGTGGTGACTATCTAGCTTTTCGTGAGCATCTCTCAGTCACCTCTCAAACGGCCCAGTGGTTTGCCCGCAAGGGGCTGTTACTTACACTGCGCAATCGGGGTGAGATCCTCGTGTGGCGCTCATTCTGCCGCAAGGCATTCATACATGGAGGATATCTTGGAGATCCGCAAGCGCAGGCGCAGCGTGGACCCCCGCCATTCCTTTACCTTCAAAAACTACTCGTAGCCACCCGTTGGCTACAACAAAAGCACGACTCAGAAGCAAAAAATGGAAGCACGAATGGCCCCACCGGAGAAAAATCTCACGAGTATGGTTCCCAGACTCTTTCACAGCCAATGGACCCCGAGTACTTGGGACTTGCCGACCCCGATGCCGTGACAAACCCAGAAGCCGACCACGAGATTCTTGAGAAATATGGCGACTATCTGGCATCAGATGGGTACTTCGATGAGGCGGGAAATTGGCAAGATAATGTGCCTGGTAATCTGATTGATGGCGATCCGCAAACCGATTACGAAGGGTGTGAATTCGATCCTTATGCTGACTCGGGCTATGGTGATGAGGAAGATCAATCATCACTCTTAATGCGGGAGATCGAGTCTATACTCGCCTCATTATTGACCCAAGGCCTCATGCGAGGATATCTTACCCACCGAAATCCCCGATTTGCCATTCCTGGCGCTCGACTACGAGGTGCTCTCCCAACGGGATTCCCCAATGTTTGGCAAACAATCTTTGCGCGTGAGAAGGATGACTCTCACGTTCCTGGCTGGGTGCGTATCCGGGAACCAACTGGACCGGCTGCTGCTGCTGCGCTCGGAGGAGGTGGTAGAGTGGTTAACTTGTCCGGAGCGCGTCCTGTAGGAGTACAATAGCTTCCCAATCGTGTTCTGGGGCTTTTATGAATGTGTCATGTTTCAATTTTCTTAAAGATACCTATAACTCATTTTATTGTACAGTAAATTAACCTGTTATTTGATGCATACATTCATGATCGAGATCTATATTTCAACTTCTAAATGCTCAAACTCAAGATTTCATCAGATAAGTGCGTTCTATGATGGGAAACAATAATTATCTGCTACCAGAGTAATTAGAGTCGGGGTCGCACGATCTCTGGTCGCCACATCTCATTCAAGAGTCTAGTCGTGTTGACCATCTCTGGACGAAGCTGGTCGAGCGATGACACTCCAAGCATCTTCATGGTAATTTCGACCTCTTCGGCCAGCACTGAACTTTCTGTTAGCCTTTTTGGTGCGTCGTGTCAATCTTTCACAATTGATTCACTTACCATCTGTACACTTCTCAATTCCTTCGATGCCGTATGCGGCCATTGCATAGAAGTATGGCCTCCCAACACCAACGGCTGTCGCTCCCAAGCACAAAGCCTTGAGCACGTCTGCTCCATCTCGGAGTCCTCCATCCAAGAAAACTTCCAACTTGTCAAGAGCCTCGGGATAGTAGGTTCGGATCTCCAAGAGAGTCATCAGAGCACTAGGGGCTGAGTGAATCTGGCGTCCGCCGTGGTTGCTCAGCAAGACCCCTTGAACGCCATGCTCCACGGCAATCTTCACATCTTCAACTGTCTGAATTCCCTTCAAAACAATTGGACCATCCCATTCCTTCCTGATCCAAGCCAGATCCTCCCAGCTGAGTCCGGGATCAAGATAACCTGGCACTGGCCTTCCTCCGAAGGCTGGACCAAACTCATTCTCTGCTGCAAACTCCCTTTCTTTGGCACCTTGATCCAAAGTTTCCTGGGCCTGCAGATATCGATCTGCCGTACGTTTCCCCAACACTGATGTATCTACGGTGATCCATAAGCTCTGGTATCCTGCAGCTTTGACCCTTCGAATCAAAGAAAGAGCTTTGGACCTGTCCACGGGCACGTATAGTTGAAATGCCAGCTTGGAAGGACTTTGGTTTTTCAAAGAATGCTGCTCTTCTCTGTGGGCATCCATGATCTCCTCTAATGGTTTGCTTGTTGCCGTGCTCACCACCATATGCAGCCCTTTACGTGTAGAACCTCGAGCCAGTAGAGGTTCCGCACCGGGATGTGCGTTTCCCAAAGTTCCCATGGCTGAGACGAAAAAGGGCAATTGACTTGTTTGTCCAAGGATTGATCGTTGAGTGTTTATGGAGCTCACACTTCTCATAATGCGCGGCCGGAAATTGATGCGTGACCAATCATCGAGATTAGCCTTCAATGACAGGCCTGATGCCGCACTGCTGGAGACGTAGACCCATGACTTTTCAGAGAGAACTTCTTTGGCGGGAGCTTCGAAGTCTTGTGTTGTGACACAGAGAGCCAGATTGGTGGATGGCTTTTTTGTAGCTATCATGGTGGCCAGTAAATGAATCACGATGTTATTAGTGGTAGTTTGTATGAAATCAGCTTCAAGGCGATTCGGACTGGAGCGAGGCTTCATTTTATTATTATATCTACAATTCCGAGTCCCAGAGTATGGAGATTATGTGGTAATATCACATCATTAACATTATTTGTCGTTAGGTATGTAATAGTATTCCTTACAAAATCTCTATTAGGAATTTCAGGAACCCGAGTCCCGCATACATTCCCGATATTTTCGGCTTCGTTGATGTCTTCATCTCCTCCGTCGGCTATCGTCCCGTTCGGGGTTTAAGCCGATCGGCCAATTTCTGGTCTCAACCACTCCCGTTACTCCTTCATGATTGGTGGGAAAACCACTGAAGCTTCAGGCATGATTCGGCATTGTGCTTTACCGGGAAAACAGACGATGTCTCGACTCCGGGGCCCCGCCTCCAGAGTCACGCCAGCTGCCCACGCGATACCCCAGACGATGTCCCCGGGGGCTCTTTAAGGTGCGGGCTGCCCCAGTGCTGTGACACGGCCGAGAAGATCAATGCAAGGGTCACCTTAAAATAAAATAATCGCTCGTGGTGCCACTCGGCATCTCAAATTTCCATCTGATCGGCAATTGATCGGTCTTTGACTTGTCCTTGAACGGTGTACTTACGGAGTACGAAGTACTAGCGGTGACAACAGAATGGGCTTCCGAGCTGTGGAAGATCGGCCCACGCCGAAGGAGGTGTATAATTGGCGTTTGTACATTGAGGCCATGGTCATTTCCACCGGTTCTTTGCTGTGAGTCTTTCGGATGTGGAGGATCTGAACGATCTTTTCTCGGGGTTCTCTCCGCTGACACGATATCCACATCAGATTTGGCTATGATTCGGCATTTGTTGGCACTACCATCTCGCGCGACAGCTTCCTAGCGGACTTTGGGATCACTGAATCTAATAGCAGCGCTATTTCGAGCAATATTACTTCCGTTTTCCAAGCGGGCGCCTTTTTTGGGGCTATCTTTTGCTTTTTCTGTTGGTCTCCTTTGCCCCCTCGCCGTTTTTGTTGGTTATGTTAATTGATGCACCGTGATGGATTACTGATCGACATACTAGTTACGGAACGGCTGGGTCGTAAATGGACTCTCCAGATCAATGTTTTCATTTTTATTATTGGTGCGGTGTTGATGACCGCTGCGACTCATCAACTTGGTCTGATTTGTGAGTCAATTCACTACTGAATAAAGCAAATATTGGATGACTGATGGCTGACTGGATTGTCTATAGATGCTGGCCGAGTACTGACAGGAATTGGCTGTGGTGCAATCACTGCTGCAGTACCCAGCTATATCGCTGAGCTGTCCATTCCTTCAATTCGTGGTGTTTTGACGGGCTTCTTTGAATGTGCCTACCAGATTGGTTCCTTGATCGGCTTTTGGATCAATTATGGAATTACTCAAAATATGTCCGCCACCAGTTCAACAAGTTGGAGAATCCCCATGGCCGTACAGCTGATCCCAGGTTGTATCCTTCTTGCTGGCGGATTCTTTCTTCACGAATCTCCTCTGTGGCTCATGCGTAAAGAACGTCATGCCGAAGCCCATCGAGCACTAGAAACGCTGCGCAAGCTTCCCATAGATCATGAATATCTTCAACAAGAAGTTCGCCTCATTCAAAATCGATTGAATGAAGAGGCAAGCGTGGCTAGCAAGTACGGTAGCGGGCCATGGGCCTTTTTCCGGGGCGCGATGGACGAATTTTCTCGACGAGGCATGCGAAACCGTGTGTTCCTCGTTTTCTGCTCATTCGCTCTGCAGAATTTTGCTGGTGCTGCAGGTATGTATCCAATATATTATTGTAAGTGATTATGAACTTATTGCTAATTGCTATCTAGCAATCAATTATTATTCCCCTACCCTTTTCTCGTCCATCGGAATCAAGGATACGTCGCTTTACACTGGAATTTACGGATTAGTAAAAGCAGTGGCGTCCCTTATTTTCTACATCTTTCTGATTGACACCATCGGTCGTCGCCGACCGGTAATTGTGTCGTCCATAGCTTGCTCATTCTGCCTGTGGTATATCGGTGCCTACGTGAAAATCGGCAATCCTGCTGCAACCATCAATGCCGGGGATCCCTTATCTGCTTCCACGACCAAGGGCGGGCAAGCAGCAACAGCAATGATCATGATATATGCTGTATTTTGGTCGTTTGGTCTGAACGGTATTCCATGGATTGTCTCGGCGGAAATCTTCCCAGGAGCACTGCGAAACTTCTCCGGTACTTGGGCTGCGCTTGTTCAGTGGCTCACCCAATTCATCATCAGCAAATGCCTACCATATATTTTCAAATCTTTTGGATATGGAACTTGGTTCTTCTTCGCAAGTATTTTGATCATCGCAACAATTTGGGCTTTCTTCTTATTGCCGGAGACCAAAGGACTGACCATTGAACAAATGGATATGATATTGTATGTTTTCCAGTTTGCTTTTTGGCTGACTCCAGCTAACAACTTTTTTAGTGGCTATAATCAGCCTGGCCATCGTGGCATACCCCACACTCGTCTTACAAAAGCACACCTTGAGGCTGTCGCGATTGTTGATTCGGGAAAATCTGGCCAGACAGAACATCACGAGGACGTCTAAAGATGGTCTATCTCTCTGGAATAACTTTGCGCATTAAAATGGCCCTCACAGTCATTCCCATGATAACAATATTTTGTATAGTTAGTTTCTAAACCTGAATGTATACCAGTATTTTTCAAATTATCTTGAGTCTCCATTGGGCCCAAACTAGGTGTGATACAAGACTAGTCAAGGGAATAGCGACACTCATGTCTTTAATAATCCTATTGATCCTCAAAAGTTCACGACTGCATAGTGGCAAACACAAAAACACAAAAAAGCACACGTAAATACATCAGTCGTAAATTCAAGACTATTTAGCGGCTCAGTATTATCTCGAGCGCTATAGATCAAGGGTCTGGCATTAAAACCTAATAATTTCACTGTTAACGTATCCAGATCATGATATTTAGCGGTGGTACTCACATCATAACCATCATTCTCTCCTCTGCTTTCATTGGCTTATCAGTTGACTTCGTAATTCTCATCGAGGCAGAAGATGTTGGGGTCACATCAGCCGTCGGAGTCGATCGTTTCATTGGCATGGTCATAGACGACATGGCCATGGACGTGGAAGAGCTGGCGGGATGCTCCATTTTCTGAGTAAGAATTGTTAGAAATCACCTGAAAACAGCGAATCTCTGGGATGTTGAGAATTTGGTTTACCATCTTGTGCTATTCGACCATGTCAGCTATTTAGCTAAGCTATGCCGCAGTAGTCTCTTCGAAAGGGGTCTCACCTCTTGATTCCCTCCATGGGGCATCCCAACTGCAACAGCAGTGAAAAGGGCAAAGACTATTTCGAAACGCATCTTGTATTGGGGTTGGGTTGTTGTAGTTGGATGGAATCGTCAAATGTTTAATTAGAACTTCTAATTTGAAATTGTCGAAGTTGGTGAGGATTGCTTGAAGACAGAAGGTATCTAGAATTTGTCTTCTGGCCCGTTTTATATCTTAATTTTCTGTACTTAGGAAGCTATCCAGTAATGGAAAGTTCACATTGCATCATATTTTGCACATTTAGCAGTCCAACGTACAAGAATACGTGGAACATTTGCCTCGTGGGACTAAGGAAACGCCAATCAACATTTACCATAAGCCCCTTGACGGCGGAGATTAAGTTCACACGCGTAAAAAGAACCAGTTCGCAGAATTTTCTGGTGCTTATAAAAACCATACTGATGTCAGTGGAATGTGTGGTGTCCGTCACTCCATGCTCGGTGACATAGCATAGACATTCCACCCGCTAGTGCCCCTTGATCCATATTACCAGGATGGAAATCTTAGGACACCCTGAATTCTTCAAGATTGGATAGAAAAGATGAGTTTGAAGCTGTTTTTTATTATTTATCCAGCGCAAATGTCGAATCTTAGATAGTATACCGAGTGTACATGTGCTCCGTTCGTGGTTAGGTCTCGGGAGATATCCATAACTCTAGATCTCAATGGCATGTTATATAGGTGATGAACCTCGGGCAAATTCAAATAACGAGTCAAAAGTACCTGAACATATGATCACCTGGATATATTTCGGTATACCTTAACCTAGGCCTATCTTCGCTACACCTGTATGGGCATGACTGACATGTGCCGTTATAATGCCCCCTTGATCCTGAGCGAACATGCTGAGTGGTTGGCTGACGTGGCGACAGGTAAGATGCCCAGCTCTAGATGATCAAAATCTCGATATTGATCACCTGCCATCAGGAAAGCCACTCATACGATGAGAGCAAGTTGCCTCACGATGAAGCATTACTCGACTGACGATTATGCATTCCAACAAGGTGGATTGGCAGATATAGGATCAAGTCTCGTGGCAAATTTTTTCAAACAATTTTGTCAATGAAACAGAAAGTAAGAGCCAGTGATATCGACAGCAAGACTATTTGTCTCGTGTCATTTTTTCAAGGGCTACGAACACTGCGAGTATAATATTTGCGAATACGGGGCTCAGCAAGATAGTCTTACTATCTTTATCTTCCGACTTTCTCTAGTATGATCTTAGTTAATATTATTACGTTAGCTAAACATTCTTTCCCAAAGTAAATGCACTGATGTAACCTCTTGGAAGTGTATACGAGGCGTGGCATTGATTTTAACTCCACAAAGCAGTAAGCCATCCGTCTGCGCAGTCGTCTTGGCAAGCCTTCTGAGGTGAAAAGCAATACGCCACGGCACCATCCTACGTAGAGCACTATGCTATGTGTTATTCTGGTAGAAATTGATTCATCCTAGTATCATATATTGATAAGGTTTGCAAACTTGAAGATATTTAAACTTGGAAACGTTATCAACTGCTAGTGATATGATGTTGATTAGAGACATCTGTCGCCCAAACTTACGTTCAAACAGGGGGTGCATTACTCGAAAGTGAATCATATCTTAAAGGGCCTAAAGATAGCTGGCATATGCGGTAAAGATTTACTGTGAACTCGTATCCAGTCTCGCCCTTTTGCATTTATGATCTGCAGTCGTATGGGGCTGAGCATCCCCAGACGGCCAGTTGCGGGGAAATACGAATTAACAAAGCTGGCACCTACTTCTTCAAGCGTCGATATTGGATTTGTCGGTCTTGGCTTCAGCTGTTAACTGTCTACACGAATGAAATATTACTAACAAGGATGGGCATAATTCAATCCGACTGAAATATTCTTCTCGTTACGTGACTTGGCAACCTGTGCATCTAGTGAAGATCCCCGGGACAAGTAAATAAGTTGTCGATATGGCAAACTAGGGCTTAGATACCTACTATTCGAATTCAATTAGAATTTGATGTTATTATGCATTTCGTGAGCAAGGGTTCCTTCACGATCGAGAAGATCTTTCAGCCGCAATGATCGACACGATTTGCGTTGTCTTATTGGTGGTTTAGGGGTCGCCAAGAGCCTCAGGGTCTTACAGTTTACCCTTTACGGGTACAGCTCGTATAATATGCAGCAGTTCATGCCTGGTGGACTATTTTAGAATACGAATTCATCGTTGGTAACTGCCCGATTTAGTCTGCGACGAGACGACTTAATGCTATATAAAGGCATCTAACATCTCCAGAATCAAATCCATTCAGACAAGAAATCTATACAATCAAAGCAACAATTGCTATACAGAATTTTCAATCAATCAACTCCTCCGAAACATCAACTGTCACCATGAAGGCCTTTATTCCTCTGTTTTTGACCGTTCTCGGGTAAGTCACCCTTATTTTCAAAATATCCCATGTATTTGGGATGCTTTCTCAATCATGATACTTACAATGTTATTAGTCTGGCCACTCAAGGCTATGCGGTCTCTTGCCAGGCACAAGGCGGTAGCTGTCATGCTGGTGGTGAGCGAGACTGCCCATCAGGAACTCACAGTGTGCTTTGGGATAGCGGCTGTGACGAATCCGACTGGCCTTGGACAGATGATGACAAGTGCTGTGTTCCCAACTAGACATATGCTGTTACTACGAGCATTCGAGTTTAGTTGGAGATGAAGCCTTCCTCATTACGGGAATGGGACACCATCACTACTCTCCCTCGTGATTGGATTATCTTTTTATATGTTATGAAGTGCAGGATCCAGATTGAATATGGTACGGGGCATGATAGTATCACAGTCTAGTAGACTATGGTAGTATTAGTGGCTGGCCAATGTCTGGGGCCACGCAACTTTGTCTTTGTTCATACACTCGCTCAATCAAATCAACATCGTTTACTTAAAGCTTTTTGATGTAGAAATTGTAGTATATTCCTGCAAGGTAATTACTTGTGTTCACACACCAAGTATACTATACTTACATAGTATGTATGTTTAAAGTGTAGTACACTACACTATGGTGGTGATAAGTGGCTCCTGAGGTCTAGTTTGAGCATTAGGGCTTTCAACATCGCCAGCAAAGCTGCTGTCTGCAGTAGTCATAATTCAATTTTTTTTTTTTAAAAAAAAGACGAACAAACAATAATAATTCAATCACATTAAGACGAGAGTACAAAATCATATCAACCCGCCATTGGGGATAGAGCATCGCTGAATAAAGGTCGAATAGGAGATGGGGAAATCATCAATTTGAAAAGGGCTGCCACCAAATATCAGTTCGAGTGCGTTGTGTGCGGGAGCGCTATGGCAGCTTGAATGCGCCTGGCCATCGTCTCGAGTCCTTGTCCTTCGAATACGAGATCACGACCTAGCATACATTAGGATACAGTAGCTCAAGTATGAGTATGAAAAGGACATACTCTTCTCAGCTTGCTCTTGTTTCAGTCCGAACCACTTGTACAACAATGGATGGCCATAGATCGTCTCTTCCTGGTCGTAACTCGGCCGGCTGCCATACATTCCTCACAAGTGTTGTTGATGTAGGAATAAGATCTGGCAGGTGTCTATGAAAGAATGAATCGACATTGAGGCTGCTGCATGTTGCTTTGACTCCATTCTGAAGAGAATGGCTGAATTGTGATGGATTTAGAAAGATAATTTTCTTCAAGAAAATTATTTTAGATTCTGAAGTAATCATGGAAGGATCATTCATCTACACTGTAGATTCTACAGTAATCTGCAGTGCAGATGATATAATCATTCACTTAAATACTAAGGTAGTATTAACTACCAGTACTACCACTGGTTAGTAACTAGTACTAGGTACTAGTATTGTAGTGTAATATACTACACCTAAGGTAGGTACTTGCAGTATTTAGTAATATTTATCAGATTGCAGTATTCATTACCTACTAGCTACTAGGTAATGACCCCGCTCGAGTGATCAACCTGATCAGCCTGTTCAATACTACTAGTATTATTAATGCTTAGTCGTAGTACTAAATATGTACTAACTATGTATGTACGCCCTTTGTCTCGGGCTTTTTCCGTTCTCCTGCATGCCCCACGTCATTTGGGATAGACAACAATTATTCAACTTTTGCTACAATAATCTGGGAATATACATAGTATAAAGGAAGAATAGCCAGGTAATGTTTATTAAATATATAGTAATACAATACAATACTAATAGTATTAACTAGTGTCAATAGTATTGATATTTACTGATAGTAGGGTTACCCTTACTTAAGCAGATCATCACATGCCGGATGTGCCGCTTTTTTTCCGCGACTCCAACCAACTCTCTTCCTTCGTCTTTTTGCCTCCAGCCTCGTCATCTCAATTCACAAGAAGTTCTTTTCTCTCACTACTACGTGCTATTCTCCTCTCGCTACTCCCGAAATGTTCAACCCATTCTAGATCTCTCAGGTCCTGCCCTTGACCTGGGTTCTCTCAACATGGGCGAGGCGGCCTTTCCCAAGCTGTCTCCTCTCTGCCTCACTCCACCCCCACCTCATTCACATCAATCCACTGTTGAGTCCCCGCCAATTGTTTTTGTTGCCAGGTACGTTGTATAACAGTGGTTCGAAATGACTAAATATTCTTCACCTCAGAACTATCTCAAAACTTACACTTTTCTAGACATGGAGCGCGTCTCGATGCCGCTGATAAAGATTGGCATTTGACCTCTCCAACTCCCTACGATCCTCCTCTCTCCTACGGTGGCTGGCTCCAAGCTCGTGCCCTTGGTGTTCGCATTGCAAGTCTCTTACAAGCCTCTGAATATACCGGAACAGGTCCTGAAAATGAACAAGGTCAACAACCTTCAGCTGCGGACCTCTCGACGGAGTCAGACCTCTACGATCGATACAATGTCGTTATCCATACCTCCCCTTTCCTACGATGTCTTCAAACCTCTATAGCTGTCGGTGCAGGCATCAACCAATTCAGGTCGGGCGCGGAGACACTAGATGATCTTAGCGCTGCGCCTCTGCCCATGATCGAAACCACTGCATCCGACCCTCGGACCCTGCTCCGTGTCGATGCGTTTTTAGGCGAATGGTTGTCACCCGACTACTTCGATCAAATCACGCCGCCTCCAGCGTCAGACCGAATGGTGGCTTTGGCAAAAGCAGAGCTACTTCGTCGTGGCGATATTATCTTTACACCAAAGGAGGGAACAAGGGCGATGTCAGGCCATTTTCCAGGCGGCTGGGGCAGTCAATCCCATCCATCATCTCCCAATGAAAACGAAGAAGGCAGCCTACAGCAACAAGAAACCCCAGGTACGCTCGGGCCATCGGGGCGACGGCAAAGGGCCAACAGCGATAGTCTTCAGAGCCATCACAAACCTAGTGGAGCAACAAAGAGGCTAGGCCGGTTGTATACGGATCTACCAGCTATCGCGGATTCTGCATATGTGCCGCCGACACCGAGCTATGCCGTTTCGCCTTCGGATCCGATTCCAGCGGGATACGTGGCCCATGCACGGGACGCTTGCACAAAAGTTGACTATATGTGGGACAGTATGCGCGCACCATTCTGGGGCACGGGCGGCGAGTACGGCGAGGAATGGAGCAGCATGCATGAGCGAGTGCATAGCGGCTTTCGGCAGATGGTCGAGTGGTACCGACAACCCAAGAACTCCCCTATGGAACTATCGCGAGCAACTTCTCAAGGATTTACTCGAAAGAACCGAAATGCTCAGACAGTTCTCATCATCATTACTCATGGAGCTGATTGCAATGCTTTGATCAGCTCTCTTGCCGGGCATTCGGCCTTGGTCGATATCAACACGGCTTCGCTGACCATGGCGGTACGACAAGACCGGCTCAAGAGCAGTACGCCCAATTCAGACCAGACGGCAAATCCCCCAAGTCGTCACGAGGCTCGATCAGTGGCCCAGGAATATGCACTTCAGCTGGTGGCGTCGACAGACCATCTGCGCGCGGGGGTGAACCCCTCTAAGCTCACATCCTTGTCGTCTCCCTCGGCCCCGCCATCGCGGTCGGCGCCTGCGGTCCCCACCTATCGCAATCGCCTCGGCTCTCGTCCTTCGATGATCCAAGGCCCATTTGCGATTCGACCGCATTCAACGTCAACATCGGCGGCAAAATCCACATCCAAAGCCACGACGACAACGACGACGAACACCTCCACCGCGGCCACTCCTAGGACCGTTGGAGGGGGGCCCAATCCTCGCACTTGGTCGATGGCCCCACGAACCTCTACTCCTACTCGGGGCCCATCAGGCCTCTGGAGCTCTATCACCTCGCCTACCGACAAGGATGGTGATGAGGATGATCTTGTGCCCAATTTTAACGATCCACGACCCGCCAGTCAAGAAACAAGTCGAGACTCAGCCACTCCAGATATTCCCGCCGAGCAGTCAGGCTCAGGTTGGGCGAAACAACTTCCCAAACGGACTGGCTCACAAAGGGGACTTTGGGGCAGCGCAGCCTCCTTGGACGACGCATCTGCAAGACGGCGATGGACTGTCGCGGAACAGAAGCTTTGAGACAGGCTCTTTCATTGCTGTATCTTGCTGTATCTTGCTGTATCTTGCTGTATCTTGCTGTCTTTTCTCTTCTTCATGACTTGGCTCATTTCTTTTTTCTGCTTTATTTGTTCGGGATACCTCATTGCATGGCGCGGGGCATAGCAAATTTGTTTTTTCTTTCTTCCTTTCATATTATACCTTTTGCTTTCCTTTCATTCCTCTTTGTTTGTACAGTACTCAACTGTCCTCAAAATTTATTGCCATTTATCTCAGGCATCCAGGCATCCAGGCACCCAGGCACCCAGGCATCCAGGCACCACTTGGCGTCTTCCCCAGACTCGCCCCTCTTCCCCTCGTAAACAGCCCACCTTCTTCTTTCTTCTCCTCCTTCTACTTCCTCCTCCTTTCAACATCGTATCTTCTTTAATTCATTCGTTTATACCTCCTCCGCGTCATTCCATGTCCCCTCTCGAAAGTGACGGCCTCTCCGTCACATACGCTTCGGATTGTACCCGCGCCCCAGATCTGCGGTTACTCCACTACAATGATGTGTATCATGTTGAGTATGAATGGCCCAATGACCCGTCGATCACCAGGCCTCCAACTACCAGTAAACTAGTGGTTTTTTATGCCCTTTTATATACAGATAACTGACTCTATCTGTCTCTCAGATCTGGATCGGCTGAACCTATTGGCGGTACTCCTCGCTTTCAATCCCTTGTGAACTACTACCGCTCCGACCCGCGCTTTGCCGGTCAGCCCGATGCGCTGACCTTCTTCTCTGGCGATGCCTTCAACCCGAGCCTTGAAAGCACTGTTACAAAAGGAAGGCATATGGTGCCATTTCTAAACAAAATCGGAACGGACGTGGCATGTGTTGGTGTGAGTCAGAACAAAGAAATCGGTTGGATTGGAGATTGGGCTGAGAATAGTGTATGCTGACCTAGTCAGAATCATGACCTCGATTTTGGAGTGGCACAATTTCGGCACTTGGCTGGCCAATGCCACTTCCCATGGCTACTAGCCAATGTCCTTGATCCGGCGCTTGGAGACGATGTGCCCATTGCCAATTGCCAGAAAACATGCATGTTGACCTCGTCCAATGGCATCAAGATTGGGGTCATCGGACTTGGCGAGAGGGAATGGTAAGAATATCAATCCACTTGATTGCAAAACGTCCTGTCATAAACTAATTTAATACCAGGCTTGGGACCATCAATTCTCTCCCGCCCGATCTGATATACAAATCAGCTTCCGAAACCGCCAAAATATTGGCACCACAACTCCGAGAGCAAGGAGCAGAATTGGTCGTCGTCGTTTCCCATCAACGCGAACCCAACGATAACAAGCTAGCAAGCAATCTACCTGCGGGGCTAGTAGATATTATTCTAGGAGGTCATGATCATTTCTATGCCCACTCCGTGGTCAATGGTACCCATGTACTGCGGTCGGGGACCGACTTCAAACAACTAAGCTATATTGAAGCGTTTCGCAAATCAGATGGATCGCCGGGCTGGGACTTCAGCATCACCCGACGGGATGTTATTCGTTCCCTCCCAGAGGATCCCACAACTGTTGGACTTGTGGAACGGCTCACTTCCAGTCTCAAGGCGAAGCTAGAGAAACCAGTGGGCTATACAGTGACCCCTCTGGATGGACGTTTCTCGACTGTACGACAACGTGAATCGAATTTGGGGAACTTTGTTTGTGATCTGATGCGATTTTACTACGCAGCGGACTGCGCGATGATGGCGGGAGGAACTATACGCGGCGACCAGATTTATCCACCAGGCATTCTTCGGTTAAAAGATTTGCTGAATTGCTTCCCCTTCGAGGATCCAGTCGTTTTGCTTCGCGCGAAAGGTCAGGCAGTGCTTGATGCACTTGAGAATGGAGTCAGTCAGCTGCCAGCACTTGAAGGTCGGTTCACGCAAGTGTCCAATATTTCATTTGGATTCAAGCCGGATGCGCCGAGCGGATCGCGAATCACCTTTGCTCGCATCGGCGGCAAACCCATCGACCTCCAAAAACAATATATTTTAGCAACACGTGGCTATATGGGACGGGGTAAGGATGGCTTTTCATCCTTATTGGTTCAGTCAGAGGGAGGCGAGGTCGAGGAACTCGTATGTGAAGAAAATGGAGTGATGATTAGCACCATTTTGCGTCAGTATTTCATGAGTCTCAAGGTCATGGGTAAATGGGGGCGCTGGAGCGCCAGTCTCAACAGGCACTGGGACTCGGTTCATAGCAATCTCCACGGAGGGGGCTGGTTGAAGCCGCCTTCTGCCGGGGTATCCCCTGTATCTGAAAAGACACCTGCATACCGTCTGGACTCACGACCAACGCTAAAACGGACGTCTCGGCCTGCCCACTACTATGGTCGTTTTCCTGAAGAAGTTGACCAGGGTATCACATCCTCGATGGACAATGCCACTAGCAGTGGAAGCAATAGCGATGAGATGGATTCTGATTCGGACGATGATCCCGATATCTTGACCTCACCCCGACCACCCATTAACTATGTCACGCAGCCCGCGCGGTCTTCAGCAGACGAAGACTACCGATTGAAGTTGGCTCGACGAGTTGTACGGAAATGGATGCGCCATGCTGGTCTTCACCCCAATAATCTCAATATGCTTGATGGGGAAGGTGAATTTACACCCCCGTGGACATCCGGTATTGCACCACGACTGGAAGGCCGCATTGTGGTAGAGGAGTCATAAACTTCAAAGCCCCCTTTTCCGCTACAAGCCTTTTGACCTCGGCTTTCATGATTAACTTCTGAGCATTCTTGCATTTGCGCGAGCGGTTCACCGACGTACAACGATTCACGATAAAACTCCATGCATCCCGGTCCACACATTTGTTTTTCTTTTCTTTCACGAGCAATAGACAGCTTTTTGCATGGAAAGGTGCCTCGTTAGGTCATGTTGGGCAGTTGCACTTTTCTGTTTCGGGTTATCAGTTCATTTGTTTATGACGGTTGTCGGGGGTTCAACGAAAGGGTCATTGTCATTAGTAATTCATGTCATTTAGCAGATGTACTATTCGAATTATCAACAATATTCAAAAATCAGCCCGGTTCCTCGTGGCTTCACCATGCCTAGCCACGCATTGAGAGCCACATTCACTATAAAGAGAACTAATAAAAGCAGCATGGAAGATTGGAATGCGTAATAATGTTGTAGTTATCATCTATGTTCAAATATCTCATGCTATACATTTAATCTTATGTGCAATATCTCTATGATGCGGCCTCGAGGGCACCCCAAGCACCACCACCAGCAGTCATGATGACAATCCTATCATGTGTCTTCATCGAAACAGTATTCTTACCACCGATGTTGATCCGGCGCTCCTCGCCAGTCTCATCGTCCCTGGTTATCCACTGGTTCAGACCAGTCTGGGCATCACCGCCACCTTCCAGACCGTAGGGTCGGTGCACACGTCTCTCAGAAAGGATAGAGCACTGAATTGGTGAAAGGAACTCGATTTCTCGAACGACACCTTCACCACCGGGGTTCTTTCCCTTGCCACCGGAGCCCTCGCGCAAAGTAAACTGACGCAATAATGTTGGATAACGCTTCTCGAGAATCTCGGGGTCGGTAATTCGAGTGTTTGTCATGTGGACGTGAATGCCTGATTCACCTTTCCAAGTTGGACCAGCACCACTTCCACCTGCGATAGTCTCATAATATCCGAATCCTGGCTTGATAACATCCCCGGTACTAGGGTCGAGCTTGGGATCTGTGCCGAAGGTCAAGTTATTGCAGCATCCCTGGGAGGCGGCGCATGCTTGGAAGGCCTTGAAGACAACATCAGTGATGCGCTGGGAGGTGACCACGTTACCACCGACAACTGCGGCAGTCTTTGTTGGTGATAGGATACTCGGGGAGGGGACTTGAATGTCGATGGGGGCCAGACATCCTTGGTTCAATGGTACGTCCGCATTGATCATGCAGCGCAAGCAATAAATGATCGCAGAGTGGGTGATGGCGATAGGGGCATTCCAGCTGCCATACACTTCAGAACCAGTGCCAGCAAAGTCAAAGACAGCTGATCCATTGGTACCGTCAATGGTTACCTTCAGGCGGATTGGCGTGCCGTCATCCATATAGTCCACGGCCTCCAAGGGTTGACCACCGAACTTCTGGTAAAGGCCCTTAAGGAGGTTGCGCACAGCTGTTTCAGCGGTTGCCTGGATGGCATACATGTACTTTTGAACAGTTTCCACGCCATACTCAGCGAACAGTCCTTGAATAAGGCTGATACCGCGAGTGTTGGCAGCAATCTGAGCTTTGAGATCGGACAAGTTGTCGCTGATGCATCGCGCACCCGAGCAGCCGGGGTATTGTGCAGGTTTGGTGACCAACAACTCAATCAGACGTGCCTCATCCAGGACACCATTGCTCACGATCTTGTCGCCTTCAATGGCAGCTCCCTCTTGCCAAAGCTCGGTAGACTTGGGAGGCATTGAGCCGGGTAGGATTCCACCGATATCAGCGTGGTGACCACGGGAAGCAACATAGAACATGATATCAGTGCCACCTGGTCTGTCAAAGACTGGTGTAATGACCTATAAAAAATGTCAGAAAAAATGAATTGAGGAAATCAAATAGGATCAAGTAACTTACAGTAATGTCAGGCAGGTGAGTTCCACCGCATGTTGGATGGTTAGCAACGAGTACGTCACCATCCTTCAGATTGCCCAACCATTTCTCGTGTTGGTAGCGGACTGCAAACTGCATAGATCCTAAGTGAACCGGGACATGAGGGGCGTTCGCGACAAGTCCTCCATCAGGCGAAAACAGAGCACAAGAGAAGTCAAGGCGTTCTTTGATATTTGTGGACACGGATGTTTTCTGCAAGGTCCGGCCCATTTGTTCTGCGATGGACATAAACCTATGACCGAAAATGCTGAGTCGGATGGGGTCTACCTCCGAGGTGACGACCTGATTCTCAGGGGCGGAGACAGCTTGCTTCTCCTGCAAATCAATGACGATGCAAGTTTCAAGGAGTTTGGCCTCTGCGTTGGGGGCGACGACAATGGTCTGAGTCTTGTCAATGATCACGGCGGGGCCAACAATACGAGAACCCTTCTCCAGTTGATCTAGGAGGTACACAGGTGTTTCGATACGTGTAGAGTAACCGTCAAAATAAGCAAGAGCCTTGTTAACAGGTGCGCTTTTCACATCTTGGACATTCGTCTCCTTGAGCTGCAGCAGAGGGCTGCGTTCTGTGCGGACTTTAGATGAGGCAATGGTACGAACACGGATATCATCGACAAGGACTGGACGCTCCGAGTTGAAATTGAACTCTCGGCGGTGACGTTCACGGAATTCGCTCATGAAGTCAGATGTTTCCTCGGGGCGCAGGATCATCAAACTGGTGTCAGACCCCTCATAGCGCATGTTTAGATATTGTTCATGGCGTACTTGGCTAGAGGGGAATCCCTGGGATTGCATTTCCTTCGTTGCTACAGATGCCATATTGTCAAAGCGCTGAAGAAGAGTGGAGTGAGAGGAAAGGTAATCAGTGGAGACTGGTTCCTGAGACTCTTTGACGACTTCTGCCAAGGCCAGACCATATGCTGAAAGGATCGAAGAGTATTTGTGGACGATGATGCGCGAGATTCCCAGAGAATCGGCCACTGAGCAGGCATGCTGGCCTCCAGCTCCACCAAAGCAGGCCAAATGATGCGAGGCAGTCTCAAAGCCACGGGCTTCAGTGAGATTGCGGATCGGTCGAGCCATAGACTCATCGGCAACCTTGAGGAAGCCCAGGGCAACTTCTTCGGGGGTATATTCAGGCTGGAAATGATGACGACGTTCGACATTGATCTTTTGTGTCAAGTCATGGAATTTTTGGGCGGTGACTTCGGTATCCAGAGGTTGATCCTCGTTAGGGCCAAAGATGTGAGGGAAATACTCGGGGAGTAGTCGGCCCAGGAATAGATTGGCATCTGTGACAGTCAATGGGCCGCCTTTTCGGTAGCAAGCTGGTCCTGGATGAGCACTGGCGGATTCAGGTCCAACGTAGAAAAGACCATTGCGCCAAGATAAAATAGAACCACCACCTGCAGCGACTGTATTGATATCAAGTTGGGGAGATTGAATCAAGATTCCAGCGACCTTAGAGCCAAAGACATGCTCCAAATGACCATCAAATCTTGAAACATCGGTAGATGTACCACCCATGTCAAATCCAATCACGGGGGTTTTCTCGATCGGATCCCAACTTGTGGCCGCGAAGCCAACAACTCCGGCAGCGGGACCGGAGAGAATGGCCTTTAAGCCACTGAATTTGCGGAAATCAACCAACCCACCATCTGATTGCATGAACTCGAAGCGGCATTGTTCTTGCTTCTCGAGACCACCTTCGAAACTAGAGGAGATGGAATCGATATAGGTCTTGATGACAGGAGTGAGATAGGCATCAGCCGCAGCTGACATACCACGAGGTACAATCTTGATCATGGGCTGTAGTTGAGAGGATAATGTAACGGAAAAACCGAGCTCTTGTGCAATCTTTCCAATTTGAAGTTCATGTTCCGGATAAGCGAATGAATGTACCAGGGCCACGGAGAGGGATTGGTAGCCTGCTTCCTTGAGGCGCTGTAATTCCGAGCGTACATGGTCCAGATCCATTTCTTGGACAACGCGGAACTTCTCGCCAGTAATACCCTCAACGACACGAGCTCCTGAGAAGCAGTCATTGTCAGCGGCAGGGTGGCATGGTACTACACGCTCATTGACTTCAACCACTTCTTCGGGGAGCACGCCTGGACGTGCCATAGTCAAATCAAAGATGGCTGGACGAGACTGGTCGCCGATTTTGAGCAGATCGCGGAATCCCTTGGTGGTGAAAAGGACGGATCGAGCACCCTTGCGCTCCAGCAATGCATTAGTAGCCACTGTAGTACCCATGCGAAGGCATCCAATACGATCCAGCTTTAATGGCCGGCCACGAGGATGTGATTCACCGGTTGCGAGCTCCAGAATCTGACGGATACCTTCAGTTGGCGCATCTTGATAATGAGAAGGGTCAACCGATAGAAGCTTCAAAATAATATCCGAACGACCGGGCACAATGGCGTGGACATCAGTGAAGGTGCCCCCGCGGTCGATGGAGATAGTGATCTTCCCAGAGTCGGCCATCGCGGGGGATAGGCTGTGGGGAGTGGGATGGGGAAGTGGGATAGGAGGGGATGAATGAATATGAAATGGAGAAACACGCTATGAGACAGACTTCCCCTCTTTATTATATGATTGATATCGTCCAAATGCCCCCGGATTTCACCATCGTCGTGGATAGATCTCGGGCCGACACGTGACTCCATCGGGGGCATCGGGCCGAGATCGGCAGTGAGGGGAGATACTACAGATAGCAATGATAGTACCAAAAAAGAGAAGAGAAGAGATTTGAATGGATTGGAAGAAAGAGAGAGATTAAAGAAATTGATTGGATGGTTACAGTCTGATTGTAAAACAAAAATGGATCATTATGGGTGGAGAAAGGAGAGAGACGTGAGCGTACAAACAAGTTCGGGGAGATTTCCGAAGCGATAAACATCATGTTTATCAATGCGCTTGGGCTTTGATAGCTTCGAGGAGGTAATCTCCGAGTAAATTAAAGTAGATATCGCAGATATGATTCCTAACTAGTAGCATTTGCTGAAAATCAACTAAAGGGCCATGAAAAAGAGAATGGTGCAACGAAGTTCAAGTTGTTTGTACAGAATTCTACTACTACACAGTATATACAATGCATCCTATAAATCCAATATTCTATCTCCTCAAGGTATTCTCGATCCAGTCAGTATCCATGTCAATGTCGATCTGGTTTAATGCACCTTCCCATAGCGCTGGATCATCATTGAGGTCAAATTGGAAAGAAATATCCTGGAAAGATGGAAGATCAGACTGCCAATCGTCAGTTGGCACGGTGTGATGGGGCTCAAGCTCTGGCAAAGTATCCCCGGTAGCAGCATGTCCACCGTTGGGACTTAAGGCTATATCAAGTGCCGCATTCGAGCCATCCAGGTTATTCGCAGCTGCTTTAGATCCAGTCAAAGCCCGCAGTTCCAAAAGCAGGGAGTGACGTGAGCTAAGGTATGCATTCCCGCGATCAGCCATGCTCCGAAGAAGATTCAGAGCAGTCTCCATTGACCGCGCATTGGTCTCATTGTGGGGAAATGCTGCATTCACCATGACCAGCAGCAATGCGGCGGAAAATATGTACTCTCCATCGAGATAGCCATATGTAGCTGTCGGGGTAACAAGGTCAGTATTAATATGAAGCCGGGAGGAAGAGATTGGGCATTTTAGTAATTTACCAACGAGATTTTGTTTGGCAGCCGCATCCATGATCATAGTCGTGGCCCGAGCAGCAGTGATGCAACTATCAATGACTGCGACGGTGTTGGCAGCCAGACCTTCTTTCCAGTCCTCGGCGGACGCACCTCCTGGGACACCGGCATCCAATCTCCTCTGAATAACATAAAACACCAGCGGGCGAGCCGTCATGTTGACGCATGAATAGAAGTGCAAATTTATTGACACGGATTCTCGGTTGATGGGATTATCGAGAGTCGTGAAATCAATGCGAAGACGATCGGGCACTTGTCGCAACCAACCCGAGAGATCATTTGTAATGCTTTGAACTGACATGATGAGGTTTGATCCAGAGCGGGGCTTTTTCCGATATATCTCTGCATGCTGGTTAGCCAAAGTGTACAAGATGAGGCCGTTGGAATACTATACCTTCGCCGATCCTGCCGAGTATTCGAGAAAGTTGGGTATAGTGTGTTAGTACAATGCCCGGCCACGGATCCGATGTTGATCCATCCTAGATGAAGGGTTAGAATTCGGTCTTATGCTGACCCCGGGGTTTGTCTTACCAGTGCTGCCGGCCAAGTAATTCCAATATCCTCGTCCTGGATCGTGATGGGGTTTCCCGATTTTACTGACAAGATACTATTTGCTCAAAAAGTAAGCTATGAAATATGAGCGAATTACAGGTCGACTTACCGGTCCAAGCTGTAGACAGACCACCAAGCCCGCCGTCGGCGATTTCGGTCGGTCGCAGTGATGTCTTGATCGGAAACCTCTTGATGGAGTCCTAGTGAGATAGCCATACGGAGTGCGAGTCCGATCTGAGTATGTGAGTTGACTTGGCACTTTTTTCATGGTGGAGCAGAATGCAATAATATTATCGCATTTGACATACATAGAGAAATGCGGCATCTCGTCGGTTGAGATTCTGCATATAATATGCGACATAGCATAGGACCTCGACGAAAAAGATCGAGCCCTCTTCATAAATATCTGGCAGAAATCGCAAAGCGTGTTTGAAGTATTTGAACCCTGGGGGGCCATCATCGCCCGACCACTGGTTGACTGAATACATCAAGCCGAATGCAATTACCAAAAGTGCTTGACAGTACACTAGGCATGTTTCCCGATGGGAGAAATCCGGCGGCTGATGATATACGAAATCCAAGCGCTCTTCGAATTGTTTCGGATGAATTAGAGAGAAGATTGTTCCGATATAGGCGTATTGTACCCAAAAGAGGCGCTTCGCAAAATCAAAAGGTGGTAGTTGAGGCAGAGAGCCGGCCACTGGCCGCCTGAGAGAGGAAGGGTCATCATAAAGCGGTCGTACATCCCAAGCAAGATTCGATGATGTTGGGTTCAACCGCTTGGCGAGATGAGTGGTAGAGGATGCGCCCACGAAATCTAGAAGGAATCATGTTAGCGAGGAGGTCGGTTCTGGAGGATAAGACTGGGCACCGGTGATTATGCGTACGATGTTCGCCAGATCGATTTAGGAACAGGTTGTCAGTCCCTTTATACCACCAGTCATCTCTCTCCAGTGGCACTTCACCTTCCGAAATTCGATTTGCGGTAGATGACACCACACTCGATGGGGTCAGCCGATTGGGAGTGGACTCGAATTTTGGTTCTTCGGGGGTGTTGGAGATGTCGGGCGATTTGGAGGGGAGTGTATTCGAGGCATTGATGGTCTGGGGGGAGCGAACTTGGGATTGCAGTTGGCGAAAATAGCTATATGAGAATCATCTCATCAGCTTATCGTTCCGGACCTCTTAAGAGAGGGTCTCTCTGATTGTTTGGGGAATTCACCTTTCGGTAATGGAGATTCGTTTTTCGGCCTCTGAGTAAACGCAGACCTGGCCAACATCGACACAAGCCGCGCAAGGAAGTGGAGGACTGCCGGCGCAGCGAGTCTTACGATTGCGACATCGATTGCATCTGCAAGTTTTCCGATCAATCATTAGCATCAGGCCATAACCAGAGTTGATCTCGCCGATCGGAGTAATCAATGATTGGGGAGAACATACGCTACCATTGAGCGATGGACCTGGCGGTCCCGTCTGGAGACACCTTTGCCATGGACCATTTCCAGGACATAATCGGGGAGAGATGAGGTGAGAGAAGAGAAGAGAAGATGGAGAGAGGAAGAAGTCAAGCGGGGGTGTTATCGGCCTCCCAGGCTCCCCCACAATTTTGGCTTATCGTCGGTCCGAAAGAATTCCACTTACATTCAATTTTTACCTGGGAGGTAACTGGCTACTCTGACTACTCTGACTACTCTGCTCTACCAGTTGGTACGTTGGTACTCTGTCTATCATGACAAGATATACACTCGTTTTGAATTCCTCGAATTAAAAAATGGCTACTCCATTTGGAGGGCTCGCTACTCCTCCCGGAACCTGTTGAACCCGTCAGCATCTCCACTGGCTCGAGCTGTTTGGAGGTGGAAAGGGCAGTTACCTTCAATGGAACACTGCTGAAGAAAAAGGTATATCGGCCACGCTGACGACATTCTTGGCCAAGTCGTTCAAGGTCGAAGAGCTCGCCAATTGGCAGTCCCCAGCCTGCCAGCAGCCACTCATGCAGGAAGAAGTCTGGATCCTGGCATGGATACGCCTCGAAGCTGGGCATATCACCGGCTACAGCGGCAAATCCAGTCTCCCAGATCCAACGAAGAATTTCTTCTGAAGACTTCACGCCGATCACTGGGGGTGCCCGGTAATCCGCCAGCTGCTGGCATTCTGTCGGAGAAAGTTTCTCGTAGGCGCGTGTCCAGCCTGTCCGAATGAACAAGATATCACCGGATCGAAAGGTCGTCTTCTGACTGGCCGCCACCTCCATCAGCTCAGAGAGTGGGATGGATTGAGTCTCAAAGCAGTTGACGGGTCGTTTATTGGTCTCAGCCCATGTCGCATAGTCGAGCAATACTCCACGACCAACGATACCACCGTTGTCTGCCCAGACTGGATGTTGTTAAATATATCACATGTTAGTCAAAACATCGAACTAATACTATCCAAGTACTCGAAGCACTAAAATAGTACTTTCGATGGATGATGATACTAGCACTGCCACTGCCCTGCTGACTCGCTGACTCGCTGACAGATTGATGGGTACACTCACCATGAATACCATTCCGTGTCGAGTTCTCAATTTCTTTCTGGGAGCATCCGTTGTAAAAGGCCCCATCCTTAGCTCCGTAGTGTCGGAAACCATCCCATTGTGAGCTACTCTGCGTATTAAAGATCAACGTATCATCGTTGACTGGGCGAGGAGCCTTATTCTTGATTGCATGCTGAAAGGCCGCCCGTCCAAAGCACGGCGTGGCCATACTATCGAGCGGCCAATCAGTTGAGACACGCACCCCTTCGACAATCTCTTTGGATGCCGCAGCGGTATTCTCTGGGGTGAGTAGATTCAACATGCCCATCTGGTCCTGGTCGCCAAATAAACCCCAGGCATTACCTCGGGGGCCATCGGGGCGGAGGGGCAGAGACTCGAATGAGGGCTTTGTAGACATGATAACTGATATCAGATATAGTAGTATTCAATACTGGAATGTATTGCTATAATCAGTGTACTCCGTACAGGACTAGTATATATACTCGCAGCTACTAGTTACCCCGCAAAGATCAACTAATAGCTAAAGTAGCTGGTGATACTCAAATAGCCGAATATATCGGCCTGTTCTCCGTGCGGGGTGATTCGCCGATCTGCTGAACGAAGAATATTCATACTACTAGTATGGATAATATACTATTGGGAAGGTAGCTGTCCCATATGATAATATGTACATTATCGTGATCGAAATAAGGATTGTAATTTATAATTGGCGTGTACTACACTACTTAAATTACTAATTTTATACATTATACTTGCCAAGTATATCTATACATTATAGATGTACCTCTAACATATATGTTTACCAGTACACCATAAAGTAGTAGTTCAAAATGTTTGAAAGTAGTAATTATAGTATAATATACTAGCAAGCAGTACTACTAGGACTTATTCAATAATAAAAACGCTGTACATTCCAATGTATGTAAATGATATTTGTAGGTCAGGTACTATCTGCTAGTACTGCCTAGTAGGTACTGCTAGTAGCATATTCCAACAGAACTGGTGATTCGATTGAACTTCAAATTTTCCCATTGAATTATTGAATGTTCTAAATCTAATCTGATGGACTTCAAGCCTCTTGGGAGTACTCGAGCAGATTGCCCCTGGCCCAAGAATGCATAACCAGCCTTGTGCAGCAATCGTGCATTCATGGATCGATCGACATGCCATGCAGTATACAGTAACCTTACTGTATTAATATTTGACCAGAGATACATCGCTGTTTGCCTATTCCATTTACCTCAATGACAGTATCTATAATTCATTTCTGTATATTCTATATAATCTAGTTATTTGTACTACAGTTTGTGTACTGCTGACCACGTGATCAACGAGGCTCTTCATCCTCTTGGACTTCCCCAATGGCCTCATTCCACCGATGTGGACCCTCCTCACTGTGGGTCTCGAGTGAAATGCGCCCCTGGGGGGCACGGCCGATCTTTACCCTCCGCCATTGTCGTCATCTCCGGCAATTTTCGGCCCCTCAGCCCGCGTTTGTGTGGGTTGTGTGTGTGAGAGAGTGGGAGAGGGCGTTGTGATCCCTGCTTGTCTGATGGCAAGCACAGAGACATACCCATGTCCAGGAAAAAGATGAATGACAAACATTGGAAGAAAAATTGAAAGATGATGAATTTTTGAAAACAATCCACCCGGTACTCCGTACTGGGCTCTGCGTTCCCCTGGGGAAAGGGATGGACTCAAACAGAGGAATCATAATACGTCTGATGGGTCTCATCAGCCTCTTGAGCCAATGTGCATTCACGTTGCATCGATGACCCGCCAATCCTCCTCATCGTGGACGAGTCAGACGAAGCAGCCAATTTGCACAGGACATCGGAGTCCAACTCGCACCCGCGGTACGTACGCAGGGCACATCCACATCCAGGGCCACGTCCACACAGACAGCAGCAGTTGTTATTCTTGGCCCACACGACTCAGGCAGAAAGACATTGGAAGTACTCCTCTTGTACCTGTATGGAGTAAGAGTGTGGCGAAGACCAATACAAAAAAGGATCAGCCAAAAGGACAAGGGGAACAACGGTGCAGAGCGTGTCTCGGACGCGGGTCCCGGTGGAGTCGTTGAATGAGCAGATGACGAACGACAAGCGCTGCTGATGCCTCCACTTCCTCTCCCTTTGCATCGCCGCTGAAAATCTGAACCAAAAATATCTTTTGCTGGCTATGCTGGTGCAGCCTGGCCCTACCACCTTTGAGTACGTACCTACTTGCCTACCTACAGGCGCTATTGTGCTTCCAGAAAAGAATCCGCGTCCCTACTATTCTTAGCCGCGAGGACCACCACCACCACCACCAACCTTCTTTGTGATCGCGCATTCTCCTCATCTTCTAAGTACTCCATTTTACATTCGCCCTCGTTTCCCACGCCTCGTCCAGTCTTGTAGCCCACTTTTTTGACGGATCGTCCGATCTTCACAAGGCTACCGACTGTGTCCCAGGAGATCTGGCATTATTCTCCCTGGATGTTCTAGTGTCGGCCCCAGTATCCTTCTAGCCCTTTTTCTCTTTCACCTTTCACCTTTCACTTTTCATTCTTTCGTTCTTTCTTTCCCCCCGTCTTACTCCCCTCTGTTCTCCCCCGGGATTCAAGTACAACGGCGAGCTCTCCTTCGTTGAGCATATCCTCTTCCCCTTCTCCTCAGACCTTCTTGACATCTTTCGATTGTCCAAGAAGCACCCCCGATTGCCGGGGAGCTGAGCATCATGGCCCACCCACAGCCAACCTCACCTCACGAACCCCATTCACCTTATGGGTCGCCCTTCCATGGCCGGAGTGAGAGTGATTTCTCCTCGACTGCCCCTCCGGTAAGTGGCTAATAACTCATTTCGATCAACTCGGTCGACTGGAAGCTAACGGAAGGAATTGGTTAGTATGAGGACGGTTATCACCACCCCGAAGCGCAACATTCTGATGCCGCCATCCCCTTCCTCGGTCACGGCGAAGAATCGAACTCCGGTTTCTACCCTCAGCGTGGCATGTCGACGAGCCCCAACCCCTACCAACAGCGCCACAATGCCACTAGCCCTGGTCCCCTCAGCGTGTCGGATTCAATGAACGATGGAATGACACGATACTCCCTTCAAGATACTGGCCCTGCGATCTTCCCCGGTGGTCAAGATCCCAACATGGGCTTGCACCGCCGTTCGGGTATCTCAACTCCTGCCTCGGAAACACCCTCCGATGCCTGGCAGCAGCGCAATGCTCCCGCCTCTGGTCTGCGCCGTTACGCCACCCGTAAGATTAAGCTGGTACAGGGCTCTGTGTTGAGTGTGGATTACCCGGTTCCCAGTGCTATTCAAAATGCCATTCAACGGGAGTACCGCGAATCAGAGGAGGGCTTCCCTGAGGAGTTTTCTCATCTGCGCTGTAAGTTTTGGAGATTGCTATTTCCAGGCTGGGATGCACATCTAACCTCGCAAAATCAGACACTGCCGCAACTTGCGATCCCGATGAATTTACCCTGCGCAACGGTTACAACCTGCGACCTGCCATGTACAACCGACACACCGAACTCCTGATCGCCATCACCTATTACAACGAAGACAAGGTTCTCACAGCACGTACCCTGCACGGTGTCATGCAGAATATCCGGGATATCGTCAATTTGAAGAAATCCGAGTTCTGGAATAAGGGTGGTCCCGCCTGGCAAAAGATTGTGTGTACCCTCGTTTTCGATGGTATCGACCCTTGCGATAAAAACACCCTCGACATGCTCGCAACAATCGGTATTTACCAAGATGGTATCATGAAGCGATCCGTCGACGGTCGCGAGACTGTTGCCCACATCTTCGAATACACCACACAATTGTCAGTCACCTCCAACCAACAGTTGATCCGACCCCAAGGCAACGAATCAACCAACCTCCCGCCCGTCCAGATGATTTTCTGCCTGAAGCAAAAGAACAGCAAGAAAATTAACTCCCATCGTTGGTTGTTTAACGGATTTTCTCGCATTCTGAACCCCGAGGTTGTAATTTTGATCGATGCGGGTACTAAGCCTGGCAAGAAGTCCCTGCTGGCCCTCTGGGAGTCCTTCTACAATGACAAGAACTTGGGTGGATCTTGTGGTGAGATTCACGCTATGTTGGGTAAAGGTTGGAAGAATCTGATGAACCCCTTGGTTGCTGCTCAGAATTTCGAGTATAAGATCTCGAATATTCTCGATAAACCTCTTGAGAGTGCCTTCGGGTACGTTAGTGTGTTGCCTGGTGCTTTCTCTGCCTACCGGTATCGCGCGATTATGGGCCGGCCCCTCGAGCAATACTTCCATGGTGACCACACGCTTTCTAAACAACTCGGAAAGAAGGGTATTGAGGGTATGAACATTTTCAAGAAAAACATGTTCCTTGCTGAGGATCGTATCCTCTGTTTCGAGCTTGTGGCCAAGGCTGGTTTCAAGTGGCACTTGACGTATGTCAAGGCATCCAAGGGTGAGACTGATGTGCCCGAAGGAGCTGCAGAATTTATCAGTCAACGTCGTCGTTGGCTGAACGGTTCGTTCGCTGCCAGTTTATATGCCATGATGCACTTCGGTCGGATCTATAAGTCTGGTCACAATATTATTCGTCTCTTCTTCCTTCACATTCAAATGACCTACAACTTTGCTGGTCTGGTTATGACCTGGTTTTCACTTGGTATGGCTCTGACCTCCTCATTCAAGATTGAGAAAAAGTTCAAAGATTTGCTAACAATTCTCAGCTTCGTTCTGGCTTACTACTTCGGTTATCATGGATCTGGTGGGAACACCAAGTGCGGCGAACAAAGACAAAGGCTGGCCTTTTGGTAATGACGCATCGCCAATCGTTAATAACTTCCTGAAATACGGCTACGTGTTCTTCCTGATGCTTCAGTTCATTCTGGCCCTGGGTAATCGTCCTAAGGGTTCGCGCCTGGCATACACCCTCTCGTTCATCTACTTCTCCATCGTTCAGTGCTATATCCTTGTTTTGTCATTCTACCTGGTGAAGAATGCCTTTACTGGAGGTACACTCGATTTCGATATGAGCAAGGGTATCGGTGCTTTCTTGAAGTCCTTCTTTAGTTCGAGCGGAGCCGGTATTGTCCTGATCGCCTTAGTGTCGACCTACGGTATCTATTTCGTGGCTAGTTTCTTGTATATGGATCCCTGGCACATGTTTACCTCGTCCTGGGCCTACTTCGGTGGTATGACTTGCTCGATTAACATTCTGATGGTGTATGCCTTCTGCAATTGGCACGATGTGTCCTGGGGTACCAAGGGATCGGACAAGAGTGAAGCTCTCCCCGAAGCGAAAACTGCCAAGGATGATGGCAAATCCAACTTCATTGAAGAAGTTGATAAGCCACAGGCCGACATTGATAGCCAATTCGAATCGACCGTCAAGCGGGCGCTGGCGCCGTTTGTTCAACCCGAAGAAGAAGATGAGAAGAGCATGGATGATTCTTACAAGGCTTTCCGAACCAACCTCGTGCTGTTGTGGATCTTCAGTAATCTGGTCGTGGTGCTGTGCATTACGGCCACCGGTATCGACCGATTCTGTCTGACCAACACCTCGACGGTTCGGACATCCAACTACTTCTCGGCTATTCTGTGGACGACTGCCGGTCTGTCCATTTTCCGCTTCATCGGATCCCTTTGGTTCCTGGGCAAGTCGGGTATTCTCTGCTGCGTTTCCCGTCGTTAAGCGGTATTCTGCTCAGAGGTAGCTGTTGTACATACCAACCACCTCGAGTGT
The DNA here is from genome assembly GCA_020086695.1 of Penicillium sumatraense. Classification (NCBI taxonomy): domain Eukaryota; kingdom Fungi; phylum Ascomycota; class Eurotiomycetes; order Eurotiales; family Aspergillaceae; genus Penicillium; species Penicillium sumatraense. The sequence continues at coordinate 61,873 of JAGIKU010000556.1, read as the reverse complement.
GTTGGAAATCTTTTTTCTCTTTTTTTTCTTTTAAATTATGGAATTAGGAGCAGGTGGAGAGGAATGGAGGGTTCTCCTTTGCGACATGTGCTATAGAATGGATGGATTTCGGCCCTTGATATATGTATGAGATGGATGGAGCAGGGCACTCTGGGACGATTTGAATGTCTGGAATCAGAGGGACTGGAACATTTTTTGATGTTTAATTTCTCTTCTTTTTCCTTTTTTTGTTTTTCCTTTTGTCAATTTCCTTTTTTTCTGTCTACTCGACTGCGCTTGATCACGGACACAAGGCACACTGTATGATTCTGGAGAAGGGAATGATCTCCCCTGCGCGGCATCGGGTTAATTAACCAAAGAGCATATGAAAATAGTACATCGATTTATTTTATCTTATTTTTATTTTGTTTCTCTCTCTTTCCTGCAGTCCACAGCTCTGGGGGATCTGCGTAAATCGTGGAGAAGTGGACACTTTGATGGGTCACAGCGTGTCTCTTGTCTATCTCAACTTGAACTTCATCTTCAACTTCTTCCCCCCTTCCCCCTTCACCACCGTCTCATTTCTTCCAGTGCCAACTTCGACTCCTTCTTGGCCTTTTCCTCACTTTCAGCTGACTCCCGGGATACCTTCTATCTCCAGTCACGCACGGACAATGACGTTGGATTCCAAGCCCAATTCCGCGCCACTCCCTTTCCCCTGGCCTAAACCCGGGTGCTCGAGCGTTCCAGCCATCATTGACTTCTCCGTATTCAATCCATCGATTTGAACCTTCTGAGTCTCTTGCAGATTGCCTTTTGGGCCACCCCGGAGGACTGCCATCCGAAGTCACCAATGATAATCCTGGTTTGGCCCGCCGCAAGGTTGTCTTCTATCATGGTACCCTCGCACAACCTCCCTTTCTGCATATTCCTTGCACATGTCTATAACTCAATCCATCATCTTTCCGCAGTTTTACCCGTGTTATCGCCCGCTATGGCTCTGCATCTAACCTTCATACCGTCCTCTAGACTGTACCTCCCCGCAGCGTTTGCCGATCGCTGGGTTGAAGGCGGGTCTAGCCTGCACCATTTGGGATGTCTCTATGACTTGTGATTTGCTCTCTGTTGTTGGATGGAGACCAGAGAAAAGGGTTTGCTGGTTCTGGTGGCCTCACACCCTTTCTCCACCAACATACGCGAAACATCCGGCTTGGAGCATCGGCTATGATGCCATTCCGTGTCCCTGCCCGGTTCTGGGCACTCGGATTGCGAGGCATTTCTCCTCATCATCCAATCCCCCTGTTATCTCCAAGCTATATAAAGCCACTCAACCTGGCTGCAAGCCACCTGGATTTTATTTCAATCTCTTTCGCTTCAAATCACTTCCAGCGTACAGAAATTCATACTCCCTTTCAACAGATCGTCCCTCTTGACCCACTTCTTTCCCCGCCCCCAATGTCGCAGTACATCCCCCAGATTTCCTCCCAGTCTCTTGTTGACAAGGTGGTTCTCATCACCGGTAAGTTCCGGTTCTCCACCCTTCACTCCTCTTTCCTTTTTTCTAGCCCCTCCTCTCGTGATCACTTGCTGCATGTTTGGTTGTACTATAGTCGGGTACTGATACAAACCTTCCCCAGGTGGTGCCAACGGCATTGGTGCAAGCCTCGTCGAACAATGTCTGGAGAGTGGTGCCAACGTCTGCTTTGGTGACTTGGATAATATTGCCGGTGAGCGTTTGCTTCGCAAATGCCAGGAACAGTTTCCTCCCCATGAGTCGGGGCAATCACCGCGTGTTGTTTTTGAGACAACCGATGTCACCAACTACCAGTCAGTCTTAGCTCTCTTTGACCAAGCCTTCAAGACGTATAAGCGTATCGACCATGTCGTCTCTGCTGCAGGCATTGTAGAGATTGGCAACTGGTTTGATTTTGGACTGACCCTACAGACCGTCCGCGAGGTAAGTCTTTCGTGTTGCGCAGAGCCTTTGTTGCCTCGTAGTTGCAACGAACCAAGACCAAAAAGCCCAAGAAATAAAAACTTCTTCATCTTCCCTCCAATAAATAAAATAAATCACAACACGGACTTCACAGCAAAAAAGAAGACATCACTTACATTTTTCAAAGACACCCACCCACAAAGTCTTGGATGTTAACCTCCTTGGCTCGATGTACGTCTCTCGTATAGCCTCCGTTTACCTGCGTCACAACCGGGGGCCCAGCGTCGATCGATCGATCCTTCTTTTCTCCTGCGTCTCGGGATTCAAAGAAAGTCCCTCTCTCTTTATCTATCAGGCTTCCAAGCACGGTGTAATTGGCCTTATGCGCTCCCTACGCAACTATGTATCCTCCCCGTACAAGCATTATCTGCGTATCAACACCATCTGCCCCTGGATGACCGAGACTGAGGCAATCCGAAAGATTGAAAACCAATGGAAACAAGCTGATCTACCCACGAACACACCTCGTGAAGTGTCCACTGTGGCAGCTGGTATCCTGGCTGATTCTAGCCTCAATGGTACTTCTATGTTCGTCGAGGGCGGACGTTCCTGGGAAATTGAAGAGAACATTGATCGACTGGAGACAGAATGGCTTGGCGAGAAGTCATCCAAGATTCTTGCAAATGGTCAGGAGTTCTTGGGCGACGGGGCCATTTGGACAGCTCGCCCACGTAAGAAGAGCAGCATCTCCAACGGAATCCCCCCTGGTGTCCCCCTCGAGAAGATCAACGCGATCCAGGACAGTGTGCAAAAGATGCAGATCAATGGTGTGACCAACGGAACTCATAATGGAGTTGCCAACGGTGTTCACTAAATATGCTGCGTCCTTATTTTTATTTTATTCCAATTTGATACCCCCAAACTTTGGCCGTGCAGGCCACGGAAATCCAACTTCATCCCAATCCAGTCCACAACTCGCAGCGGGGTAAATCGGTCAATGATATACTAGTCTATTCTATTCTGATAGAAGAGACACCAGTTGCAAGGCGCGTTTTGCTTAAAGCTAGGAAGATAGATTGTCACCAATCGATTCTGTTCTGCTCTATTTGCTCAGTAAGCACCATGTATGTAACAGTCACCCCATATATGAAGATAAGAGGAAGCACAAGGAAAATAAGCCCGGTGAATGAAATATTATCGTACAAGAAAGATGAAGTTCTATTAAATTGAAAGCAGTGACTTTTGATTTTCTTTTTGTTTTCGATATTATTGAAACTGGCACTGTGCCAAGTATATGAAGTATGCGTAGTGAAAATGCAAAAAATCCAACACCCGAAACATGCAAAAAAGGGCTCCATAATTACATTATATAGCAGATAGCTCATGCCCCATACGAACGCTCTGGGAATATTGTGGGTATCTCTATTTGAAAGAGTCACGAGTGTTCACTCTGTCAATGCTGAGCGGGTTGCCCTCGTAGACAGGCCGCATCTCTGAGCGGTGGGTTTCAACACGCGACAGTGTGCGGTGCACAGATTGGGCATCCATAGTCTTGACCTTGTGGGTAACCGTGGACTCTTCAGCCTCAGTGGTAGAAGATCCGGAAGAGCTCACATCAGTTACATCGGCTGTTGTGTGCTCGGGCAACTTGGGCTCGTTCGACTCGGTTGTCTCCTCCGCGGGTGCTGCACTACCCTGCAGAAGGCTCTGAACAAAGGCTTCAGACTGGGCAGAGTATTTGCAGTATTTGCGAATAGAAAGTCCCTTCTTATAAAGAATAAATGGGAAGGGGACGCATGCCAAGGCAAGGAAAGCTGGAATCGTCGAAGCCCAGTGAATTCCCAGGTTCTCGTACATATAAGTAGTGAACAAGGGGAATGCGAAGCCAAACATTGAACGTAGCAAGGAATTAGCAGCCAGTACACTGGCAGCAAAGATAGTATAGGCATCGATAAGATAGTTGAAGACGCTGAGGAAGACCAGAACCATACCGAAACCGAATGGAACGCCCGCTGCGATACTTGCCATCCAGTGAATTGACGGAGAGTTGGTCCAGGCAAACCAGAAGAGCCCGATGGGAAGAGCCAAAGAGGCAATCATGCATGGAGGAAGACGGCTCTCTGGAGGGGAATATCCGCCATTCTTCTCAAGCAGCTTTCCGTAGCGAGTATTCTCAGGGATTGAGTAGGCGATGGCAGCAAGCATGCCCACCATAACACCGAGAAAGGCGAGAGCTGAAATACCTTGACTCCAGCCTCGGTGAATCTCGTAGACGATTGGGAATGCACCGAAAAGCATATAAAGAGTTCCGTAAATAATTGCAAGGTAAATAGAGAGCAGCAGGACGATCGGTTCACGGAAAAGTAGGACGAAGGGGCGAGAGAATGATGTCTTAAGGGCTTCCTTCAGAGCCGGGCGGCCCTGATCGATATCCAGCTTGCTGACGTACATTTTTCCGGTCATTTTAGACAGTGTAATTGCCCGCTGGCGGAGCAACACAGGGGCATATGTCTCTGGTTTGAAGGCGGCACCACAGAACCACATAGCACCGCAGAGGATAGTCAACAAGCCCATAACCCATTTCCAACCCTCGTACTCACCAAGGAACCCGCCAACGATAGGACCGATGACAGGACCGAGGAATGGTGCCAAGGCAAAGGCAGACAAAGCGAGGCCACGCTCACGAGCAGCGAACATATCGGCAATAACACCACCAGAGTTTGTGAAGGGAGAAGAACCGAAGCAGCCAGCCAGGAAACGAAAGACGATAAGCGATTCGATATTTTTGGCACCAGTACAGGCGGCACAGAAGACTGTCAATCCGCAGTATGTACCGATGAAAACAATCTGACGACCGAACATCTCACTCATGGGGGCCCAAATGAGGGGACCAAGCTAGAAAATAGTCAGAACAAAATACATTCTAAGCAGCACCAGCCACAACCACTCGATACTCCTGGGAAAGTATTATGAATACACTTACAGCAAATCCGAGAACATAAAGGGAAACGCCGAGAGTCGCAATCTCGGTAGTGACCAAGAACTGTTCTTCAATCTGTACGATTCCACCGGTGTAGGCAGATGATACCAAGGCGACAACGAGTGTTTCCAGGGCAGCTACCATGGTGATAGACCATTTCATGCTGGTAGGTAGCTGAAGTGGATTCCGAAAATCGCGAGGCATCCACTGAACGACGTAGGGATCATCGTCAGTGCCAGAGCCGGCATATTCATGATCGACAACCTCTTGAGTGACAACGCCCGGTTCGGTAACTAGACGCCAGAAGGGGATCTTGCTGGGAAGATCTGATGGGCGAGCGCCCTCGACGGATGTTTCCGTCATGATGTGATTGGAAGGGGAAGTAGAAGTGAGTACTCCGTAGTGAAATGCTGGCTTTGTTCAACTTGGTGTTTCTTTGCTTCTTCTTAGATATATGGTATCGAGTCGCGAGCGACGAAGGCAGTAAATAGTTGAAAACAATACTGTGTACTGCGGCAGCAAGTAAATTTGAATGAAGGAATCGGGTTGGTTTTGTTGCAGGATTATTCAACAGTCCCACGGAGGAGTTGCTGCTTCGGGACATTGATATTTTCGGACCCACCGGCCAGAGAGATGAGAATTTGTGCCTGATAAACCGTTCAAGCTGGTTATAGACTTATTCTATAGCAATGAAATGAGTACATTGAATGTTAATAACCAAATACTACATCATAATGAAGCATAGCAGCTTCTATTCTGTTACTTGGGGCCATTACTCTTCCATCCACTCTGATCTCTCGTTTGTATACTTCTTTTCCCATCAAACCAATGAAGTTCTCGGCCCGAATTCGGCTTCGGGAGAGTCTCTTCTGATTGGTCCGTCTGCACGGCAACGGGGCCGAAGTGTTTCTCCTCTTAAAAAGTTCTCGACAAAAAACTGTCGACTTGCCGAGGCTCGTAGAAAATTCTACTTGACTACGGAGGAGATCTCGATCCTGTCATCTCCACTGCTGTTGTACCTCGGCACTTTTACCACTTCATTAATCCATTAATAGATATTTAGGAACTGTTACCTCTAGCTGTCACCCTTGATTTTTCCTTTAATTTTCTTGGTGTTAAATTGGCGACAGAACGGAATGTTTATAAATCAAGCTTGATGAAACAGCACTCACAGAAAAATTGAATAACTTTATGACAAGTTTCAAGCAAAAATTGCTTTTCTTTTTTTTTTTTAGTTCATACATAAATAAAACACAAAAAAGCACAAAGTAAAAATAATCTGACGTCGGGATTCCCCCGCCCGGGTAAAAGCATTGCATAATCGCCCCCAGTGGGGCGATGGGCTGATCGATTATCGATTGGTTCTTCGGAAGTACATGATCCTGATCTTGTCATACACCTGTATGTATCTATGTATGTGGTGAGTTGATGACTATTCAATGATTACTATTTCGAAATGAAAATAGAATAATCATGGTAGGTAAATAAAGTGTCTATTCGTCGCCCTGTCTTCCAAAACAGTAACAGAGAACCGGGAGATATCATCTCGACCTGGGTTATACCACCTGTACTAGTAGTACAACCCAAAAATCTCAAGATGGGGGCCTAAGAGATAAGTGTTAGTGCTGATTTCATGTTTGGCCCCTGCATTTTAGAGGCTCTCCCAGTTTCCAGAAATGGTTATACTAGGCGAAGATGTTGTTGTCACTCGAGCAAGACTCAAATGAAAGGTCTACTGGTACTGGCTACTACCCTAACTAATCAGTAGGAGTCGAGTGAAAGATGTTGAAAGTATAGGACCAATGGTCGCTGGCAATTCTATCATGCATTCATTTCATAAAACAGGTTTTCATAAATTAGGCCCAATATCCTTACAGGCTGTTCTCGAGTGCGCCCACTTCAGCCATCACTTCCCTGACGGCCTTCTTGGACGGTTCACCCACCGGCTCGTAAGGGTGACGAGGGGCCAGCTTCTCTTCAGCACCCTGGATTCCAGCCAAGGGGGCTGTCCACGTTGCGACCGCGAACTTGGTTGAGGCGATGCCACTCTTGATAGGGCTTTCAGCCAGTGCAGCCTGACCTTGCAGCTTTCGTGCCTCTTGGACCTGGCCCTTCTGATAAAGTGCGTACACCTTGGAAGCGGTCTTGGGGAACACGTTGGCAAACGCGGCGATACATCCAGCACTGCCAGCAGCAAGACCGCCAATAAGGAAGTCAGATTGACCACCAAAGGTTGCAAACTCCTCAGGGGAGAAAGTTGCTGACAGACGGGTGATCTTGCCCACAGAGCCGCATGTCAACTTAACACCGACGACATTAGACTGACCGTTTCGCTTGGCAGCGGACTCGCGGGTGATAGCAACGATGGTCTCGGAGTCCATGTCAACGCCGTTGCACACGCCCGGGAAGTTGTACAGCACCACTGGGAGCGGGGACTTTGCTGCGACCTCGGAAAAGAAGCGTTTCACGACGTTCATGTTGGTGGCCTTGCCAAAGTAGGCTGGGGGAAGAACGAGAAGGTAGTTGGCACCGGCCGCAGCGGCATCCTGAGCCAGCTCGAGGGTTTGCTTCGTGGAATGGGCGCCTACACCGGCCATCAGAGGGAAATCTGGACCGACAGCTTTACGCGCAGTGGAGATGAGCTGGGCGCGTTCTTCGCGGGTCAAGAGGAAGGCCTCGGAGTTCGTGCCGAGAATGACGAGACCAGCGAGGCCGGTGCGTGAAAGGTAGGCGAAGTATTTGGACTGAGCATCGAGATCGAGAGAGTCGGTGTCATGGTTAAAAAAGCTGACAGCAGGGCACCATACGCCCGATGGAGGGACGTGAGGCTGAGGGGATACAGTGGCGTGAGAACCCATTTTGAGGATATTCGAGTGTATATTAGAAGGGGGGAGGAGGATGTGAGGGTCGTGAGGGACTATCTCAAAGTAGAGTACTTAAGTAGTTGCAGAAGAGAAGCAAAAGAGGTAGATGTAGATGGGAGGACTTTTCTTTTCAACCACAAACGTCCAAATGAGGGGGAGGGGTAGTTGAAGACAAATGAATCATGATTTGCCCGAATTGCCTTGCTGGTTCCTCTCTTTTCTCTGATTCTCTGATGATTTCGGGTCGGCGTCCCGACTGTCGGTGCGAGCAACCGAGTTGATGAGCAACTTAGGGCAAGCCGGGGGAAGCTGTAGAAGATAAGAAAATTCGGAGCTGATCCGATCGGCTTCAGCTGATTTGCTGTCTCCCCTCATTTCTCCATTTTCTCTCCACTACCCCTCCAATTACTCCGAGAGGAGTCCTCTATGAATCCCCGCGATAACCTCACGATGGGGTGATGGTCCACCGCGGTCGCCGTGCCGAGAATCGGGCGACCCTCCGATGTGCCCGCGTTGAGCAGAGATGACAAGAAAGAAAAAGAAAAAATTATCACCCCCGATCGTGATGGAGATATACATTGAACATAACTTTCTCTTCACGAAATCATGACATCCCCCTCCAGCACTTCATCTTCCTGGTTCGAGCAGGCTCGGTTTATCCCGCCCGATGCCATCTTTGCTCTAACCGCAGAGTATGTGGCAGACCCATTTCAGCAAAAGGTCAATCTTGGTCAAGGAACCTATCGAGATGCCAACGGTCAACCCTGGGTGCTCCCATCGGTCAATAAAGCACGCGAAGAGTTACTGGCTGGGGGGTTGAATCACGAATATCTCCCTATTCTTGGGTTGCCAAAGTTCCGCAATGCGACAGCGAAGCTTGTCTTAGGATCGGATCTTTATGAACAGCGACAAAACCAAGTGGCTACATGCCAAAGTCTCTCGGGGACAGGTTCACTCCATTTGGCGGGCTTGCTATTGCGCGCCTGTCATGGCAAGCCCAAGATCTATATTCCCTCGCCTACCTGGTCTAACCATCACCAAGTTTTTGAGTCGCTTGGATTCCCTTGTGAGAGCTTCAAATACTACGACCCCGAGACGCGTGATTTAGATCTGGAGTCATACTACGCCATGCTCGATCGGGCCGAGCCCAACTCCATTGTGATCATTCACGCCTGCGCTCACAATCCCACCGGCTGTGACCCTAACAAGGAACAATGGAAAGAGATTGCGCGGCGTATGAAGGAAAGGCAATTGTTCCCGCTCTTCGATGCGGCCTATCTCGGATTTAATTCAGGAAACCTGGATGAGGATGCCTATCCCATTCGCCTGTTCATCGGAGAGTTGGGCATGGAGGCTGGAGTGTGTGTCTCATTCGCGAAGAACATGGGTCTTTATGGTAAGTAATATAAGTTCCATTAGCAGCAACGCCGGCTTTGGGTGGAAACTAAATTGAATGGCGTGGTTTAGGAGAACGAGTCGGGTGTTTCTTGCTTGCCACTCACACTGCACAAGCGGCCACCAACACACAATCCATGCTCGAGATGCTTCAGCGATCAGAGGTGTCTAACCCCCCGGGTTTTGGAGCAAAGATTGCCAGCCAGGTGTTGGAATCAGAGGAGCTGAAGCAGATGTGGTATGCCGATATGATTACCATGAGCGATCGAATCCGATCTATGAGAAAGGCCTTGTATGATCATTTACTTGCACTAGGTAAGTCTTGGTAGATTGGACAATGAGCCTTGCAAGGCATATGCAATATATTGCATGGGCTTTCATTCTACAAATAAGACTGATCAGCTAACCTGTTGTCTCTAGGAACACCGGGGTCATGGGATCATTTGATTCGCCAGTCAGGGATGTTTGGGTTCTTGGGGTTGTCACCAGAAATTGTGACGAAACTTCGCGGTAAGTCATCAACTGTTAGTTATGGTGCGAGAGTTGATTGATGCTAACTTAATGCAGAGAAATACCATGTGTATATGGCCGCTAATTCCCGAGTTTCAATTGCTGGCCTTAACGAAGGAAATGTTGAATATGTGGCAAAGTCGATTGCCGAGGCATTGAAGGCATAAGATCAGAAATACTAGAGCATTTTATTATTTACGAGAGTATAGCGAGAGGATATGCTGAGGATGAAATTCAAAGGCTCAATACGCTGAGCAATGAGAATATGAATGATTTCTCACATGTCAGACGGGGAGCAGCCAGACCAGCTGACGAAAATTATCAACTGCAGCTTTATTTTTTAGATGAAGAAAAACGAAGACGCTTGATATGCTTGAAGAAGAATGAGCGTCCACATAATGTATGTGGAAGTTGTGAGTGCGGTCGCTGTATGTGGATAATTGATTTCCGGTCATTTGCTCCGTCTGTTCTTATTATCTCTACATCAACAGACCACTTAGTTGGACTACGTATTCCCAGTTCCCTGGCCATTGCCTTGCTGTTTTGAAGTTTATGGCAAGTCTTGAATTGTCACGTCCGCCTCCTGGGAGCATTCACGTACTACGTAGTATGGTCATCATGTCTATGTCTGCCAATGGTATTGAACATTGCGGGCACACCGGGGTGCTTCAGTGGGCATGGGCATTGGGTATGCGAGAGGGAATCGAGGAGGAGGAGGAGGAGGAGGAGGATGTAAGGGGTTTGAAGTGTGGTTCACCGCTCGGGGGCTGACACTGGGAGTCCATTTGGGCCAGACCTGAGGACTCTGGCGAGCATTGCCGGCGGCTCTGGAAATGTTGAGAATACGGGGTATGAGGGTCTGGGGCAACTCACAGTTTATTGGAGTAAGGAGTAAGGAGTACCTAACAATAACTCGTTAGGTAACTAGAAGTACGGAGTACTCCGTACCTTGGAACGATATTCTCCGCGTCCAATCCCCGGGAACGAGATTCTAGTGCGGCACATGGAGCCCCATGGACGGGAGAGATTTGTGGAGGCGGAGACGTTGAGTGCGGGATTTTCGTCTCATGGGCGATCGGGCGAGTTGCTGCCCGGCAACTACCAGGTGGTAGAGGTCGTGAGTTGGCGCACAGACAACAAGTTGAGAAGGTATATTTTGCGAGTTGGAGGTGAATGAAGAAGTGGCGGAGACAGACGGTGCTGGCCAGGATAATGGCGGATAGGGACGGGCGGAGAGGAGAGGAGAGGAGAGGAAAGAGAACTGGAGGACGGGAGAGAGAGGGCGAGCGTGAATGTGGATTAGCGCTGATCGCAGTGTACAGAGTAGAGAGTACAGAGTACTCTGTACTCCATACTCCATCCCTATCGAAGGTGTTTGAGGATGTTTTAGATTTGTGCCAAGGAGGAGTGGAAGAGATAAGTGATGTTGCTCTTTGCCGAAACCGGCAGGTGATTAATCCACTGGCAGTATCTAGTATCTAGTATCTACGGAGTACAATTACATATCTATCTGTAGACAGTATACTATTATTTATATGATTGAAGTAGTAGTAAGTATATTTTATACTACTAATTACTATACTAACTACTATATTAATTACTGACTAACTACCTTACCTTTACTAAGGTAGTAAACTGTCCAGCTGTACTGTGAGTCCACGTGACTGTACCTGTGCTTATCTCTCACGTGACCATATTAGTAATCATCCTTATCTCCCCTGACTCCCACGTGACCTCAGACCAGGTGACTTTGCTCCCCCCTCGTCGATTTGCTGGGATTTGACTGATTTGCGCGGGTGGCTGTACGCTTGAGAAGCTTGTTCCCCCAAGCTTCATTCTGATATCTCTAATACTTCACATCTTGAATTTATATCTCATCATTCATCATGTCTTCTATCCCATCCTCTCTCTTTTTCTCTCTCTCCCCGCATTCTCTCCACAGGTTGCACTGGGTCTGGAGTCACCGAATATGGAGCTGCCCCATCTCTCTCCATCCATTTTCATCCATTTCATCCACTCTGTGTATTTCTTTTACATAACAACCGAAACTTTCTTATCACTCTTTTCCTGCCTCAAACCCGTCCAAACCTGCCCGACATTCGTCTACGGCCCTTCCATCGCCCCTCCAGGCCCCTTCGGCGGAGTCGCCGGCCTGCATGCGGACTCGTCGTTGGTCCGCCACCACACCACAGTGGAGCAGCGTCGTACTCCACGTGTGGATCTTCTCATCAAATTGCGCCCCGGGGGAAGGTCTGCGCCGCTTTGGGACGATGCACGGTCTATGCAAAGGTAGCTGATCAAGCCTGCTCTGTCCTTTGTGGTTTGGCAGTTCACCGGAATCTGGGGCATTTGGGGCATTTGGGGCACTCAGTGAGCCATATATTATTACTATTACGAATGCCCTGTCCTTCTCTTATCTTGCTGATATCCCGCTCTGTCCACAGCCCCTGGTGACCCGTGCTTCTCTCTTCTCTCTTCCCTCTTCCCTCTCTTCCCTCATTCTTATTCTCCTTCTTTTCCCTCCTCTTGCGTCTTTCTCTAAATCCATCTCATCACTCCTCCCTTCCCCTTCATATCCTCCCCTACCGGTCTTTCCCCGGCATCATGGGTTACGAGGACAATATCAACGGTCATGACCCCAAGGTCGTCTCCGATTCCGATAATGAGAAGACCGTCTACGCTGCACCACCAGCTTTCGACAGTGAACTGGGCGAGATCACAGAGGCTGAGCGTCATGGTATCCAAAAGTTCAACCGTCTGGGCTGGAAACGCCTCACCATCGTCCTCATCGTCGAGGCTATTGCCCTTGGCAGTCTGTCCATTCCGCAGACATTCGCATACCTGGGCATGGTAGCAGGAACCATTTGCTGTATTGGTCTTGGCCTGGTTGCCATCTATACGAGTTATATTGTCGGTCAGGTCAAATTGATGTTCCCCCAAGTCGCCAACTACGCCGACGCTGGTCGTCTCATGTGGGGGCGCTTCGGATACGAATTGATCAACTTCATGCTGGCTCTGCAGTTAATTTTCCTGACCGGTTCGCATTGTCTGACGGGCACTATCGCTTTTATGAATATTACTGAAAGTAATATCTGCTCGGTCGTCTTTGCTGTTGTCTCGGCTATTATCCTACTTGCCCTCGCCGTCCCGCCTAGCTTTACAGAAGTCGCAATTCTGGGATACGTCGATTTTGCATCAATTGTCCTTGCCATTGGAATCACAATCATCGGCACAGGCGTTCAGGCAACAAACGCGCCAGGAGGATTAGGCGCTGTAGACTGGTCTGCATGGCCTAAGGAAAACCTGACTTTTACTGAAGGATTTATCGCCATCTCCAATATCATTTTTGCTTATTCCTTCGCAATGTGTCAATTCTCCTTCATGGATGAAATGCACACCCCTAAGGATTTCGTCAAGTCCATCTGGGCACTCGGCATCACTGAAATCGTCATCTATACCCTCACTGGTGCACTTATCTATGCCTTTGTGGGTCAGGATGTGTCTAGTCCGGCTCTTACCTCTGCAGGAACTACCCTGAGTCGCATCGCATATGGAATCGCTTTACCGGTCATCTTTATTAGCGGATCCATCAACACTGTTGTCTTTGGGCGCTTAGTACACGGTCGTATCTTCGCTAATTCCCCAATTCGATACATCAACACCAAAATGGGCTGGCTGACCTGGTTGGCTGTCATTACCGCTGCCACGATCATTGCCTTTGTCATTGCTGAGGTTATTCCCTTTTTCAACGATTTGTTGTCCATCTCCTCGGCCCTGTTCATTTCTGGATTCACCTTCTATTTCCCAGCCCTGATGTGGTTCCTCCTCATTCGGAAAGGAAGCATGTTCGATCCTAAGAATCTCCTTTTGACTGTGGTCAACGGGTTTATTTTTGTCCTCGGAATGGTGATTCTCGTGGCTGGTACCTACTCCAGTATCGATGATATTGTAAGTTGAAACCCACGAACCTCCCTTTTCTTCTCGGAAATCTAACAATCTGTCAATAGATCAATAAGTATAATACTGGCTCTGTGCGTGGAGTGTTCACCTGCGCCAAGCCTTCTTAGATGTTGACGTGGACTTATGATTGGTTGTCGCTGCTGGTTTGCACGAGATATTAGATTCGCCAGACATGCACTTGAAGGAACCCAATGCACGATAGAAGGCCCATTGTATAGTTTTGATATCCTTGGTCATTCGGCTCTATGTATTTGTATATAATTTACGGATATCTATTTTCAAGATAAAAACCAAGTTGGCTTTTCTCAACTATCTCCAAAAGTTCAACAAGTTCTCGTTACGTCGTATTTTGAGTATTCAGTATTAAGGCTTTTCAATAGCCTCATCACGATCAACCCGGGACTTCCGATCTGATCTATAAAAATTGGTGATCACACAGGCACGTACTGGCATATACATGTACCTGGAGAGATATGATTCAAGCATCCTGGGTTGAGGCCAAATCTACCAAAGGCATCTTTGTTTTAGCACTGAACGCAAAATTGATCCTAATCTAAGACAAGTTCTCCTTTACACCTGTAAACTGCACGGTTTTAACCCCCGAACCACGGCGCAGTGCGAATTGAATGTTGGAAGCTCTGCTTTAGTAGAAAATGGTATCAAGAATACTGGATGAAAATTTACATGAAAATATCAGCCAGTGAAAAGGAACCTATAAATAAATCTGTTGGATTTGCTAAGTCATTTGACTGAGAGTTCTTAGAAAAGTCGGCCCGTCGTCTTTTCGGGTGCTGCCGTAGTGAGGGTCCACATAGTCAAGATTGACGGGGAAACTCCGGTCAATCGAAAGTTCCAGACATTTTATTATATACAAATGTAGAGCAAAGTTACCCCAACTGCAACTCGGAAATGAATCACGTGGGTAGCTTAACATTAAGTAAGTGATTGATGGAAGATCCTATGCAATAGACGGGCGTCCATGGCTACTTATTCCAGGGAGGTAGAGCAACTTCCTCCAATATGCGAAAATTTGTTTGCCAAATGAACCTTTTTATCAGGAATAGTTAGCTGGCAATAGAGTGTAGTAGTAAGTGCATAAAATAAGCACCTTATGATATCTATTCAAGCATAGTCTTTCAGGAAAGTTTCCATAATAAATGCCAGTGGAATAGTATAGGCCTGCCTCGGACTTTCTGTTCTACATACAATAAATTATACGAAATGAAGAAAATACCCCCGACTGAATACAAAAACCACAAAGGTGGAACTGAACTCTTACTGTGAGTTCAATGGCTACTTGCGTGGTTTAAAAGTTATGAAAGTGCAAAATCTTTCACCACAACTGGAGCTGAAATTCAATAGGCAATAGTGTGGGTTAAAAATAAACAGGAATGAATTGTTACCTTAGTGACAGTCTTACTTCAAATCCGTGTAAACACTCTCACGCCGTGCCTACTATAGCATACAGAATTGCACCACAAATCGATTATATCGTGGAGAATCTGCGACTCCGTACTCCGTCCTCCATACGAGGGTTCAAATTTAGGGGTAGGGCAGCGGAAGTGGCTAAACAGTTTAAGTTACTAGCCCGGGAGTCCATAATTGAAACCGGTTTTAATTTGAGGATCACATTAGAGAAGCGAATTATGATTGGCTTTGATTCGGACCGAGAGAGACATGTGGATCCCATCGCCCTCAGGGTCTCTCTTCAGTGATCCGCCCGAGACATGTAGAATCGATGCAGAGTATGGGGCAAGCCCGCGATTTTACCGGATTGAGAAGTAATTCCTTCGAGTTTTAAGAGGGGTAATGAGATCAGCGCATTTTGGATCGAAGATGCCGTGGCAAATTACCAAAATTCAACGGGCTGCCTGCTTTGTGTAGACCAAGACGGCCGAGCTGTACAGTATGCAATGATTTCCGGATACATCAAGTCAGCATAGTACCACTATACTTTTGGAAGATGCATTTTAAAGTGAAAATGCCGTTATGAAATCGAATTGGTAGATGTTTCTCCGGATTTCGTGCATAGAGTACGGAATACTCTGCCGAGTACTCCGTACTCCGTATAGGAGCACCATTTCGCAGCCGGCTAATAATAGCCCTCGGAGCTCTGAAGAGGCGAAGCAAATCGGACCCACTCAGACCATTTGAATGTTTCCCTGCTAGAGAAGAACATCATCGAAATTTGAGACAGCTGCCTCGGTAATATGCAAAATAGCTGTGTATTGGTTGTCTTTCTGCGAAGTAACCCCGATGCACTGGCAAGATGAAGAGTATAAAGACATGGAAGTTTCCGACCTGAGATGAGATTTTTTATTCAGAACACACTCAACTCATCAAACTTCAATTCATCCTCTCCAAAAAGCTCCTCTCCAACAAAACAACCAATTTCAACAACAAACCAATTCATCATGCAGATCAAGAACGTTATCGCTGCCGCCTCCCTCGTGGCCTCTGCCACTGCCACTCCTACAACCCAATCCAACACCTTCGGTGTGATTGCCATCCACTCCGGCTCTGGTGTCCAAAACTCCGCCTTCAACGCCGCCAAGAGCAGCCTCTTCGCTGGTCTATCCACCCAGAAGGCTAGCTGTGCTCGTCCTAAGGAGCAGGATGCTACCTTCTACATCAACGATGGCGCCCTGTACCTCTACGACAAGTCCGCCACACCCCAGGAGATCTACGTTGACCGATCCGGCATGGGTAAGTGAACAAAAGATTAACTTCCAAGTTTAAAGACCAGAAAACTAATCAGAATCTTTTCCAAAAGGTCAAGGAAAGATTGGATACACCACTGGTGCTCAGCCCGCTCCCAAGAACTCCGAGCGTAAGGGATGGGCTATTAAGGATGGTCACCTTCAGTTCGCTGGCAACGATCTGATTGCCTGCCCCAACAGCATTGACGGTGCCTGGTCTATCTGGGCCTCCGCTGGTGTTTCGAACCCTGCTGGCAACAAGGACTGTGTTGGAATTGCTGCTCGTATTGAGAAGACTTCCAACCCCAACGGTTGCCACTATACCGAGTAAACTAAACCACTCGAGATTGTTCACTAGTTACTTTTAGCGCACACTTGAATACCATATAACAGTCTTTCATTCAGTCTCATTATACTACGAAGTCTCTCGGGCTATATGTCTGATCCTTTCTCTTTTTGTAACCAAAAAAGAAATCAAATTGACGTACATTAAATTAAGCAAAACAACGGGATGGGCGGTGCTCCTTTTACTTCCCCGAGAAATTGAGCACAAATTATGTTCCCAGGAATTCTAAAAAGCTTCCAACCTTTATGGTTTAGTTATAGCAGGAAGATTCCCACTTCCAACAATATCCCCATCCTCCTCTCGGCCAAATTTTGCCCTGTTGATACGTTGTGCAGAAGTTTTGAAAAGCCCGGGCATACTTGTGTCCTCGAAAGAAATCCCCCGAGTAATCATGTGTGCTAGCTCTTGAGCTGCCAGCCATATGACAGGCATTCCATGACCATTGAACCCAGCGATGATGAATTCGCCCTCTTTGTATGGAACTTGACCGATGTGCGGGTTGGAATCGTATGAATAACCCATGACGCCGGTCCAAATAGTGTCCACCTTGGCCTCTGAATTTCCCCAACCGTGATAGGTGCGCTGCATGTAATTATCGTAGTAGTCTTTTGCCGAATCTATGAGGCAGCTATCATCGACATTATTGTACCACTGCCCTCTGAATGGATTGAATTTCGCCGCTGCACCCCCCACAACAATGCTTCCATCCGATCGGGGTACCAAATATGAAAGTGTTTTATCATCAGTCCGGTTGATATAGGAGTTATTTAATAACGGAGGCATGGCCCCATCTGGAACAGCGATTCGGCAACAGATTCCTTTACAGGGAATAACGTTTTTCGCATATTCTGGCAGGGTGCCTGAGACATAGGCATTGTTGGCGTAGATGACCTTGCGAGCACGTACTTGTCCACGAGGAGTGTGAACGAAGAATCCATCAGCCTCATCCGACCGAACAGAAATGACTGGCGTGTGTGTCTGAAGGTTAAAAGTTTCTGATTTCACAAGGTTCTGTAGAATATGCATAACAAGCTTGAAGGGCCAAAGTGTTCCAGCAGTGAATGATGCACATGCCACTGCCCCCTTAATGCCGCATATCTGAAGGCCAACCAATCAGTAAAAAATCCAGTTTTATCCAGCGTGAGTCATGAAACTGTTACTTACCCCTTCCACCTTATTTCCAGTGTAAAAAATAACATCGTCCATATAGTCGAACTTATGTGCTTTCATGCTGTCATAAACCGACTTGGCCTTTGCTGCAGCCTCTTCATTACACCAGACATCAACCGATCGGGCCAAAGTAAAGTCACAATCAATATTTTCATCTTCAATGAATCGTTTCAGAGCACGGAGGTTGGCAATCTCGAATTCAGCAATTTCCGCCCCAGATCTAGGCCCAGCCCGCTCAATATAAGTCGGAATGTGTCCATATAAATCCGGCCGGAGGTGTCCACCGTTTCTTCCAGTTGCCCCTGAACAAGCAGACCGAGCCTCAAGAATTGTTATGGATGGAGCTCCTTCGCCGAGCTGCTTTACCAAGTGATGTGCTGTACTGACACCGGAAAATCCAGCACCGATGACAACAATGTCACTTTCGACCGGTAGCTCTGCGGTAGAGCGATGATCGCTGAGAGGATGAGGTTCGGTCTGCCAGAAGGATTCTAAGGGATTTGCGACCGGGAAACACGTCGAATTGGCGTTGAACTTGGCTGTCTGATCGGTACAAGAGATTGGCATGGTGAAAAATAATGAGTCTTTTAAGATAGAGCAATTCTCGGATTTTGAAATGCTAACAATTGAGTGACCTTGGTGGCCGCCATGTCGACTTTGTTCTTCATCTCACCGACTCTCTCAGCAAGCAACCGCCGTCGACTTCCCGAGTGGCACGACACGCTCTTTCAACACCGCCAGACTGGCCCCAATTATCATTTTTAAGTATTGGTGGAGGATAAAAAGCTCCTCGGCTGGATTTCTTCATCTTGAAATCCTCATGATTCGAATCAGTTGCCCACCCCCCTTTCTCCCCGACACTCCTCACACCCACTAGCGGTCGTGAAAGAGGAGGCTGGAGAATAGAGAGATGGTGGATGGAAATTCATCTCGAAGGTCAAAATGAGGACCTTGGTAATTAACGGCTAGGGCTTAAGCATGCGTCTGTGAATAACGTTTTCTATTTCCAAATTGACCCCCCATGAGTGGTGAGTTGGTGCGTGGTGGGACTGGCGGTTCTCGCGCTACTGATGACACACTGAAACGAGCTACTCGCAGAAGCAAAAATGCAGATATGAAGAAACAAAAAAAGCAAAAATAAAGACCGGAGAAAAAAAAAAACACACATAAAAGGCGCTTGAATTATGTGCAACTTGATTGACAAGAATTCAGATATCACATGCGCCCACCATGGAATCCAAAAGTGCCAGCTCTAAGTTATTCACTTTGCCGACCGATAATCGAATTGATCGTGACTATGGAAAACGCTCAACCTTTCAATACGGCGATGAAGAAAATCGCTGCAACATTGATACAGCCAGTGCCCACCTTGAGGAGATACAGATTTTCAAGCAGGGACTTCACCAACGACATATCCAAATGATTGCCTTAGCAGGTACAATTGGCACCGGTCTTTTTCTTAGCTCTGGCCAGGCAATTGCAACAGCCGGGCCTCTGGGGGCTTTCATGGCTTATTCTATTGTTGGTCTCAGCGTTTCCAGTGTTATTTTTGCTGTCGGAGAAATGGGCGCACTCGTTCCACTCAATGGTGGTGTGATTCGGTATGCAGAGATATTTTGTGACCCAGCCCTAGCATTTGCTAATGGGTGGAATCAAATTTATTCCTATATCGTATCCATTCCAGCCGAACTTGTTGCAGCTGCTGTTATTGTGGAGTTCTGGGCCACTGTGAATAATGCGATTTGGATCACACTCTTTGGTCTTTTAATGATCATTACTGCTTTACTATTCGTTCGAGTGTATGGAGAGCTCGAGTTCTTCTTTTCTATGCTCAAAATTATGTTAATCATTGCGATAAACATCATGGCTTTGGTTATCACTTGCGGCGGTGGCCCGAACCATGTTGCAATCGGATTTAGCTACTGGGTTAAACCAGGGCCGATGGTTCAGTATCTCGATGTTCCTGGCTCACTAGGTCGCTTTCTCGGTTTTTGGAAAGCATTTGAAAATGCTCTTTATGCATACTCGGGAATTGAAAATATTACAGTGGCTGCAGCAGAGACGAAAAATCCCCGTACAGCTATTCCAATGGCGGCCAGAAGGATCTTCTTTCGCATTCTCATCTTCTACATCCTGACAATCTTCATGGTGGGATTAGTTGTTCCCTCTGATGACCCAAGCTTATTGACTTCTACAAACACCGCATCTCAATCGCCATTTGTAATAGCAGCACGAAATGCAGGAATCAAGGTGTTCCCATCGGTCATTAACGCAGTTGTTCTGACCTCCGCATGGTCGTCTGGCAATTCTAACATGCTGGGCGGATCCAGAATTCTGTTTGGAATGGCAGTTCATGGCCACGCACCCGCTATATTCAAGCGCACCAGTCGATTTGGAATTCCGTATGTGGCAGTTATGTTGTATGGTCTTTTCATGAGTCTAGGCTATATGACTCTGTCTAGCTCTGCCAGCGACGTCTTCAGCTGGCTTCAGAGCATCGTGTCGATTTCAACCCTTGTCAACTTCATATGTATTTGCATAGTCTATCTGCGCTTCGTTTACGGTTGTCGCAGACAGGGCATCGACCGATATAAAGAGCTTCCATGGGCAGCACCATTCCAACCATTCACTACATGGGCCTCTTTATTGATCTTCATTCTTCTTTTGCTCACTGGTGGATTCACCACATTCATGAAGGGGAAATGGAGTACGGAAACATTCATTTCATCTTACATCAATCTGCCTCTGGTTGTTCTAGTATACCTCGGTTACAAGGTTTTCATGAAAACCAAAATTCTGACTCTCGAGGAAATTCCAATTCGACCATTCATTGAAAGCGCGATCAAGAACCCCGAACCGCCGCTCAAAAAGAAACGGGGACTGGCAAGGCTCAACATCCTTTGGTCCTAGTGATATAGCCTTTTCTTGATGGATATAGTCGGGGGGCTACCGCATTGCACCCTTGCAATGACAAGAGATTAAAATCCCTTATTGCACAAATATTATATTATCCCTACTCAGGGCTTTTTTTAATGCTTGAACGATCTCGAAGCTCCTCTTCGGTTGGCTTTCTAGCCCAGACCCTGCGACTGCTCTTTCATATTAGAGGGATTCCTTTATCTTTCGTGGGATGCAACTTACGCGAGCTCATAGGCATGTGTGCGGGGATTTCTTAACTCAGACCGAACATTTGCCAGATATACTTGAACTTCCTCATTCGACCATGGGGTTGGGGCTCCAAACTTTGTTAGTAGCCAAAGAGCCCAGCCCTCCAGGGCGGCAGTCCAGTGGAGATATTGAAGCTGGCCAACTTCTTTAAGTGCCTTATCTTTTGGCCAGGGCCCCAACGGTATCTTGTAAAGCTTCTCATGCGTGTCAACAAAGCCAGCCTTTTCCAAGGAAGATCGCATCGTTTCCTGTGTCAACAGGGATCGACCGGCTCGCTCAGAGCAACCGATGAAGTTATCACCCCAACCAGCCAGGTAGCTGTCGCTTTTCAAAGATCCGTCATCGCTATAGACTCGGACATCCAACTCAACCTGTTCAATCCAGCTACCCGGGGCGAGAGCACTGCGATCGAAAGTAAATATATCAATACCAGTCTCATGCGATTTACCAACATATGTTGGTTGTGAACCCGGGAACTCACTCGTAACACTGCTTGTAAACCTGCTCCCATCCCTCTGGCGTAAATGCCCCTAGCATCAAACGAAGGTGAATGAAGTCAAACGGGCGTTCCCAGGTCCAGTCACGTAGAATATCATCTACTTCAAAGATACAATTTGGTGGCATCCATGTAACAGGAGGCGGAAAAATATCAACACCGCGTACGGTTGCTTTATGTTGTTAATACAGTTGTGTGAAGATGGAAAAAAAAAACAAAACCAACCGGACGGATATTGATCGGCCATGTCACTTCATCGAATTAGTGATATTTCACAGAGAAGAATATGTAGGAGCTTACATAGCCCATGTGCCTTTTCCGGTGCCAATATCCAGGATATGCTAGCAGACAATGAGTATAAATAGGTATGGAAACAAAAGAGTCAAACGAACTTTTGGAGCCGCTGGTATCGGGGCTCGATGAAGAGGACACTTTTGCTGATACTCCAGCATCAGGAACATTAGGTGGCTAAATGTACATAGTTAGTTACCGCGGTTCAAAGATTCAAGCGAAAAGAATGCAACACTTACCAAATTTCGAATGCCTCAAATTGTCTTTCATCGGATGGGCTCCTAGGGAAAGATTAAAATCCACCAGATAACTTAGTCCTGGAAGCAGGAGACAAACCAATAGTCGTCATCTTTCATCGCTTGATACCTATTAACACATGAGCGACTCAACGTGGACTGGAATATCATTTGGTTAGGATAACAACCGTCTGCCATTTTCGAGTCTACCTCTCGCGATTGTTGACGCAATAGAAGTTGTTTCCCTTTAGAAAGATGATGTTAAGATAAATCCATTGTAGCATTGCTTGGAAGGAAACTCACGACTCGAAATTCACAGGTTCCCAGTCCTTGGTCAACGTATAGAAATCGGGGTCCTAGGCATCGTTTAGAATCAGACGATAGGTATCATCCCTTTCTGGTATATCTTACAATAGCTATTTTGTCCGACATGGTCGTGATCATTCAAAGGCACGATACGGGGATAGATAGCCTTGGTGAAGTTCAAATTTGAGAAAGAAACAGAGACCTTTCGCCGTTGAGAAGGGTGTCTCTCGAGTTTCCGCGAGCCCCGCTCTGCTCCGCTTTTTAGCCAACAAGCTAACTAAACCTGGATCTAGGCACTGAAAGGACGAGCCCAGGATTGACACTAGGAGATCCTGCGGCGGGTCCATCCGGGTGGGATGGTAGGCTTTGGACGGACCACGCGGAGCTCTCCCGGTGCATAGCGTGAATGAAAAGAAAATTGTGCCACTTTTATGACTTGACATACCATATATCACCCAAGAGGGTACTCCGTATGAATTCCCCTCAATTTCCCAGTAAGGTCCATGGGGAGGTCAATGAGGATACAATTTGCCTGTGGAAAAAAAAAAAAAAACCAACCGGAAATGCGCCAGACAGGAATGAAAGAAAAAGAAAAAGAAAAGAAAACCAATTAGCTGGACTGGCACAGGGATACAGGCCGTCATAGGCTCGTTTTGCAGTCCGTTTTTAGCAAGGTAGAATCCGGCGGCCTGGATTTAATTGAATTAAATGAGGGGTACGAAGTACTTTTTGCCATCAGACTTACTTAGAAAATCCAATATTGCCTAGGCAGAAGTAAGTGTATGCTTCAATTTGGATACGGTCGGAGAATATAGGCATTCCACCGTTTCACGACAAGAAATGCTTGTGAATTACATCACTTCAACAAGGGGTACTAAGCAAGAGTTCCTTGCTATCTACGGAGTACTCCAGTTCTTCCTCAGATTCACTATGCTTATTGGTATTCACAAGGGTGCTGTTAGGATAGCTACCAATTGAATAGCGTCTACTCAAGTTATTCGCTATCAAGGGATGGACTGAATGATTTTCACTGAATACAAGCTTACAGGAATTAGTGACTGCGTGAATTTTCGAAATTGAGACCTATGAGTATTATTAGTAGTACTAACCTCTCATGTTTAGCAAATCAGTAACATGATGAAACATCTGTTAAAATCCTCATTTTAAACAAAATGTGAGTCAGGTTAACTTGACACTGCAGACACTGGGATACTGGAAATGCTGGAGTTTAGTGGTGATAGTCAAAAATGAGCCAACAGATTGTCTCTCACAGTAGTGACTGTAGAGGCCACGCGGCCGAATAAGAAAACCCGCAGATAAGAAATTGTACTGTATCGCACGATGTTTTCTGTTTTCTGTTTTCTGTTTTTTTGTTTGTCGTACAGAATGGCTGACTTGATGAGTAGATTGCACTGTTCTACTGTTCACATTAATCCATATGGACTAGACTGAGGAGTACAAAGTACAAAATACCCTGGTAAAAGTATGTAAAAGGATTCAATCTTGATTTCTCAGTCAATCTGACTCCAGGTATCATGCGAGAGAAGAAAACAACCTTGTTCTTTGTTCATTTTTGGTGGGGGCGAAGAATTTGGCCCCCGAAAAAGAGCGAAGCGTCTCGCATTTCTTGGCTTATGCACCCCTTTAAATCCTTCAGCCTCTGCCCAACCATCCACCCATTTACCATCCCACCTGATTGTCTGAGACTCGGAATTATCGGCAAAGGAAAATAATAAGTTCATATCCATCTCACTGCTTTTAATCCAACAAAAAACAAAATGGGTGGTGTACCCTGGCAGTCCAAAGGTTGTCGCAACTGTAAAAAAAGACGAGTCAAGGTGGGCTGCCCCTCCGACCGTTCGTACTAAAAACGAAAAAACAAAATAGTAGAGGCAGATGCTGACAGACGGGAAAAAGTGCGATGAGCAAAAGCCAGAGTGCTTGCGCTGTATTAAGTACGGGACAAAATGTCTTGGGTATGGCAGAGACCAAAAAATCGTGATTTATTCTGCTGCTGGGAGATCACAAGAGATCGTCCAGCGAAACGCAAAGCTCTCATTTGATCAACATGCTCAAACTATCCCATCACAAGGAATTACATCTGGTCCCTCCAGACGCGCCCAAATATTTGCGACTTATGTGAATGTTTTCTTCCCAACCGGAGCAGAGGCCAAATCGAGTGTCGATCTCTGGCATTATCTGATATCGAACTTCTCCGCACTTCCCAACAAGAGCGAAATGTTGGAAAAATCCCTAGCTGCTTTGGCATGTGCCTGGCTGGGGAACCAGAATAATGACGCCGGTTTATTGAAATACGGGGTTCAACTGTACAATGTTGCTATTAGGCAAATGGCGAGCATGATCACTCGCGATGCCTATTCTGATGATATCATTTATACTACGGTTCTGTTCCAGGAAATCGAGGTAAGCTGATCGAATGTTCCATTTGAATTTATCGATTCTACGATTTTTTCCGTATCCGATCTAATGCAATTCAAAGACATACTATTGTCCTTATAATCTCCATGCATGGATTGCTCACATAGTGGGAACTAACGCAATTCTGAACCATTACCGCCAACGACTAGGTAAAAGTCCACTGGTTCAAACAATATATGACGAATATCAGAAACAACGTCTAGTATGTCAAAATTTGATTTTTGACCTCCTCCCAATCTATCTCCCCACTAATACCGTTTCAGGTGATGTCTGCTCAGGGGACCAATCTGAATCAAGAAGAATTCGACTACATAATGCAGCCCAGCGGAGGGAATCCCACGGTAGAGCTACT
This sequence comes from Penicillium sumatraense, assembly GCA_020086695.1. NCBI lineage: Eukaryota > Fungi > Ascomycota > Eurotiomycetes > Eurotiales > Aspergillaceae > Penicillium > Penicillium sumatraense. The sequence continues at coordinate 36,746 of JAGIKU010000556.1, read as the reverse complement.
TCGTCTCTTCGCGAACTTTACACCCATAGCCAACGCAGTGAAGATGGCCAGGCCCCCCAACCACAAAACCTGTCGCATGTTGCTTCGTAAATGCCTTGAACATCTCGAGAAATCGAGAGCGTGGTATGACCGCAATATCAGAAAAGGACCCGAGGTATGCGCCGTCGGGGAAGTGTTAACCACACGGATTCCCCCAACGGATGATCTATTTGGTACCGCATATCGGTTCCATTCCCTCGACAGTGGAAAGATCCATACCATGTATTGGACTTTACTTAGTATCATGCACGTAACGATTTCTCGAGCCCGGAACCTCGTTCGTGTCTACTACACTGACCCGTTCACCCCGGATGTCGAGGATCAGTTCGGTGATCCCGATTATGTGATTTCAAGCTATTGGGGTGATCAGATCGCTCGAGCTTTGCCATATCATGCACAAGACAACATGAAAGCATGGGGGATTCACGCGGTCACTTTTGCTCTTTGTCAAACTTGCAGAGCCTCGGCCATAGAGGCTGGCAACCGAGCAAAGTTTGACTGGTGTCAAACTGTGTTCGGTGCTTTTGGGGAGGTCGGCTTTGAATCCTGCACTCGGCTTCGTGAAGTCTTTTTGGGATTATGGATGATGCATCAAGCTCGTCAATCAGGCAGGGTTACAACTCCGGCTCAGCTTCAAGCCGGCACTCCAGAGTCAGTTCGAAAGCAACATGATGCTGTGGGTGGGGTCTCAACCGTCCCAAATATTTTGATAAATAAAGTGGTAGAGCGGAAAGCTCCCGCGTAGAAATTATACACTTTTTGGGCTTTAGCACGGCACCTGCTCGCTTTAAAGGATTTCCCGAATACTACTAGTATTCATAGTATGATTCTGGAATTGAATTATAGATATCTACCACCGTATATATCATAATTAAGGCACTTGCGTTTGCAATTAATATTGGTGTCTTCCGAAGATAAGGAGTCTTGGTAACCCCAGGTTAGGAGGGGGCCCTAGGGCTTCACGGGGTAATATGATCCCGATTGATGCGCAGGGTCAAGCTCATGACACATTCGGTCGTCACCCAGTTCGCGAACCACGGGCTTATATTCCAGTTCTCTCAGCATATATTGCTGATCCGAAGTATCACCAGTTCCTGGCTGTGCCTTTGTCTCGCTAAACTCTCGCTTGCCTCGCCTTTTCCACAAGAGAATGGCGGCCGCTGCGGCGAGAAGTATTACCCCGGCAGCAGTCCCCACCCCTATACCGGCAGCAGCGCCTGCACTTATTTGCGTCGATGAAGATGGTGAATTGGAGTTGTTTGAGGAATTGGCGGATTGAGACAAAGAAGTTGCGGTTGCCGATGGTATGGAATATGTCGCAGATCCGGATCGCGGAAGAGATACAATGGATTTTAAATCCGACGGAGCTGGGGCTGGGAAGATCTCGCTAGTTGGGTCGGAGCAGTTCGCTTGGCCTCCATTGTAGCTGCAACATGCCCAGACATTCAAAGTCGAATCATAGGTTACTTGCGCGCCAGCGAGGCCACCTAAGAGTCCACGTGTAAAAGTCAGGAAGACATTCGGAGCAGCTTGGGGGGATGATACGAACCACAGCGCGTAAGACATACGGGGTCTTGCATCGTTGGATCTGTACAATCCGCAGTGTAATATCCATCTCCATCAGGGTTCTGGCAAAGCCCATTGCTCATACATGTTCCACCGCGCACGCAACAAGTCACATTGTGACCGACTTGATCAATATCTGCACATGGAAGATCATTATAGTTCGCATTAATATGACCTGAGTGCAAATTGTAACAGGAGGCCGCCATATTGGATGGGATGAGAGTGTCAAATTTGTAGATTGAATCAAAAGACCCAGAAAGAGAAACCCCCAATGTAGCGGTCGGGTAAGGAGATCAAAGATTTCGCCCCCATATCTTAGCTTCAAGTACGAGGGCCGATCACCATCAAAAACAGACTGAAAGCCGTATTGTGAGCATTAAAATATCTGCTTTGTTACTACACAAAATCTGAAATCCTTAAGCAAATTGGTCATGCAAAAAGCTCCTTTCTATCGAATTTCAGAAGATTGGCAGATGTAAATCAATGAAATACCATTATTGTCAGCCAGGTTCATGGTCTTTAAAATTTTGTAATGATCCATCGCCCGTCGATTGGACCCACAACAGCAAAGCTATCAGCCTCGAAGGAGACGCAATGTACATGTCTAACCCCGTGCAAAAGAAAGAGCTAAGCAGCGCAAATTCGCTTCCAGGGCGTGGGAGCATTTTCCGCTCAGTTCCGTTAGCCACAGGAATATCAGTCAAGGCGATTTCCAAGGAGAGAAATTGTTGTGTAGATCTTTATCTTAGGCTCCAGGAGGATCGCTATATAAGTGGTCAGTATCAACTGTGGAGAAACAGATTTTCAGGGAGGCCAGGAGTTGACTTTGACAACACATACGGAGTACTCACATAGTTCACCTTCTGAGCACAGATAATTCCATATACTAAATGAAAACGAGCTTTGAAGCAAACCCCAACATTGAAGCTTTGCTTGGGTATGCGCGGAGCAACAAATCGATGCCCAGTTACTCGCAAGTAACCCTGAGGCACCAATCCCCTTTAGACGTCTATCTCATCTACTAGAGAGATATAAGTACTAAGTAGTTGTATCTCTGATCTCTACCACCTCACCTTTCCCAATACACACATCTTCACATACATTGCCCGTACCCTATTCCTTGTACCAGTGCAATTGAAAAATGTGTCCAAACTACTCCTTGCACTCTGTACAAGCAGAGTAGATAACATATTGTAGGTATTTGGGCTTTCCATCCAATAGCTGGGGTTTCCGAGTATTCTCCGATCGCAATCCCGAACCCAACAAGTGCGGAGGTCCGAACATCAATTCTTCCTTGTCTTCAAGTATAACTAACGGCTTGGGCTGGAGCTGGAATCGTGTTTTCCTTTCCTCGATAAAGACCAATAGGGATTTGACTCTCCCGAGAGAAAAGTTACTCAAGGCAGTACTCCAAATCTGACTTAAGGGACTACGCACGAGGAACTTCCACACAAAGGATTCATATAGCGTCCCCGCCAGTAATTCCATTTTGATGTCGCAGATGTTCTTTACCGCGGTTGAAATTTTTACCCTGCTTCAAACTTGTGACCAGGGTTAGGAAATTGCAAACATGCAAGTCTCATCACCTGCGTCGGTCTTACCACCGTCATTTGAACTTCACCACGATGGATTGAGCATCCAATCCTCACTACCTAGAATCTCATGGCGCTTCTCCTGTTCTGATGACACAATCTTCAACTGGAGACAGATCGCGTACGGTGTTGAGATCACTTTTTGCCTGGATGAAAGTGGCCAGGTTTTCAATGACCGAGGCAGCGACTCCATTCTAACTCCCTGGCCAGATCACGAATCTCTAAGATCTCGAAAGCGTCGTTATGTTTGCGTACGAAGCCATGGCTGCTACCACAACCCAAAGCAACAGGCCAGGAGTTTATCGACAGAATGGTCTGTATGGAGTTTGGTAGAGGTGGCTCTGTTCAGCCGAGAAGATTGGAAGTCCGCTCGTCCCCTACGTTTCGAAAAGACATTCACACTCCCACCCTCCTGGCCCAAAATAATGAGCGCCCGCTTGTACATAACTAGCCATGGGGTACACGAAGCATATATCAACGGCAAGAAATTAGGCAATCATTGCCTGAGTCCTGGATTCCAGAGCTATAACAAGCGACTGCACTATCAAACTTATGATGTCTCAGAATATCTATCGCAGTTGAAGGAAATCGTAATTCAGGTCGACGTGGACCCAGGAGAATTTGCTTCAGCTATCAGTTGGGCCAAGAAGCGGTTTAGATATGGAGAAAAGCTTGGTATCATGGCGCGGTTAGAAATTGAAACCAAGGACTCCCCTGAGATATGGACTATATTTACTGATGAGAGCTGGAACGCCTCATTGACTGAAATAATCAGCAGTGACATTTATGACGGTGAATTGTTTGACCGACGACTATTGACGGATGGGATTCCCAGCCAATCATCTCATTTCATTACCGAAGAATCAGACACACCTGTGGGCGAGCTTGTTCACGAGAATACGCAGTCACCTTACTAACCGCTTCACATTCGGACCTGGAACAGGTCAGGGCTCATCATGCTTGCATAATGGCAATGCTAACACTACAAAAAGAAGATTAGGGCTCTAGTTATTTAAGAGCCACATATAATTTATCATCATTAATATTAGCTCTAAAAAACATTCTATCTGACAGCTTTAAAGAATAAAAACGAAAAGAAAATACTAAAAACTGTTTATAGAACTTTATTTTGAATTCCCATTATGAATCTAAGCCTAAGAAAGCATCTCAATATTTGGGGAGAGGTAGGCTATCATTGACGATATTGATCGGCTCTTAGAGCATGATAAACTTGCTTTAATATTGTGTAAAGGACCGTCCTTTGGTTCTTAGCCTTTTTATAAAGTTCCTTTAGATAAGAGGGTGCCTCTTTTCGCTTTTTACATGGTAAGTTAGTACCTATATATTCTATAATGAATAGGCACTGACTAATAATATATAGTTTGACGCTCTTGGTGTCTAATAGGCTTGTATATTGTTTTGTATACCTAACGTCCTACTCAAAACACTATAGACAATATCTTATGTATTTAAGCTGGGCTAGTTTCTCTAGATACAGAGCGTAATCTTACTTGCCCACCAAACAAATAAAATAATATTAGAACCGGAATAAGAATGGCCGCTAGGCACCCCAACAATATACAAGCCTATTGGACACCAAGAGCGTCAAACTATATATTATTAGTCAGTGCCTATTTATTATAGAAGATATAGGTACTAACTTACCATGTAAAAAGCGAAAAGAGGAAAGACGCCGCCAGCCGTCGAACGGAGAAATGTGTGAGATATAAAAGCGGAGGCTGACCTGTCAAAGTATTAGAACACCGGCCCAAACCAGCCGATAGAAGGCCATACTTACTTGTCTGGTCTAGTTTCAACGAGGTAGGCAATCGAAGGTAGAAACATTGTCAGTAACCCAAATCTAGTCAGAATCCCCGAGGTAGCAGGGACAATCTAGGGTGTCTGTCCTTCATAACCAGACCAACCCAACTAAAACAATCCCACCAAAATTGATGTAGCTCTGGGTATAGCTATTACCAGGCTCTATTCCGGTATTACCTTACTGCCGTTCATTCTCGCTTTCTATACTATCCATGGCTGTATTGAAAACAAATCTAATAACGCCAAAAAGCTGACCCAGGATTATGCTAATAAAAGGCAATGCACCGTGGATTGCCTTTTATTCCGTTTCCCAGAGTCATTCTATATATTTGCTGGAAGATGATCGGGTGTGCAGTTAGGAAAAGATAGAGCAAGCCATAAATAAAGACCCAAAAACACTCATATATAACAATCGGGTCGAAAAGAAGTATCTTCAGTAGTCGAACCACGAACTCAGTAGCAATGGTTCGGACGCCAAGTTTCAATTTATTATATTAAGCTCGAATAAACCAATCACCTTTTTCTCGCCTTAAGTTATCTGCTTTTAAGACTAAAAGAACTAGGCGATATTATTCTTTAAGAGTCACAAGGGAGAGAATAAAGCACATAGCACCGAGTATTGTACTACAATTATATACCGTCTAACGCCATCCTAAATAACTGTTTATTACAATAAAGCTACTAATGAAAGGCGTAGTAAGAGGTCCAGTAAATACTATTAAACAAAATACAACCATCGAGATACCTCGAGCACATCCAGCAAAAATATTACTATAGACAGCCCCAGCCAATGCTAATAGACCAACCCTAAAGAAGCCAGTAAAGAATCTCAGGATGAGAGGTGATTACAAATATTTTAATGCCAGTGTTACAAAAGAGAATACTATAAAACTAAAAGTTAAGATTACATGAAGATAATACCTCCGTTTCAATTCTAAGAACACTACCTAATATAAGAGTCCTAATATAAATCTAAACATATATAGCAATACACCCAAAATCACAAATTCTCAAGAAATGCTATAAACCACTATTATTTCTAGTATAATAGAGGTAAATATACTATTTACCATCATATAGTGATAGCTACGACTCTAGTAGTAAAGCCGAGTAAGTCTACTAAATATATTCTATATAAATAGCGTTCGATTAGATTACAAAACCCTTTCCAAAATTTGCAAAGAGGCCAGTTAACTGGATTCGAGGGATTATCAGGGCCATCAAAATCCACATACTGCTTATTTGTGATCGCGCTTAGATAATACTTACTTTAAGTATTTTCTAAGCGCGATCAGAAATAACCCACTCAGATATGACTAAAGATCGGGTACAATATAACCCCTTTATAGGCTTATTTTATAACAATGCCGTCTATTAGATATATAACAATGCCGTCTATTAGGTATATAACAATGCTGTCTATTGGGTATTTATTATGAGTGAAAAGCTCAGGTAATAACTCTACAAATCTTTCACACACTTCAATGAGACGTCCAGGCGTCAATTCCGAGAACAGGTATGGCAGACTTTTGATTAGATGTGCTTTTTTGGTACAGTCAAGTCGGAAACCAGGCGGATAGATAAGACAAAACCAACAGATCGACTCAGTATCTTTTCATTATATACTGTTCTCATACTTGTAAAAGACCAAGTAACCGAACTCAGATAGCCTTTTGATTTCCAATTTTAGCCGTTACAAACAGCTCACGAAGGACCGGGATCTAGAACCGCACATTTCAGCACTGCAGTAAATCTCTGCATTAGATCAGGAGCCTACCACTTAAACTGCAGGTATCCATCTCGATTGTTGATTCTTTCAGCCAGATTCACATCTCCAGGCAAAAATCTGCCTGCATCATCTTCCAGTTCAGCTCGCAGAATGGGGGCTCGGCTAGCACCTTCTTCAGGATCGAAGCTGATGTTTCTGGCACGCTCAGTAAACTCATGACCGCCCCATTCAAATCGTCCTTGTTCACCGTTAGCCTAAATTAAGCTAACCAAAATACTAATGCATCAAATACCGCGATTATCTCCAAGGCAGCTGTCCAATCGCAGCTTACTTGGGTTCCAATGTTGGTGATTATCCATGCAATACCCTACAAGGTAGGTATCGTCTCCCCACTTTTCGATATGCAGGTTACTGGTGGCATTCATCTTATCGAATCGTGATCAGAGGAGTTTGCGTAATATTGTTTACGGATTTTATACAATGACTGGATATCAAGATAGTTTTATACTTCCTATAGCACCGTAAAATGCCATTATTAAACTAGTGTGACGTCTCTTGATCACTGTGATGATGCATCCATTGCAGTTCCAGACCACTGTTGCGTGATAGACTCTGCGTTCTCTCAGCAAGGAAAATGAAAATTCATGTTCAAAGAAACTTAGTATCTGACCAAACCCTACATACGAAGAATATCAGCGGCATCGACCAAGCCGACGAGCCATGGTTTAAGTTAGACGTTCATTAGAATACTGATCTAACGGTTCGTCAAGCCACCTTTACAAAATGACGCGCTACTGCCATCTTTGGTGTTCATTTCCAAGTCGTAGATTTAGCTAATCAGAGGAAGGCCTCTCCTAGAATAGCTTATTTCTCGGGTTGGCTCACTTGAATTCGAACAGAATGGTTTAAGGTCTGAATTCAGCATTGCTAACCCAAATATATGCTTTTCTTTACTTTTTTCAGTCCACGGATAATTAATAAGTGATGACGATGAATCATGCCTAGATCTATGCAGATGCTATACAGGATACCGTATTTGTGAACTCGACGTGACTTGGCGAGGTCTACTCAGTCGAGGCCATGGTGTTGATGCTTAAATTGGTGACACGTGTGGTATTCGCCATATACCAGCGGTGCTGGAAGATTATTGGCTAGTCAATCGCAAAAACACAACATCTCACTCAGGTGAACCTACTTGGACCGGTCATCCCTACGTTTGGACCCTGCCGGAATAAGATGCGGACATAGAGACAGATTCACCGAATTTTTGAGCAACTCTGTGATTGGAAGCTATAGTTTCCCACTAATAAGGCTTTCAAATTGCTACAATAGGTTCTGGTGCGTTTTCTTGGCACAATATAGCTTCCGGCGAACGTGTTCCATCTGCAAACAAACCCCCGGCACGCCCAGGTGAGGGGCGAGGTCTGGAGACTTCCATCGTTCGTTGGCACTATCTGCCGCTAAAAATGAAACGGATCTTCTCGGGCACTCCCGAATTTTTCATTGTACGAGTTCCGTCGTGTGGAATGCCGTTCCGCCTGGTTCCGACAATGTAGGGAACGCCCCAAGTTCGGGTGGGATGACGATAAAAAGCAAAAGCAGAGGTAATCACACCACCATCATTCGATATTCGAACCATATTTGGCCGGGAAGAAAAAAGCAATCCGTAGGTTCATGCGTGATGGTCAGAGCGAAAAGAGTAGCTACTATTATCTCCTAGGAGGGAGATATTTTGAATTCTGCAGTCAAATAATACTCCCCATTAGATCATTAAACCCCGCAGCAATGAAGAAAACACGAAATTGTCGATGCAAACAGTTGCCCAAAGTATTATCTGCTGTTCTTTCTTATGATTGGCTATTCAGGGCCAAGGAGAGAACCAGCCACATAGCTGAAGATGAATGCACAACCGAACATACATCTCTTCGCTTAGAGGAAACAACGCCAGCGAAAAGACGAAGGATGGTAACAACCTCAAAAGGGAGTAATTTGGCCATATAATCAATTACATCAGTGATAACTGTCGAGAATCCACCTTGATATATCCATCTACTTTGAAAACCTCTATTCATACTCGCAGGACACTACGAAATCACCAGCAATACATGTCCGATTTACATCAATCTAGTCCACAGGACTCTTATGATAAGCCTCAGGTCTACGTTACTTATGAGGCTGCGACGGCCGACCTACGGAAAGAGCTGATACGCAAGGAGAAACACTTGAGGTTTCAATATCGGCTTATCAGCATTGTTTTCAACTTGATTGCAATGACGCAAATAATAATCGGTGCAACCTTAACTGCGTCGGGACCGTCAGGTGGGCATCACGTAGTAGCAATCACAACCCTAGGTGCTTTCAACACCTCTATCGCTGGATTGCTAGCACTGCTTAAAGGGAGAGGGCTCTCAGAGCGATTACGAAGAAATATGATCGAAATAGCCAAGGTTTCGGAGTTCATTGAAGAAAGAGCCACCTGATTAAGATATGGCAATAGCCGTATTTCTCACGCCACAATTGCGACCATTTTAAAGGACGTCTTTTAACAATACAATGCCGCTCAGCAGATTATTGAGAGGAATCAAACGGACACATACGCCGATGAAAGAATACACCAAAACTCCGTTGCTCATGAAGATATTATGGATGGTCCTTCGAGTCAACCAGTAAAGACTTGTAAGAAGAGTGGAAAAGCACGCCAAATGGATGAGGAATTGGGTGACTGTTAGTTCAAGTTAAACGACTGAAACCTTGAAAACTGCCAGAGTTAGCATCAGCAGACTTTATCAGTACATAATTAGTTCAACTATAATTCTTGTACATGGTCCAGGTAGTATTCCAATATATGTTGCCCAAAATGAATAGCATATTATTAGCACCTTCAAACATCCGCTGGATTTCCCCTACATGTTGATGATTATACAAAAGAAGGATGTTGATGGTGGATTAATTAGACTCAAAATGAAGAATCTATGTTCATATTGAGAGAGTCTACTACCTGAGACGTAGTTCTATAAGAAAGCATGCTAAGCTATGGAACTCATTCTGATGTTGAAGTTGAATTAGGCAGCGTGCAAAAAAGGTGGACTGAAGAGCAGCTTGACATGGACTGAGACTGCTAACTAAAGGATCATTCTGGCTCATTTTACTTTCAGCGTATGTATCGCAACTATGCGCTTCCATCCATATAAATTGACTCGTATATTCTTATACTCAAGAGCCAAAATAGTCGGGGATTGCGTGCCCTGAACTTGTACATGGTCCAGGCAGTATTCCAATTTATCCCACTCGGGCCTTGATCGGGCCTGGACACGATCCTTCAAGTTAGACCCATAGAAAAAAAGGTTTAATCTTATCGAGATGAAGTCTTTTTCTTCTTTTTACATAGTCTAAACTTTGATTCCTACGACATTTAGGCCTCGCCGATCGCCTCTTTCCCGCCTCGAAATACTAACTCAACCATCGCACTCTATCTACGCCTTTTCCGCCGCCGGACATGGAGAACCGAGTTGCTAATGTTCAATTGGATCGGCCACTTGAAATGCTTCATTTGTATACTCAATAGGTCGTTGGGAGGCTCAGGCTTTAATTCAGATTCCTAGAACAAAGGCTTGCCGGTAATGATTAATTCATAAATCACCTGAGCAGACGGGAAAGGAACCAAAAAGTAGGAGAACCAGTAAATATTGACCAATCAACTCAGGCAAATGGTGAACTTTGGCAGATGGCTTTTTAGATGGTCTAGACTGCAAGATCCAAACATGGATAGTCAAAATGGCCTAGATGATGCCACGTAGGTCAACCCCTCTTGTCTACTTGTGCACGAGCATACCAACCGGTCTTTGCATCGTCAAAGACAGTCACCAGTTCAAGTCTACTCGAACTTCGTTCCCTGGGATATCCTCATGCGGTCTGGGAATGAGCATATAAATAGCAGACATAGGTGTTCTCATGTACGTCCTTTTCCAAAAATTGAAAAAGATCAAGTTGGGCCTCAGTGTACACCTGCAAGATATAATAGCACCCCTAGCTTTTTACTAGAAACGTCCTACTTGATTTGATATCAGAGGCCTCGTCGTGAATTTTTGTGTATCTTTTCAATACCTTCCTAAACTCCAAGGCTTTGAACTGGAATTTACAGGCGAGAACCCGAATCTCTCGATCACTCTCAATTACATTTCTCCCCGGCCTTCATAATGGAAAGCCAAAATTCAAACCACAATCATAGCAGGACACCCATTGTATCAATCAATGGGAATAGTGTCGATCCCGAGGGACAGCGCCCAGTGCTTCAAGCCTTGGGCCTCCAGTCAGGGGATGCGAGTCAGTCTGACTATATCCTGGTTCAATCAGTCGGGCCGCTCTCCAATGAACAGGAAGACGAACTTGAATCGCTAGGAGTTGATATCCAGGAATATGCTTCCCATAATACCTACCTCTGTGGGTTTAAGGGAACAGATCTCGAATCCATCCGCCAGCTCCCATTTGTCTCATGGGCCAACGTCTATCTGGACCTGTTTGTAATCCAGGATAGCTTGAAAACCCAGGGTGGAACAAGGGAGTTAGCATCATTTCCAGCCGTGCCGAAAGACCGTATCTATAAAACGGTTGACGTTGTTTTTCATAACGATGTTGACACTGCTTCCTCTCATGTTCTTTCGGAAATTGCTGCAGCTGCGCATGCTGACCCCGAAACCTTGGATGTTGGATTCTCTAAGGTTCGATTTAAAGTTCAAAATCAGTATTTGGACGACTTGGCCCGTCTTGACGCAGTCAAGGTTATTCAGCCAGTTTATCCAGCAAGACTTTTCAACAATCGGGCAGCACAAGTTCTTGGGGCCCCTGTCCAAGTCAATGGTACCCAGTACGAGGGCGAAGGACAGATGGTAGCTGTAGCAGACACAGGGTTCGATAAAGGATCTATCATCGATACCCATCCTGCTTTCTTGAACCGAGTAAAGGAGCTCTATGCCCTAGGACGTTCTGGAAAATCAGATGATCCAGATGGCCATGGCACACATGTCTGTGGGTCTGTTCTTGGGGACGGGTTCTCTGCATCTATGGGAGGAAACCTTCGAGGCACAGCCCCAAAGGCTACTTTGGTACTGCAGTCTCTCCTAGACCGACGCAATGGTTTGGGTGGGATCCCTCCCGACCTGGCAGACCTTTTCTCTCCTCCCTATGAAAAGAGCGGTGCTCGTATCCACACCAACTCGTGGGGATCTTCCGACCCTGAAAGAAGACAACTTCCATATACGGAATCTAGCGCGGAAATTGACAAATTTGTCTGGGACCATCAAGATATGGTGATCCTCTTCGCTGCTGGGAATGACGGCATAGATGAAGACAGTAACGGTGTCATTGATCCAAGACAGATAGGTTCCGAGGCTGCTGCGAAAAACTGCATTACTGTCGGGGCAAGTGAGAATAATCGCCCAGAAGTCCCTATCACTTATGGTCAGCGATGGCCGAGCGGTCCAATAAGCAAGGACCTGATGGCGGACAAACCCGAAGGCTTAGCAGCCTTCAGCAGCCGCGGACCTACCCTAGAAAGTCGCATAAAACCTGACGTCGTTGCCCCTGGAACAGCAGTCCTATCAGCAAGGTCACGACACGTGGTCAATGCTGATGCTCACTTTGGTGAAAGTCAAGATCCCGAATGGTGGTTCCTAGCTGGCACTAGCATGGCCACTCCTCTGGTGGCAGGGTGCGTTGCGGTCCTAAGAGAAACTTTGGTTAAAAGTGGATCAAAGAACCCTAGTGCTGCTCTTCTCAAAGCAATGCTTATCAATGGAGCGGTCGCAATACCAGGACAGTATGTTCCAAGCGAAACTGGCCAATCACCCAATAGTAATAGCGGCTTTGGTCGAGTCAATCTGTCCAACTCGGTGATCTTACCAAACCAAGTTCGTTGTGGATATCACGAGGGTGAAGGACTTGCACAAGGTGCAAGCGAGGAGCTTCTGATCGATATCCCAAGCCAAAAAGATTCCATCGAGGCCCAGGGAAAGTCAACCAGCACTACCGCTTCCAGTAGACCAACACTGAAAGTGACCTTAGTCTGGACAGATTGCCCCGGAAAGATGCTCCAGAACGACCTGGACCTTATTGTAATCAGTTCGGATCAAACTGAAAAACATGGCAATATGGGCGACAAGGCAGACTTTGATCGATGGAATAATGTGGAGCAGGTTGAGTGGATGAATATCCCCGATGGTAAAGTCAAAATCCTGGTACGTGCGTACCGCATCTTCAACAAGACATGTCCCCAGCCGTACGCCGTTGTTTGGAGCATCGACCAACCCCCCAAAAGTACGAGTGCTTCCTACCACAAGAAAACCGAGCTTTAAGCAAGAAATTCTCTTGCGGGAACCTGCTATTTTTGAGTCGTGCTGCAGAGTATAATCACTGATCAAGAGAGGCTTAACTCTGGTTTGAATGTGGCATTTATCACCGCTCGAGCTTTACTTCGCTGATTGCTTGCTTTTTCGTTTCCCATGCTTCTTCGGGTCAGTTCAAGGTAAGGTATCAATCTGTCTTAGCTTTGAACTTTGCTTGACTTTGTATTTCTTCTTGCCTTCCCATTTGGCTACCTTGAAACCTCTTCACGGCATTATGAGGTTACTTGATGGATGTCATTAGTATTTACTTTCAGTGGTATTGGACTGTGTGGAGTGCAACTCACAGTATTGGCCGAGGAGATCTTCTCCAGGGGAGCTTACTGCATCCCTAGTTAACCTTGTCTCGTTCCTAAAAGAAATTGTATTATTCTCACAGAATGCCAACAGCTGATTTACTGACCTTTCAATAATAAGCGTCGGGTGATTGTAACACCGGTTCTAGATTGATATTGTATAAGAAATCCGGATTACGCCAAACAGATTGTTGGTCTGCTCAAGCACCTGCACATATACCAACTCGTGTCAGATGCTAGTTCAGTCGACGTCAGTCAGCTACCACCGCATAAATTTGAGCTTGTCAATGTACCACCTGATCTAGATAATCCCAGATCACTCGGTTCACGAAGAATCAAATTCAAGAACCTGCATACGTTGCCCCTTTATATCATGATTATCAACATCAGGCCTGCTTACAGTACTCACGAAATCTTCCCAGATACCTACGCGAGCATCTAAGGGCTCGATCCGGAAAGTGAGATACTAGGCGATGTTATTATCGATTTCGTCGTTCCAGACTTACTCCAAGAGGCATCCCGGCAACCAAATTTAGAGATACCTGACATTTTCAAGCTCTTCATAACAAAAAAAAAAAAAAAAAAAGATTTATTCCTCTTATTATCGACTGCCAGACCTAGAATTAAATTTTACAAAGTTGAAAGATGGTGCAACACAGGCGGTACCAAGAGCTCGAAAAGTTCGAGCATGAACTGCGGAAGAGAGAGATCATCACCCGTTTGATTTCTGACTATCAATAGCAGTCAAAAACTTTGCCAGCTCACTCATTCCTTCATGGATTCTTCTCGTTGTTCTTATCAGTCGTTCTTTTTTCATCCCTTCTTTCACTCCTTTCAGGGCATTTGTTGCACCCTTGAGTACCGCTGACAGTACAATGTATGTCCAGTTGTAAAATACCATGAATGCCGATCGTAAAAGTAAGCCAGGAATAGCCTGGCTTGAATATAGGCGTTCTAGGATCGACTTTCGCGCAAAAAAGACTAGAGCCGTTTCCCTCGTGGCAATATTCGGAGGTAAAAAGGCTATCCTTATCGATCGAGGATATCCAAACTTTGATTGTCAGCGTTTCACCAAAAATCACCATCATATCGTCGATAAACAACTATTCGTTTCGGCAATTATAGGCATATTTGACGCTATTATTACAGTTTATATAATAATAGGCTTTCTGAGCCATTATATACACCGTTTTTGAAGATCCTTTCATTAATTAATTGTTGAATCATGTTCATTCATTATATTTTTCGTTTCTGAGTCCATGCCAAAACTTTTTGCTTAAAGCACCCTAAGTTTTATATCTGCGAGTATCTATATACAGTGATAAATTTATATAACTTTAATATTGATATATTTTCTAGGCATTCTGTTTTATGTTTAGAGTGTTTATTGCGTTTTGATATTGTCGTGTATCTATTATAGACCCATAAAATGTTTTTAGATATATCTTTTACTAAAACTTATCTATACATGGTCAGCAGGACAGAAAATCTGCCACAGAAACGTCTCTTGTTTTTATAAATGTCCAGTCTTGACATGATCAGAAGCTCTTAGCTGCGGATTAATATTAATATACAGTATAAACCCCTGGTGCATGAACAAAGTACAGGATATAGGTTTTGGGCCAGTAAAGTCTATTTTTGAACAGAAAGGGATCATTCTTACAGATCTACAGATTACACACGCGTCAGTATCATAGAGCTACATCGTCAGATTCGTAGTTGTGAAGACTTCGTAGAAGACCTGATTTTCAAATTCCGGCTCAACTGTAGCCTCAATACAATTGCTTGGAAGTAGTATCCGAACCAGAACCCATTAATTTAGATAGAAAACGAAATATAGCTAGAACACTAAATTAATAGAGCTCCTTGATCTCGTTTACAAGAATTCTTAGATTACAGTCCCCGTATTCCTAGATTGTTCTGATTTTCACATATCATCGCCAGTGTCTAAAAAAGGGAGAGCAAAGGTAGCCATGGAGGTACATGGCTCTGATGTAGAACCGAAGCTTTAATCTTGAGTGTCTCAATAGAATAAATACCACTTTTCATTCCCCGAGCCTAGATTTGAGCTCTAGCGGAGGCCCTTAGGAGTTGGAAAATGCTAGCCGGGTATGTCCTCGGCCTTTGCACACCACCCTGAGCCAACCTCAGGGGGGTGATGTTTAAAACCAGTTAGACGTTAGATAACCGAAAGAACAAAAAAGTCACTATTTTAGAGACCGAAGAATAACACAGATGAAAGACTTAACAAAGTGTCTTTATAAGATATCCAAAAAGGTCTGCTGTTATATCAGTCCTACACTTACAAGCTGATGGAGAGCATATGAATGACACATTATATTATGTGATCCTCGATCGCTTTACAATTTTGGTTGATTTGCAAAGTTTGCAGTCCTAGGAATGGTTAGTGACCCTGTGAGGGTCTCACATATCTGCTGATGAGGAGCGTTTCTTCCAGATGGATAATCAATATTAAGAAAGCTATAGTCGACTCTAGATTCAAGACGTAGCGCGAGGAAGCAAAAGAGATTTGGCTTCCTCGCGTTCAGGGGAACCCAGATAAGTTATGTGAGTCCGTGTCCTCCACTTACCGTGTATGCTTCATGTATATCCCTGACAGACTCCTACATTATGAATAATGTATCCAATTTCCAGGAACTTGAAGGATATACCACATCGGGCCCCGCGGCCAAGAAATATAATCTAATTAATGCCGTGAAAGACTTGAATGCACGAATCCCTTCGGTCTGCTACGTGGAGAACTGTCTTAATAACCGATTTGACTTAGTAGAACAGATTACGAGTCGGGTCTGAGCTGTGTTAACTTTCCCACAATGTAATATGACCGTGTGCGCAGCTCGGCCGTAGATTACGTTATATACATGAAGCTGTTGGAGAGCTTGATGAGCCGTACTGTACCAACTAATAGAAGATATAGATCAAGTCTGAATTGGTTTTTTGCCCATTACACACAATTTATAAGGGCACTAACAAGTTAATAATCGACTACGGTTTCAATATGGTATTCGTACTCTCCGCCTACCTAGTAGGCTGTATAGACCCACACTAGGCCTGTCGTACTGACACTTATAAATTGTGTGCAATGGGTAAAACATCAATTCAGACTTGTTTTCATATCTCTATTGGTTGGTACAGTACGGCCCATCTGGCTCTCCGACAGTTAATGACTTAACTACTCCTGCAATATGTAACAAACTCTCCGCACCCAATATACTATCCCCGGGAATATTCTTGAGGGTCTCTCCCATTTTCCTATTATACAAATGGAACTCAGCAGTATAATTGAGTACCTCGCTTATTTCCCTAAAAATCTTCCAGCATTTATGTTTGCTAATACAATCCCAATATACGATTTTAATGTGAAAAGTATGGCAAGGACTGTGTAGAAAGCGTAGTGTACTTCTGCGAGTCACGTTTTGGTTCCACTCCCGTTTGATCGTAGTGTGAATCGCCAGAAGGCAACTTTGGTAAATATTTACGCAAAGATGCATGGAGATGGTATTGGTCTCAGAGTACGTATAAGCCAAGTTACAAGGAGTGATCGGCATTTTGTTATAAGAAGCTATATTCTGTTTTAGCTACGCCACCAAGCAATAATCGTCGATAGAGTTCCGAAAATAACCTAGAAAGTGTGGAAGACTCTGTGGTAGGCCTCTAGGCATAAAAAGGACGTACTTCCTCCCAGTTCTTTGAAAAGCTAAGCATCTGTTCTCTTGTCAATTACTTGCCTGCGTCTCGAAAACTGGACGAAATATGAGGATTTTTACCTTCCTCTTTACGGTCATGTTTACGACCATGGTAGTCGCGGTGTCTGTCCATGAGCTTAACACTCGGCTGGCCCAAGAGGAACCCAGTGAAGTAAGTGGTCGATGAGCCCTAAAATATGGGGTGTAAGAATAGTAGCTAACCCAGATTGAATATGAATAGAAAAATAGGGAGTTGTGTTAAGAATGCAATTGTATTATGGTAAATGCTCTAGAAAAAAAAAAAAAAAAAAACTCAAGAACATGGGGCTGATCAAGATGGGATATTAACAGCAAGCTCTCAACAAGAAGTGCCGAGCGTGCAAAAAAATGCAAATTCGTCTATTCTCGACATTTTTTCGGCTCTTCGATCTTTAATAGAGCGAGAAGCTTTATTACCTGTGAAATAAGGCGTTGTGCGGGACCCTCAAAGAGATGGAGAAAGGCAGGTATATACATATAGGAAAGTATGAGGGGAAGTAGCAACCTGGTACCAATGGGGAGGCGGGAAGGGGCGTAGGCAGACCGATCTTGCCAGAATGCCGATCTAGTTCTAGCTGATCTTCTATTGATTTCATCATCTTTAGCACTGGCTAACGCATAACTGCCAAGAGAATTCTAATTACCATGGATCTGCATAGAATCGTCTTTTAGTTGGATTTGAACTTTTTTGGGCTTGGTTTTGCCCTATCGTTAAATTCTACAATGTTTATTCTCCCAACTACAGACTGTAATGAAGGTGGTGAAGTACTGTCCAAAGTGAGTCCTCAGAAAAGAGTGCCTGTAGTTCGACGACCGGTGGAGATCGTCTCTTCGAGCCTTTTCTCACGTGCGTTTTCTAATAGTCTGGGTGGCCCCAGGCTGTAGACCTAAAAATATTTCAACCTAGAACTTGTTGAACAAGTTTCTGCCAAAGTCCTTCTATTTAGTCACTTACAAGACCCCCTCCATTCATCTCGCACTGAGGTGTTAGATTTTCAAATTTTGGCTAATGACGTATAATATTTAGTGGTTTGAACTAGCATTTCGAAACAAATTATGCTGACCTGTAATTTCTTTGTATGGCCGATATAATAGTTATATGGGGGCTTAGACGAAAGCTACCTCAACCTGGAGTAAAGATGTCTGCTTCTATTACGCGGGGTGAAGGATTTGACTAAAGAGAAAGGCTGCCATAGCCGGCGTCGGCCTCGTGCTGCAGTTGTCCGAGTCCTCGCCGGTCAGGCAGTGTTTGAAGACTTTGGCCGCAATTTCGCGCGTTACAAAAACCTTGTTAAAGGATTGCGTGGTATACTCGATAGTATCAATAGCGGTGGCTGGTGAAAAATGTTTCCTCTTTTTACTTTTGCCATCCACGCGCAATTCCTTAAAAGAGTTGGTTTCTAGAACATGCAGCATGGCAGCATGCAAACGGCGCGAAGGGAGATCAAAGGGTACGCCATAGTGCACGTTGACGATCGTGTCCGTCCGGTTGAGGAAGAACAGCATAAATTCCATGGTCGCAGGCAAGTTTATAAAGAAGACCGTCAGCTTAGGGGCCCACTCCATTTTGTAAATAGTTCCCTTGAAGACGGATGGCTGCGTGTACAAATGCAGGGTAAACATTTCGACGAACTCGTCCATGCTGGTATTCTCACGCTCGATCATCTCAACGAAATCGAATTTCTCGGTCATGAAGCTAGGCTGAGACTGGATCTCGGTATGTTCTTTGTGGAGAGTGCCCTTGGCAAGGGCCTGGCTGAGAGGCCATGCTTTCACCTTGGTAGACATGTGCTCGGAATTATAGGCCTTGGCGGAGTTCGGGATCAGAAGCAATCTGGAGAACTGGGACATTGAGACGACAATGAGGGTAGAGGAACCGCGCACGCCAAGGATGGCATCTTCCGTGGACACATTGTGAAAGACATATCGGGTGGTCGTGGTTTTGTCCTGGCGGCGCAACCTATAGACGTGTAACTGGTCGCCGTACTTGTGAATATCCACTTTAACCTTTAGGTTCGCTGCTTTTGTCTTTCCCATTGTTAGGGGTAAACTTGCCAGTAGGGGAATTGAAACCGGGTAGTTATGATGAATGGGAACTGAGGTGATATTGCCCTAGACTTATATAACTAATTACCCAGACCATGTCAAAGCTACGACTCTTGGCGAGAGTGTAGATCTGCTTGGCATACAAAATACACTAAGTGATTTGGTGAGCGCCTCGTATTTGACGATTTGGTCCACTTTTCGCGGGAGCTGATCAACATCACATAATTTTAGAACATAAGGTGACTCAGTTCATAAGCACACAGCAGCCTCCTATACACACAAATTCCTTGTTTTTCATATATAGGTAGATAAAAGTCGGTACATACTCCGCTCTCCACTCCCCCACCTACATAAATATAATAAAATATAAGCATATAGTATGGTAAGGTACTATTCACAAGGCAGACTAAGATATTGAGTTGTGGCAGGTGGACACCCCAACTAAGTACGTATATGGACACCCGCTAAACCCGTTTTGGGATGGCGCAGTATATGTAATACTAAGGTTGAATTGGTCCAGATTGAAATGTTACCACACCGACGTATTTCATCTGTTCTCTCAGGCATCAGGTGTAGTGGCAGTGTGAGGAGTCTTTAGTGTCGATTGTAGTTAAGGCTTAGGCTAGATGGAAGTGATGAAGATAGAATAAACGGCCGATAAGTGTGATTAAAAAGAGCCACTCGATCTGTAAATAAGGACGGAAAGACATATTATAAGGGTGAAAATAAAGGGCCTTTCCTGCTAGCTAAGATGCTATACGAGATATCTAAACAACTAAAAGACTTTATCTGCCTTATCTTTAACTGCGATTGTAACTAATATATTAGTAATAACTTTTGGACTAATATATTAAGAAAGGTAAATTAATGAAAGTCTTGATTTCCTTTAGATATTCTTTAGACTTATAATCGATTTATAGTTTAAAGATATATAATATACTTGATGGCTTATTCTCTGAGCCTGATAAAAGTAGTATGCTAAATATTATATAGGAAATGCTTAATTCTAAGTCCTAGGTATTGAAGAATATTAGTTATCTGTTTATAGTTAGCCCTATAATAAAACTAGAGGTACTCTAGTCTGTTTATTCTATTACTATAGACCTCCTTACTATATTCGATCTTTTCTTTAATAATATAGACTCTATTATATAAATCTTCCTAGCCCTATCTTATAAACTATAGTTAGTAATACTATTTTGCTTCTTTCTAGTATAGTATTAGACTACTATATAGAAGTTAGTATCTCTACTATTTACTATACTATAATTATAAGTATTAACGATAAATAATATTAGTAATTATTTACTAAGAAACGTTCTGTACTACTTCTATAATACTAGTATATAGTTAAGTAGTCTCTATCTAGGTTATACTTTCTAGACTGTAGGAATCTAGATATTCTTGTTATATTAGTGCTTTTCCTTATATATATCTAGTAATATAACGACTCCTACTTTATCTCTAGCCCTTTAGGTGTTTTATTATATAATATATAATTAATAGGGCTATATTATGATAGTACGAAATTTAGACTATTACCTTATAAGACTGAGATGAGGTGTTGTATTTAGTAGTATATCTATATGTTAGATATTCGAGCCTCTGAGGACCATAGCTGTGATCTATCTATTTATGATCACAACTATAATATAAGGTTTCTGTTTAGTATTAATGACAAAGAAATCAGGCCCTATGATAAATGTATATCTGCAGAACACCTAGGAGTATCTAAGATAATATTTTATCTGCTTTAATTTAAAGTTTCTATCGCTATACAGAAGTTAAACTACCTAGCTCTAATAAGTAGCTAATTATCTAGTTTATTAAAATATCTATATTAAAAAGATTAAAAGATTGTTTTATAAAAGGTATATTAGATACTATAATATTACTAGGCCTTTCGACTAGGTCTTAGTTTTTAGATTTAGCTAATACTAGCTAAACTCTAGCTAGTAGTATATAATCTATTCTATAGAGAAGGCTTATATATTCTATAAATAAGATTAAGAACAGGAATTTTAATAGTACCTCTAAAATACAAAATCTAGCTTTTAAAAAGTCTATTAAAGTACTAAAGCTATCTAACTAGCTTAAACAAGTAATAGAACCTTAAAGTAGTATTAGCTTTTTCTGATATATATATAATAGTATACTATAGTTTTTATCTTAGTAAATCTATATACCTATTTTAATAATAATCTTTCAAATTATACTTAGAATATAATTAACTAAGTCTATAGAAGGTAGTCTAGAAGTAGTAAGAAGAGATAGAGAATACTATAGAAATCTATTAGTCGACTAGTAGATTAAGCTTAGAATATATACTCTTTATAAGTACTAGATATAGAAGATATATATTATATAATAATAAACAGTTTACCTAGAGATATAAATTATAAAACTTTAGTATATCCTAGTAACTATATTATATTCTAAGTAATACCTAATACTAGTCTAGGAATAATAGATAGCTTTTATAAAGCTACTCTTAAGTAAAGTAATAATCTTAATTATAGTCCTAGTTATAAGACTCGTAATAGACTAGTAGATAATTTAGTAAGATTAATCTATAGTATAGATTAATCTGAGTTAAGTAAGACTTAGTTATATTATAATAGTAGTCTAGAGCTAAGGGATATATTGATAGATTATATATTTAGTTAATAGCTAAAACATTCTAATCTAGGAGAGCAGCTCAATTATTAAAGTGTGTCCTAGGATAAAAAATCCTTCGAATATATCTAGAGAGATACTTTAAAAGAGTTATAATATATACTCTATAACAATTAATATAGACTGTCGAGTAGCCTAGAGGAATCTACTA
Source organism: Penicillium sumatraense (assembly GCA_020086695.1). Taxonomy (NCBI): domain Eukaryota; kingdom Fungi; phylum Ascomycota; class Eurotiomycetes; order Eurotiales; family Aspergillaceae; genus Penicillium; species Penicillium sumatraense. Next base: position 14,686 of record JAGIKU010000556.1, on the reverse strand, counting down.
AAACCTATTATAATACTCTTTAGAGCACACTATAAATTCTTATTAGTAACTAGTATAACAGTTATCATCTAGGTAGTCACTTATAGTCTGAGGGTAAGATTACTTTAGCTCTTAATCTTCTGATGGTTCAGAGTCTCGACTTGCCAGGTCGTAACATACCAGGCTATATACACACCAGGATTTATAGATACAGGTGCTCATATGTCAGTACATGATGTGTTTTAGAGTGTGACCTTTTGCAGTACCGGGCAGGGACTCCCTGTAACTCGGAGGTCTACGACTCGATGTGCCTAAAAGCTTTTGAATGGACTTCAAAGGCTTGAAACCAATGCGTTATAATGATTTGGTTTCGTCTAGGTACAATGATAAATCGTTTGGGGTTTGGGGCTATTTGAATACCATTATAGCGTCACGGTGATGCTATGGCAGTAGAGTAGTCAAAGATAGCAGTGTTATACTAGTAGTATAAGATGTGAATATATATGATCTTGCCCAACTAGAACCTACTAGGTTTACATGTAATATATAGAAATGAAAATCATGGAAACTATATTGACTAATATTATTATACCTAGAATCCATAAAAGTATATACTATATACTTGTAGTTTTTGATATTAACTAATACTATCCATTGCTCATAGGTAGTACCTGTTTGTAAGCTTGGCTATCGATAGTGATTTCCCCGATCTGTGGGACAGATACGAATATCCCGCTTCGTACTAGTAAGACGTTGGGCTTCGAACATATTTTTGTGAAGCTGTTTGCCAGCAGATTCAATATGTGAACTAAAAATGAGGTTTTGAATCGACTCTTAGTACTGAGAGCTTTTATCTAGAAGCAAGAACCCTAAAATATCAGCAAACTAAAATTAATGATTCGTTATTTAAGTATTGATTAAAGCGGTGAAGAAGCACTACCCTCATATCCGATCTCGGGAAATGTTATTGTATAGGGGATTCAGGCTTTACTCAGGCCAGGCTGAAGTGGAGTCTTCTCAACTTGTATTGGCATATTCGGTTACTCAGGTATGCGAAAGTGAATCTTACATTACAACTTCTACCGGGGGCTCGGTATTGAGACTTGCCACCCATATAGCTTGCAGGTGAATGCTTTTTCGCCTCGCTTTCATATGTCGTTTGTTTTGTATGTTCGGAATACGCTGTCCTAATTTGGCAAACCTTCCAACTTGGAAGAAGCTTACCTACGCCAACAGAAGTCCAGTATATATAGCCATGTTCAAGCACTGAGTTCTCTATCCAGACGTTTCAATCGGTCATCTCCCATCCGTTTGAATGCATTTTGAACCTCCTCTTGCCAGCTTGTGTTGTAGACTATCACCCATTGCAATATACCAGCAGACCAAAGGGCGACACACTGGCCAATCCACAGACCCTTGAGTCCCCAACCGTTCTGAAAGGCAAGAGATATTCCCAATGGAAGAGCAAAGAGGTAATAGCTCACAATATTAACAGCGGCTCCCAAATGTTGGCGTCCCATGCCCCGTAGAACACCGCCACAGCAGCCGTTCATTGCATCAGAGACTTGAAAAAGGGCAACGAATGGTAAAATCTCAGAGGTTAATCGGACGACCCGGGGATCATTGTTGAATATTTTGGCAAAGTGATCTCGGGTGATCAATAGGGCAACAAGCACTAGAGAGCCAAGAAAACAAGCCAGCATAGTTCCCAAATGAGCTGTCCGCATTGCTTTGGCAGAATCCCGCAAACCTAGATAATTCCCTACTCTGGATGAAATTGCGATTCCAATACCAAACGGGATTGTGTTCAAAATTTGATCCGAGGTCATGATTGTACTCTGTGATGCGAGGGACACACTGTCCAGTCTGCCGGCGGCAAGGGCAACAATTTCGAACGCCCACCACTCTGTGCCAACATGTAGTATCCCGAGGATTGCGAGTCGAGTGAAAACCCACAGGTTCCTAAAAGCCTCCCAAGACCACCCTCCCCAGCACTCTGAGCCGGAAATAAACTTCGCGTATAGCACCAGCAAAATAAAGGATAGCCAATAGGTAGCATTTGCAGCAAGAGGCGCTCCAAGAACCCCAATATCTAGGATATAGCAGAAGATATAACATAACATTGCGTTCAGGGGGGATGTGATAAGAAGAACATAGGTGCTGGCCGCCATGATGCCTGTTTTCTAGAGGTTAGAAATAATCTCATTTCTCAGAAGATATCCACGTGAATAGGATACACAGTGATCGGGAATCGAATTTGGCGAAAGCTCACCTTGAGCTTGAAGATACTTCTTCATAGTTTCGAAAAAAATATATCCTAAGCCTCCGGGTATCAAATATGTCAAAAATCTTGAGCTATAATGTGAAAGCTCGGGATCCTGCCCAAGAGCAAGGAATATGTATTTTGAGTTCGCCCAGGTGACCGCGACAGGAATATACAAAAGCGTCAAGACAAGAAGCGCCCTTTGCAGTAATACACCCAAGTGATGCTTATTTTGGCTTCCCGTAAAGGTTGCAGAGGCCAGGGTATCCAAAGCAGTTGTGCCCCCAAGTGCTATCATCCAGCCAGTTACCAAGGCAAACATCAATGAAAAGGCAGCCACTGAAAGATCCAATGGCGAACGACGGCCAGAAATTATGACAGTAACGGTTTGGAGACTCATTTGAAGCATATAACCTACGATGACTGGAGCAGCATCTCGGAAAAGAGACCATAACTCTAGGATCGATTCTTTGTCCCAAATATTCAAATGAATGGTTCGTGAAGGAACATAAGAAGCCGCAATTCCTTGTAGCAAGGGTGTATGCTCAGATGAGATCGAAGTATTTGCGCCGATTGAAATCGGAAGATGCCCATCATTTCTCCTTGGTCGTAGGAAGCCTATACTCATGTTGCACCTAAAGTAGGGAAGCTGATAATTGATACAAATTATGAGATATAAAAGAGGAGAATAATTGGATTTAAGTACAAATATGATCCTACTTTTGTTGAATTCGTTGATTTCTGACACAGCAGCGATTCAAAACGCTGCTGAGCTCAGAATTACAAATTGCGCGATAAGGCTCCAATACGCATCCGTGACACAACGGCCACCTAAGATAATCATATTCATTATCTCGCAAAACCCAGACTATTGGATACGTTGAAACTCGATAGCGGCTTTCAGAGCTCTTTCCCATGAAGTCGCGAGTTGCTAAGTCAGGGCGGGTATGGCCAGTAGCCACAGGCGCCAAGATAACAAGACCATTGATATGGCTGTTTTGTATGCAATGACAATTATTAAATGATAAAGAATGCGACTCGACAAGAATTACGGCGTAAAATTTTCTTATCGTGAAACTTCAGCGTAGGGAAACATGCTTTCACCAGACATATTCTCTGCGGGGCTCTGCATATATGTCCCAATTAGGAAGTTAATAGTAGTGGCGTAGCAAACTAGGATCAAGGTCGGAATAATTAGGAGGTGATGAATAACTCCACATCACTTATCAAGGATATCATTACTCGAGGTCACATAGTTAATATTGAATACAACAGATATTCCAGTCAGTTTTCAAATCGAAAGACACAATTTTCTTGCAGAAAGGTGACACTATGGAAAGTCATTTACTCCTATCTGACAACTATGTTGAGATTATCTTTTACAGGATAAAATCTGAACTTGTATGCTTGTCGCTTATATCTTGTGTTCTCATATTCTTTTATGTTAGTATTATGGTATCGGCGGAGACTTCATACTCGACAGCAAGAAACCCCAAAAGAATCACCATTACGTCAATAATGGCCATTGAGTCACCAAGAACTGTTTTTCAAGCCTGGAAATCCTTTTGAATAGGATCAATAGGTATCTCAATCCGTTTTTGAAAGCATCGCCCGTTTGCACAAAAGGTAAGCGATCTGTATAGACCCTTCCATGAATTCAAACTTGCTCATATTTCATTTAGTCACCAGTCCGAAACTGTATTTCTCGGTTTTATTCTTTCTTCTCCTTGTGTATCTTACATTTTCATAATCTGTTTGTCATTGACTGATTGTCGGTCAATGGAGTTTAATATATGACCCTGTCACTGCCCTAGTCAATTCAAACTAAGAAGGAATCTACGATAGAGTAGTGTTCGGTGGTTGAGACTTTATACCAATCACGTACTGAAGAGTGACTTAACACTAAAGAAGGCAAATGATGAGATTAAGGACAATATCTAATGTAGTTCTTTCTTTCGTTTGTGTCGTGTTAACCTAGATCTCTAAATCATATTCGGGGTTGACCCAGGATGGTTTTGGCGAGTTTTGGCGAAGCCGCGCGCCATAATTGTGTAAAACAAGCATGAGAAGCGTTGATACAAAAAGCACAACCGAAGCCTGAGTGGTGAACGTCCAGGTCCACCCACAGGCTTCCTCCCAGGGGTTAATGAAGAACTGCGGCGAGTATTAGGTTAGCGTCATTTTTCATTCTCGAGACCTGAGTTGGGCAACAGACGGGGTTGATGAAGGCGCTTAAATTGAAGAAAACGGCGTAGAATGTTATAGTGCTGGTGGATTGCAATGGATAAGCATCGATGATATAGGTACTTATAACGGTATTGCCTATTTGAATGCCAGCAGAAACTTCAGTATGGTTAGCATGTCTTTAATTTAGGCAAGGGGATTGTTGGTTATGAGTACATAGGAAAAATGCGACCTGACCGACTACCCAATGATAGTTCTTATCAATACTGACACCCCAGATAATTGCGCCAGCTATTCTATATCAGTATTTTATCTCGATTGAGGTAGTGAGGACGAATACCTGCTGTAATCAGAATTGCAGGATAAGAGAGCCACAGCCGCATCTCCGGCGTGCGGATGCTTTTGTTCTGCTTCATCAATACTGTGACAATCCAGTCACTCAATCTTCCTGAGAAGCATATTTCGGAAATGAGTGTTCCGGCAAATAGCCCTATGAAAAGTAATCCCTGGACAACTGGCGTATATTGTGGGTATGCAGCTGGCACCATAGTTATTATCGATAGCGTCCACCAGTACCAAGTGAAAGAATATCCGATCACTGCAATCACAATGACAGGAAATCGAAATGTCAAAATTAGGCGGATGAACGAATCCCAAGGCTTTGGGTGTTTCATTCCTGGTATAGGGTGAAATGTGATAAAAGGCAAAGATTTTGTGCGACGAATATCATGATACAGAATATTTTCTGGGAGCCTTTCGCGAGAAGTTGATGGTCCTGAAACTTCATTTTTTGTTTCATTCTCTCCATATCTGTGTCTTGTTACCTCAGTACCCATCGACAAGAGAACATATTGCCGTGGATAAAGAGTTTCAGGCATGAAAAACAGCTCAAGGACAATCAGACAGGCGAATAAAATCGCGCTAAACCAATTGACCCAAGCGGAACTAACAAGATCTAGAAATCCGCCCACTGGATATGTCAGTTAACAGTCATGAAACAACAAAGATATTTTACTAAGTCCTCACAAGTTGGCCCAAGCAATAGACCTGAGTCTACTGCCAAGACCCATAGACCAAGTTTTTGTCCGCGTTCATATTCGAAGAACAAATCGTTCACTTCGGCTATCTGTTATTTCTGATAATTTTAAGATGGTCAAACAAACTTACCAACAGCCATACCGACGGTGGAAGCTGGACTCACGCCAAAGCCCTGAAAGAATCGCGCTGCCATATAACCTTGGTAGGAGTCTGCGACTGCGGCTCCTATGGTCGATATAAGGGCTATCAGGGTTCCTGTTAAAAATATTGTCCTGCGACCATATATGTCTCCTAGGGACGACCAGACCAATGGACCTACTGCTAAACCAAGTGCCGGAATTGCAATGGTCCAATTGGCCTGGGAGTAGCTTATCCCATACTGGCTTTGGATTTCCACAAAGGAAGGAACAGTCGTAGTTGTAATGTATGTAAACAGGAAGTATCTGGATCATCGTCAGAAAGTATCTCGCTATTCCCCATATACCGAGTCGATCTTTACTTTAGCATAACAACACAAAGTATGGTATGCTTTTGAAAAGCTGTCCAGTTCAAAGGATCCAATGGGTCATTTGTGGGTTGGGGAAACCCTTTCTTTGCAACGGTTTCGGTTATATTGCACTTTATTTGAAGTTGTGTTCCCTGTTCAAGCTGTATGGAAGCTGTATCATATACCGGAAGATTTTGCGATGAATTGGTATCAACCTTCTGTTCAACTGTTCTTTCTTGCATTTCCATCTTGTCTCGAGTTGTCTGAATGGTTGAATGTACTTTCTGTAATAACACTTTCGTCTAGATTTCTAGCCAAACCTACTTAGATTTAAGTATTTTAGAAGCTAGAGTTCTCTCTCAGGTATTTACATCGACCGTTAAAACCCTTCGCATATATAAGACCAGATAGTATTATCATACAATAGATCATCCTCAGTGCTATCAACAATATTGGCTGAACACTACAAAATGCTAGCCAATGGATAGATGTCGATTTATCTCTGATAATTCTTATCACTACTGTCGAATCTAGACCTAACATGGAAGGGATCGTTCAGAAAAAAATGCAGTTATGCCCCAGAAACTCCGCGTTATCCCGCTCATTCGCTCCCGTCAACTTCCTTTCTAGGTTTAGTCTCCTTCAAAAACCCCCACCCCCAACTGTAAAAATACAGGTCTGATTGATTTGCGCAGCTGCTTTCGGGCGTATCACTACAATAGAGAATATTTCTTCGAATAGGACACCAAAGCAGACAGATAACAAAGTCGAGATACCTAAATCATAATTTCATTGACTAACAGGTGTAGATTTTTTCAAGATAGGGATTTCACTGCCCGGTAGCGCTATTCCAAATAATGACAATAACTAGAGACGCAGCTATGTAGTGTATGTACTGTGTAATCATAGATATGAACTCTTTTGAAAGCTGGTCGCTTCTTAGAAACATGATTGACTTAAATATTTAGGGGCATCGGTTGTGCAATACATCTCCCGATTCTTTGAACAAAATTTCACTTGGAACCTATTCCATTTATTTATCTAATTTGCGCCTTCTGAGATTGACAATATGATAACATCAGTTGTCGCGTTTCTTGTTTTATTGGGCTCATCAGCAGCCCATGAGCCACACGCGCAGTCTCCGATTGCTGTTGGTCCGCATGAAAGACTTTGGTATAATTCATTACCTGGAGACGGCGGTACGCAAGTGAGTATTCCTTTTCTAGTAATTTCTCTCTACGAAGGTAAGAACTGAAATTGCTGAATACTCACAAATACTTCTTTTAATTATAGGCAGACTCCGTATTTTCTGGGATTTCAACATTTGGCCGTTTGCCGCATTCTCCATGTCTATCCAGCGACGCCGAAAAATATGACGTTGCCTTTCTCGGCGCTCCCTTCGATACTGGCACTTCGTATAGACCTGGCGCGCGTTTCGGACCCAGTGGTATCCGACAAGGATCACGACGTCTTAATCTATAGTATGGCAACATCATATTTTGTAGTTTTGGCGATGCACAAGTGCTACAAAATGCTTACCTATCTCTGACAGTGGAGGCTACAACGTACCACTTCAAGCAAACCCTTTCACGAATGAGCTCAAGGTCCTTGACTGTGGCGATATCCCTGTGACATCGTGAGTGCCTCTTACACCTGAAATGACTCATTGCTTAATTTGACTCTGGATCTCCAGGTACGACAATGAATGGGCTATGCAGCAAATCGAAGAAGGTCATTCTAGCTTACTCATACGCAAGCCGTTTACCGACTCAGAAAAAGCCGGACTTTCGAAGGCTGGCAAGACCCTTCCACGGGTGATTACAATGGGGGGCGACCACACCATCACATTACCCTTACTGCGAAGTATTAATAAGGCCTATGGGCCCATTACTGTCGTTCACTTTGATAGTCATCTGTGAGAGTCCCAATGTGGCAAATGAACCGCTGGGGTAGTATCTAACCAACGAATGATAGGGATACTTGGAGGCCTAAGGTATTTGGAGGATCTCCAAGTAAAGTTGCTAGCATAAATCATGGCACCTATTTTTATCATGCTGCCATGGAGGGATTGCTAAAGAATGATACTAACATTCATGCTGGAATTCGAACCACTTTATCTGGCCCATCAGACTACGAGAATGATGGATATTGTGGATTTGATATCGTTGAAGCGCGAGAAATTGATACAATCGGTATGACAATCACTATTGACGCACGATATCTGTGGCTGGCATTAATGATTCTCGGAAAATAGGCATTAAAGGGATCATCAGCAAGATTCGAGATCGCGTGGGAACAAAAGATCCTGTTTATCTTTCAATCGATATCGACACTCTGGACCCAGCATGTAGGTATTTCAACATCTGGTCGATTTGCAAAGCTTCTCACATAACGGTTTTATAGTTGCACCTGCTACGGGTACACCAGAAACTGGGGGGTGGTCCACTCGTGAATTGAGAACTATTATTCGAGGTCTTGATGGGCTTAACTTTATCGGTGCAGATATTGTTGAAGTCGCACCAGCCTATGACACGAATGCTGAGCATACTACTATGTAAGAGCTTTATTGTATAAGAGTCGAAACGAAGGTATCAAGCACTAACGACCACCGGTAGGGCCGCCGCTGATATTTTATACGAGGTACTCACTATGATGGTGAAAGGTGGACCATTGTCAATCGAAAATGCTCATACAAGTACACTAAATGGCTAGGTAACTGTATGTTACTTGAAGTAACTATGCTGGAATAGCGAAATACCATAAAGTACTTCAATATGAAAGATTCTCGTCAGTACTATTTATTACGGCCTTCTGGACATGAAGACCTCTTTATAACCAATTTAGCACGTTGGAAATATGACAAAACTGGTTATTCGTGACAGAAATCTTTGCCTTATATAATTAGCAAGTCTACTCAGAGAAATTGCGGATTGTAGATATATGGCTATGTCTCTCAACATTGAGGCATCTTGACCTTGTCAGGTACTTGAGGAATTCGATAGATGGATGTAAATATTTGAAAAGTGCAATTATTTAGGACTTGATAGCTCCTTCTAACAGAACTCACTTCTAGCTCGAATCCGAGAGCCGAAAATCATAAAAAAGAGAGGAATGGGAGTCATAGCCGTGGCTACACAACCGAGCAGTGTGGATGCCAACTGGATACCCATATTTTGGAAAATCTGTCTTGTGAATAGCGGAAATATCGCAGCAGACAAGCATCTCAAGATATTTTTTGCAGCAAAAGCGGAGGCGCAGCCATTTTCAAAGGTCAGATGGGTTCTAAGAAGAAAAAAACAGCTCCATAGATTTCCGCAGCACTTCAGGATTTGTTGGTCTTACAATGTTGAATATGTGTCCAGAAGATAGTTCCACCCCTGCACGAAAATTGTAATAACTCCAAACCCAACGAAAGCACCGGCCGCTGTTGATGCCATCCAGAGGATTGAGTTTGAGAAACTTGACTAGCCAAGCCTTCGACGTGATTGAGTTAGCAAAAGAACCTTCTTTTTTTCGGGAAGTGTGACTGAAAGAAGGGGCCTCGCCTGAAAATACCAATGGAAAAAACGATCCCTCCCACAATACAGGGAAGAAAGAATTATTCTTCTTTACCTTTCTGCTGTACAAAGACTGTAGACGGAAAATAAAGATGGCCCCAAGAATCTGACCTAGAATAAGGCTGAAGAAAGGACGGCCAGTGATGCCGCCTGTCATTCCATGGATATCTTGAAAAACAATGGGGAATGCTTCAAGAAAAGTATAACACAATCCATACAAGAAAGACAGGTACTACCTGTACGAGATAGATCTTTAGTAAAGGCCCAGGAGCAACACAATAGGCTCAGTAAATAGAAATACTAGGGGCCGAGATAGATTAGTCAACAAAAGCTCCCAGATGGGTCAGGTTAACCTATTATATAAATAGTTTAAATTTTTTTTATTCTATATAGAGTTCCAACTCTATACAGAATTTAAAAAAAAAAAAAAAAAAAAAAAAAAAAAAAGAAACTATTAAAGAGAATATTATACAGAGCACTAGATATATGAATATTTTTCTGTTACATCTATATTATAGTAGTATTTTATAAGTTCATATATAATATTTTACTTAGTAACTTCAGAAAGTTCTATACTAGTCAGGAGTGAGCTTAAATTGATCTGCTATTAATAATTTATATAAAGCTCTAAACTTTGCCAAAATATATAAATAATAGGCCACTGTATGTTTCCTCGTATAACTCTTGACCAGTCATGTTTGAGGAACCCCACTCTTGATTAGGCACCTAGCAGACCCTTAGATGATGGCTCTCGGGGGGCCATACTTGTGGAGATATTCAAATTAGGGAATGATGGTCACTGGAGGTGGAACCATGGAACGGAAATGCCTTGAGATTCAAACGTTATTCTTTTATCTAATATTTTGTCTTCTTCAACGTTAAAAGATATTCTACAGGTATCTTGATCGAACCTCTTGGCCAACTATATCTGATTAGGGCTTCAGATCCCCTCTCGGCGAGGTAATGTTAGGGGAATAATTACAGATATACCGTTAGAGGGCAGCCAGGAACCTGCAATCCAGTGGGTATCACCGGTCCTAGCTTCAAGTAGAGAGACTTCGCTATGGGATTTCTGGGCCTATTGATCCACAAAAGACGCTGGTATATGCCAGCGTGCTAGTAGCATATATGTAACGCCGGTTCCTACCGCATTACAAGGCTTAGCTATCGTTTCTCAGGTATGATCGATTAGGGGCTTAGAGCCCTGTATCTCTATCTGTATATCTTCTTATATACTAGGTTTTATAGAGACAGTGTAGAGGCCTTGTACTAGTATAAATTAACTGGGGCTAGTAATCTCATAGAAATTTCTCTCAAAAAAGAGCCTTTATGTAGCAGAAGCTCGAAGAGAAAGTCTGAACTCTGACTTCTACTCGTATAGCTTACAGATTAGCTATTCAGATTCTGTTAGCCTCCAAATCGAGACCCGCTGTTTCCTAGTCGCTATGCAATGCAAAGTCATTAGGCACACTGAAAGGAGGAGTAAAGCACTAGCAAAAGCTGGACCCAGCAGCTGCAACTAGAGTCACACTGTAAGTGGACTGTCTTAGAAGGTAAACTAATTTTTAAGCCCGTGATAGCAGCTTTATACCTATAAATATATTCTCCTCGAGCCTGCAGGCTTCCTGGCCATTCTGTTTCATCAAAACCCCAATTTATCTTCTTTCTAACGACGAGCGTCGCGAACCGACTGTCAAAATGAAGATCATTCCTATTATTCTTTCAATGTTCCTCATTCAGAATGCGGCCTTTTCCGCCCCAACTGAAAGCCCAGAGGCAACGTCCAGCAGCAACGAGCTAGTCGCTTTCAATCAGAGTCCTCGTAAAGAAGGTCTTGCCCTCGCTCAGCTTGAAGAGAGAGGATTGAAACTGCAATGCCAAGCTGTCGCAGCGGCGATTTACGCTTCTGTGGACTCCCAGACTGTGTATGTACCAGTCCGGCTCAAAGTTGCCTTTCATGTGTCTCAAGCACTCAAGCTAATTTATTTTCTCTTTCCCTAATTGAACAATGTTGCTTTCCTCGATAGCGCAGTTGATTTTATCACTTTGGTCTGCTCTGGCCAAGCGAATACTGCCTGCTTGCAATACGTCGCGTATGTGAGATCTGGGTTTCACTTGGTAATGCTTGTGTCTTCGAGAGTTGATGGAGCTGCTGCTTCCGATGCCTACCATGCTGTGATCAATAGGGGTAGCGGTTCCGTCTGTCGTAAGCTATCTAGCGGCTCCTATTACTCGCATGATGATCACTACTCGCACTATATGAGCACCCTCATTCAAAATGGCTTCGGGTTCGATTCCATTGAGAACCTGACTACTTCAAGTAGTAGTATTAAAGCACGAGATACTGATCCAAACTTGGTCTCCTCGATGCTTATCAGAAACTTCCGGAGAACTTCCCGAAGCAGATAGCCATGATATTGTAGTCCATCACTTTGAGGACGGCACAGGCCAGCTACACCTCTTGCACCCCGCAATCTCAAGCAATACAACCGGTCCTTCAAACCTACACAAGCGATTTGATGGACATGGGGTCAAGATTGCGTTCACATCCAGGACGAACGGACGGCCTTCTTCTACATTTGCTGTGAACGGTGCCCGAGCTCTTGCGCAGAATTGGTGGTATCATGTGAAAAATCAAAGGAATATTATCGGATTTGTCGAGACTCATAACAAGGCAAACTTCTACTTTCGTACCATTGCCGAGAGCAAGGGCTTTGGAACGAACTACGAAAGCGTTGATGTGTGCGGTGGAATGGCGAATCTGGTGGGATCTTACCTGGGTCCTAACTGAGACGACCTACACCCAGGACTTCTGGATACTTTAAAGCTAGACTTAGGTTGATTCCAAAGCTGTGATAATGATCGCATATACCTGTCATATAAAGTATAGTTTAGAAACCCGTTTATCTACTACTGTATTACTATAAGGTTCGTGATTAAGTCGCAACCGCGTTGATAACTGACTTGCTCAAATCGCCGAACCTAGAAAATACAAGTTCTGTAAGGACTGGAAATTGAAACGATTTACGGGACCCTACGAGTAGTGTTGGTGGAAAATTGAGGCAAGACACATTTGACCCACTTCTACTACTGTATGTCAGGGTCATCTAGCTACATTTGGACGACCCGACTGTGTGACCCACATTTTATAAGCCCACTTGAATGCCCCTTCTCGTTTTATTTTTTATTCTGCAGCAATCGAACTTACTCGTACAGTGACTCTGCAAAAAATCAGGGATCCGAGATTTTGCCTATCACTGTTTGTATATTCCGACTATGAGCCGTACGAGCCAGTACGGATATCACCAAGTTTGTCAATAATTATTAAATTTAAAGCAACGTGGCGTTGAAACCATATTTAGTCCCAGATACAAACGCTTTCTTCTCCAGTGCTCCATTCCGATTGCGCTGATCTTGAATTGGCCAGGAAAAGTCCTCGGTTGGGATCGTGCAGCGTTGTTATTGGCTGTAAGGGCAATCTGAGATTGCAAGATCTGGACCTGGCTCTCTAGCGAGCTTCTGAGAGAGAGTTTGTTTGCATCTGAGGAATATATTATGTCCTTCTCCAGAGATGGTGTAACATGATGATGTGGGTATGGTACGTGTTGGGTATCAACACTATATAGGTTGGGCACCGTTTTTGTCGGACAAACTGATTAAGAAGCAGAACATAGCCAATTCTGAAGTCTTGAAAATCATTTCATATGGTTATTTGACCCACTTTATTTACTAGATCCCGTCTTCTATCAAGCGTCTTCTTAGGCTCTCGTGCCTCGCCTTAGTGATTGGAGGTCTCTCCTGATCAACTAACAGGCTTGTGCATTAATTACGGATCATCCCAAAAATACATGTGAGTCAACCGACCGGATCATACATTTCCTCTTTATCCTACCTCAATAACGTCTTGTATTACAGCTGATCTTCTATGGGAATATTTCAGCATTTTGGATAAGTGTTTGACTGCTATGTGATCGAAATTGATTCGAAAGCCTAAAGATGCGGCCAATAAGTGAATAATATTTTCTCGCTATTCACTCCATGCTAATATTTTGCAAAGGCTTCTAGGGGAGACAATCGACATACTCGTAGGAGATAATCATGAAGCCTTCAGCGTCCATGAAGAGTTGATCCGGACTTCTTCTTCCTTTTTTGAGAAGGCCATTGCGGGTGAATGGCAGGAGTCTTTGAAACGTACTTTTCAATTGCCAGACGATGAGCCAAATATATTCGCCGTATACATACACTGGCTTTATTACGAGACACTTCCAGTGTTTAATAACCAACCAGGCCTCTCTGGCAATGTCGAATACGTTGACCTAGTCAAGGCATATGTCTTAGGGGACAAAATCGTTGACCCTAGATTCCAAGATACAACCCTAGAAGCTATCATAGAAAAAAGCGCCTCAAAAGCTCAGGATGGGTCAAATTGGTTCCCTGTTGGGGAAGCAATAGAGTATGCGTACACCAATACGTGTGAGTCAGCTCTAATTCGCAAACTGCTTGTGGATATGTATGTACATAAAGGACTCAGTAAATGGCTCTCTGACTAGGGAGAACCAACACGTATCCCGCAAGCCTTTCTTTTGGAGCTTGCTTCAAAGCTGATGGATCGACGGGATGGCCCTAGAGGCTCTTTTGAACCCTCTCAGTATTATTTTTACAGCTCAATTGATAAGAAAGACAAAACTTGACCCAGGAATCTGGAATGTGGGCAAACATTTCATAGGTATTCCAGGGCCCGGGGGATTGACGGGACACCAGATCTGGACTAGCATGTTTCAAACTAGAGAGCGACCGATATGCACTGCACACTGGAGCGTATAAGAGGGTTCTCCGCAAGATACGATTGGTCTAGCGGAGGGGAGACCTCCCTGGGTATCGTAAATCGAGAGCGCGAGCTCTCACGGGGCGTGGTGTACAGTGGCAGCCACTGTGGCAGGGTTGAGCCCTGCCAAGGGACTGTCTGTACACCCCGAGACGACGGATGCATATGTCGGTGTACAAAAAGACGGAAGTCGACTGCCTCACTCGCACTGGGAGAACTGGGACTAACCTTGGTCAATTGAAGCGGTGTTGTCCTAGTTGACCTGCTCGTGATGAATTAGGGTTTAGGGTTTAGGGTTTAGGGTTTAGGGTTTAGGGTTTAGGGTTTAGGGTTTAGGGTTTAGGGTTTAGGGT